>OY979707.1:22099967-23299967 GCA_963855925.1 Inga laurina
GTTCTTATAAAATAAGTAACTAATTAGTTACTCTAACCACTCTATTAGCCATTTAGTTACCCTTCTCATTTCTCTTAATTAGTAATTAATTTCTTTATTAATCACTGCCTAATTGGCCGATAATTTTTCCATTCTTTCAAATTTTCCCTGATTATGGCACATTCAACAGAATTGCCATATAACACATATTCTAATTCTTTTTCTTTTCTCCATGCGCCATTTCCCTCTTATTTTAGTCCAAAATTACTTTGTCACATAATTATGCTAAAATATAGGGTGTTGGGCATTTTCAATAATTAATTCGGATCTCAATTCCACTTTAATTCACAAAATCATTCTCCATAAATGCAATTAGCCCTTAGTCGAAATTTGGGGCTTTACAGATACAATATATCACTTAATTGATCACTGCCCCCAAAATTCGCCAGTTTTTCAAACCAAACTTTGGAATTTCATAATTAATTCTATAAAAAAACAAAATGGTTTGGTTCTAGGCTCTATAAAAATATTTTTAAGTTCTATCTCAATTAAAAATATTATAGAGTCCCAATTATAATCACACAATTCTCACAAATTCGTCAAACTCAGATTGTTACAGATTTCCTTTCAGATTCAAAGTCAAATTTTGAAAAATCATAACTTTTAATTTACTACTCCAAATGTCTTGTATTACCTATCAAATTAAAGCCCATGATGTCTACTTTAATCATGTAAAATTTCATAGCATTTGAACTAAGTTTTACTGATCAAAAACACGTTGCAAGTTCACTACCTCCAAAAAATGAATTCAAGCAGCTTTATACATAACTTTCAAAATCATCATTTAACCATAAACACATGATTAAACCTCAAAAATATACAGTGGATGAAAAATGAACAGTACCCCCTTCATCAATACTCATCCAAACAATAAACCAATCGGTTCAAAACAAAGCTTAGACTTATCTATTTTCGTTTCCACAACCGGTTTGAAAATCTAGCAGTACTCCGGCAAGCAAGATGGCACTAAACACCTCCAAATGAAAATCCAAAACCATAGAAATGAAGCTTGAGATGAGTAAAAGAAGGTTTGTGAAGGGTATTTTGAGAGAAAACACCGATTCAGAAGTGAAATCGGCTCTGGAGCTCAAGAACATTCACTATTCATCCACCTTCTCTCCTCTTTCATTTTCTCTTGAATTTCTCTATTTTCCCTTTATTTTTGAGGGGCTGCAAACAATTATTAGAGTGAAGAGAGGGTGTTTACTTTATTTAAAGACATGTGTCATGTGCTAAAATATCCCAAGGTGCCCAGCGCTCCTTTTCCCTAATCCCGGAGTCGGGAACCGACAAGTTGTCCTAACTAAAGGGTTGGGTGGTTCCTTTTCCATGGTACCAACACATAAAGTATAAAATCACTTTATGGATTCATGGTCCATGTTGTGCCATGTGCCCTTTATGTAGGACCCAATCTCTTTCTTGGCCGTACACTTTATCAGGGGAAAGGAAAGGCCTGGGAATTTCCCCAGACTCCCGTTTTGGTGTTTGAGAAGTCAGGTACATGACCGGGGAAGGAGACCGGTGGATTCCCTGGACTCAGGCGCTAGGTGGCACTCTCCGGGAATGCCAACACAAAAGGCATAAAGTTGAGTGTCATCATGAGGGACATGTGTCACCTTCCTATCAAGCCAACACTTTGTGCTTTGTCATGATGAAGGGACACTTGTCAATTTCTTGTGGTGCCAACCAAAAAGTTGTGTCATCATTACTCATCATAACTTTACTTTAGTAAGGCTACTTTAATAAAGTTACTTTATCGATACTCACCCAGGATTCCACTTGGGACTTACTCAGGGTTGCTTCACGTATACTGAGCCCCGCCAAATGATACTGGTCAGAGTGTATGAGTGTGCCCCCACATGTTTCCACATGTAACCCCCGCCACGATCAAGGCCGAGATTAAGCTTTTAAATACGTTTAATAATTGAATAAGAGGTCCGGGATAATTAAAAATTTTTTACAACACTTGTACAAATGGATCTCCATTCATTTCAAATAAAAGCAATAGGCCTGTTCGGTCAGTCACATATACTATCAGAGTACCGTTTCAATTACTAACATATACCCGGGATAATGACATTAATCTAAAGGTTCATACAAGGCATCATTACCTATCTCAGTATCCATACCGGGGATTACACAAAACTATAATGCTATGATCTATTCAATACATATACATTTATCCAAAATGATAACCAGTTCAGTATAAACAAAAATATCTAAGACTACCGCCGGCAGTCCTAATCGTCCTTGCCCACTTGCTTGCTCTTCGATCCACTTGCTCTGTCTAAAAATGTTATTTGGAAAGAATGAGATTCTAGAGAATCCCAATAGCAATAGTTTACGAATATTATGCATATATACAAAATAAGTAAACATATATCACAATGCAGCATTCAATATTCGAGGCTGGGCATGCTACCACGTCCCCTTCACTGTATACAAGGTCGGGCTTTTGCCACGTCCCCTCACTGTATCTATATTCAAGGCCATGTTTTCACCACTCTTATCAATTGTATCTGTATTCGAGATCGGGCTTACGCCACGTTCCCTTCACTATATCGGTATTCAAGGCCGAGCTTTCGCCACGTCCCTTCACTGTATTTAATGACTAATGCATACAAGCAATGCAATATATATGATATAGGATAAAGTGTCACTACCCTTGTCTTTTCGTTCTTGAGTAGGCACGGGCCTTCTACGCTTCAGGAAAATATCGAATCCTAAAGTCATAATTAAGGATGATTCATTACCACTTATTCCAATACTCAATAACTTCACAATACTTAATTTGGTTATCATTACTGTCTCTTTAACACTAATATATGCCTCTAATAAAAGCCCTAAAGAGTTGGAAGAACTACCCCAGGGATCCCCTTTTGGAAGCACAAACACTGACGTCATTCACTGATTCACTCGAGTGAAGATGGCCTCACTCGAGTGATGGTACAGTCTGTGCTCGGGTACTAAGGAGTGAAGGGTAGCGAGTGAGCACCCGAGAGCACGAGAACTTTTAAGAGATAGGAGCACTCAAGCATATTGGACTTCACTCGAGTGAAAGCCAAATTCTTCACTCGAGCACTAGTGAGTGGATCCAGGAAGTGAAAACCCCAGAGCAAACAAAAATTTCAAAGGAAAGGGGTCACTCGAGCACTGGCCTTTGTACTCGAGTGAGATGGAATGCTCGCGAGTGTAAGGGCACACTCTTGCACTTTTGCAGAAGTTAAATACCGAAATTGAAGGAAAAAACAAAGAAGTACACTGACTCACTCAAGTGGGATCCAACCTCACCCGAGTGATATTCATCCTTCACTCGAGTGAGCCCCAGATCACTCGAGTGACCATATCAAAACCCAGAAAACGCAAACAAAATGACAGTTTTCCAGAATTTATACCAAAGGCTACCAATGTACCCAAAACCTCAACTAAAGCTATCCCCACATGAAAACACTCAATGACTCCAATAAAACCATCAAAACATCCAATTTCCTACTCCATTATCATGTTTTGGTCTTGGGCAACAATAAACACTAAATTTCCAATATTTCCAAACTCAACCATTCACTCTACAATCAATCATATCCTTCCATACACATTCCAAATACACCATTTCCATACCCATAACATACCAAATGACCAATGATTATCATTTTTCGAAAATAGCCAATAAATCCCAGAAATTCAAAGCTAATCCAAATGGCACAAAACTTAGATAGATAGGTTCCTTTAACTCACCTTAACAACTTTCTCAAAGCAACTTGTTGATTCTCCAACTTTCACAATCTCTTGGGATCACAAACCAACACCAATAAACAAGCTATAACCATCAAAATGAAGCCCATTACTCAAGGAACAATTTTTGAGAAGGAAGTTTGAGCAATGGAGATCATTTTCTTACCTTAAAGTGAAGCTTTTTCCTTTCTCTTTCTTGCCCAAAACTGTCACCAGAAATGAGAAGAGAAGAGAAAGATGGAGTGTGGAGGAAGAAGAAGATGATGATGATGCTACTCCCTCCCTTGTCAGCCGAACTTGAGGGAAGAGGAAAGAGAAAATAGAATTTTAAAATCCCGCATTGACTTTTCTCCTTATCCCTATACATGTGAGCTTGCCAAGTGTCCTTCTCTCATTGGCTCACATACAATAAGCACCCAATTAGCTTATCTAATCCATCCATTAGTCATTTAAATTACACATCTCATTTCCTCTTAGTTAGTAATTAATTTTCCCATTAATCACCAACATAAGATCAATATTTCCATTCTATCAATTTTCCATCAATTATAACATATTAGATAATATTATCACAAATACACATTAATTCAACTTTAATCCACAATTACATTCTCAATAATCCTCATTAGCTTATAATCAAAATTTGGGGTGTTACACCACATACCGGTGTCTTCTTTCAAAAATGCAGGGTATACATGCTTGCCCTAAAAATGCCATATGCACACCTACACAAGCCTATTTTGCCTGACTAATTAGTCCCTTACCTCATGACATAGCTGGGTAGCATCTTTCAACCAACCTAATAGCACCGTATATGTGTCTTATGCATATTCCCCGGCTTAATTGTCTTCCTGATACAAGCTTATCCTCAAGTTTTTAGGCCTAAAATTTGGGATATTACAAGTGTGGTATTATTTTTAATTTATATATGTATTTATAATACAAAAGTACCAAAATACCCCTATCTGAAAAAATAAAACAGCCCCTTGGTTCATCGTCTTCAGCGTCCCAACTCCTCAGATTAAACTTCCACCATGAATGATAAATTCATCAAGAATCCATATCATAAAATGAATCTAACCAAGATTAATTTCAAAAAAATGAAACACAAAACAAAGATTAAAACTATTGTAACTATCTTCACCCAGAACCACGATTAATCTCAAAAAAATCAAACCTAGAACCGTTATCCATCTTTGTCAACTTATATCTGAAGAGGGAGGAGAAGACAAAGAATATCATTGTCCTTTGTCGGCCTTTGCCGTTGCAGATTTGAAGAAAGAGTAGGAGTCAAAAATATCGTTGTCCTCCATCCATCTTCACCATAGTAAATCTGAAGAGGGAAAAGGGGAAGACAAAAAAGGTCATCATCTTCCGTCCTTCAATGTCAAAAATCTGACGAGGGAGAAGGTGATGATAGAAGGTCACCGTCCTCTGTTGTAGCGTCATTCGTCGTCCTCGTCTTCTATCACAATGCTGTCATCCTCACATCCGCTTCATCATTGGTGGAGGTGGATAGAAGCTATGTCGCATAGGGGATGCTGAAGGGGGAGACTGTTAGAAAGGTATAGTTAAAATGTAAAGGGCAAACTTGTCAATAAATTATAAAATTAAGGGTATAATGGTATGAAAAAATCACTTCAAATGGAACTCATCCAGTTCCTTGGGTAAAAGGGTGGGACCTCCATCAGTTTTGATGGAAGTAGCTTCTATGAGGAAGTGGTTTCCAACCCATCAAACACACACATACACCACTTCCACTTCCAGTTCCTTGTATTCATTTCTATGCTACCAAACAGGGCATTAGTGTTAGAAAGAGGTGTAGTGGATGTTAAATGTTCTTATTACTAGCAAGAGTTTATGAGGAAACAAATAAACAAATATATGGCAGAAAATTAAATAACACAAGAGACATTAGAATTATTAATGTGAAAACCCCTCAATTCAAGGGTAAGAACCACAAGTTGTCCAGATCAATGAAAATATGATATACCATTATCAAAACAAGGTATCATAGAGCCTCAACCAAATGTACAAATTGTGCATTCACTCAGCCAAACAACCAAAGTTACAAACTTACAATAGAGAACAAAGAAGCTGAGAATACAAAAAAAAGGTCCTTGGCCACAAACATAATGTCTCTTACACTAGAACAGCAAAAGATGATCTAACCGTTGAGAGTGACAAACCAAATGTGTTGAGCCAGCTGACCAAATTTCAGCTCGATCCAACGATTAATGAGAGCCAAAATGCCAATTTACTATGATTGTCTTATGAATATGCATTTTTGACTTCCACTCTTCTTTTCTCTCACATGGCTACATAATTAGATCTCTTTGGGCTACCTAGCCTCTCTAATGGGTCTCTTTGGCCTCTTCCACCTTAGACAAAAACTTAATTAATATGCCACCTCTTGACTCAAATAAGTGAGACACAATAGGCCTCAAATTAAGAAATTCTAAGAGAATATTCTTTCTCATAAAGAACAATCAAGAGAATTTCCTTTTAAATTTCTCTCACTTGTTTTCTTCTTTAACTTTTTTTTCTTTTCATAAAATAAGAAATATATAAAATTTGGACTTTTCTCCACGTAGAAAAGGAGTCAAAAAAATCCAACAGTCAGAACCATTACAAGCATTGTGGCCTTTAAATGGCGGCGCTCGATGCCTTATTTTAGGGTTAATATAACTTTTAGTCCCTGAAGTTTGATCCAATTTTGGTTTTGGTCCCTCAAGTTTGAAATCGGTGGTTTTGGTCCCTGAAATTTCACCTGATTTTGGTTTTAGTCCCTGAAGTTTGAAATCGGTAGTTTTGGTCCCTGAAGTTTCACCCGATTGTGGTTTTGGTCCCTCAAGTTTGAAAAGGACTTGGTGACCCGATTTTGAAACCCAACCCGACCTGGAAAAAAACCCAAATCCTTTTCGAACTTGAGGGACCAAAACCAAAATCGGGTGAAATTTCAAGGATCAAAACCACTAATTTCAAACTTCAGGGACCAAAACTAAAATTGGATGAAACTTCAGGGACCAAAACCACCGATTTCAAATTTGAGGGACCAAAACCAAAATTGGATGAAACTTCAGAGACCAAAAGTTATATTAACCCCTTATTTTACAACTTTTGTCAAAATTGAACTGTGATATGCACACTCTCTCTCAAGCTGCCTTTTAAGGACAGAAGGAAGAATATACATGAAACACTGGTTAATGCCCGTTTTATCAACACGACTTGATTAAAAGAAATGTGGAATATTAGTAGTCATTCGGTAATTCATGTAGTCGATCGTCATTATCAAATTTCCCTCATTAATCTTCTTATTCTGCCTCGTCAGCACGGTCACGGGGACATAGCAGTAGCGCAAAAGAAGGAAAAGTAGAGAAAGATGATCGCCTCGTATTATTGTTGTGAGGGTTGCAAAACAAACCAAAAAAAAAAAGTAAGTCATGCATGTTTACATTAAAATATCTGAAAGATGTACATATTACATTCCTTTCTTGTATCATTTTTCTTGCGGGAGAAGCTAGACTTTTATTCCTTTTTTTTCATTTTCTAACGAGTCACCATCAAACCCACCATTGGTTTTTTTTTTAGGGAAAATTATATTAACATCTCAGATAAAGAAAATAAAAAATAAAAAAATGGTCCCTTCAGATTTCAAAATTACAACAAGTCCCAAAAACTTGTCAATGGCATGTCTGAACTTGTCAATGACCCACATCTAAAGTTGTCAATAGAAATTACTGGTAATTTTGAAATCTGAAGGGATTGTTTTTTTTTTTAATCTGAGACCTGAATGTAATTTTCCCTATCTTTCATTTGTCATCGTGGAGATAGAAGAAAGAGCTTAATGTGGGTCATACCTTATTTCAATGAGAAAAATAAAATCACTCCAAAAGTCCAATAATTTTATGTTTATAAAAATATCAAAAATTTGGATACAAATTTTGGGTAAAATTAGGGAAAGGTCCTCATATTTAGTTGGTGAAAAGAATCTGATGAATTCTTATAACATAGAATATCAATATCCTACAAATTTTGTACACAAGCGTATGAGTACCATGCATTTTTATTATTTTATAATATAATACCTCAATTCATTTTATCTTTCAAATTTATATTTTTTCCTCAAAATATCATATTGTTTTCACCTAAGGATAATCATGCTAAAAGATAGTATTTCAGGAAAACTCACATATATTTGTTACAAATAACTAATATAACTAATTTCTTTAATTTACCTAAATCAGTTTTCTAACACTTACATTAAAGATTATATGTGGTAAAATTTATATATTTTTCACTCATTTTACACCTAAACTTATTTTTCCATTAATCATTCAAACAAGTTATAGATTGTACTTTAAACAAACTTTTTTCACAAAAATCAACCTAAACATAAATTACATCGTACAATCCAACTTCTACCTAACTTTAAATTTGCAAGAGTCAAATTTTTTTTTAACAAAAAAACCTCACTTTTGTCGTAGCTAATCCAAATACACAGTGTATGCATAGGTTGACTTATGCAAATTAGGTCCAGAATATTATACAGTCGAAATTGTATAATGAAAATTCTTTGATTTATTGTAATATGTTATGATTAGAATTGCATTGTCTTATTTAACGGTGCAAATCATACAACTTATGAAACCAATACGTCTCCTCTTAAAATGATTTTTTTTTTCATAATTTTAAAAGAGAGGGTTGTTGATTAATAAATTGAAACCAAAGCCTAATTAAAACCAGGTTCTTGAAACCGGACCGGACCGGCGAACCGGCCGGTAAACCGGTCCAGGTTCATATTTAAAAAAAACAATTTTTAAAATTTTTCCTTTAAAATTTCATACTATAAGTCTAAAATTTTCAATTTTTCACCGGTTTGGTCCCGGTTTAGCCCCGATCTGAACCACTGACCCTTAACTCAGTACTCCGACTGGTTCAATGCCCGGTTCGAGTTTTAATACCTTGAATTAAAAGGTTGGTGATGCTAATATTTCCTTTATATATCTCTCTCTCACTCACCCCTCATAAATAAGGACATACTTAAAAAATAAAGTTTAATTTGGACATATTTATTAATTTTAACTAATTTTAATTCTTTTTTATACCACGTAATTTGATTATTGATCATTTATAAATAGTACAGGAGGGAAGGAGTACTTATAAAAGGTGCTTCAAAATAAGATCAAAGGTTGTATTTAATTGACCAGCGCCTTTGGCGCAGTGGTCGTATGTGTGGGCTTAGTGTTAGAGCAAGTGTTTCACCCAAGAGGGGGGGTGAATTGGGTGATCTTAAAATTTCGTTGCAAATATAAAATTTTGACGTTGAAATTAAAACATGAAAGAGTAAGGAGAAATATCACCGAAGTGTACACCGGGAGTTATACTGGTTCGGCCACAACCACTTTGACCTACGTCCAGTCCTCAGAGCTTCTCTGAGAGTTTCACTATATCTTCCAAGATTCAGTGGGTTCTTGGCACCTCAGTACAAGCAAGATCCTACACCTGGATACTCGCTCCCCCTTACAAGTTGTAATTCAATCCCAACTGAAGGATCCACAACCTTAAGTTACCTCAATAACAAATATTGAGTTTGAATGAAATATCTCTCTTCACAGAGTAAATAAGAATCACTGAAGCATAGAAACTCAAGTATATTGAAAACAGAGTAAAGAACTTGATGATACGTTTGTGAGTGTGTTCTTGTGTCCTTCTCTGTTCAGTTGTTCACATATATATAGATACGTTGGTAATGATTGCTGGAACGTATTTCTTCATGTCCGTTGGAGCGTGCGCACCCATTATTGACTTTTCCAGTTTTTGAAAAACCATATGTTGTAGTAGGTGACGGTCGGTCATATTTGAACGTTTCTTTTGACTTCCATTACTTGATATGATTTCTTCATTGTTCATCTGTAAATAGGCTAAGAATACTAACACAATGAAAGATTAATCATATTGAAAACAAAATAATCAACGTTTGAAAGATTTTTGAATTTCTGGGTTTGCTTACTCGAGTAACTACTCGAGTATCATCGGGAAACCTTTGATTAACTGCAAGTTAATGAATAAATACAAGATTACTCGGGTAGTGCATGGAATAACCAATTCTTAAACCTTTGAAAATATATGTTTACTCGGGTATGTACTCGAGTAATGCAGTCACAACTTTATGTCTTACTCGGGTACCAACTCGAGTAAACCTTTACAAAAACTTTTGGTTACTCGATGCTTTACTCCAGTAATGTTGCAGGATTTAGATGCCGAGAGCACTTACCTTATTACTCAGGTACGGCCTCGAGTAATGCATTCATTTTTATATAGGTTACTCGGGTACCACCTCGAGTAACTGTACTTTCTGTGCTTAACTTACCCGGGTACTGACTTGAAGTTTACCTTGAAAATATTTCTTCATACTCGGGTACTTACTCGAGGAATCAACTTAAAATAGAACATTAAATGCTTGTATACTAGAGTAAGAACTCGAGGAAAGTGAGATAAGATCAAAACAAGTTAATCGGGTACCACCTTCAAGTTTTTGACCACCAGACTGAGTTACTCGAGTAGCTCCTCGAGTAACATTGGCAGTGGTACAAAGTGCCGAGAGCAACATATTTTCAGAAACAGAGTTACTCGAGTAGCTCCTCGAGTATCTTTGGCAACTTGAAGACAACTGGAAGTTTTTCACATGGTTACTCGAGTAGCGCCTCGGGGTTAACTTTCTTCTCTTTTTGGGAGGAGAAGAAAGAGGATCAGAATGTTGTTGGGACTCAGAGGAATCTATAGGAGTAAGATTCTTGGTTCTCATCTTTCTGGAGGATTGAAAAATGAAAAGCTCAGGAAAAAAAATTGAAACTATCGCAGGTTAGGGCACAGAGAATCTGAAAGAAATAAAGAGTTTCTGGGACCGAAATCTCTTGGGTTTTGACCGAAATGGATCAAGGAATCACTTGAGAAAAATTTTTGTGAGAGGAAATAGTGATTTACTCGAGGAGATTTTGTGGAAATAACCGAGTTTGCGACAGATAAAGACCTAGAACCCGACGTTACTCGAGGCCTTACTCGAGTAATATTCAAGTTTACTCGAGGCCTTCCTCGAGTGTTCATACAGAAAATCATAAAATAATTCATTTAAATAGCGTACCTGGCATGAATAATATTGTAATTATCCATGAATGTTCCCTCGATCATTTATAATCCATTTGGGTCAGATTTGAGTCATTAATCAATACTTTGAGAATTTGGACTCCGACATTACTCGAGGTCTTCCTCGGGTAAGCTTCAAGTTTACTCGAGGCCTGCCTCGGGTAAACAGTTTTTCAACTTCTGACTCTTCATTTCTTTGAGAACATAACCGTTATGTTTGAAAATCAAGTAACTTGATCCGTTACTTCCAGTTTTGGAGTGCATTACTCGAGTACATACTCGAGTAAAGTGCTTCTTTACTTCAAGTTGTTCCTCGGGTATTGTTTTTCTGTCACATATTACTTCAAGTTGGTACTCCAGTAAAGGTGTCCTCTGTTTACCTCTGTTTTTCTTTTTCAAAACAGAGTTTTAACATTCCTGCAAAACAAATTTCTATATACTCCGATGCTTAAGTTAGTAATCATCAAAACTTTAACAAATGACTTCATCTAATATTATCAAAAGCTGAAATAACTTATAACTCATTGGGATTTACCATTCCCAATTCTCTTCTAATGTATAGAAATTGATCTTTTGCAAGCGGTTTTGTGAAAATATCAGCTAGTTGAAGATGAGTTGGAATGAATATTACTTTTACATCTTTCTTTTGGACATGGTCTCTGATGAAGTGATGTCTGACATCAATATGCTTGGTTCTAGAATGTTGAACTGGATTCTTGGCCAAGCTTATTGTACTAGTATTATCATAATAGATTGGTATCTCTTTGAGATAAATACCAAGATCTTGTAGCTGTTGTTTTAACCATATTACTTGTGCACAAAAACTTGAGACTGCAACGTATTCGGCTTCCGTCGATGAAAGAGACACAGTATTTTGTTTCTTGCTAAACCAAGATACAAGTGATCCTCCAAGAAATTGTCCTTGTCCACTGGTGCTCTTTCTGTCTGTTTTGTATCCTCCATGATCAGAATCTGAATATGCAACAAGATATTCACTTCTTCCTTTGGGATACCACAGACCCAATTCGGGTGTGTCAGCAAGGTATCTAAAGATTCGTTTGACCGTTTCAGCATGTGATTCCTTAGGTGCAGATTGATATCTTGCACATATACCAACACTAAATTGGATGTCCAGTCTACTTGCCGTGAGATAGAGTAATGATCCAATCATTCCTCTATATTTTGTTATGTTGTAGTCTTTTCCTTTGACATCAGCAACAAGCAACGTAGTTGAACTCATAGGCGTGTCCGTGCCATTTGCTTCATCCATTCCATACTTCTTCAATAGCTCTTTTAGATACTTTGTTTGAGATATGAAGATTCCATTCTTTCTTTGTTTGATTTGCAAACCAAGAAAGAAATTCAATTCTCCCATCATTGACATCTCAAATTCTCCCTGCATTATCTCAGAAAATTCCTTACACAGAGATTCATTAGTAGCACCGAAAATAATGTCATCAACATATATTTGAACAATTAAAATATCATTGTGTTTTCGTTTTATAAAGAGCGTCGTATCAACTTTTCCCCGTACAAAACCTTGATCAATGAGAAACTTACTGAGCCTTTCATACCAGGCTCTAGGAGCTTGTTTTAAACCATATAAGGCCTTTTTAAGTTTGAAAACATGGTCAGGTTTGGTAACATCCTTAAAACCTGGAGGTTGTTCTACATATACTTCCTCCATGATGTAACCATTTAGAAAAGCACTCTTTACATCCATTTGATAGAGTTTGAATCCTTTGATGCCTGCAAAGGCTAAGAGTACACGTATAGCTTCCAATCTAGCCACTGGGGCATACGTTTCCTCATAATCAATTCCTTATTCCTGATTATATCCTTTGGCCACCAATCTTGCCTTGTTTCTGACAATAATTGCGGATTCAACGAGTTTGTTTTTGAATACCCATTTAGTACCAATGATCGGATGATCTTTGGGTCGGGGCACCAAATCCCAAACTTGATTTCTCTCAAATTGATTTAGCTCTTCTTGCATTGCTATAACCCAATCATTGTCTGATAGGGCTTCATCAATGTTAGAAGGTTCAATTTCAAAAATAAATGCAGAAAAACTTACTTCATTGAAAATCCTATTTCTAGTTTTGATCCCTTCATTCACATCTCCTATGACTTGATCTAAGGGATGACTTTTGTTGTATTTCCAAGCTTTAGGTTGTCCTAGGGATTGTTCTTCTTCCTTGGTTTCATCAACTTCTGGAATAAGAGATTTAGAAATAGATTGACCATTTTCTTGATTTAAACCAACTTCCTGTTCTTCATCAATGGTTTTGTCAGAGGATTCAAATTCATCAAATACAATATGAATTGATTCTTCAATAATACAAGTTCTTTTATTGTAAACTCTATATGCTTTACTTCGGTTAGAATATCCTAGGAAAATTCCTTCATCTGTTTTAGAATCAAATTTTCCTAAGTTATTTTTACCATTATTATGAATGAAACACTTACAACCGAAGATGTGTAGATGAGCAATGTTTGGCTTTCGTCCTTTGTACAACTCGTATGGTGTCTTTCCAAGTTTTGTTCTGATATATGCTCTATTTGAAATGTAGCATGTTGTACTCATAGCATCAGCCCAGAACACTTGAGATACATTCTTTTCATTCAACATTGCTCTAGCCATTTCTGTGAGCACTCTATTCTTTCGTTCCACGACCCCATTTTGTTGAGGCGTTCTTGGAGCAGAAAAATTGTGATCAATACCATTAGTATCACAATATTCTTCAAAGGCTTGATTTTCAAATTCTCCACCATGATCGGTCCTAATTCCTGCAATGGACATACCTTTCTCATTTTGCACCTTCTTGGCAAAAACAAAAAATTCTTCAAAGGTCTCATCCTTTGATGATAGAAAAATAACCCATGTAAATCTCTAGAAATCATCAACAATGACTAATGAATATAGATTTCCACCAAGACTTTTTACTCTTGCTGGACCAACCAAATCCATATGCAATAATTGTAATGGTCTATTTGTTGAAATCTCATTTTTTAATTTGAAAGATGATTTGGTTTGTTTACCCTTTTGACATGCATCACAAATCAAATCATTTTTGAAATTTACTTTGGGTAATCCAAGTACTAAATCCTTTTTGAGTAATTTGCCTAGTTGATGCATATTGACATGAGCCAATCTCTTATGCCATAGCCAACTTTCATCGGCATTACTCAGAAAACAGTTTTCAGATTTATTTCTATTAATATCTAGAGTATAACAGTTACCTTCCCTTCTTGCTCTGAGCTTAGTCTTGATATTCTTCTTATCAAGCTGTAAGTCACTCTTGTTGATAATTAAACATTCTTCTGAATCAAATATTACCCAGTTGTTTTTATCTGCACTCTGACTTACACTCAGCAAATTATGACACAAGCCTTCAACATAATATACATCTTTGACTTGTATTCCTTTGTCATTTTTTATTTCACCAATTCCTGCTATCCTTCCGGATTGATTTCCTCCAAATTTACCTCTCCACCTTCTTTAGGTTGCAATTTGGTAAAACTATCGAAATCACCGGTCATATGTCTAGAGCATCCACTATCAATAAACCACTTGCTATTTTTGGATGCTTTAAGACATTCCTGCAATCAAATGACTAGGTCTTAGGTACCCACATCTTTCTGGGTCCTCTTGGGTTAGTACAAATAATTTTTTGAATATATGAACCTTTAGGTACCCATTTGTAGGTTCCTATCGTTCCTTTCTTCTTGTGAATGCATGAAGAAGTATAATGACCTTTTCTATTACAGTAATTACAAAATGCAAAAGGATTTGATGTATGCACAGAATGCTGGAAATAATTTAAATATGACTTACCTCCTGCTTTCTTTCTACCTTTCCTTTTATCAGACTTTGGATCATATCCAATTCCAGATCGGTCATTTACAAATCGTTGAGCTTTTAGAATAACATTTAGCATCTCACTTCCTTGTGTAAATTTTTCAAGAGTTTTTGTAAGATCAATGTTTTTCTTTTTCAAGGATGAACAATCTTCACAATTCTTTTCTTTAAGTTCAGTTTCAAGAACTTTGTTTTTCTTTTTGAAAACAATCAATTCTTTAACTACTTTGATGAATTCAGAATGTAAAGCATTATATTCGGAAAGTAATTCATCATAAGTAGGTTCAGAATCATTTACCTCTTTTTCTGTTTCTTCTTGAGCTACGAGACATATGTTAGCTACTTCTTTCTCATCACTTTCTTCGTCAGAGGAGCTATCACCCCATATAGCAGATACAAAGGCTTTCTTTTTGTTAAAGAATTTGCCTTTTCTCTTTTCTTTGCTCTTTTGATTCAGTTCTGGACATTCTGATTTGATATGTCCTGGTTTTTCACATTCGTAGCAAATGATATGATCTTTGCTGCTAGTTCCACCTTTTTGAAAGTGTTTGAATCCTTGTCCTTTCTTGTAGAACTTTCTGAATCGTTTTATGATTAGGCCCATTTCATCATCGTCAAACTCCTCGTCCTCATCTTGATTTTCTTCTTTTACCTTTAGTGCAAGACCTTTCTTTTTCTTGTCACCAATGTCATCTAGTTCTCGTTTGAACTTTAGTTTGCTCTCATATTCAGAAAGACTTCCAAATAGAGAAGCAACTGATCTCATTGATTCTCCTTTTGCTTCTTCTATCGTAGTGACTTTGGCCTCCCATTCTTTAGAAAGAATATTCAAAATCTTTCGTACTTGGGTATGTTGATCATAAGATTTCCCAAGTGCTGCAAGTTGATTAACAAGATGAGTATATCTAAGTTCAAATTCAGAAATTGATTCACCTGATTTCATTCGAAGTAGATCAAATTCAGTGACTAAGGTGTTGATCCGATTCTCCTTTATTCCTGAAGTTCCTTCATGAGCTATTTCCAGAGCTTCCCACATTTCCTTTGCTGTTGGAAGTGTGCATATTCTGAAATACTCACTTTGACTCAAGGCACTTTGTAACATCAGAATTGTCTTACTGTTGAGAGTGATAAGCTTCTTGTCATTCTCATCATATTCCGCTGGCGTCTTGGGAATTTTCTGAGAATCTACAGTTTTTGTAGGTTGATAATTTCCACTCTCAATCACATCCCACAGTCCATATTCGGTAGCCATCACGAACACTCTGAATTTTGCTTTCCAAAAGGAAAAGTGTTCTCCACTGAATCCAGGAGGTCTAGTGATGGATGCTCCGTCGGGAAGAATTCCTTCACCCATGCTTGCCATTGGATCCTTCTTAGGTTGTTATACCTTAACAAGAAGACCTACGCTCTGATACCAAATGTTAGAGCAAGCGTTTCACCCAAGAGGGGGGTGAATTGGGTGATCTTAAAATTTCGTTGCAAATATAAAATTTTGACGTTGAAATTAAAACATGAAAGAGTAAGGAGAAATATCACCGAAGTGTACACCGGGAGTTATACTGGTTCGGCCACAACCACTTTGACCTACGTCCAGTCCTCAGAGCTTCTCTGAGAGTTTCACTATATCTTCCAAGATTCAGTGGGTTCTTGGCACCTCAGTACAAGCAAGATCCTACACCTGGACACTCGCTCCCCCTTACAAGTTGTAATTCAATCCCAACTGAAGGATCCACAACCTTAAGTTACCTCAATAACAAATATTGAGTTTGAATGAAATATCTCTCTTCACAGAGTAAATAAGAATCACTGAAGCATAGAAACTCAAGTATATTGAAAACAGAGTAAAGAACTTGATGATACGTTTGTGAGTGTGTTCTTGTGTCCTTCTCTATTCAGTTGTTCACATATATATAGATACGTTGGTAATGATTGCTGGAACGTATTTCTTCATGTCCGTTGGAGCGTGCGCACCCATTATTGACTTTTCCAGTTTTTGAAAAACCATATGTTGTAGTAGGTGACGGTCGGTCATATTTGAACGTTTCTTTTGACTTCCATTACTTGATATGATTTCTTCATTGTTCATCTGTAAATAGGCTAAAAATACTAACACAATGAAAGATTAATCATATTGAAAACAAAATAATCAACGTTTGAAAGATTTTTGAATTTCTGGGTTTGCTTACTCGAGTAACTACTCGAGTATCATCGGGAAACCTTTGATTAACTGCAAGTTAATGAATAAATACAAGATTACTCGGGTAGTGCATGGAATAACCAATTATTAAACCTTTGAAAATATATGTTTACTCGGGTATGTACTCGAGTAATGCAGTCACAACTTTATGTCTTACTCGGGTACCAACTCGAGTAAACCTTTACAAAAACTTTTGGTTACTCGATGCTTTACTCCAGTAATGTTGCAGGATTTAGATGCCGAGAGCACTTACCTCATTACTCAGGTACGGCCTCGAGTAATGCATTCATTTTTATATAGGTTACTCGGGTACCACCTCGAGTAACTGTACTTTCTGTGCTTAACTTACCCGGGTACTGACTTGAAGTTTACCTTGAAAATATTTCTTCATACTCGGGTACTTACTCGAGGAATCAACTTAAAATAGAACATTAAATGCTTGTATACTAGAGTAAGAACTCGAGGAAAGTGAGATAAGATCAAAACAAGTTAATCGGGTACCACCTTCAAGTTTTTGACCACCAGACTGAGTTACTCGAGTAGCTCCTCGAGTAACATTGGCAGTGGTACAAAGTGCCGAGAGCAACATATTTTCAGAAACAGAGTTACTCGAGTAGCTCCTCGAGTATCTTTGGCAACTTGAAGACAACTGGAAGTTTTTCACATGGTTACTCGAGTAGCGCCTCGAGTAACATTGGCAGGCCGAGAGCAACTTAAAAATACTTACACTATTACTCGAGTACTTACTCGAGTAACTTTGGCAGGTTACTGGAAGGTGCCTTTGGTTACTTCAAGTTTTGCCTCATTACTCGAGTACCGCCTCGAGTAATGCCTTAGAAAACTTGCTTCTGATCAAGTTTCTCAGCTTTTTCTCTTGGTCTCTCTTCATTACTCCAATGCTAACTTCAAGTAATGCTTATCCCTGTTATTCCTTTAATCAAACTTGTTTATTAATCATTTCCTTTTCAAACCATTCTTTTGTTATCATCAAAACATGAGATCTAACACTTAGTACCCCACCCCCTTCCTTTTAGGGTCCGTTTAGTATAAAGGAATTAAGAGTGGTGGAAATGGAATTGGGAGACAATTCCATGAAAAGGCTTGTTTGATACAATGGAATTGGGCTCAATTCCAATTCCATATGGAACCCAAAAAGCCGGCTTTCCATCAAGATGACTTCCATCAAAAAAGCAAGATTTGTAATTCCCAGCCCCCATTCCCATCATTACCCTCATGCAGATCCCCACTCACTCACTTACTGGTGACCTCTATTGCTCACTAGCGACGATAGCAACTTCTCCCTCACTAGCAACGACAGCTCTCCCCCCTCCACCGCTCGACAACAGCTATCCCCCCTCCACCGGCGACAACAACAACAATGGCATCCTTTAGCACCGGTGACGACAACGACGCCACAACTCTCCCTCACCAGATTAGACGGAGATGACAACGACAGCTCTCACTCGCCAGCCAAGACAGCGATAGTAGCTCTCCCCCTCCTCTTCGTCTAAGCTAGTGAGATCCGACGAGATCTGACCTCTCTTCATTAGATCCTCATCTTTGTCTATCCTCCTCTCCTCCGATGACCAAGTGCACGATGATGGTGGTGGTGACGGTGGCTTGCTCCATCAACCTCCTTCTGCGATGACAACGACAACGATTTGGGTAGGAGTCGGCGACGACAGTGGGGGAGGCAGTGAGTTCTGTGATCTGTTGAAGCAATGGGTTTTTTGGGTAGTAGATGGGTAATGGGTTTTTTAAATGAGGGTATTTTAATATTTTTATATAAAAAATTAGATCTCATTTCTAAGTTATACCAAACATACTTTTAAACCACATTTCCATATCCATATCTATTTCCATATCCATAGTCATTTTCATTTCCATCAAAATCAATTCCAACGTACCAAACGAGCCCTTATGAATTCAACCCGTACCATAGTAAACCAAAAAAAAACAAAGAGGTTGTATTTAATTTTTATAAATTTAATACTCTTACGTGTGTAAATCCTTCCATGTGTGTCTAGCTAGTAGCTACTCTTCCTAAACATTTATTGGTCTTAGATTTAATAATAATTATTCGGAAATGAATTTCATCATTTCATGAGTCAAAGTCAAAACTTGCCGACTTACTGTTGTGTGTGGGTAGGGACAGATAATTGAAGCTTGCTTCCACGAAAAGAGGCAGTAACATGGCCCACCAAAAACAGTGCGAAATATGATGCCCAAACTGGCGAAAACCGCCAAAACGCGGAAAGAAAAAGAACCAAACATTAAAGACCGGAGAAGTACTATATAAGAGAGGAGCAATGTTGCAGACGAGGGCAAAGAGGGGAAGGAGAAATAACGATTTTTAATGGAGGACGAGATTGCTCATGGCCTGGATGCATGATGTTACAAAGTTATGAATCATAGGGTAGTCATCTAAATCCTTTTGTTTTTTTTAGCACAAAAATCTAAATCCTTTTTTTACAAATTAGCATGCTGATCTTTCCAAAATGAAATTGGCTAGGTAACACCACGTATTAATTCAAAACCTCAAAACTCATGTTTATTGCACACATAATGTTAAGCCCAATTCTATATGAAGCATTGTACTCAAACTGGATCGGATCAGGCCGGTCAGTCATCAACCGGCTTCGATACTTTTGATTTTTATTTTTTAAAAAAAATCAAATTTTTTAAATTTTTTTTAGAATTTTATATTAATAAGTCTAAAATCTTTAATTTCTCATCAGTTTGGCCTCAGGTTAGCTTTGATTTGACTCCGATCTAACCCACTGACTCTTGACCTAGTACTCTAGCCGATTCAATGACCGATCTGGATTTAATTACCTTGATACAAAGTGAGACTTTCTATATCTAATCAAGGCCTCATTTAACATCATAACATTTTTAACTTAAAACAAAAGTTTAACTATTTTAAGCAAATGTACTAGAAATTACTTAACTTCTGACGTTTAATAAGCTATTTTTAAATAAAAAGTCATGCTAAAATCCAACTTAATAAATTATTCCAATTCATAATTATGTTTGGTTATTGTTGTCGTGGAACCCTTTTATTTTAAACAAGAGTCGCCATTTCACATTGCGTTGCGAAACTGTTTTACCGTAACATTGTTAGATTATTTATATCATCACCATCCAAACTATTTTAGGAGAATTACACTGTAGTCCCATGGAAGGCAAAATACGAAGAAATAGTCCCAGGAAAATCTGAAATTACTGCCAAGTCCCATGGGACCATTTTGTAATAAATTCCAAATGAGAAAAGTCACAAATACCCTTAAGTATTTCCTATCTCCCCTTCACGATAGCCCAAATTTCTTTGTGGAGACTTGAGAACCACAGTTCGCCGGCCAACTTCGGCAGTCTCGTAGCCATTGCGTTGGGTCGCCGTTGCTGTCACACTTTGTTTCCAGTCATTGTCGTGAGTCGTTGCCTCCCAAATTTGTCGGTGTTCGTCTGAACACAAATGATTCCTCATCTGTTGGTTCAATTTATTTACTCCAAAGAAAGCCCCAAGTTTCAACTCAGGCGGTCTCCGAAGGAGCAGAAGCCATGACTCTGTTGCAACTATGGTATGTTTGTTGTTTGATTCTTCAAGTGTTTGTGAACGTCTCTACGATCCAGTATGTTTGATTCCCAAGTGTTAATAACCCATGTTAAGATACTCATTAATAGTTGCTTGATGAGTTCATAACTGGCTATGACACATGTACCCATGTTTCTGCAATATCAAAGGTAAGGAATGAAGATGAGGGTGAAAGGTTTGGGGTTACATGACTTGATTTGCATAGGAGAAAAAAGAGTTGTTAATGGAAACAGTGATAGTTGTCAATGGAGGCTCCTTAACTTATTAATGACAACTAGAGGTCATATTTAAATATTTTTTGTGACAACTAAAGGTTGTTTTGATTGATATTTGTTTTGGTTATGATAAATTAAAAGAGCATGTCTGATTTTTGTGGGCATTGTCCTCAATATGCTTGCAAACTATAAAAGAAGGCCTAGTAAATGCAATGGATATGCTTTGGCTAAGTTTTCAATGTGTTTGGGTATGGTTTTGTATGCTCTATTTTTGCTGTCATTATGCTCTATTTTCGGGTTCATGGTAGTGTGTTTCTGATATAGAAGAGGTAAGGAATGAATATGAGGGTGAAAGGTTTGGGGCTACATAACCTGATTTGCGTAGGAAAAAAAGAGTTGTTAATGGGAGCAGCGATAGTTGTCAATAGAGGCTCCTTAACTTGTTAATGACAACTAGTGGTAATATTTAAATGTTTTGCTTGTGGTGTAATGTTGTTTGGAATGAGTTTGAAAAGTTTGCTATATTTTTTGGTATTTTGTGTTGTTTTGGAAGGTCCAAAAATGCTTTTACTATCTGTAACAATTATTTAAGTACATTTTTCTCCTTTTGTGTTTTCTTCTCTTTTTATCTCTATGAGGCAATGATTAAGGGAGATTTCACATAATTGGGGTAGAATACTCATGACTTATGTGACCTGAAGCAATGTATGAGTAGAAGTGAAGTGCATATAGCTAAAAGGAATTATAAGGACTTTTCCTCTGTGTTTTCAAGCACCAAGGGTCTTTCTTATTAACACATGTAGCTAGAACATACATAAAAATAAAACTAATTCCAGTCGCCTTTTTGACTCGTGTATACTTTAAAACTCTTGACCATTTATTCATAGAGTTTGTGATACAGTGGCAAGTGATTTCAAGCCACTGTGATTTCAAGCGCCAAGGGTTTTTCCTATTTGTGTGTTGCTTTTCCATGAGCTTGACAGAGATAGAAAAGCCTGAAGAAATCCAAAAGTTTTGTTTTGAGACTTGTAAAATGCTAAGCAAGTGATTCAAGTACTACAGTTTGATTTAGGATGCTGAAATAATCAATAGACATATTTTGAGACATTATAATGAGGAATTAAGAACTTTGACCTTTATATTTCACCTTAACAGCACATAACATGTTATTGGCACTTACTACTTTTATCTCTCAAACCAAAGGTGTTGTGCAGCTTAGTAAGTACTTGAGTTAATGTTTTGTCATTGTTTGATGAGCCTTGAATTTATTTTCAGGTAAAAAAGATGGAGAAGGGAAAAATGATTACATAAAAAAGGAAGGGGGGAAAAAGCAAAGCTGGACCAAGGGCGCCGAGCTTCTTTGGTTACACTTTGTTTACCAAAGAATTTTACAATGAGAAGGAGGAGAAGTAGAAGGAGAAGTAGAAGCAAAAAGGGAATGGGAAGGGGAAGCGTAAGGAGAAGGAGGAGGATGGTGATAAGTTAAAGACATTTAAAGAGGTTAATCTACAAGTGAGAGATGCTTGGAATAAGTTAAGTGATAATAAGAGAGGTTAATGAGGTTAATGATCAAATTCACACTGATTGTATTCATGAAATGTTTTTTTTTGTAAGTATCAAGTACAGACTTATTGTATTGACTTCATACTAGTCTTCAGTTATATTATGCAGAATTTGTGTTTGTCATTGCACTTTCACCTATTATGTAAACACAGCTAAAGATTTGCTAACAAGAGCAGGGGATTGACCTAAGAAGTCCATTGTAACACCCCAATTTTCGATTAAGGCCTAATGATAATTATTGAGGATAATTATCGGATTAAAGTGAAATTAATATATATTGGTGACAATATTAATTTATATGTCATAATTGATGAAAAATTTAAAGGATGGAATTATTGGCTCTAAGTTGGTGATTAATGGGGAAATTAATTACTAACTAAAAGAAAAATGAGAAATGTGATTAAATGGCTAATGGAAGGATTAGAGAGTTTAATTGGTGACTAAGTGTGTGAGAGCTAATAGGAAAATGACATGTGGCAAAGTGCGTATGAGAGGAAGATAAAGAAAACTCAAATGGGATTAAAGAATGAATTTCTCTCTCCTCTCTTCCCTCTTGTGCGCTGCAGAAGTATGGAAGGAGTATTGTCATCATTTGTTCTTCTTCTTCACTACTCCTCACTCCATCTCTCATCTCTCTCTTCTCTCTCCATTTTCTAGCGCCATTTTTTGTAGCAAAGGGAAGGAAGAAAAGCTTTGAAAAGGTAAGGAAAATGGCTTCTATTGCTCAAACTTCCTTCTCTAATATTGATCCTTGAATGAAGAGCTTCATTTTGATGGTTGTAATGTGTTCATTGGTGTTAGTTTGTGACCTCAAGAGATTGTGAAAGTTGAAGAATCAAGAAATCTCTTTGGTAAAGTGAAAGAGGTGAGTGTTAACTCCCTTTTGATATATATATATATTGTGGTTGTTGGTTGAGCATTGATTTTCTGGAATTTTCTGCCCTATTTTCAAAAATTAGGGTCTTAGTGAGTTTGGCATGTTGTGATCATGAAAATAGTATATTGTGATGTCTTTTGGACAAATTGATCGGTTTGAATCATTAAAAGTAAAGTTTGGGAACTTTGTGTTGGTTTTGGTGTATTGGTCAAAACAGGGCATGTGGTTAGGTTGTGAATTTGGTCATTTTGAGATTACCATTGTGTTCCTTGTGGAAAATTGTATGAGAATATGTTTGGTTAATGATTTTGGAGTCATTGGACACCTTGGTAGAAAAGTTGGAAAATGCTGTCAATGTGAACTCTGTCTAGACAGTTTATTTGTGTGAATGTTTTGAATGATCAAATGATTTCCGAAAATTGTGAAACTTTCCAATCTTAAATTTCACATCCCAAGCTTCGAAATGGACATATATTTTGTGTCATTTCATTTAGTATTCTAGGAGATATGGTTGTCCAAAGTTTGGGGATGGAAACAGAACTCTGTTCTAGAGTAGTGTTAAGTTTTGGGTGATTCTGTATTTTTGTGATGATTTGAAGTAATGAACCATATTTTTCCTAGAAAAAGAACTTAAATGCCTTTTCATTTGGCTTTGTAATCACTCCATTTCGATTTTTCTACAATTAGATATGAGTTTTTGAAGTTCAGCCAAGAATCAGGAAATTTCTTGGCCGCGGCCCATGAGTGGCTGGCCGCGGCCCAAACCTTTCTGGCCTGATTCTGGCCGCGGCCCATGGGTGGCTGGCTGAGGCCAGTGACCTTCTGACCATATTTTGGCCGCGGCCCAAGGAAGGGCTGGCCGCGGCCAACCCCTGTGTTCCAGCACTTTAAGTTTTTGAAAAGAGATCTTCAACCTATTGTTTCCCAACCTTTTAGGGGTTTTATTAGAGGCATTGTGGCTTCTTAAGGGTCATTATTGATAACCAAATCTAAGTGTTGAATAGTCGATTGAGTATTGGAACAGAGAATAATGTTTCGTCCTTAATTATGACTTTAGGATTTGATATATGCCCAGAGCATAGAAGGCCTGTGCCTGCTCAAGGAAGGAAAGACAAAGGTAGTGACACTTTATCCTATATCATGTGTATTGCATTGCTTGTTTGCATTAGTCATTGAATACAGTGAAAGTGAAGAGGACGTGGCGAAAGCCCGGACTCGATTACAGTGAAAGTGAAGGGGACGTGGCGAAAGCCCGGACTCGATTACAGTGCAAGTGAAGGGGACGTGGCAAAAGCTCGGACTCGTATATAGTGAAGGGAACGTGGCGAAAGCTCGGTGTCGAATATTGATTGCTGCATTGTGATATATGTGACTTGCTTTGTATATATGCATCATATAAATAAACTGTTGCTACTGGGATTCTCTAGAATCTCATTCTTTCCAAATAACATTTTTAGACAGGGCAAGTGGATCGAAAAGCAAGCAAGTGGCAAAGGATGATTAGGACTGCCAACGGTAGTCTTAGCTATATATTTTGGTGTTATATTGAACTGGTTATCATTTTGGATAAATGTACGCATATTGAATAGAATTGTAGTGGTATAGTTTTGTGTAATCCCCGGTATGGATATTGAGATGGGCAATGATACCCTGTATAAACCTTTGGATTAAATGTTATTATCCCAGGTGAACGTCGGGAATTGTGCTTACTCTGATATTGTATATGAAACAGACCAAACAGAACATTTGTTTTAATGAATGAAATGAATAGAGATCCATTTGTACATGTGTTTTAAAAATTTTTTAATTGTCCCAGATTTCTTATTCGATAATTAAATGTGCTTAAACGTTAATCCCGGCCTGATTATCGAAGGGGGTTACATCTATGGGCCTTGATTGACAAATCCATAGGCTTCCATTAATAAGTCCATGAGACTCTATTGACAACTCCATGAGGCTCTGTTGACAACTTCATGGGTGTCCATTAACAAGTCCATGAGCCTCGGTTGACAACTTCATGAGGCTCTGTCGACAAGTTCCTAGACATCTATTGACAAGTCTATGAGCCTCGGTTGACAACTCCTTGGGCATCCATTTACAAGTCTATGTGCCTCAGTTAACAACTCCTCGGTTGTAATGGAAGGGTTGATGAGTTGTCAATGGAGACTCAATGACTTATCTTTGGAGGCTCCTATGAATTGTCAATGGAGGTTTCTAGACTTGTCAATAGAGGCTTAATGACTTGTCACTGGAGGCTCCTGGAGTTGTTAATGGAGTTTCCTCGACTTATCAATGGAGTCTCTTACAGTTGTCAATGGAGTCAAACAATGTACAAAGAAAAGCAGCATATGTGCATTACATAACTTTAGCACTAATGTTAACTCATAAAAATGACTCTGTAATTCATAATTACAACAAACATTTCAAGTACAACTTGTTTGAAATTGATCATAACAAAAAATATCACATCTATACAATGTCACTAACAACTCATGGTGCCTCCATTGAAAAGTGATTGAGACTCCATTGACAACTCTTCATAACAGCATAGCTATGTTAACAACTCAAGGGGCCTTCACTGACAATTCAAGGGGCCTGCACTAACAACTCAAGGGGCCTTCAGTGATAACTCAAGGTGCCTTTATTAACAACTCATTGGGTGTCCATTGACAACTCTTCATAACAACATAACTGTGTTAACAACTTAAGGGGCCTACACTGACAACTTAAGGGGCCTTCACTAATAACTCATGGTGCCTTTATTGACAACTCGTGGTGCCTCCATTGCCAAGTAAAGGAGCATACACATGTGACTATGACCACCTAATTAATGTGGAATATTAACAACATAGGAAATCTATAAGTATACACGCATAAACTCATTTTCCAATGTCATCATATTTGCATATATATGTTAACAACTCCATGGGCGTACATTGATAACTCCATGGGCCTATAATGACAACCCAAGGTCCATTCATTGACAACATAATTTACATTAGATTAAACCTTTCAATACATGACAATTAGATATACAAATGTCAACATAACTGCATATATATATATTAACAACTCCATGGGCATACATTGACAACTCCATAGGTCTATAATGACAACCCAAGGTCCATTTGTTGACAAAATAATTTACATCAGATTAAAACTTTCAATATATGACAGTGGGATACACAAATGCCAATAGAACTGCATATATATATTAACAACTACATGAGCCTCCAATGACAACTTTAGGTCCATAAATTGACAACATAATTTACAACTCATTACAACTTTCCATAAATGAAAGTTGGATACCAAGCCATATTATATCTAACCTTCATTTACAGCTGAAAATGCATGCACAAGTAAGAAAAAAGTCACAAACGATCGCTATAGAAGTAGTATGGATTTGTATCTAATCATATTTACACAAATACTATGACATGCACTTTCCAAAATCAAAAGAACCCAAACGACCATAATTGATCAACTTGGATTAGGATTCTTGCAAGTCTTTACAGTGTGGCCAGCTTCATTGCACCTGCCACAATGATAAACCCTTTTGTCTTGAAATTGAGATTCAATCCTTTTTCGTCTTGGCCTTCCCAAGGGCCTTCTAAACTTGTTCCTTTCTTAATGGTTCTAAATCAGCCGGTTCCACCAACATATGTTAAATCACCATCTCTACTAACTTTAAACCTTCCCCCTATATGAAGGAAACATATTAGATTCTTGCCAGATGTGGTAGCCATCACCGCTGTCTACTGTACAAAAAAGTTGTCATTAACAATTTCAACAGCCTTATTAATGTAATACCCCGAATTTTAAGACTTGAGGCTAGAGAATAAGCCTGAGATTAGTGGACTGTTAAGCCCTGATTTAGTAGGATCCTAAATTATGATTAAGAGAGAATGACTCCAAAAGTGGATGTGGTTAGTGATAAATAAACCCTTTTGGAGATTATGGTGTGATTTGGCACCCGATGTGATTCGTATATGTTTTGAGCAGCGCCGAAACCCTGTATTTGAGTTTAATTATGGATTAACATCTAAATTGGCTTAAAATAGAGGGGAGGGTGCATTGTGAAAGAAAATGAATGAGAAAATGTATTTGATGATGATTCAAGAGGAATTGCCATAATCAGGGGCAAAACGGTAAAGTTACCGACCAATTGGTCAGTTACCGAAGAGGAAGCTCATTGGTAACTTCAAGATCAATGGTTGAGATTGAATTTTATAATAGATCAAAGGGTGGAATCCCATGTGGTGTGCCTTTGTGAGCTCATGTGAGGTTTGTCAAGATGGTGCCACTTGGCACAATGTGAGCCCTTGGATTGGTCAAAGTGTCAAAACACCTCTTCCCTCTCTCCTATCCCTTTTAGGTTGGTTTTTGGATCTAAAAAACTGACTTGTTTCATCATTTTCACCATCTCATCTTCTCTCTCACACTCCATGGACGTCCCAAAGCTTGGGAGGAAAGAGAAAGTTTGAGGTGAGTTTTTAGCTTGCTTGGTGACCTCTTTAGCTTAAACACCTTTCTATAATATTGTTCATAGTGATGAGAGCTTCATCTCTATGGTTTTAGATTCTTGATTGGTGGTGTTTGATAGCTTGAGGAAAATTGGAAATATGAAGAATCAAGGAATTGATTTGGGAAAGAGGAAGAGGTGAGTTTTTGAAGCCTTTTGATCTAAGTTTTGTGATTTGTGGATGAGTATTGTGAATTTTGGTTTTTGCCCTGATTTTGGTGGAATTGTCAAATGCATGAATTTTCATGTGTTTTTTGTTGAAAATGGTGTTTTGTTGTGTAATTTGGTCATTGGAATTGATTTGGGAACTTGAGATGGAAAATTGTGCAATGTTGAGTTGAAATGTGATATTGTGTGACATGTTGCAATTCATTGTGAAACATGTCAAAGTAATGTGAATTTGATTGATTTGGTGTTTCTAATGGATTCCTTGTGAAAATTTATGTGGAAATGGTATTTGGTGTGAATTTGGGAACCATTGGAATCATTGGTGGAAAACTGAGAAATCTGTCCCTTGAAGTTCTGTTCTAGGCAGTCTAGTGTTGTGGACGTTTTGACTGGGCAAAGAATGTCAAAAAATTATGAAACTTTCCAGTCTTAAAGTTCACAGCCCAAGCTTCAAAATTGACACATAATTTGTGCCATTTCGTTTTGTCTTCTGTGAGTTATGGCTGTCCAAAGTTTGAGGTCAAAAATGAATTCTGTTTTGGGATAGTCTTGAATTTTTGGGAATTCTGTATTTATGTGGTGATTTCCAGTATTGGCCAATATTTTTTCTGTGTAGAGGACTTGAATAGATTTTATTTGGCTTTGGGATCACCTTATTTCAATTTTTGTGGAATTAGTTATGATTTTTGGAAGTTCAGCCAAGAAACAGAATTTTCTTGGCCGTGGCCAGATGATTCTGGGCCGCGGCCCAAATGTTTCTAGGCAGTTTTTGGCCACGGCCAGTGGATTTGTGGGCCACGGCCAACCCCCAAAAATCAGCATTTTAAACTTTTAAAAGGTGATCTTTGGTCAAGTGTTTCCCAAGCCTTTAGGCATGTGTTTAGGCTTTGATTAGCCACATAAAGGTCATGAATGGTAACCAACTTTAAGTGATATGGAAGTAAGGTTTTGGAATAGAGAATAACCCTATGTCCTTGCTTTGATTATAGGGTTGATGTTCGCCCTAAATGTGGTTCGATATTCGCCTGGTCGTGAGTAAGCGGTGATGGAGCTTACGTGGAAAGAGTGTAGGGAACATATCTCTTCTGCATGTATTTGATATATGTGTTAGTGTGTTGGTGCATGCCTTAGCTTTGCATGATTATGTGTATTTGAAGCTATGTTTCAATTTATGCTATGGCCATTAGTATGTTGTTAGAAGCATTGAGCTTACAGATTTGTCATTGTGATAACATGAGTTATGTGATGCAAGCATGTCATGCATTAAACATTTATCGTACATGCATATTGATATTGTTGTCCTACTGAGATTCTCTAGAATTTCACCCTCCCCTACTAACCTTTCAGATAGGGTAGTGGATCGAGGATGGAGTAAGCAACCAAGGGCGACGAGGCTTCCTTCAGGATATTTGAGTTGCTACTTGGTTATCATAATTGGGATGATTTGTATTCGTATTTGGATAAGGGTTGTATATATATATTGTGGAATGTATATTTGAGTATGTATTCGGATATGTATTTGACATGTGTATTTGAGGAGAATTGTGTAATCCCCATATGAGGGCTTGTATGGGCGAATGTGCCCTATAAAGCTTGAGTTAATAAATGGAATCCAAAATTACCGGACTTATTACATTGTGTACTCTGATATATTGAATGTGATTTATCTTCGTGTAGTAATTGTATTCGGAATGTGAATGTGAGACCAGGTTATAAATGATTTCGAAAGGTATTTGTGAAAACCCCGTCTGGTATATGGGTTTATAAATGTTATTTAATTGTTATTGGTCTCTATTTCACTTTAATTGCGTAATCCGGATATAATTACGGAAGGGGATTACAATTAACAAATGTCGTAGCCCCTATTAACAACACATTTTTACTACATAATCAGGACCTCCAACCACACATATTTCATACATTGTTCATTAAATCCCACTTATAATGACTGAAAACAACACAAAATACCAAAAAAAATAGCAAACTTTTCAAACCCATTCCAAACAACATTACACCACAAGCAAAACATTTAAATATTACCTCTAGTTGTCATTAACAAGTTAAAGAGCCTCTATTGACAATTATCGCTGCTCCCATTAACAACTCTTTTTTTCCCTACGCAAATCAGGTTATGTAGCCCCAAACCTTTCACCCTCATCTTCATTCCTTACATCTTCTATTACAGAAACACAACACCATGAACCGGAAAATAGAGCATAATGATAGCAAAAACAAAGCATACAAAACCATACCCAAACACATTGAAACCTTAGCCAAAGTATATCCATTGCATTTACTAGGCCTTCCTTTATAGTTTGCAAGCATATTGAGGACAATACCCACAAAAATCAGATAGTCTATTTCAATTTATCATGACCAAAACAAATATCAATCAAAACAACCTTTAGTTGTCTCAAAAACATTTAAATATGACCTCTAGTTGTCATTAACAAGTTAAGCAGCCTCCATTGACAACTATCACTACTTCCATTAACAACTCTTTTTTCCTATGCAAATCAAGTCATGTAATCCCAAACCTTTTACCCTCATCTTCATTCCTTACCTCTGATATTGCAGAAACATGGGTACGTGTGTTATAGCTAGTTATGAACTCATCAAGCAACTATTAATGAGTATCTTAACATGGGTTATTAACACTTGGGAATCAAACATATTGGATCGTAGAGACGCTCACAAACACTTGAAGAATCAAACAACAAACATACCATGGTTGCAACAGAGTCGTGGCTTCTGCTCCTTCGGAGACCGCCTAAGTCAAAACTTGGGGCTTTCTTTGGAGTAAATAAATTGAACCAGCAGATGAGGAATCATCTGCGTTCAGACGAACACTAGCAAATTTGGGAGGCAACGACTCGTGACAATTACTAGAAACAAAGTACGACGGCAACAGGGACCGAACGCAATGGCTACGAGACTATTGAAGTGGGCCGACGAACTGTGGTTCTCAAGTCTCCACAAAGAAATTAGGGCTATCATGAAGGAGAGAGAGGAAATACTTAAGGGTATTTGTGAATTTTCTCATTTGGAATTTATTACAAAATGGTCCCATGGGACTTGGCGGTAATTTCAGATTTTCCTGGGACTATTTCTTCGTATTTTGCCTTCCATGGGACTACAGTGTAATTCTCCCTAACATTTTCTCTCAAATGGATAATAAGAGTAAAAGATAAATTGTTCTTTCCTTTACTAAGTTGAGTCCTTATATATGAAAAAGATATGCTTGAGATCTCTAATGTGTCTTTTTCTAGTAATTCTCTAATCCTCTTATAGTAACCTAACTTCTTGTATCTTTTTTTCCTTTTTTTTTCTCTTGATAATTATATTTTACATAAAATGAGTAACATTTTATTTTAAGGGTATGAAATAATGCAGATTTGATTTTTTTTAATAATTTTTTTAAAAATAAATTGAAAATGCACAATTTTAAAGTATTTTTTCTATAAAAAAATTGAAACTACCTTATTTCATACCCATAAAATATTAAAATGTTACTATTTTTATGTAGAATCTATTATTGATCAAAAGAAGGGGGGAAAAAGAGAAAAAAAACATTTAGGAAGTTGGGCATTAAGATGGAGACTTATTAAATGTCTCAAACCCATTAGAATTGAACATGTTCCGAATAACTTGTTTAAGAGATTAAAATTCCTACCATTCACATCAATTCAAAGTTAATCCTTCTGAGGCATTTTATTGGGTTAAATACATGATTAAAAAAATTGAGAGTATTAAATTGAAGAAAATTAAACAAAATGATCCCTTCAAAATATAAAGAAGTCAGAACTGAGAAACGTAAAGGAATAATGAAGCATGTATATGATTAAGACTCCTCCATTAGAAGGAAATGAATACAACAGAAACTATTTATGAAGCACCCTATTAATGATCAGAATCTAGCTTGGAGAGATACTCCTCAATGCAAACTTCGCTGAAAATAATCATTTCAACTTTTATTAATTTATTATCATGAAAAAAATTGGAATTTTCGTTTACTGTGTGCCCGTGTTAATGGGTTGCGTGAGAGATGTTAGGAACGGTACGTAGGCACAGCGGAAGAATTTAAAATTTCATCAATCTCAATTATGGATCCATCAATGGCATTTAAACCGAGTTAAAAAGATAAATACCCTTTCAATTTAGAGTTTTTTGATCTCTAGAAGCCAAGACCTCAGGTCCTCTCCCTCTACCGGTATCCACACGAATGCTCTCCAACACAGATTACGTGCTAACGCCTCCAATGTCTCATAGGGTTTCCCTTGCGGCTCTGAATTCTCATCCGTATATAAGTTTTTCTGTTCTATCAATTTTATAACCCATGAGGGTTATATTCGAATTTCAAAATTAATCTTTATTAATTTTGAAATTAATTAACCCTTAATTATCTTGATGAGCTAATTAAATAAATTCAGTTTAAATTAAATCTGTCCAACAATTTTAATTTAACATATTTATTTAATCCAAATAAAGAGCCAATAGATTTTATTTATCTTCATAAATTAAATCTGAGATATTATATCTCTATCATGTTAGTTATTAAATTTAATTTATTTTAATAAAATTAAATTTAAAACTAACACTATATAATAATATCATATAATATATATACATATATATATATATATATATAATATTATTAATTTTATTGTCTCAAATTTTATATTATATATATAAATATAAAATTCGCCTACCCTAAATTAAGCATTATCTCGTGTCGGGTCATTCTTGTATGCAACCCTGTAGGCCTATACGAAGTTGGCAGTGGGCCAATAACTGTACTAACCCACAAGTCGCAAGCGGCCTATAGTAAGACATTACGACTACCCAATTCATATGAGAATCGTTAATGTAACCCCCTCACCGTAATTACATCCGGATTACAAAAATTTAAATGAAATAGAGACCAATAAGATGGTTTAACAATTTATAATCCCTCATCTAAAAGATGGGGCGTATGAAAATCATTTCAAAACTTGTATATTCATGGTCTCACATTCATGTACGGATATAACTACTTGAGAAATCAGAGTACATAATAAATATCAAAGTGCGGAAACCAAAATCCCGGCAAACCCCGGGTTAATACATATATGATATGGGTTTATGAGTTCTCCCATAAAGGGGATTACACGATACAAAATAAACCTTTACATCTCTTTACACTTTGGCAATCCCAAAGCCAAAATGGATATAACCAACTATCCCAAAACATGAATGTCCCTAAGAGACCCTAACCACTCCGGGTTGGTCGCTTCCCCTTCGAGCCACTTGCCCTGACTGAAAAAGTTAGTCATATGGAAATAATGAGATTCTTGAGAATCCCAGAGCAACAACTCACTCATACAATATATAAACATAGAGCATGCATGTTCATCATAATCAGCAGCTTCACAATGATCTCTGGCTCACGCCACATACGACAGCACTCACGGCTGTAATCACAATGCACTACGCCCACTTTCGTGGTGAACACTATGCCAGCTTTCGCTGTAATCACTATGCACAACGCCCGCTTTCGCGGTGAACACTATGTATCAGCAACACAAAGCACAAAGCAGCAGCAGCAACATCCACACAATGAATGACAGACAAGCATACAATACATTTACATAAAGCATAAGAGAGAAGTCGCTACCTGAATCTTTCCTGACAATCTTCGGCACAGTGGGCTCACGTGGACGACAGATGTCAAATCCTATTCAAATTAGGGACACTTGATCAATCTCTTTTCCATAATCATATTTCAATAATTCTCTAAGTTGGTTATCATTTAGGACTCATTAGGTGACTAAAATAGGCCTAAACATATGCCTAAAGGGTTGGAAGAACCTACCCAAAAGACCCCTTACTCGAAGGCAAAACTCTGATTTTTGACTGCCTCACTCGAAGCACAAGTGCTCTCACTCGAGCACTGTACGGACATCACTCGAGCACCCGCGCGAGAAATCCAGGAGGTGAGAACCCGAGAGCACACAACTCTCTCAGGGTTCAGGTTCACTCGAGCACAGCCATTTGTGCTCGAGCACACCCCCATACCCGCGAGTGAGGAAGCATACCCGCGCCTCATCCCCGCGAGCAACCACCCGAGAGTAACCCTCTACTCTGGGCGTACACCTTCACTCGAGAGGAACCATGCTCACTCGAGCATGTTCTTCGCTCACTCGAGCACAAGCCAGTGCTCGCGAGCATAACCCGCAAAAACCCAGGTAACTCGAAGCACAAAGGGAAAAATCTTGCACATCACTCGAGCACGTTCTTCCTCTGCTCGAGTGATGTGTATCAGAGACCCAAAACGCAGAAAAACCAGAAACTCCAGATGGTCAAATTCACTCCCAAAGGTTCCCCAAACTCTTCCCAATGCTCATACACTCTAAGCACTAACCAGGGAACACAATGGCAACTCTAAAAACACTCCAAAAACCCATTTGACCACAATCATTCCTTAAGGTCTCTAAGATACACAATGTCCAAATTTCATCCAAATTCATTCCCACATTCCAGATCATGTTCAATACTCAAATAACTCCATAATACATCATTTCCAATCATAACTCACAATGAACTTCATATTTCCAAAAATAGGCATATTTAGGGCAAATTTCCAGATTTGACTAAACTTAGCCAAAATCACATAAACAATATATCAAAATGCTCTAAATGCCTACCTCTTCTCTTTGCTCAATCCAGAATCTTGATTCTCCAACTTCCCAAATTCGACCAAATCACAACCAACACTATTCAAGATTCTGAAATTACCACAATGTAGCTCTCAATGAGATACATCATATTAGAAAAGAGAATTTGAGCAAAGGAGAATCACAACTCACCAAAATCAAAGCTTTCTTCTTCTTCCTCTTCTTGCTTGTTCAGCGAAAATGGAGGAGAGGAGAGGAGAGAGAAAATGAAGTGGAGGAGATGATGATGATGGTGATGTTTTCTTTTCCCCTCCCACACACAACCGCACAAGAGAGAGAGAGAGAGAAGAAAAAGTGATTTTTGTCTTCTAGTGCCACATCCAATGGCTCCCCACTTGCCACATGTCATCATCCACTCAATCTCTCAAAGAGCTCACCAAATCACAACACATAGGATTCCGACCCACGGTCAAGGAATCACAACCATTGATCTTAAATACCACATGTATTTATCTTCAAAATCCACATTACACTAATCATAATAGTGCTTAATTACACTAATTACAATGATTTTCATAATCATTAGCCCTAATCACAAATCGGGATATTACAATTCTCCCCCCGTTAACAAAATTTCGCCCTCGAAATTTGTTACACTACTTGAGCCATAAACTCTGGATATCGCCTTCGCATCTCCTCTTCTGTTTCCCAAGTTGCTTCCCGCTGGGTCATACCCTTCCAGATCACTTTCACATAAGGGATACTCCGGTGTCTGAGCCGACGTTCTTCTCGTTCAATTATTCGCTCTGGCTCCACCGCATACGTGAAGTTATCTCGCAACTCCACATTCTCATACTCAACGACATGAGAGGGATCCGGTTGATACTTCTTCAATTGGGAAACATGAAATACATCATGAAGTCTGCTCAAGCTCGGAGGTAGGGCTACACGATAAGCAACAGGCCCAATCCTATAGAGGATCTCAAAAGGACCTATATACCTCGGGCTTAACTTTTTCCGCTTTATAGCTCGCCCAATACCAGTGACAGGTGATATTCTCATAAATACATGGTCACCAACTTCAAACTCTAGAGGTCTTCTCCTCTTGTCCGCATAACTCTTCTGCCGACTCTGAGCTTCAAGAAGCCTCTTACGAATAATTCGAATCTGGGCTAACGTCTGATCTACAAGATCTGGCCCATAGAGCTTCCTCTCGGACAACTCATTCCAACACAATGGCGATTGGCATTTCCTTCCATACAATGCTTCATACGGCGCCATCTGAATGCTCGCATGATAGCTATTGTTGTAGGCGAACTCCGCAAGTGGAAGAAAACGATCCCAACTCCCTTTGAAGTCAAGAACACATGCCCGCAACATATCCTCTAAGGTCTGAATAGTCCTCTCTGACTGACCATCGGTCTGAGGATGATAGGCTGTACTGAACCTCAGTTGAGTACCCAGTGCCTCATGTAATGCCTTCCAGAATCTTGAAGTGAAGCGGGGATCTCGATCCGAGATGATATTCTTTGGTACACCATGGAGCTTCACAATTTCACGAACATAAATCTCTGCTAGTTTGTCCGGAGAGTAACCAGCATTGATCGGTAAGAAGTGCGCTGACTTCGTTAACCGGTCCACAATGACCCAAATCGCATCAAAATTCCTGATCTTGGGCAATCCCACAACAAGATCCATGGTTACACTTTCCCATTTCCATTCCGGAATTTCAGGACTTTGCAACAAACCAGGTGGTCTTTGGTGTTCAATCTTCACCTTCTGACATGTGAGACACCTCGCCACATATTTCGTCACATCACTCTTCATTCCCGGCCACCAATACACAGATTTCAACCCATGATACATTTTGGTCATACCCGGATGAAGAGTATACCGGCTCTTATGTGCCTCATCTAAGATCTTCTGTCTCAACTCCGCCTTAAGTGGAATGCACACTCTTTTCTGATAGCGAACCAATCCACGAGGAGATACATCATAGCCCCGAGCTTCTCCACGCTCTATTCTAGGCAAGTTACGCTGTATCCAGTCATCTTGCCTCTGAGCTTCTTCAATCTCAGCTCTCAAGTCGCTTTCCCCTTGGGAAACATTATAGTTGGCACAGATGATCTGATTCGACAAATTCATGTCACGAAAATCCGCAATCAACTTCCCCTCGTGTATCATCATAGCTGCCACAACCACAGTCTTCCGACTAAGAGCATCAGCGACTACATTTGCCTTACCCGGATGATATTTTATTTCCAGGTTGTAGTCCTTAAGCAACTCCATCCATCGCCGTTGTCTCATATTTAATTCTTTCTGATCGTACAGATATTTGAGACTCTTGTGGTCGCAGTACAATTCCACAGTCACACCATACAGGTAATGACGCCAAATCTTCAATGCAAACACTATGGCCGCAAGCTCCAGATCATGTGTGGGATAGTTCAATTCATGAGGTTTGAGCTGTCGAGAGGCGTAGGCCACCACACGTCCCTGCTGCATAAGGACACACCCTAATCCCTGCCCACTGGCATCAGAATACACAACGTATGTCTCACTGGGATCGGGCAAAATCAACACAGGTGCCGTAGTCAACCTCTGTTTCAACTCCACAAAGCAATTATCACAATGTTCATCCCATACAAATGGTTGATCTTTTCTCGTGAGCTTGGTCATCGGTAACGCAATGCGGGAGAAATTCTGAATGAATCTCCGATAATAACCAGCAAGACCCAGAAAACTGCGTACCTCAGCAACAGTTTCTGGCCTCTTCCAGTCCAGTACTGCTTCCACTTTACTAGGATCCACAGAGACCCCTTCTTGCGAGATAACATGGCCTAAGAATCTTACTTCTGGCAGCCAGAACTCGCATTTACTCAACTTGGCGTAGAGTTGTTTTTCACGCAATGTATTCAACACAATTCTCAAATGATGCTCATGCTCTTCTCTACTCTTAGAGTATATCAAAATATCATCGATAAATACCACAACGAATTGATCCAGATATTGACGAAAGATACGGTTCATGTAATCCATGAAAACCGCAGGCGCATTGGTCAAACCAAATGGCATTACTAGGAACTCATAATGACCATACCTGGTCCGGAAAGCAGTCTTCGGAACATCGTCCGCTTTCACTCGCAGCTGATGATACCCCGACCTTAGATCAATCTTCGAAAACACACATGCACCAGATAGTTGATCTAATAGGTCATCAATTCTAGGGAGAGGGTACTTATTCTTGACGGTAACCTTATTCAACTCTCTATAATCAATGCACAAACGAAGACTCCCGTCTTTCTTTTTCACAAACAAAACTGGAGCACCCCAAGGCGACACACTGGGTCTAATAAACCCTTTCTCAAGCAAATCTTCAATCTGCTTCTTCAATTCCGCCATTTCATTTGGAGCCATACGGTATGGGGCTTTGGATATCGAACCCGCTCCAGGCACAATGTCAATCGGAAACTGAACTTCCCTCTCAGGAGGTAATCCACTTAAGTCATCCGGAAAAACCTCAGGGAATTCATTCACTATGGGTATACTACTCAAAGACTCACTGGTTTCCCCTTGTACAGAAAAGAAAACCATATACCCCTGACAACCCTTTTGCAAATATTTCTCAGCCTTAGCTGTCGAAAGGAAATTCAAACCGGCATCTTCGCCCTCAATGCTCTGAGAAACAGGATACACTATCCTTTTGTTCCCACAATCTAACAACACGTTATTAGCTCTCAACCAATCAAAACCCAAAATGACTTCTAACTGGCAGAGCGGCAAACAAATCAAATCTACAACAGACTCATGGCCCTCTACGGTTATAACACAGTTTAGACAAGCTTCTGTAGCCACAGCCTTCACACCCATTGGTGTTGACACAATCAAATCGAATGGCAACTTATGCACATTCATTCCCAGACGCCTCACACAAGCATAAGCAATAAAGGAGTGACTTGCACCCGAATCAAATAACGCTTGTAACTCAATGCCATAGATAAGGATTTTACCTTGTATCAGCTCTGGGGATTTCCGGGCCTCTTCGTGAGTCATAGCAAATACGCGGCCCTGAGTCCTCTGTCTCTGCTCTGGTCGCGGCTGTCCACACTCAATAGATGTATGCCCCACTTGTTTACATTTGAAGCAAATCACCCGACCATCACATGTCTTGCCATGATGTGGCTGGTTGCAACGAGGACATGTCCATACACTAGGAGTTCTCTGTTGATCACGACTCCCAGATTGATAAGGCTTCTTACTACCCCCTCTAAATGAAGAGGATGATCCTGAGCCCTTCCGCTTCTGAGAAGCACCGCCCTTACTAAGCTCACTATGACCACCACCAGCCTTTGCCGGATACAACTCTCTAAGATTGCTCTCAGTAATCCGACATTCTTCAACGGCCTTGTTGAACTTAGAAAATTGATGGGTGGCGAGTCTCTTTCTCATATCACGCCGCAAACCCCGAATTAACATATCTGAGCTCAACTCCTCATCATCCATTTTCTGAAGATAAGAGGAATATCGGGATAGGCAGGTAAATCGGGACAAGTATTCGTCGAAAGACTCTGTGTCCCCTTGCTTAATATTGAGGAACTCCGTTTCCTTCTCAAGCCTCACTGACTTGGGGAAATATTTCTCGTTAAAGTGTTGTTGGAACACCTCCCAGGTCAATGGCTCATTCTTTAACCGCAATGACAAGGCAACGTTACGCCACCAGCGATCAGCATCGCCTTCCAGCTTGTATACTGCTAGCTTGGCTTTCACCTCGGAGGGACACACCAAGACCTCAAAGATCTTCTCGAGACGATGTAGCCAATCTTCAGCCACCTGGGGATCAAACTTCCCCTTAAACGCCGGAGGTAGTTGCTTGCAGAATTTAGAGACCCAATACTCAAGGTCCCGTTCCTCCCTAACCGGCACTCCATGCGGCCTTGGATTCGTTTCAGCACGAGGAGGCGATCCAAGCGATCGTGCCGACCCCTCAGCAGTATCTTCCAGTCTAGTCTCTTCTCGGGTTTCCCCTTGAGTTCCTTCTTGAGTAGACTGGCCTCTACCCTCATTATTCTTGGCCTTTTCAGCTCTGAGCTCATCTCTAAGCTCCGCTATCATATCCCGTTGATCTCTTATCAGACCCATCAACTCTTGCATCGGGTCCGGTGGATTGTCATTAACTAACTCCACCTCGGGATCTATTTGTTGTCCTCTGGGGCGACCTTTTGTCGTTCTTTTCATTCTCCAAAGAACTCACCCCATTAATCCAACAATTATAACATTCACAAAGTTTCTACAAAGCACATATATCTATATAACCAAACAGATATATGCATACGTCAAGTATTCACAGATGATCTATTATCACTAAGACCACACTATGGGAGCTATCCTAGCAACTCTACCCTTGCCAGGAACAACCAGGCTCTGATACCAAAAATGTAACCCCCTCACCGTAATTACATCCGGATTACAAAAATTTAAATGAAATAGAGACCAATAAGATGGTTTAACAATTTATAATCCCTCATCTAAAAGATGGGGCGTATGAAAATCATTTCAAAACTTGTATATTCATGGTCTCACATTCATGTACGGATATAACTACTTGAGAAATCAGAGTACATAATAAATATCAAAGTGCGGAAACCAAAATCCCGGCAAACCCCGGGTTAATACATATATGATATGGGTTTATGAGTTCTCCCATAAAGGGGATTACACGATACAAAATAAACCTTTACATCTCTTTACACTTTGGCAATCCCAAAGCCAAAATGGATATAACCAACTATCCCAAAACATGAATGTCCCTAAGAGACCCTAACCACTCCGGGTTGGTCGCTTCCCCTTCGAGCCACTTGCCCTGACTGAAAAAGTTAGTCATATGGAAATAATGAGATTCTTGAGAATCCCAGAGCAACAACTCACTCATACAATATATAAACATAGAGCATGCATGTTCATCATAATCAGCAGCTTCACAATGATCTCTGGCTCACGCCACATACGACAGCACTCACGGCTGTAATCACAATGCACTACGCCCACTTTCGTGGTGAACACTATGCCAGCTTTCGCTGTAATCACTATGCACAACGCCCGCTTTCGCGGTGAACACTATGTATCAGCAACACAAAGCACAAAGCAGCAGCAGCAACATCCACACAATGAATGACAGACAAGCATACAATACATTTACATAAAGCATAAGAGAGAAGTCGCTACCTGAATCTTTCCTGACAATCTTCGGCACAGTGGGCTCACGTGGACGACAGATGTCAAATCCTATTCAAATTAGGGACACTTGATCAATCTCTTTTCCATAATCATATTTCAATAATTCTCTAAGTTGGTTATCATTTAGGACTCATTAGGTGACTAAAATAGGCCTAAACATATGCCTAAAGGGTTGGAAGAACCTACCCAAAAGACCCCTTACTCGAAGGCAAAACTCTGATTTTTGACTGCCTCACTCGAAGCACAAGTGCTCTCACTCGAGCACTGTACGGACATCACTCGAGCACCCGCGCGAGAAATCCAGGAGGTGAGAACCCGAGAGCACACAACTCTCTCAGGGTTCAGGTTCACTCGAGCACAGCCATTTGTGCTCGAGCACACCCCCATACCCGCGAGTGAGGAAGCATACCCGCGCCTCATCCCCGCGAGCAACCACCCGAGAGTAACCCTCTACTCTGGGCGTACACCTTCACTCGAGAGGAACCATGCTCACTCGAGCATGTTCTTCGCTCACTCGAGCACAAGCCAGTGCTCGCGAGCATAACCCGCAAAAACCCAGGTAACTCGAAGCACAAAGGGAAAAATCTTGCACATCACTCGAGCACGTTCTTCCTCTGCTCGAGTGATGTGTATCAGAGACCCAAAACGCAGAAAAACCAGAAACTCCAGATGGTCAAATTCACTCCCAAAGGTTCCCCAAACTCTTCCCAATGCTCATACACTCTAAGCACTAACCAGGGAACACAATGGCAACTCTAAAAACACTCCAAAAACCCATTTGACCACAATCATTCCTTAAGGTCTCTAAGATACACAATGTCCAAATTTCATCCAAATTCATTCCCACATTCCAGATCATGTTCAATACTCAAATAACTCCATAATACATCATTTCCAATCATAACTCACAATGAACTTCATATTTCCAAAAATAGGCATATTTAGGGCAAATTTCCAGATTTGACTAAACTTAGCCAAAATCACATAAACAATATATCAAAATGCTCTAAATGCCTACCTCTTCTCTTTGCTCAATCCAGAATCTTGATTCTCCAACTTCCCAAATTCGACCAAATCACAACCAACACTATTCAAGATTCTGAAATTACCACAATGTAGCTCTCAATGAGATACATCATATTAGAAAAGAGAATTTGAGCAAAGGAGAATCACAACTCACCAAAATCAAAGCTTTCTTCTTCTTCCTCTTCTTGCTTGTTCAGCGAAAATGGAGGAGAGGAGAGGAGAGAGAAAATGAAGTGGAGGAGATGATGATGATGGTGATGTTTTCTTTTCCCCTCCCACACACAACCGCACAAGAGAGAGAGAGAGAGAAGAAAAAGTGATTTTTGTCTTCTAGTGCCACATCCAATGGCTCCCCACTTGCCACATGTCATCATCCACTCAATCTCTCAAAGAGCTCACCAAATCACAACACATAGGATTCCGACCCACGGTCAAGGAATCACAACCATTGATCTTAAATACCACATGTATTTATCTTCAAAATCCACATTACACTAATCATAATAGTGCTTAATTACACTAATTACAATGATTTTCATAATCATTAGCCCTAATCACAAATCGGGATATTACAGTTAACACGATGTAACCTGTCATACAACCATGTCACGTCCCTTTTGTCACACGATATATCGGTCAAGGATGAGACATGGATAATGTCATCTTTTTGTTCCTAACCATTACTTTCTCGATTCCTGAGTAGTCTGACAATAGAAATGAAAACTCTTTTCCATCGCAGTATGACCATACATTTCTCAGACTCACTCATCGAAGGGCCCAGTAATATCTCTCTAGTAATGTGAAGGACAAATTTCATATTGACTATTCATATTCCTCTGCATGAAAAAAAAAACCATCAAGCCCATCATAGTCTTTATCATCACCTGGTCAAAAGTGAGTTTTGACTAGTTTAAAGCTTAGCAACTCTCATGTAGGAATCCATAATGACCTTAAGTCGAAGGGCATTGTGACGTGGTTATATATGAGATAAGCTTATGACTTGATCCATGCAGCTTTTTCATAACGGGTCGGTCTAGCACCTTGTACTCTTACAAGTGCTTAAGGCTTTAATTTGTATCTCCATATCTTATCAAAGTCATACTGGTTTTGTTGCATCTCTACTCCCACATAGATGACCGACTAGGGACATTTAGGATAATCTTTATAATTTATCCAAGGATACAGTCATTACAGTGAACATATGAATAATATGATAACGTAATAGAGAAAATTTATTGAATTAATAACGTTCAAAGTACAATAATTGGCCCCTATGGCACAATTTCCAACATCCTTCAGAGTGGATGACTCAAGATATAAGCATGTTTATGTCATTGTGTTCTCGTCTTTGTTTCTGAACTCTGAATGCTCTTCTATTTATAGTTGATGAAGATTGATGACCGTTTGAGCATTTCAACATATCCGTTGGAGTGCGGTTGCTTCTTTTATTCATTTGCTTGAGTTTGAAAAACTAGCCGTTAAAACGTTGGACGCTCTGCTTCCGTAAAGTCAACTTTTATCTCTTCACATCATCTCTTTATTGCATTCCTAGAGAAATCCATTAAACACTAATACAATGAAGTGTTAGAGTGATTAGAAGCAATATGGATGGATTACATAATCATTTCATTGATTCTCAGAAGCCTCGGATACGTTGTCTGTCGTATTACTTGAGTGGTCCCTTGAGTAATTCTTTCTTTTTCAATTCAAATTACTCGAGTGCTCCCTCGAGTAATGCTTCCCATTCTTTTTTGATTACTCGAGTGACCCTTGAGTAATGTCATCCAAATCTTGGCCGAGAGTAACTACTTCTTTGCTTACCTGATTACTCGAGTGATCCCTCGAGTAATGCAATCTTTTCATTTCAAATTACTCAAGTGATCCCTCGAGTAATGTCACTCATTTCTTGGCCGAGAGTTACTGCATCATTTCTTCTTTGATTACTTGAGTGATCCCTCGAGTATGCTTCATTTTCTTTTCTAATTACTTAAGTGATCCCTCAAGTAATCTTTTAATTTTAATTCTAAACGTGGAAAATAATATATCATCAGAAAGCTCTTGCCGCCTACATTCCAATGCAACAAGAATCACCTCCAAATTCATTGTAGATAGAAAGTTATGATCGAAAGAGTGTCTACTATTCCCAACAGTCTTCAAAGTTTCCAATGTCAACTTCTAAAAGGCATAACTCTTAGCATATAACTTCAAATATGGCAAACTACCTATACATGGAAAGCTACTTTCATATGGCACTAGTTTCGTCTCAATCCAATGTGTAATTTGAGAGTTATGTCCAAAATACCAAAACTGTTATGGCAAAAGATGCTGATTTGAGTGGCAACTTCAACAGATCATATCTCCATCATCTGAACTCCTTTGAAAGTGATCTTGGTGTATATTTTTCATGTCGGGAGTCTAGTTTCATATGCAACTAGTTTCAGTTCAATCTGATGTGTGGTTAGAGAAATATCATCATAATACTGAACCTCTATCCTGCTATGCAAAAACAGAGCACATCAGAATTCTTATTACTCGAGGGAGCCCTCGAGTAATCATAGGTCATTACATGAGGGAGCCCTCGAGTAATCACCTCCAAAATAAGGCAGTGGCATATTGCTCAAGGGATTACTCGAGTAATCACTTTTGAAGGTAGCATAACTTTCGTATACATTATTTTAGCATCATATTGACCCATTCCAACTTCCGTTTGACCATAGAAATCCCTTGTATTACTTCTAATAGCTTGGATTTGATATTCCTATTAGTTCTTACAAGTTATTCTTTCTTCAATTTCTTCCTTCACTATCTTCAATCTTCTTCTTTCTTCTTTTGGCTAATATACAAGATATCTTCTTGTTTTTCCTCTTGATGATTATTCTTCATAACCTAACTAGATATCTTCTTGAATATCTTCAATTTTCTTCTTTCTTCAATCTCTTTCTTCTTGTTTTTCTACTTGATGATCATTCTCCATTTATGAGACATTATAAGCAAAATAACGTCAACCCACCATTGGGTTTATGACTAATCTACAAAATATACAACATTAAATATAGTAGTTAGTCAAAGTATAAAATAAATACATTATATAAACTTTTTGCTCTTATCATTTCACATCTATATTTGACATCATCAAAATTAATCATATCTAACAGAATCGACTAAGGTCCATACCTAATTATCACACATGGATTGCATTTCAGACTTCATGGAATTTAGTCATTTCTTGAAGTTTGGTCCCATTATGGCTTCTCGATAGGTGGTTGCCTCATTCTGCTCAATTAGCAACATATCACGACTTTCAGTGATCAGAAATCCATATCTTTGAGGCTGATGCCATGTCCTATCAGATCTTCATGGACCTTGTGTTACTTGAGGAGGCTCAACAACTTGTTATAAGTCTTCTCTATTTTTGATCTGTGGTTTTGTACTATCTTGTAACTCTCAAACTTCTTCAAGATGTACCTTGCTCCCACTGTTTCTTTTAGAAATAAACTATCTTTCTAGAAACTTACCATTTTGAATAACAAACACTTTGTTATTGGTGGGATTGTAGACATAGTATCCTTTTGTTTCCTTAGGATACCCAATGAAAAAGACACTTTAAGGATTTGGGCACTAATTTATATGAGGCTTGTTGCTTAACATATACCTCACATCCCTAGATGTAGAGAAAAGATAAACTTGATTTCTTTTTAATCCATATCTCATATGGTGTCTTTTCAATTGCCTTAGATGGAACACGATTTAATGTGAATGCAGCTGTCTCTAAGGCATGTCCCCAAAAGGATGGTGGAAGATCTGTTTGATTCATTATAAATCGAACCATATCTAATAGTGTTCAATTCCTCTGTTCAGAAACGCCATTCCATTGTAATGTTCCTGGAGGAGTCAATTATGAGATTATCCTACAACTCCTAAGATGGTCAATGAATTCTTGGCTCAAATATTCACCACCTCAATCAAATCGAAATGCTTTAATTATTTTGCCAAGTTGGTTTTGTACTTCATTTTGGAATGTTTTGAACATTTCAAAAGATTCAATTTATGCTTCATTAGATAGATATGTCCATATCTACTAAAGTCGTCTATAAATTTAATGAAGTGCATATAACATTCTCTATCAGCTGTATTTAATGGTCCACATCATCTGTATGTATGAGGCCCAATAATTTAGTGGCCCTCTCACTATGCCCAGTAAAAGGTGTCTTTGTCATCTTTCCTAATAAGTAAAATTTTCATGTATCATATGGTTCAAAATCAAATGAGTTAAGAAATCCATCTTGATAGGGTTTAAAAATGTGTTTCTCACTTATATGGCCTAGACGACAATGCCATAGGTAGATTAGATTCAAATCATTTGATTTTATCCTTTTAGTAGTTACGTTATAGATATTGCCATTATTAGGATGTTCAAAATTTAATACATAATGACCAACATGTAAATCACCATCAGCATAGAAAATGTCCTTATGATAAATAAAACATTTACCATTCCTAGTAATGGAAGTATAACCTTCCTTATCCAAATAAGAAAGAGAAATAATATTACTACTTTAAGCAAGAACATAATAACAATTGTTCAAAATTAACAAAAGCCCACTAGGTAAAACTAATTCATAAGTGCCTACGGCTAAAGCAGCAACTCTTGCTCTGTTTCCAACTTATAGGTCCACCTCGCCCTTCTTCAAATTTCTACTATCCTTTAGACCCTGAAGCGATAGCCCCGCAATCCTTCTTGTTCTTTTGCAGATTTTTGAGGTTGAGTCTGCAATTCTTCTTTCAATGGTCGGGTTTATTGCAGAAGTAGAAAACTCCTTCCTTTGGAGGCTTTGCCTTCTTGGGTGCAGGCATGGTTTTGGGCTTGTTTGTCTCTTTGGTCTTACCACCTGAGCCATTACCCTTCCATTTTCCCTTCCCTTTTTTTTCATACCCTTTCCTTTTGAACCTTTTGAACCATCAAAACAATACTAGGCTTTTTCTTAATGCTTTGTTCAATAGTTTTGAGCATCCCATGCAATTTAGAAATTGATTTCTCCATGTTATTCATGTTGTAGTTCATGACAAACTGGTCATAACTTTTCGGGAGTGAGTTCAAGATCAAATCCGTAGCTAACTCCTGGCTCATAGGAAATCTAAGCCTCTCAAGGTGATCAATGTAGCCTTTCATCTTTTAACACATGAGTACTAATTGATGCATCTTCAGCCATCTTGCAGGAGTGTAAGGCCTTTGTGGTCTCATACCTTTCTTGCATTGCCTGTTGCTGGAACATTTCCTTGAGATAGACAATCATCTCATGAGCCTCCATAGGTTCCAGATCTCTTTAGAGCTCTGGAACCATAGTGGCAAGCATTAAGCAACCTACATCCACGGAGTCATCCTTATGCTTCGTGTAAGCATCTCTTTGAGCTCTTGGAGCATTGACTGTAGGCTCCTCAGGAATGGGTTGATCTAGGACATAAGCCTTTCTTTCCTGCTTGCGAACAATTCTCAAGTTCCTGAACCATTTAAGAAAGTTTGTCCCATTAAGTTTGTCCTTCTCAAGGACTGATCGCAACGATAGTGTAGCAGTATTACTAGTCAACATGATTATACAATAAAATATGCAAAGTTTAGTTAGTAATCTCCCACTAAATTAACAACCCTCAATATAATAATTAGTGGGGCTAAGATCCATATGTGGCTTAAACTTAAGTCCATTTTAGCAGGACGCTTAAATTCAAGTTATTTAGGTAGATAACCTATTTATCAATTACATCACATGTAACTCTTAGATGTTTATGGGATTCAATCATCATATGATCTGACATGTTTAATCTCATCTAATGCCTTCAGATCCAAAATCGTTTTGTTAATCTCAATTAAGTCAAAACTATAATGAATTTTTTGAGTAGCACCATTACTCACTATTATCTCACCAAGATAACTCAAAAGTATCCACTTTAGTAGTTTCCACAATTGAGCGGTCTAGGTTTTGATAAGTATTCATTTATTGAAGGCATTATGACTTAAGATTTGTTTTCGAGGGCTTAATTAATTAGTTTTGTTTATATTAATGCAATCGTGGTTGTATCTTATACAGATAAATACATATAAATGCAAAAGTATTCATGCAATGATCTAATCAAAAGTATAATTTAAACGTGACACAACATGGCTTACCTAACCTAAAATCCTCCCAAGCCAATAAGAAGACTTCTCTAAATAAGAAAAGAAATACATTGAGAGAAACCTCGTTTCAGCATTCGAGGGGAGTGAGATGGGAAGAGAATGTATATTGAGAGTATTTAGAGGAAGGCACGGCACGCAGTTCGTATTTAAATATGACAACGCTTTGCAAAAATCTAAAGCCATGTTGTTCACCATACCCAAACAAGTATGAAGAATAACCACAACAAGTAAGAATTTATACAATATGAAAAGCAATAAATGTCATGATTAGGTTATATTGCGCTACGAACAGGTAGTCATAGCAGTCCCGCTAGTCAGTTAGCGGGCAGGGTCACGGGGCAGTGCCCCGAAGCATTTGAAAAAGACACATTCCTTTTAGAAGAAATATTTGAAAATTGAAAACATTTAAAAATTTCTAGCCTATTTTTTAAAATATTTGTTTTAGTTCAGTTCAAAAAGATTTCAGGCCAGTTTCAAAAAGGTCCCAGAACGCTTCTGATCCGAATTGTCTTCCCCACAGTTTCGGATCCCTAAAACCCAAATAGAGATATGAACTATACCCGATTCTTCTCCAAGCTTTCAGATCCCTAAATCCGATTATAGACCCGAATGTGACCTGTATGCCGTGATCTTCATGTGACAATTTCAAGCGATCTAGTGACCTTGACGACTGACAATTTCAGCCTCTTTCTCTCAATCATGTTCCGCACATAATTGAAATCCAAAACCAAAACAAAAACATTTTTTGCACATTTGAAATCCAAAACCAATACAAAAACATTTTTTGCACATAGTCTAGTAGAATCCAAAAATGGAAAAAGGAAACAAATGCATGCTATGCATCACGTTTCCAATACATTCATGATTTACTTCAAAAGGCAAATCATACAGATTTAACAAAATCCATATATATCACATATATATCACATGATTAAGAACATAAACTCAATTTGTTTCTTGGTTTACAAATCAAACAAAGAAAGAATGGAATCTTCATATCTCAAACAAAGTACTTAAAAGAGCTATTAAAGAAGTATGGAATGGATGAAGCAAATGGCACGGACACGCCTATGAGTTCAACTACGTTGCTTGATGCTGATGTCAAAGGGAAAGACTACAACATAACAAAATATAGAGGAATGATTGGATCATTACTCTATCTCACGGCAAGTAGACCGGACATCCAATTTAGTGTTGGCATATGTGCAAGATATCAATCGGCACCAAAAGAATCACATGCTGAAACGGTCAAACGAATCTTTAGATATCTTGCTGACACACCCGAATTGGGTCTGTGGTATCCCAAAAGAAGAAGTGAATATCTTGTGGCATATTCAGATTCAGATCATGGAGGATACAAAACAGACAGAAAGAGCACCAGTGGATAAGGACAATTTCTTGGAGGATCTCTTGTACCATGGTTTAGCAAGAAACAAAATACTGTGTCTCTTTCGTCGACGGAAGCCGAATATGTTGCAGTCTCAAGTTGTTGTGCACAAGTGATATGGTTAAAACAACAACTACAAGATCCTGGTATTTATCTCAAAGAAATACCAATCTATTGTGATAATACAAGTACGATAAGCTTGGCAAAGAATCCAGTTAAACACTCTAGAACCAAGCATATCGATGTCAGACATCACTTCATCAGAGATCATGTTCAAAAGAAAGATGTGAAAGTGATATTCATTCCTACTCATCTTCAACTAGCTGATATCTTTACAAAACCCCTTGCAAAAGATCAATTTCTATACATTAGAAGAGAATTGGGAATGGTAAATCCCAATGAATTGTAAGTTATTTCAGTTTCTCATAATATTAGATGAAGTCATTTGTTAAAGTTTTGATGATTACTAACTTAAGCATCGGAGTATATAGAAATTTGTTTTGCAGGAAGGTTGAAACTCTATTTTGAGAAACAAAAACAGAGGTGATCAGAGGACACCTTTACTGGAGTACCAACTTGAAGTAATGTGTGACAGAGAAGCAATACCCGAGGAACAACTTGAAGTAAAGAAGCACTTTACTCGAGTACATACTCGAGTAATGGGCTTCAAAACTGGAAGTAACAGATCAAGTTACTTGATTTTCAAATATAACGGCTCAGTTACAAAGAAATGAAGAGTCACAAGTTGAAAACTCAGGTTACCCGAGGAAGGCCTCGAGTAAACTTGAAGCTTACTCGAGTAAGGCCTCGAGTAACTGCAAGTCCAGAATATCAAATTGATCAAAACTTGACTCAAACTTGTTGCAAACTGGTTTAAAATGATCGAGGGAACATCCATGGATAATTACAATATTATTCATGCCAGGTACACAATTTAAATGAATTATTTTAGAATTTTTCTGCATGAACACCCGAGGAAGGCCTCGAGTAAAGATGAAGTTTACTCGAGTAAGGCCTCGAGTAATGTCGGGTTTTAGGTCTTTATCTGTCGTAAACTCGGTCATTTCCACAGAATCTCCTCGAGTAAATCACTATTTTCTCTCACAAAAATTTTTCTCAAAGTGATTCCTTGATCCATTTCGGTTAAAACCCAAGAGATTTCAGTTCCAGAAACTCTATATTTCTTTCAGATTCTCTGTGCCCTAACCTGCGATAGTTTCTCATTCTCTTCTGAGTTTTTCATTTTTCAATCTTTCTGAAAAATGAGAACCAAAAACCTTACTCCCTTAGATTCCTCTGAGTCCCAACAACGTTCTGATCCTCTTTCTTCTCCTCCCAAAAAGAGAAGAAAGTTAACCCCTAGACCAAAAGCTAAAATCCCTCTTCAACCTCAATCACAACCGAAAGCCAAAGGTGTTGTGATTAAAGAGCCCATTGCTACAAGGGCTCAATCCAAAAAGTGCATTTCAACTGGGAAAGGAAAAAGTACCAAATCTTCCTCACCTCCTCCCTCGGATTCCTCTACCCCTTCTTTCACTCCTAAGCCACTCAAAAAGCCAAAGTATGACAAGAATGTGGCCAAGGCTATGGCTGGAATCATTGGTCAAATGGAGAAGGGACAATCCTCTAAGAAGACCAAAGAAGCAGAGATCATCAATCCACCAAAGGGGTTCGATGTCAACAAATTGGTGGAGTCTCCCAAGTATCGGACCCAATTCTCCAGAAGGAAAGTGTGTAAGACACACTATGTTGATCTGAGGTTACTTCAAGAGGTAGTGAAGCATGACCTAAGTCCTTATTTAGATCCCTTTATGCCTTGGCTGTCTATTAGATTACCATTCTGTACTAAAGTGATTACCCATTTTTATTGTAACTTAGAAATTATAGATGAGCCTAACCGAACCTCACTTGAGGAAGAGATGACCACAACTGTGAGAGGCCAAAAGATTTTAATTTCACCATCTAGAATTAACTTGTGGTTAGGAATTGAGAATCCCCCGGATGATATATATTATGAGCTTGAGCCAAACCAAATTTTCACTATTCTCAAACCCGGTGAGCTAGTTGGCCCTCTAAATTTCAAGCCCAGTGATATGTGTGATCATCATAGGGTCCTTTGGTACATATACTCTAGGTCCCTAGTGAACAAAGCCAACAACTATACCCACTTCTCTGATAGGGACTTTAGGTGGTTTGCTTCACTGCTTCTTAAGGAACAAAAGGATTTGGGAGAATATATCTTTTCTGAGATGAAAAGGTATAAGGTGGATGGGAAGGCTACAACACCAATGTCATATCCTCAAATTGTGTCTCTAATCCTGAAAGAGAACAAAATATGGTATTTGGACAGCAAGGAGCCAATTGAGAGGTTGACTCCGGTTGGGAGAAACCAGATAGGGAAATTGAATATTGACATCCCTCTCAAAGGTCCTTTGGAATCTGGTTCCAAAAAGAAGAGAAAGACCACTGAGGCAGAGACTAGCAAGTTGGATACCACTCAGTCATCGGCTCCAGCTGCTACCACATCATCGCCATCTTTCCTCAATGCCACTCTCCAGCATTTCACGGAAAACATTCTCAGAGGATTCCATGTGGATATCGCCAACACCAACGCCGAGTTGATCACCAACACAAACTTCAAGATGGCGGAGTTGGTTGAGAAAATCGACAAGAGGCATGAGGATTTGGTTCAGAGAATGGATAGAAGGCATGAAGAGTTGCTAGCTGAGCAACGTGCCCAGGGTGAGACCTTGAGATTGATTTTGGCACGACTGGATTCCTTAGGTCCAGGACCTTCTGCCGGTCCATCTTCATCTGCACCACCACCACCTCCAGTGAATCCTCCTTCAGACACTCCTATCCCTGAGGATGAACCATCTACCCCTCTGGTTTCTGATCCACTTGAGCCCCAAGGTAAAGATATTCTATTCACAGTGGATGATCCTGAAACCCATGAGACCACTCACATCATTATTGATGATTCACCTCCCAAACCTCAGCCAGACACCGCTCCTAAACCGACTTCATCACCTGCCCCCACAGAGGAAATCTCTCCTTCCTCATCCTCCTCTGAACATCTTACTCCCGAGGCAGAGACCACCCCTAAGATTCAGACCACTCTAGAGGTAGCAACCACTTCTATGATTGTCTACCAACCTCCTTCTATTCCTCCAAAAGATGACATCTATATCCCTCCACTTAATCTGCCTGAACCTATCTCTTCCAGTTCTTTTAGTTCAGATGATGGTTTAGTGCTTCCTGTAAAGCCTATTTCCATGGTCAAGCCTCCTAGCCCTCCACTTGATTGATGAAGCCAAAAAAGGGGAGAAGAGCTTGAGAGTGATTTTGTGGATATGTCCTAGTTCATTATGGGTATTTGGTTGTATATGGGTTTTTAGGGAGCATTTTGAACTTTATCTTGTAATTTGAAAATTTTAAGTTTAATGCAAGTGGTTTAAGTTATAAATGTATTTTAAGTCCATTTTAAATTTTGAATTATGATACATTGTTGGACTAATGAAGTTATTATGTATGCAAGGTGTGTATGCTATGAAATTCAAACTTAATAAGACATATTTAATTGAGAATTCAATTTGCAAAACCATGTTCAAAATCACCAAGTTTTGTCATCATCAAAAAGGGGGAGAATGTTAGATCTCATGTTTTGATGATAACAAAAGAATGGTTTGAAAAGGAAATGATTAATAAACAAGTTTGAACAAAGTAATGACAGGAACAAGTATCACTTGAAGTAAGCATTGAAGTAATGAAGAAAGGCCAAGAGAAAATGCTGAGGAACTTGATCAGAAGAAGGTTTTCTAAGGCATTACTCGAGGCGCTACTCGAGTAATGAGACAAAACTTCAAGTAATCAGAGGCAACTTCCAGTAACCTGCCAACGTTACTCGAGGCGCTACTCGAGTAATAGTGTAAGTATTTTTAAGTTGCTCTCGGCCTGCCAATGTTACTCGAGGCGCTACTCGAGTAACCATGTGAAAAACTTCCAGTCGCCTTCAAGTTGCCAAAGATACTCGAGGAGCTACTCGAGTAACTCTGTTTCTGAAAAATGATGCTCTCGGCATTTTGTACCACTGCAACATTACTCGAGTAGGTACTCGAGTAACGCACTAAAGTAAGTGAAAAACTTGAAGGTGGTATCCGAGTAACTTGATATATTTTTAACTCATTTCCTCGAGTCCTTACTCTGATATGCAAGTATTCAATAATCTATTTTAAGTGGATTCCTCGAGTAGGTACCCGAGTATGAAGAGATAACTTCAAGGGAAACCTCAAGTCATTACCCGGGTAAGTCAAGCACAAAAAGTACAGTTACTCGAGGTGGTACCTGAGTAACCTATGCAAAAATGAATGGATTACAAAAGTTCGTATTCGAGTAACCAGGTAAGTGCTCTCGGCCTTGAGATCCTGCAACATTACTGGAGTAAAGCATCGAGTAACCAAAAGTTTTTATAAAGGTTTACTCGAGTTGGTACCCGAGTAACTCATAAAGTTGTGAGTGCATTACTCGAGTAGGTACCCGAGTAAATAACTATTTCCAAAGGTTTGAAATTTAGTTTACTCCATGCACTACCCGAGTAATCTTGTATTTATTGATTGACTTGCAGTTTGACAAAGATTTCTCGATGTTACTCGAGTAGGTACTCGAGTAAACTTCATGTGATACTCGAGTAGCTACTCGAGTAAGCAAACCCAGAAATCCAGAAACCTTTCAAACGTTGCATATTTTGTTTTCTATATGATTAATCTTTCATTGTGTTAGTATTCTTAGCCTATTTACAGATAAACAATGAAGAAATCATATCAAGTAGTGGAAGTCAAATGAAACGTTCAAATATCACCGACCGTCACCTACCACAACTTATGTTTTTCAAAAACTGGAAAAGTCAATAATGGCTGCGCACGCTCCAACGGACATGAAAAAATACGTTCCAGCAATCATTACCAATGTATCTATATATATGTGAACATCTGAACAGAGAAGAACAAGAGAACACACTTACGAACGTATCACCAAGTTCATTACTCTGTTTTCATTATACTCTTGTTTCTATGCTTCAGTGATTTTTATTTACTCTGTGAAGAGAGATATTTCATTCAAACTCAATATTTGTTATTGAGGTAACTTAAGGTTGTGGAACCTTGAGTTGGGATTGAATTACAACTTGTAAGGGGGAGCGAGTGTCCAGGTGTAGGAATTTGCTTGTACTGAGGTGCCAAGAACCCACTGAATCTTGGAAGATATAGTGAAACTCTCAGAGAAGCTCTGAGGACTGGACGTAGGTCAAAGTGGTTGTGGTCAAACCAGTATAACTCCCGGTGTACACTTCGGTGATATTTCTCCTTACTCTTTCATGTTTTAATTTCAACGTCAAATTTTATATTTGCAACGAAATTTTTTAAGATCACCCAATTCACCCCCCTCTTGGGTGAAACGCTTGCTCTAACATTTGGTATCAGAGCGTAGGTCTTCTTGTTAAGGTATAACAACCTAAGAAGGATCCAATGGCAAGCATGGGCGAAGGAATTCTTCCCGACGGAGCATCCATCACTAGACCTCCTGGATTCAGTGGAGAACACTTTTCCTTTTGGAAAGCAAAATTCAGAGTGTTCGTGATGGCTACCGAATATGGACTATGGGATGTGATTGAGAGTGGAAATTATCAACCTACAAAAACTGTAGATTCTCAAAAAATTCCCAAGACGCCAGCGGAATATGATGAGAATGACAAGAAGCTTATCACTCTCAACAGCAAGGCAATTCTGATGTTACAAAGTGCCTTGAGTCAAAGTGAGTATTTCAGAATTTGCACACTTCCAACAGCAAAGGAAATGTGGGAAGCTCTGGAAATAGCTCATGAAGGAACTTTGGGAATAAAGGAGAATCGGATCAACACCTTAGTCACTGAATTTGATCTACTTCGAATGAAATCAGGTGAATCAATTTCTGAATTTGAACTTAGATATACTCATCTTGTTAATCAACTTGCAGCACTTGGGAAATCTTATGATCAACATACCCAAGTACGAAAGATTTTGAATATTCTTTCTAAAGAGTGGGAGGCCAAAGTCACTGCGATAGAAGAAGCAAAAGGAGAATCAATGAGATCAGTTGCTTCTCTATTTGGAAGTCTCTCTGAATATGAGAGCAAACTAAAGTTCAAACGAGAACTAGATGACATTGGTGACAAGAAAAAGAAAGGTCTTGCACTAAAGGTAAAAGAAGAGAATCAAGATGAGGACGAGGAGTTTGACGATGATGAAATGGGCCTAATCATAAAACGATTCAGAAAGTTCTACAAGAAAGGACAAGGATTCAAACACTTTCAAAAAGGTGGAACTAGCAGCAAAGATCATATCATTTGCTACGAATGTGGAAAACCAGGACATATCAAATCAGAATGTCCAGAACTGAATCAAAAGAGCAAAGAAAAGAGAAAAGGCAAATTCTTCAACAAAAAGAAAGCCTTTGTATCTGCTATATGGGGTGATAGCTCCTCTGACGAAGAAAGTGATGAGGAAGAAGTAGCTAACATATGTCTCGTAGCTCAAGAAGAAACAGAAAAAGAGGTAAATGATTCTGAACCTACCTATGATGAATTACTTTCCGAATATAATGCTTTACATTCTGAATTCGTCAAAGTAGTTAAAGAATTGATTGTTTTCAAAAAGAAAAACAAAGCTCTTGAAACTGAACTTAAAGAAAAGAATTGTGAAGATTGTTCATCTTTGGAAAAGAAAAACATTGATCTCACAAAAACTCTTGAAAAATTTACACAAGGAAGTGAGATGCTAAATGTTATTCTAAAAGCTCAACGATTTGTAAATGACCAATCTGGAATTGGATATGATCCAAAGTCCGATAAAAGGAAAGGTAGAAAGAAAGCAGGAGGTAAGTCATATTTGAATTATTTCCAGCATTCTGTACATACATCAAATTCTTTTGCATTTTGTAATTACTGTAATAGAAAAGGTCATTATACTTCTTCATGCATTCATAAGAAGAAAGGAACGATAGGAACCTACAAATGGGTACCTAAAGGTTTATATATTCAGAAAATTATTTGTACTAACCCAAAAGGACCCAGAAAGATGTGGGTACCTAAGACCTAGTCATTTGATTGCAGGAATGTCTTAAAGCATCCAAAAATAGCAAGTGGTACATTGATAGTGGATGCTCTAGACATATGACCGGTGATTTTGATAGTTTTACCAAATTGCAACCTAAAGAAGGTGGAGAGGTAAAATTTGGAGGAAATCAATCCGGAAGAATAGCAGGAATTGGTGAAATCAAAAATGACAAAGGAATACAAGTCAAAGATTTATATTATGTTAAAGGCTTGTGTCATAATTTGCTGAGCGTAAGTCAAAGTGCAGATAAAAACAACTGGGTAATATTTGACTCAGAAGAATGTTTAATCATCAACAAGAATGACTTACAGCTTGATAAGAAGAATATCAAGACTAAGCTCAGAGCAAAAAGGGAAGGTAACTGTTATACTCTAGATATTAATAGAAATAAATCTGAAAACTGTTTTCTGAGTAATGCCGATGAAAGTTGGCTATGGCATTGGCTCATGTCAATATGCATCAACTAGGCAAATTACTCAAAAAGGATTTAGTGCTTGGATTACCCAAAGTAAATTTCAAAAATGACTTGATTTGTGATGCATGTCAAAAGGGTAAACAAACCAAATCATCTTTCAAATTAAAAAATGAGATTTCAACAAATAGATCATTACAATTATTGCATATGGATTTAGTTGATCCAGCAAGAGTAAAAAGTCTTGGTGGAAATCTATATTCATTGGTCATTGTTGATGATTTCTCTAGATTTACATGGGTTATTTTTCTATCATCAAAGGATGAGACCTTTGAAGAATTTATTGTTTTTGCCAAGAAGGTGCAAAATGAGAAAGGTATGTCCATTGCAAGAATTAGGACCGATCATGGTGGAGAATTTGAAAATCAAGCCTTTGAAGAATATTGTGATACTAATGGTATTGATCACAATTTTTCTGCTCCAAGAACACCTCAACAAAATGGGGTCGTGGAACGAAAGAATAGAGTGCTCACAGAAATGGCTAGAGCAATGTTGAATGAAAAGAATGTATCTCAAGTGTTCTGGGCTGATGCTATGAGTACAGCATGCTACATTTCAAATAGAGCATATATCAGAACAAAACTTGGAAAGACACCATACGAGTTGTACAAGAGACGAAAGCCAAACATTGCTCATCTACACATCTTCGGTTGTAAGTGTTTCATTCATAATAATGGTAAAGATAACTTAGGAAAATTTGATTCTAAAACAGATGAAGGAATTTTCCTAGGATATTCTAACCGAAGTAAAGCATATAGAGTTTACAATAAAAGAACTTGTATTATTGAAGAATCAATTCATATTGTATTTGATGAATTTGAATCCTCTGACAAAACCATTGATGAAGAACAGGAAGTTGGTTTAAATCAAGAAAATGGTCAATCTATTTCTAAATCTCTTATTCCAGAGGTTGATGAAACCAAGGAAGAAGAACGATCCCTAGGACAACCTAAAGCTTGGAAATACAACAAAAGTCATCCCTTAGATCAAGTCATAGGAGATGTTAATGAAGGGATCAAAACTAGAAATAGAATTTTCAATGAAGTAAGTTTTTCTGCATTCATTTCAGAAATTGAACATTCTAACATTGATGAAGCCCTATCAGACAATGATTGGGTTATAGCAATGCAAGAAGAGCTAAATCAATTTGAGAGAAATCAAGTTTGGGATTTGGTGCCCCGACCCAAAGATCATCCGATCATTGGTACTAAATGGGTATTCAAGAACAAACTTGATGAATCCGCAATTATTGTCAGAAACAAGGCAAGATTGGTGGCCAAAGGATATAATCAGGAAGAAGGAATTGATTATGAGGAAACGTATGCTCCAGTGGCTAGATTGGAAGCTATACGTGTACTCTTAGCCTTTGCATGCATCAAAGGATTCAAACTCTATCAAATGGATGTAAAGAGTGCTTTTCTAAATGGTTACATCATGGAAGAAGTATATGTAGAACAACCTCCAGGTTTTGAGGATGTTACCAAACCTGACCATGTTTTCAAACTTAAAAAGGCTTTATATGGTTTAAAACAAGCTCCTAGAGCCTGGTATGAAAGGCTCAGTAAGTTTCTCATTGATCAAGGTTTTGTACGGGGAAAAGTTGATACGACACTCTTTATAAAACGAAAACACAATGATATTTTAATTGTTCAAATATATGTTGATGACATTGTTTTCAAATATATTCTGAGATAATGCAGGGAGAATTTGAGATGTCAATGATGGGAGAACTGAATTTGTTTCTTGGTTTACAAATCAAACAAAGAAAGAATGGAATCTTCATATCTCAAACAAAGTACTTAAAAGAGCTATTAAAGAAGTATGGAATGGATGAAGCAAATGGCACGGACACGCCTATGAGTTCAACTACGTTGCTTGATGCTGATGTCAAAGGGAAAGACTACAACATAACAAAATATAGAGGAATGATTGGATCATTACTCTATCTCACGGCAAGTAGACCGGACATCCAATTTAGTGTTGGCATATGTGCAAGATATCAATCGGCACCAAAAGAATCACATGCTGAAACGGTCAAACGAATCTTTAGATATCTTGCTGACACACCCGAATTGGGTCTGTGGTATCCCAAAGGAAGAAGTGAATATCTTGTGGCATATTCAGATTCAGATCATGGAGGATACAAAACAGACAGAAAGAGCACCAGTGGACAAGGACAATTTCTTGGAGGATCTCTTGTATCATGGTTTAGCAAGAAACAAAATACTGTGTCTCTTTCGTCGACGGAAGCCGAATATGTTGCAGTCTCAAGTTGTTGTGCACAAGTGATATGGTTAAAACAACAACTACAAGATCCTGGTATTTATCTCAAAGAAATACCAATCTATTGTGTTAATACAAGTACGATAAACTAGGCAAAGAATCCAGTTAAACACTCTAGAACCAAGCATATCGATGTCAGACATCACTTCATCAGAGATCATGTTCAAAAGAAAGATGTGAAAGTGATATTCATTCCTACTCATCTTCAACTAGCTGATATCTTTACAAAACCCCTTGCAAAAGATCAATTTCTATACATTAGAAGAGAATTGGGAATGGTAAATCCCAATGAATTGTAAGTTATTTCAGTTTCTCATAATATTAGATGAAGTCATTTGTTAAAGTTTTGATGATTACTAACTTAAGCATCGGAGTATATAGAAATTTGTTTTGCAGGAAGGTTGAAACTCTGTTTTGAGAAACAAAAACAGAGGTGATCAGAGGACACCTTTACTGGAGTACCAACTTGAAGTAATGTGTGACAGAGAAGCAATACCCGAGGAACAACTTGAAGTAAAGAAGCACTTTATGTTAGATCCCAAGTTTTGATGATAACAATAAGTCAATTATGTGCAAAACATGTTTTTAGAAGGTTAAGAAAAGTTTCCAAGTTACCAAATGCATATTTGATGCTTTGCTGATATCTGCTGTGAAATTGCACTTGAGTGCTCGAGCATGATGTTTGTGCTCGAGCATAGATCTCTTCTGTGCTCAAGCAGGTGCGAGAGAAAGCCAGAAAGTATGTACCCGAGAGGCATTCTCCCCTTGTGATCACTAGATCACTCGAGCACACATGCGAGTGAAGGTCTGCGAGTGTTTGGCCGAGAGTAAGTAATGGCATGCTTCCTTCATTCACTCGAGCAGGGTACTGCGAGTACTTGGCCGAGAGTCATGAAGTTTAGAGAAGTGCAAGTGTGCTCGAGCACACCCATATATGCTCGAGTGACACATCAATGCTTGCGAGTAAAAATTCCATCCCTCTCCAATTCTGTTGCAAGTGCTTGTTCAAAAGGTATAATTCTTGAGAATATTCTTCTCACTCGAGCAGTAGTCTTTGTGCTCGAGTGAGGGCCCACATCACTCGCGAGTGAAAATTCTATCCCTCTGAAATCCTGATGCGAGTGATGATATTGAGAGCATATTCCTTGAGAATATGCGTCTCACTCGAGCAGAGGTATGTGTGCTCGAGTGAGGGTCCATTTCACCCGCGAGTACAAATTCTCACTCTTGTCAAAATGGTGTGCGAGTGATGACCCGAGAAGACATTCCCTGTGGAAATTGTGAGATCACTCGAGCAGAGATTTTGTGCTCGAGTGAGACCCATCTTCACCCGCGAGTGAAGATTTCGTCTCTCTGATATTCTTTGCAAGCACAACCCGATAACAGAGGTATATGAAGGAAAATAGGAGATCACTCGAAGTGAGCCTTTCATGCTCGAGTGATGCCCTGTTTGTCCACCGAAAATGCTAAGTATCACAACGTTCATTCCGAATATGGTTTATTGTTATTAATTCATATCATCATTACTTTTTATCATTGTTTAACATTGCTTTGATTATTTTAAAAGTATGATACAGGAATATGAACGTTTGAATTGAACCACATGAGGAAAGTCAAACAACGGCAGACAATATGATTATATACACGCTGGCACCTACCGCACTCAGATTATTTAAAACATGCGCATGTCTGCCATTAATTTCAAATGTCCCGCTCCACAAATGAAGAATTTCCAAACGGGCAAAAACTGGAGCAACTATATATACAGAGATTCAAGGAGAACACGTACAATAACATATCACAAGAATTCACAAGCTTATATCAAGTCTCTGTTATTCATCATTTTCCTCTGTATACACATTGACCTTCAGTGTTTATTCATTAGCTCTGTAAGAGAGTCTTCATACAATTCAAAATTCTATGTGTATTTGATCTCAAGGTATTGGGACCTTGAGAGGGTTGTTTTTCCTTACGAGAGAAGCTGTTGAGAGAATTCCTTGCTGTGTCTTCCACTCTTAAGCCTTATAAGATACAAGCAGAAGAGAACGTTGCTGCTCGTAAGACTTACAGTGGTGTAAGCAGGAGAGAACGTTGCTGCTCATAAGTCTTGTATACATAAGCAAGTGAGAAGAGTCATAGGTTGTTTTTCTGCACGTAAGACTTGTCATAAGGGGGAGAGAAATTTCTTGTTGAGAGAATATTTCTGCTCGTAGTCCGCTTAAGGACGATTGTTGTTTTGTGGCGTTCTGAGAGCCCATTGAATCTTGGAGATATAGTGAAAATCTCAGTAGGTCTTGATCTCTGAGGGCTGGACGTAGGCCTTGTTGTTAGGCCGAACCAGTATAACTCTCTGTGTTCAAATCTTCTCTACTCTACTCTATCTACTATATTTTCATATCACCACATCAAGCAAAAAATTTATAACATCACCCAATTCACCCCCCTCTTGGGTGAAGCTTGCCTCTTACAGTTTACTCGAGTACATACTCGAGTAATGGACTTCAAAACTGGAAGTAACGGATCAAGTTACTTGATTTTCAAATATAACGGCTCAGTTACAAAGAAATGAAGAGTCACAAGTTGAAAACTCAGGTTACCCGAGGAAGGCCTCAAGTAAACTTGAAGCTTACTCGAGTAAGGCTCGAGTAACTGCAAGTCCAGAATATCAAATTGATCAAAACTTGACTCAAACTTGTTGCAAACTGGTTTAAAATGATCGAGGGAACATCCATGGATAATTACAATATTATTCATGCCAGGTACGTAATTTAAATGAATTATTTTAGAATTTTTCTGCATGAACACCCGAGGAAGGCCTCGAGTAAAGATGAAGTTTACTCGAGTAAGGCCTCGAGTAATATCGGGTTTTAGGTCTTTATCTATCGCAAACTCGGTCATTTCCACAGAATCTCCTCAAGTAAATCACTATTTTCTCTCACAAAAATTTTTCTCAAAGTGATTCCTTGATCCATTTTGGTCAAAACCCAAGAGATTTCAGTTCCAGAAACTCTATATTTCTTTCAGATTCTCTGTGCCCTAACCTGCGACAATTTCTCATTCTTTTCTGAGTTTTTCATTTTTCAATCTTTCTGAAAAATGAGAACCAAAAACCTTACTCCCTTAGATTCCTCTGAGTCCCAACAACATTCTGATCCTCTTTCTTCTCCTCCCAAAAAGAGAAGAAAGTTAACCCCTAGACCAAAAGCTAAAATCCCTCTTCAACCTCAATCACAACCGAAAGCCAAAGGTGTTGTGATTAAAGAGCCCATTGCTACAAGGGCTCAATCCAAAAAGAGCATTTCAACTGGGAAAGGAAAAAGTACCAAATCTTCCTCACCTCCTCCCTCGGATTCCTCTACCCCTTCTTTCACTCCTAAGCCACTCAAAAAGCCAAAGTATGACAAGAATGTGGCCAAGGCTATGGCTGGAATCATTGGTCAAATGGAGAAGGGACAATCCTCTAAGAAGACCAAAGAAGCAGAGATCATCAATCCACCAAAGGGGTTCAATGTCAATAAATTGGTGGAGTCTCCCAAGTATCGGACCCAATTCTCCAGAAGGAAAGTGTGTAAGACACACTATGTTGATCTGAGGTTACTTCAAGAGGTAGTGAAGCATGACCTAAGTCCTTATTTAGATCCCTTTATGCCTTGGCTGTCTATTAGATTACCATTCTGTACTAAAGTGATTACCCATTTTTATTGGAACTTAGAAATTATAGATGAGCCTAACCGAACCTCACTTGAGGAAGAGATGACCACAACTGTGAGAGGCCAAAAGATTTTAATTTCACCATCTAGAATTAACTTGTGGTTAGGAATTGAGAATCCCCCGGATGATATAATTCTGAGCTTGAGCCAAACCAAATTTTCACTATTCTCAAACCCGGTGAGCTAGTTGGCCCTCTAAATTTCAAGCCCAGTGATATGTGTGATCATCATAGGGTCCTTTGGTACATATACTCTAGGTCCCTAGTGAACAAAGCCAACAACTATACCCACTTCTCCGATAGGGACTTTAGGTGGTTTGCTTCACTGCTTCTTAAGGAACAAAAGGATTTGGGAGAATATATCTTTTCCGAGATGAAAAGGTATAAGGTGGATGGGAAGGCTACAACACCAATGCCATATCCTCAAATTGTGTCTCTAATCCTGAAAGAGAACAAAATATGGTATTTGGACAGCAAGGAGCCAATTGAGAGGTTGGCTCCGGTTGGGAGAAACCAGATAGGGAAATTGAATATTGACATCCCTCTCAAAGGTCCTTTGGAATCTGGTTCCAAAAAGAAGAGAAAGACCACTGAGGCAGAGACTAGCAAGTTGGATGACACTAAGTCATCGGCTCCAGCTGCTACCACATCATCGCCATCTTTCCTCAATGCCACTCTCCAGCATTTCACGGAAAACATTCTCAGAGGATTCCATGTGGATATCGCCAACACCAACGCCGAGTTGATCACCAACACAAACTTCAAGATGGCGGAGTTGGTTGAGAAAATCGACAAGAGGCATGAGGATTTGATTCAGAGAATGGATAGAAGGCATGAAGAGTTGCTAGCTGAGCAACGTGCCCAGGGTGAGACCTTGAGATTGATTTTGGCACGACTGGATTCCTTAGGTCCAGGACCTTCTGCCGGTCTATCTTCATCTGCACCACCACCACCTCCAGTGAATCCTCCTTCAGACACTCCTATCCCTGAGGATGAACCATCTACCCCTCTGGTTTCTGATCCACTTGAGCCCCAAGGTAAAGATATTCTATTCACAGTGGATGATCCTGAAACCCATGAGACCACTCACATCATTATTGATGATTCACCTCCCAAACCTCAGCCAGACACCGCTCCTAAATCGACTTCATCACCTGCCCCCACAGAGGAAATCTCTCCTTCCTCATCCTCCTCTGAACATCTTACTCCCGAGGCAGAGACCACCCCTAAGATTCAGACCACTCCAGAGGTAGCAACCACTTCTATGATTGTCTACCAACCTCCTTCTATTCCTCCAAAAGATGACATCCATATCCCTCCACTTCATCTGCCTGAACCTATCTCTTCCAGTTCTTTTTGTTCAGATGATGGTTTAGTGCTTCCTGTGAAGCCTATTTCCATGGTCAAGCCTCCTGGCCCTCCACTTGATTGATGAAGCCAAAAAGGGGGAGAAGAGCTTGAGAGTGATTTTGTGGATATGTCCTAGTTCATTTTGGGTATTTGGTTGTATATGGGTTTTTAGGGAGCATTTTGAACTTTATCTTGTAATTTGAAAATTTTAAGTTTAATGCAAGTGTATTTAAGTTATGAATTTATTTTAAGTCCATTTTAAATTTTGAATTATGATACATTGTTGGACTAATGAAGTTATTGTGTATGCAAGGTGTGTATGCTATGAAATTCAAACTTAATAAGACATATTTAATTGAGAATTCAATTTGCAAAACCATGTTCAAAATCACCAAGTTTTGTCATCATCAAAAAGGGGGAGAATGTTAGATCTCATGTTTTGATGATAACAAAAGAATGGTTTGAAAAGGAAATGATTAATAAACAAGTTTGAACAAAGTAATGACAGGAACAAGTATCACTTGAAGTAAGCATTGAAGTAATGAAGAAAGGCCAAGAGAAAATGCTGAGGAACTTGATCAGAAGAAGGTTTTCTAAGGCATTACTCGAGGCGCTACTCGAGTAATGAGACAAAACTTCAAGTAATCAGAGGCAACTTCCAGTAACCTGCCAACGTTACTCGAGGCGCTACTCGAGTAATAGTGTAAGTATTTTTAAGTTGCTCTTGGCCTGCCAATGTTACTCGAGGCGCTACTCGAGTAACCATGTGAAAAACTTCCAGTCGCCTTCAAGTTGCCAAAGATACTCGAGGAGCTACTCGAGTAACTCTGTTTCTGAAAAATGATGCTCTCGGCATTTTGTACCACTGCAACATTACTCGAGTAGGTACTCGAGTAACGCACTAAAGTAAGTGAAAAACTTGAAGGTGGTATCCGAGTAACTTGATATATTTTTAACTCATTTCCTCGAGTCCTTACTCTGATATGCAAGTATTCAATAATCTATTTTAAGTAGATTCCTCGAGTAGGTACCCGAGTATGAAGAGATAACTTCAAGGGAAACCTCAAGTCATTACCCGGGTAAGTCAAGCACAAAAAGTACAGTTACTCGAGGTGGTACCCGAGTAACCTATACAAAAATGAATGGATTACTCGAGTCCGTATTCGAGTAACCAGGTAAGTGCTCTCGGCCTTGAGATCCTGCAACATTACTGAAGTAAAGCATCGAGTAACCAAAAGTTTTTATAAAGGTTTACTCGAGTTGATACCCGAGTAACTCATAAAGTTGTGAGTGCATTACTCGAGTAGGTACCCGAGTAAATAACTATTTCCAAAGGTTTGAAATTTAGTTTACTCCATGCACTACCCGAGTAATCTTGTATTTATTGATTGACTTGCAGTTTGACAAAGATTTCTCGATGTTACTCGAGTAGGTACTCGAGTAAACTTCATGTGATACTCGAGTAGCTACTCGAGTAAGCAAACCCAGAAATCCAGAAACCTTTCAAACATTGAATATTTTGTTTTCTATATGATTAATCTTTCATTGTGTTAGTATTCTTAGCCTATTTACAGATGAACAATGAAGAAATCATATCAAGAAGTGGAAGTCAAATGAAACGTTCAAATATCACCGACCGTCACCTACCACAACTTATTTTTTTCAAAAACTGGAAAAGTCAATAATGGTTGCGCACGCTCCAACAGACATGAAGAAATACGTTCCATCAATCATTACCAATGTATCTATACATATGTGAACATCTGAACAGAGAAGAACAAGAGAACACACTTACGAACGTATCACCAAGTTCATTACTCTGGTTTCATTATACTCTTGTTTCTATGCTTCAGTGATTTTTATTTACTCTGTGAAGAGAGATATTTCATTCAAACTCAATATTTGTTATAAAGGTAACTTAAGGTTGTGGAACCTTGAGTTGGGATTGAATTACAACTTGTAAGGGGGAGCGAGTGTCCAGGTGTAGGAATTTGCTTGTACTGAGGTGCCAAGAACCCACTAAATCTTGGAAGATATAGTGAAACTCTCAGAGAAGCTCTAAGGACTGGACGTAGGTCAAAGTGGTTGTGGCCGAACCAGTATAACTCCCGGTGTACACTTCGGTGATATTTCTCCTTACTCTTTCATGTTTTAATTTCAACGTCAAATTTTATATTTGCAACGAAATTTTTTAAGATCACCCAATTCACCCCCCTCTTGGGTGAAACGCTTGCTCTAACACATATGAGGATCATTAACAAAATACAATCTATCATACAACCATGTCACGTCCCTTTTGTCACACTATATATCAGCCAAGGATGAGGCATGGATAATGTCATCCTCTTGTTCCTGACCATTACTTTCTCGATTCCTTAGTAGTCTGACAATAAAAATGTAAACTCTTTTCCATTGCAGTATGACCATACATTTCTCAGACTCACTCATCGAAGGGCCCAATAATATCTCTCTACTAATGCAAGGGACAAATTCCATCTGACTATTCATATTCCTCTGCATGAAAAAAAATCACCAAGCCCTATCGTAGCCTTTATCATCACCCAGTCAAAAGTGACTTTTGACTAGTTCAAAGCTCAGCAACTCTCATGTAGGAATCCATAATGACCTCAGGTTGAAAGGAATTGTGACGTGGTTATTCATGAGATAAGCTTATGACTTGATCCATGCAGCTTTTTCATAGCGGGTCGGTCCAGCACCTTATACTCTTACAAGTGCCTAAGGCTTTGATTTGTATCTCCATATCTTATCAAAGTCATACTGGTTTTGTTTCATCTCTACTCCCACATAGATGACCGACTAGGACATTTAGGATAATCTTTATAATTTATCCAAGGATACAGTCATTACAGTGAACATATGAATAATATGATAACGTAATAGAGAAAATTCATTCAATTAATAATGTTCAAAGTACAATGATTGGCCCCTATGACACAATTTTCAACAAGAGAATGATTAGAAAACAATATGAAGGAGGAAGAACCAAGAAACAGCCTTCAAAACTCATAACCGATGAAAGTTCTTTTAATTAGAAACCAATCAGCAGAGCGTTTCTATAGCTTACTCTCAATAATATTTAATGTTTGAAAAATGATAGAGAACAATAATTACCCATCCAAAAGAAAAGAGCAAAGAGAAAAAAACAACATAATATATAGTATACACACCCAAAAAGATAAAAGACATCGAAGACATGAAAAGCATATACCTTTATGTTGGGGAATAAGATGAGCGTTTGCAGGAAAATCTGTGAAGAAACAACTTTAATAGGAGAAATCCAAAGAAGAATATATCAGAGGCCGGTTTGAAGTTTGACATGATAAAACCAGCAAAAAGGGATTTTTTTTTGTTGGAGTAATAGCTAGGTAAATTAGAGTTTGAAGGATTTATTGAATGCATGCCAATATAAATAATCGGGACTGCCATATGCTCTTTTCTAATGTTTTGGACACATGATGTACGTAAGTTTTACTTTCTTTGGTCCACAATATAAGTAATTTTAACTAATCCATCATACATAATTAAGAAATTATAGTTAACTTATTAAATTTATCTTAAATTAAAGAAAACTTACAACTTTACCTATATTAAATGAGGTTTTGAATGAAAAAGAGAAATGCAATGAGTCATATTTAAACAATAATTACAGGGTAAAAAAAAAGCATTAATTGCTCTTCGAGTGACTTATATTCTTTCCGACTTTTTTATAAGAACCCAAAATTTGAATAACCTTGGTCCTTTTTATAAGAACCCATAAGAGTTGTTCAAACATTTAATAAGTTTTTTTCTATTTTTTCACATTATTATTTATATATATACATATTGCATTAATTAAAAGGTTTGTGATACCTATATTTACTATATTTCTATTTCTTTTTTTTTGCCAATATCTACTCTATTTCTCTCTTTTGTCCCCTCATAAATTAGGGCACACTTGAAAGAAAAAATTATTTTAGATACATTTATTGTTTTTAACTAATTTTAATCATTTTCTTAAACTATCTAATCTGATTATTGGGCTCTCATGAATAGGATCAGAGGGAGCATTATGGACCAAGTCATTCTTCTAGAAATGACTTATATTATAGATGGGAGGGAGTATTTTAATTCACAGATTTTTTTTTGCCATAATTCAGAGATAAAATAGATAGATTATTTACTAGCATCCATCAATATATAATAGTAGTAATAATAATAATAATAATCACATCGATCATATCTTGATTGGCAATGAGTTGTGACCTTAGTTAATTTTTCATCATAGTTATCGTTTAATTCTGTTGGAAGCAATGTTTTAAAAGTTGGACCGGACGTTGAGCCGGAAAGGTCAACGGGTCAGGGTTCAACCGGTTGGAACTATTGAGCTATTGAGCTGGACCGGTGACGCGATAATTAAATTTTAAAATATTATATATATATATATATATATATATTATAATAATTAGTCTTTAGTCTAATTTCATATGAAGTTAGTAAAGTCACAAAACACCATTTAAGGAAGAACATTTAGATCAACTATTAACCTAACAAAAAGCACAAATAATAATGATTTCACGCCTTGTTATGTTGGAAATTGTGCCCAAAGGGCCAATCATTGTACTTTGAACATTATTAATTTAATGAAATTTCTCCATTCTGTTATCATATTATTTGCATGTTAACTGTAATAATTGTTTCCTTGGATAATTCATAAAGATTGTCCTAAAATGTTCCTGGTCGGTCATCTATGCGGGAGCAGGATGAAACAAGATTAGTATGACTTTGATAAGATATGGAGATACAAATCAAAGTCTTAGGCACTTGTAAGAGTACAAGGTGCTGGACCGACCCACTATGAGAAAGCTACATGGATCAAGTCATAAGCTTTTCTCATGTATAACCACGTCACAATGCCCTTTGACCTGAGGTCATCATGGATTTCTACATAAGAGTTGCTAAGCTTTGAACTAGTCAAAAGTCACCTTTGACCGGGTGATGATAAAGACTACAATCGGACTTGTTGGTTTTTCATGCAGAGGAATATGATTGATCAAGATGGAATTTGTCCCTCACATTAGTAGAGAGATATTACTGGGCCCCTCGATAAGTAAGTCTGAGAAATGTATGGTCATACTACAATGGAAAGGAGTTTCCATTTCTATTGTCAGACTACTCAGGAATCAAGAAAGTAATAGTCATGAATTAGAGGATGACATTATCCATGCCTCATCCTTGATCGATATATCGTGTGACAAAAGGGACGTGGCATGGTTGTATGACAGGTTGTATCGTGTTAATAATCCTCATATGAATTGAGTAGTCATAATGTCTTACTAGAGGCCACTTGCGACTTGTGGTTTAATACAGTTATTGGCCCACTGCCAACTTCATATGGGCCTACATGGTCGCACACAAGAATAGCCCAACACGAAATAATGTTTAATTAGGGTGGACGAATTTTATATTTATATATATACATGTATATATGTAATATAAAAAAATTCGTTAATAATATTATATAGATATGTATTTTCAAAATACATATTATGTGTATATATATATGTGTGTGTATATATATATATTATATGATATTATTATATTGTGTTAGTTTTAAATTTAATTTATTAAGATAAATTAAATATAATAACTAGCATGATAGAGATATAGTATCTCAGATTTAATTTATGAAGATAACTTAAATCTAATGGCTCTTTATTTGGATTAAATAAATAGGTTAAATTAAAACTATTGGACATATTTAATTTAAACTGAATTTATTTACTTAGCTCATCAAGATAATTAATAGTTAATTAATTTCGAAATTAATGATGATTAATTTTGAAATTTGAAAATAGCCCTAATAAGTTATAAACTTGATAGAGCAGATATACTGAGATACACATTAGAATTGAGAGCCGCAAGGAAAACCCTATGAGACATTAGAGGCGCTAGCACGCAGTCTCGATTGAAGAGCATTAGTGTGGATACCGGTAGAGGGAGCGGACCTGACGTGTTGGCTCCTAGAGATCGTGAAAACCCTGAATCATCAAAAGGTATGAATCCTTCCAACTTGGTTTAAACACCGTTGATAGATCCTCGATTAGGCTCGGTGAAAATTTTTAAAATTCTTCCACTGTGCCTACCGATTATAACATGTTAAACATTGGTATTTGGTGGCTCTTGATTGATCTAAGCATTAGTTTCTTGAAAAACATTTGGACCAAAAATGTCATCATCTTCTTGAGCAAATTACCCAAACTCAAGACTTTCAACTCCACTCCCAGAACTTCCAATTCCAGCCTGAATTTGAGGATGAACCCCATTGCCTTCACTAGTGGAAAAATGGCTTTTTAGACCGATTAAAATTGACTTTTTAGACCAATTTTTGATCCTGTCTTGATACAGCCGGTCTTAAAAGTATGTCACTTTTAAGACCAGTTTGGTAACTGGTCTTTAAAGTCTCACTTTTAAGACCGGTTGTATTGATAACCGGTCTTAAAGTAAACAATTTTAAGACCAGTTGTCATGAGCACCGATCTTAAAAAACCTCTTTAGCATGGCAATTATAGAACATTTTTAAGACCGGTTATTATTATAACCGGACTTAAAAGTAATTTTAAGATCGGTTTCATATATAACCAGTCTTAAAAATTTTAATTTTAAGACCGGTTATATTCAAAACCGGTCTTAAAATTATTTTTAACTGGTTATTTTTATAACCGGTCTTAAAAGTATTATAATTTTTTTAATTTTTTGTGATTAGGTTAATTACTAGAACGCATTCTAAAATTGCTACTTCCAATGCCATACTTATTAGGTGCCATAAGGTGCTTAGTTTGCTTCCTCTTACCATTTCCTTTTTGTTTAACCTTCTCATTGGGAACTTGTAACATAACATGTCATATATCCCCATGTAATATGTTGTTTAAAACCATCTATATATATGCATAATTGTTTAAAACACATATAGGCTAATGACATGGCTCAAACAGATTCACATGATGTATAAATGCATGATTGCACATAATCACAAAAACAACAAACCTGTCAAATCATGCAACCAACAACTTTTGCAACCAACCAACATGTCAATTCATCATCAATATATATAAAAAATTTGTCAGTTTTACAAAAACTCACTGTTGTAAAAGTTCATAAATGAATTCAGCATAACAATTGCGAATGTGATCAATATCTTCTTCTGGAAAGGGGTCAGCAAGATCAAACATCTGAAACACCAAAGCCAGGCAAAACATTAAATTCACTTAAAAAATAAAAGTAATACAAAATTTTTTAAACTTATATACATTTAGCTCTTGAGTAAATTCTGTCGTGCCTAAGGTAATAATATTATAAATATGCCTTAGAACACACACCCCACACAAGTTGGACCCCGGTGGTTGCCTACAGGTCTGAAAAATAATATGATATCATTAAAACAAGTATAAAATTAAAGCATGGCTTATTATCGAATACATTCTTAAAACAAACCAATATGTAACTAACATTTGGCAAGATCCATGTAGGGTTTTTTAAGTCACAAATATGCCTACCACAAGCAGTGTGTTGGAATGTCTGTATAGCCCTATATCATCAAAATAACAAAGGTTACTTATTTTACACAAATTCTATAAATTTTGCACATGAAAGGTAATTAATAATGCAAGAAAACTTACGAGTTCAAGCTTTTCTTCAATTCACTAGTTGGCTTGCTGAGGTGGAGGGAGCATAAGAGGATGACATAATAACTCTTCTTGCACAAAATAACCAATTGCCAATGATCACTGAAAAAAGAGAAGACTTTTAAGCAAATATAAAACATTATGTATATTATGAAATATAAATTTTTTTCTTAGCCATGCAAATATGGAGCCAAGAAACACTCAGTTGAGGTTTCACTAAGCATGTGCGATAAGTATGTGTGTTGATAGCAACAATTGTCCCTTTGTCGTAGAGTTGAAGTGGCCATAGGAGTCCAAATTTATTGATTTTGCCAGAGTCAACCAACCTACGATTCATGTATCTACAATAATACAAGCACACAAATCAAAGTTTAATGGCGTAATTTGCAAATTATTAACTTCCAATTTGTAAAGATACTTACATTAAAAAGAGTTGGACAATCAAAATTGTAAGATGTTATAGAGGAGCTACCAGGGACATTAAATCATCCTTCTCAAGATAGCATTACACCTCTGACTTGCCAACAGCTGACTCAGTAGGCCAATCTCTTGTTTGAAATGATGTATCATATGCCATCAGAATCACTTGCTGCATGACATTCAATGGAGGCCGTGAAACATCTTGAGTGGAGGCAGGTGGAGTGGAGGTGGAGATGGAGGTGGCAGGGATTTCTTAGCTCTATCAGAAACAAGGTTCTTTGGCCAAAAGATGAAAGAGTTGTGGACATCGCCCACAACCTTGAAGTTATCAACAGGGATAGGGAGAGGTGCATCTGCAACGATCACCTCTTCAACTGCCACTCTGATTTAATCATCCTTTATTTCTTGGTGGTGAACAGTTGATCCCAAGTTATGCACACTCCCCCGTGCAACTAATCATCTCAGAGGATCCTCCACAAACAAGTCACAAGGATCACCAATTTCTTTTCTAGGACCCTCTGATGACTGACTAGCACAACTCTCTTTAGTGCTCTGCTTAGGGTTTAGGGAATGAGCCTAGAGAGTACTGGTATCTATTTGTCTTGTGCTTGTCATGATCATCTATTCCTCCTTCATCTTGCTAAGCCTTTCTTTGAATCGTGCATCAAATGATGCTTCTGCCTCGGCCCTAACTTACGCCTTCACAATGGCCAATATATGCTCTATATCCTCCCTAGTCACCATACTACTAGAGGAACGGCGTGGGGGTACTCCAAAGTAATCCCTTATGCCTACCCCTCCTCTAACCCCCTTGACACACCCGGGATGCTCACATTTTCCTGTAGCTACGGTCAGGATGTCATTCCTCTTTTCTGACCTAAATGATCCCTCGGCTTGTTTTTTTTGAAGCTCCTCTTATAAGACACAGATGAAAAATGTTAGTAATGAAATTTGCTTACTAAATAATTAATAACAATAAGTCAATAATAATACTTACAATTTTCTCACTAATTATACGAGATTGTTCACTCGTATAAGACCCACTCCTCTTTTGATGAGCGAACAACCACTTCTCTTCGTGACGTATAGGAGATAGTGGAGAAAGAAGAACAGAAGGATCGGATTGAGATGCTTCTTCCAATCTCTTCCGTTTAGCCGCCAACAAGTCTTTTTCGGCCTTCGTATAACCCCTACAAGACATTTTATGGGGGCAATCATTCTTTCTACCACTCTTTTGGGCCTTTTACCTTTTTTCCTGCAAATATGCAATCAAAATTAAGGTACAATCAATAAAGATAATTCACAATTCATAAGTAAATTAAATGCAAAATAAGTCAACTCACCAATACTTCTGGAGTAGTTCGAAGCCATCTAAATTATTTCCAAGTGTGTTCGTCAATATAAGAATATTGATCGCACGTATTAGGATGAGGCTGACCTTCTTCCACCTCGATATGTATGTAATTGTTGGCTAGACTTATCTTAAACTTCCTCCAGCATTTATCATAATACGTCATTGTCTTGTTATATAGGGCTTCATTCTTAGGAATGTCGAAAGTGAGCTGGATAGTTTCCCAAATATGTCGCTTCACATTTTTATCCACATTTCTTCACTGCTTTATCAAGATGCTAGGCTTGTTGAGTGCCAGGAGGCCAACAAAACTCCTATACCATTGGGCATTAGGCCCGATTGGTTTCCAATATCTATCAAACTTAATCGGAATCTTTTCCCCGGTATTCCGATTGAGAGGAATGTCTCTCAATCGGGTGGTTCTCCTACCCCTTCGTCTAGGCCAATTACGTGGCTCACTGTGTTCCTGGCTCGGAGCATTGCTAAGCTCGCTTTGATTAACATTAGTTGGATCCGGAGTACCCTCACTAGGAGGACTCATTATCCTCACTTTAAGGATATTATTTAAGGATAACTAGTGATGGTTTAAGGAAATTTTGCTACACGGTGCTTATTGCTATAACACGGCACTATCTACAAAGGCATCGTTCAAAAGCAATTCCTAAGTTATGCAAACATGAACAAATAATTGATTGTAATGCACAAGTTGATAACCAATATCAAGCAATATCAGCACTATGAATCCAGAATTTTACTATATTGAACATAAATGCAAAAATACAGAATTAGAATTGAAGTCAAGCCATCCAGTTAGGCAATATGAAAACAAGAAAGCTTTCATTCATCAAAATGTTCCTGCAAGAGTTTATATAGTATGAAGCACCATGAACACGTAGACAATCCTAAATGCATTAGGAGGCAGATTCAGAAGCAACACCAAAGTCCAAGGAACTATAACTTACAACAATGAACCTTTCTCTTACATAACCAAAATAAACCCAGGTCCACAGAAGCATAAGGACATAAACCTCAGACACATGCATATAGTAAAACTCTTCAGAATAATTAATAGTACCTTCAACCTTTGCTTGAGGATCCTCTTCTTCCTCTGGATTTGAACAGTCTTTAGCCACTTTACGAATCTAGTAAGTTCTCTCTTAGGAGGGAATGGACGCTTCTTTCTCAGGGTTGATGACTTGCTGCAAGAATTGAACAGAGAAAATGGAGGCCAAGTCATCTCACAATTTCAATGAAATACCCAAAAATGAAACCAATAATTTAATTGAACGCCTGGTGATTGAAACACAAACCTGACAATAAAAACGAGGTTGAGAATGAAACCAATAAGAGGGAACAAACGACGATAGCCTTATGGCAATGTATTCAACCGTAGATCTGCATTAACGGTGGCGAAGGTTTAGGACGAAGGAGAGAAGGGGAAAGGAGGAGCTGCCGCGAATCGACGGAGGGGTTTTACTTATGTGCTTGAGTATTGGATTTCAGAGTTAAAATTAGGCGCGATTTGAAATATAGGTCAGTTTTAAGATCTGTTGTAATTAAAAACCGGTCTTAAAATAAATATTTAAGACCTGTTATTAATAAATAACTGGTCTTAAAAATATAAAAACTTTATTTTTTTAATTGTCTTTAATTCAGATAATATTTTCTAGATCGGTTATATATAGAACCGGTCTAGAAAATATATTACATATATTTATTTTTTTAATTGTATATATTTTAAGACCGGTTTTTATTATAACCGGTCTTAAAAGTATTTTTAAGACCGGTTTTGAAGATAACCGGTCTTAAAAGTTTATCATAATTACAAAAATGCCACCGGTCATATTTTTAAAACCTTATCCTATATAACCGGTCTAAATGTTCTGGTCTAAAATCTCTTTTCTGTACTAGTGCTTGTTCTTCAAAAGCATCTTTATAAAATAGTGTGGAACAAACCAAATTATAAAAATTAGTAACATATAATATAAATAAAAAAAAAGTAACATGTTTAACTCTACAATTTAAAATATCCAACCTTCATTATTGATGATAATTTTTGGTATTGGCAATGTGATATCATCATAAATGATATCTTCTTCTATCTCTTCAGCGGAAAGTGTTGAAAGTGGAGGAGAATCAACTTCTTCCATTATACAATATTCAATTTTATCAATACTTTCATAATCAATAGGATCAAAGTCTTTTTTCTTGTTAAGAACCCTAAAAAAACACATGAAAATGAAATATTGGTATAATTATTAAAAGTCATTTAATTAATTTTTTTTAACCAATACAAAATTTAGTAGTAAAGTGTAAATTGTAAAGTGAAAAGGTTAGAAAAATATACCTATTCCTCAAATGAAAATTGTAATGAATAAAGAAAAGATCATTTAGCCTTTTATGTTCCAATCTATTTCTTTTCTTGGAGTGTATCCTTTTAAAGACACTCCAATTCCTTTCCCAACCAGAAGAAGAAGCAGTTTGACTCAACAATTGAATAGCCAATTTTTTAACATTGGGACAACTACCTCCAAAATACCTCCACCATTCATCTATCATGTTAAATAAAATCATCAAATATAAAAAAAATAATTAAATTCAGATCCATATAGTACAATATAATTGTATAAGAATTAAGAAGTAAGGAATTTTACCAGGTCACATTGATTTTGCAGATTCAAGAGCTATAGGATTATTGAAGGTGCCACTTTTATCTTGATATATTATGCCTTCTTGCAAAAACTTGGTCTTGTTAGATGTGACTTTCCTATAGATAAAAGAGAGATATCCTTGCATAACCTCTGGCTTTTGAGAGAAGTTAGCCTTATCATAAAGAAAAGCAGGATTTAAGATATAAGCTATTGCATGAAGATCTTGGCAAAGTTGAGAATCCTACCTACGGTTGATAATACTCATGAATGGATTGTACAATTTTTTTGTGTGATTGAAAGTAAATTTGATAGCTTTCCTTGCCTTGTGCATCCCTTCATAAATATATCCCAGTGAAGGCCTATCATTAGAATCTACAATTCTCAGAAGTCGTATAAGAGGTTTAACAACTTCAACAATGGCTAAAGAATCATTCCAAAATACCTTGTCCAATACAACCGCAATCACATCTCTTACCCTATGGTCTCTTGAGTATCTAGAGTCAATAAATGTCTTACTGGTTACCAAGGCTCGCAAGTCATGCTTGTGCTCAAGAATACTTTTTAAAGCAACAAAAGTGCTAGCAAATCATGTTGCTCCCGACTAGATAATTTCTGTTCACCCTTCTCTTTTTCTCAGCCAAGCTAACAAAAATCCATGGTTGTAAATGAATTTTGAAATCAAAGATGCACGTGTAGATAAACGTGTGACAATCTCCATTTTCTAATGTCTGAAAAAATCAGGTTCAAGCAATGTGCAGCACATGGAGACCAATAAATAGTTGGATACTTTTCAGCCAATAATTTCCCAGTAGCTTTATAATTGGCTGCATTATCAGTAACAAGATGGACGACATTATCCACACCAGCAAACAAAACCATGTCCACGAACAAGTTGCACAAAGTTTGGGCATCTTTCACAATGTCTATGCATCCATAGATTTGATGAAGACAATTCCTTTAGGACAATAAACGAGGAAATTTATCAATTGTCGGTTTCGTTGATCTTGCCAACCATCTGCCATTAACGTGCAACCAGTTTCTGCCCAAAAATTCCCGCACTCATCAACTAACAATCGAACTTCCTTGTTCATATCTTGTAACAATTTTGTTCTAAATGCATGGTAAGAAAGTGCTTTATAACCAGGGCCAATAGCTGCAATAGCATCTATCATAGGTTGGAAGTACATTGAATTAACTACATTAATTGGAATGTAACAATCATACAACCACCTAGCCATAGCCATGTCTGCTCTATGCACAGCTTCTTTACCCGCAAATGCACTTCTTTTCCTTGCTATGCACCCGGGGTTGTCCTTGGGGCAAAGAAGGATCTTGTAGGTGCAACAGGTGCTTTTCGTTTCAAAACTTCAGATGATCTTAAAGGAGGATTTTGAGTATGTGAAGGTGGAACTTCTTCCAAATTTGGAGCATCCTCTTCTGATGATGTGACATTAGGTCCATATGGATTGTCTTCTTCAAATGTATCTTGCTTATTTCCCTTTTTCTCTTCAATTTCTTTCAAATTTTCGTTCAACCAATAGCGAACATCTCCCGGAACTTTTTATTTCGGTTAGATGTTGTTTCATTCTATGTATTCCTCCCCCAGCGACTTTCTTTCCACAATACAAGCATTTCAAGTAAGGTTTGCCACCTGGGGTTTTGTTGGGCACTTGAGAATAGTGCTCCCATGTTGGATTAGCTTTTGATCTAACAGATTGGGTAGAGGGAGTAGTAGTATATACTTGTTCTGCTTGGGATGACATTTTCTAGTTCCTACAATAGATTAAAAATCAATTATTATAATTTTAGGGCAGAAATATCTTCAAAGTCAAACATTGCAACACTAGAGATTAAGAATTATTGTTGCAGAAACAAAGCACCCAACGTATTGCACAAAATTTAGACTGATGCAAGACAAATCATGTAATCAGACTGACACAACCACCTTACACACTTCAAAAACACCAAGAAAATGGAAATATAACAAGCTCGTATTGGAATTATAACCAAAGAATATTCTTTGAGGTGATGGAGTTTGACATCGTCTGGAACCTGTTTTGCTGCAGTACAAGTAAGAAATGGAACACACTGGGAACCTTAAAATCTAGTCTCAAAAGTGAAAAAATGACAATTTTCATATCTACTTGCAGCTACAAATTTACCATATGTTGAAGAAGGTTATGCACCTTCCCCAAAAGATATAGAACGCAGTTTCTCTATATATAGTTATACCATTGAAAAATTTGTGTGTTCAGTATCATGTCCATGCTGCCAAAAAACATAACAGAGAGATACTGCAGTATGATGCCATATAACAACAGCACACACGTTCCTAGATGTTTCACACTCTCTAAAACAATGATACAGAAATAATCCTCTAGTTCATTTAAATGAAGGCAAGGGGATGGGCTACTATTTGATACAGAAGAAACATAACCTTCATCCTTTATTTTAAATTAAAAAAAATCTGAAGTAGGTTAAGAACAGATAAATCTAGCTTTGAACATAAGAGCCTCAGCTGTTTGCTAATTTACTTGTTTGATATTTTCTGTTGAGATAATAACCATCCCAACTAACATAATATGCTTGCTATGCTCTGGTAAGAAGATGAAATGCATCTTAGTGTAATATTTTCTAGTCTATCCCATCTTGCAAAGAAGCAGCTAGATACAAGTTAATTGACCACAACATGCTTTTAAGGGACTCCTGGCTCCTAGAAGAAAGAATATGAACGTTAATCTTGTATCTTAATGAGTCACGAGAATCCATCAACAAGAGAATCCCTTTTCTATGAAGTTTGTATTAATATGCATGTTGCTTCAATTACAAAATCACCAATTCACAGTATGCAACTATACCAATTACCAAGTACATGTAATATTTACTTTCAGCCACAAACAAGCATAACTTCATCAGTTTCATCATACTCTGTCTTAGGCAGAAAAAACAGAGCATTGAGTTAAGAATCAAGAAGCCGAAAAAGCCACAAGCCCACAAGTATAACTTCATTAGTTTCAAAGTTCGAACAATAACCCTCAAGTCAAAACCTATGTTAAGCTAAGAAGCTGAAAAAGTTTTACATTCCAATTTCAACAATCCACAGATTAAACTAACTGAGAAAAGCACAACAATAGAGCAAAGAAGTGATCATACAGAAGCTTCATCGGTGACGCTAAGAGGGAGGAGATTTAGGGGTTTGGTTGTGGCAGAGAGAGCCAAAATCACAGACCCCATACATCAGACACTCACGGTGGTGGGCGCCGGCACAAATGGCGAGGAAGACGACTCAGTGGACGCAAATGACAGTCATAGTGCCACGGTGAACAAATCTTGACAAGCTGACGAAGAAACACGGACGGTAGCAACAACATGGCGAGGAAGGAGGACGACAACAACCACACACGGAGGACGACGATGGCCAGTTGCTCCATTTTCATTTTCCGATTTCGGACCTAGGGCATGGTGGAGGTGGGGTTTCCATTTCATTTTCTATTTTTGATTTCGATTCTCTACTTCCCAAAAGTGAAAAAGTGTTCCTTTGTCCTTTCATCTTCAACATCCTAAAAAATGCATTTTTTTCAGAAGGGAAATTGGGCCTGCCGGTTATTAGAAAACCGGTCTAGGTTCCGGCCTGAAAATGGCCGACGGCCCAAAGGTGGTTAAAATCTGGCCCAATCCGGCTCACAGAAAAAAGGGCCCAAAATAGGTGGCCGGACCGTCACAAGGACCGACCGACGGTCTTACCGGTCGAATCGTCTGGTCCGGTTCTTACAAGATTGGTTGGAATGGCATGGTCAATAAATTACATTCTAATCATAAAAAGAGAAAGTTGATGGGAAAGTGACAAAAACGGAAAGTCGCACACTGTGAATTTGCGAGAATATTATCATATAATATTGATATTAATTAATCAATTTTCGAGTACCTTGGTTGATTAAAAGGGACAAATTCCTCTCCATAGAATATCAAGTTTGAACGAGATTAAGGGTCTGTTTGGTATGAGGGATTTGGAGGGGAAGGGAAGGGAGGGAAAATTTTTACGAGTTAGATTTAAGAAAATTAAAGAAGTGGGGTTATAAAATTTTAATATAGAGATCATGTAAGATAAAGGAGTAAGAAAAATAAATTTAAAACTTTTAACCCCACTTTTCTTTTCTTTTTTTAAATCAAAATCAAAAAAATTTTCCCTCCGCCTGCTTTCCCCCCTCCTCTCACACCAAAGAGAGAGCAAAAAAGATGATACTAGTATTAATTAATTACTCCCTCAGTCTTTTTTATAAACAATTTTTATTTTTATTACGCAAAACAAACTAATGGTTAAGATTAGTTAAAAATAATAAATATGTTAAAAATTTCATATTTCTTTCAAATATGCCGTTGTTTATGAAATGAATATAGGAGAGAAAATGAGTAACAAATATGAGAACATATGAGTATAAAATATGAGAGATAATATGTAATAAATAATTAAATGAAAGAGAATTAACAGTGAGTGGGGATAATTAATATAAATATATGTATTTAATAAGGGTAAAAAAATAATTTAAGTTTTGAGTCATAAAGAGAAAATTGCTTATAAAAAGAATCAACCAAAAATAAAAAAAAATGTTATAAAAGGATAAGGAGGGAGTAATTTGTCACGTTCAATGAGTTACATTAGGACTGGGAAAACGGGCTGGCCTGTTTAGGCCCGAGTCCAAAAAAATATCATTTTCAGTGGCCCAGCCCGTTTAAGGAAAGCCCGCGGGCCGACCTGTTTAATTTTTTTTCCATGATTTGTTTTAATTCTCCTCAAGACTAAAATACCTAATTTAAAACATAAATATCATCAACATTAATTTAAAACATAAATATTATCCAAGTTTAATACAACACAAATACTAAAACTTAAGTCCAAACCATAATTAATGTTCATAACCAATCAAATAAGTCCACAGCCACAATTAAACAAGTCTAAAAGCTTCAAATATCAGTAATAATAGAACGCATGATTTGGATTTTGGCGTACACAAACAAAAAAAAGAAAAAAGAAGATCAAAGAAGAGAATCTTCAAATGAGGTCTGAGTCAGTGTGAGAGTGTCTTTGATCTGAGAGTTAGGTTAGGTTAACTCTACACTTTGACAATGCTTACTACCCATTGCCTTGTGCCAATTTTTTTTAAAAAAATTGAATGGGCCTAAAAGGGCCAGCTTTATAAGGATACAGGGCCAGCCTTACAAGACTTGTGGCCTTACAGGGCCAATCTTTTTAGATCTGCTTCCATTTGGATCCTCCAAATCATAGGCCCGGTCCTTGAAGGACTTAGACCTAAACAGGCCGACCTGTTCCCCGATTCTAAGTTCCCCGTTTCTAAGCTATGTACATGGATAAATCATAAAATAATAACAATAATAATAATAATAATAATAATAATAATAATAATAATAATAATAATAAAAAATCAATTGAAAGGGAACGAATGATATTAATGGATTCGCAGCTGCTTCTAGTTAAATCAGTCTATCGTTGTTGCCCCACAAATGAGTAATTACCATGCATTCAATGTGTGAACGTATGATATGAAAACCCGACAACCATGCATGTGTTAGTTTCCTTTTTTTTTTAATGAAAAGCTGTATTACATTAACCCATTACCGGATTAATACAACAATCAGGCTACACCTACCAAATACAAAGAAAGAGGACTTATCCTTGAGCAGCAACCGCCTCCGTAACAAAAGGAGGTGGTTGATCAAGGAGAACAAAATTTCCTGGAATACTTTGAGCTAGATTCGCAAGATGGTCAGCTAAAACATTATGGTGTCTCGAAATATGAGTGATAATAACCTGCCAATTCTTCGACACCCAAAGTTTGGCATCCTTAATAACATCTATAAACGGGTGATTCATATCCACACCCCTAGAGAGTAAATTGATAGCCTCTAGACAACCAATAAAAAGCAAAACTTTCCTCAAATTCATGTGCCAGCATATCTAAAGGCCTTGTATGATTGCAATGAGCTCAGCTACTACTAGTGGAACTTGGGTGAGCTTGCTCATGTAGCCGCACATCCAGCTACCGTCTTCACCTCTAATAACCCCTACACATCCACTTTGGACTGAAGCAAGAACCGATCCATCTGTCTCCAAGGTGATAAAGCCAGGTTGTCTCCCAATAACATCTTCGCTACCAGTAACATAGCGGTTATAAAATTGACAATGATTATTTAAGTCTATATCCCAACTAGCACGAAATAAACTAGAGTGGGCATTTTGATACTAAACTCCTGCTCTTCCCCAAATAGCTTAGTACATCGAGACACCCAGATATCCCAACATACATAGTCAAACAATGTTGTCCATTTAGCCTTTTTGGTAAAGTTCCTGCCTGCTTCACGCTTGAGATTCCATTGAATCCAGTCCAACCCTTGTAGGTTTGAAAAACTTTCCCACAATGTTGGCTTGATTATTGAGATCCACCATTCACGAGCATTGACACAATCCCTCAGTAAGTGCATAAGATCTTCTTCACTGCCATAGTCAAAAGGGCAAGCAGCATGCTCCTGCAATCCCCTATATGCTCTTAATTGCGCCGTGTGAACCCTGCCATGACTTTCCAGCCACATAAAAGACTTGATTTTTTCAGGTATCGCACATCTCCACAACAATCGCCATATGGATTCATTCCAATTCTGATTACTTGCAAAACAAAAATGATAGGCAGAGCTAACAGAAAGCCATCCGTTATAAGAAGGTTTCCAAAAGTATTTATCCTCTCCTCTCTCTTCACTGGGGGGTGTGCACACAGGATACAATCGATCACTGGTTGTTGGAACCACCTACTCAGTCTTCCCACATCCCACTCACCCCAAGGATTCACATAATCATGAACCCTTTCATTGCTGTGCACAAAACCTTCAAAGCCTGGAATAAGCTCTATTAACGGTTTGTTTACCTCACATTACTACAGAATTATGATATAACCACCCCAATGGAAGTCCCAATTTTAAAATTGGGTGGTTAAAAAGGAAGGCAGTGGCATTTTTGTGATTATGTGTACGTAGGGAAACCTTTAGACGTTCCAAATTTGAATTTGGGACGCCTAAAGTAGAGTTTAGACGTCCCAAATTTTATTTGAGATGCTTAAAGATTTCCACTGGCTCCAAAAAAGTAAATTAAAAAAATTTAACTTACTTTAAGAGTCCCAAATGGTTTTGGGACGCCTAAAGTCATGTCAGAAATTCTGACATGCGTGAGACTTTTCTTCCCTTTTCTTCATTCCCATGTCAGAAACTCATCCCTCCTTTTCTATCTTTCCTATCCCCCATGACTTTTCTTCCCTTTTTTCTGCATTTCCTTTTTTCTTTCATTCTTATGACTTCATCTTCTCTACACCATGGGTGAGATTTTTCATTATTCCCTTTTCTTCATTACACTTCGTCTTCCTCAATCTTCTTCCTCTCTTCCTTTTCTTCATTCCCTTTTCCTCTACCTCCTTCCATTCTCATAGCACCTTTTTTGTTCTCACCCTTCGGCGTACACCTCCTCCACCTTTTTTGCCCCCTCCACCCTCCCGCATAGACCTCCCACTTTCTTCGTTGCTTTCAGCCTTTGGCGTACCTCTCCTCTCCACTGTGCACACACAACTCCTCCAACGTCTTCTCTCCACCTTGGAAGCACATAGACACCGTTGGCTGCCCTCTCCCCTGCTTTCATCAGGTTTGTTTTTTTTAAATATAAATTTACATGAAGAATTAAGTTAAACTTGCAATGTGAAATTATTGTAATGCTTTCAATTTATTTACATGATTCTAGTTATTGGAGTGTTTTTCCCTTGATTGTTTTTTTTGCCAGAATCATAAACTAGTTGTTAGTAGTTATGCAATATTAATAATGTTTTTGTTTTATATGTTTGGAGCTTGGAAATCGAGGGAAATACATATGTATATTTATTTTGATAAAATGAACAACAATTAGTTTGTAGTTGTGTGGTGACAAACATGACACTTTCTGGTTGTTGTTATACATATATAATATTAGGTTATATAAGTTGTTGTTATTATACATATATATATATATATATAGTAAAAAGATTGCAGAGTTAGATGTCCTTACCATTTTGTAAGGGACATTTTGTGGTTTATGAATCCATCTTTAATTCTATTTCTACAATTTTAATTTGCTGGGTAATGAAGAATATGAATAATCATTTTTTTTTTAAAAATAAAACCTTTTAATGTTTCAAATTAAGAATTGGGACGTCTCAAGTCCCCCCGTGGAGGACTTCAGACGTCCCAAATTAAGATTTGGGACGTCTAAAGTCCTCCACGGTCTAAAGTCCCCCTGTGGAGGACTTTAGACGTCCCAATTCTTAATTTGGGACGTCTAAAGTCTCACGTTAGACATCCCATTTTTTTGGGATGTCTTTTGTTAAAAGTTACTACGCCCCCTACATAGACGTCCCCCAGTTCTTGGATGTTAAAAGTGCCAAAATAGGGACGTTAAAACCCCTTTTTGTAGTAGTGTTAGATCAATTATCATACCAGAAAGAAGTCTGCAACCCATTGCCAATTTTAATACCCACTCCCCTCTGGAAGCTCTCCCAAATGGAACAAATTCCCCTCCATGTGAAAGAGGCATTTAAATTTTATTTTTTTAAATAATAATTTTTTTAAAAATAAGCTCTATTAAATTTATGTTTTTAAATAATAAACTCAAGTGATGACTGTGCAGCTGACAAAGAATATTTAAATTTTAATTTTTTAAATATCATATAATTAGATTATTAAACTAAAATAATCTGATGAATCGTTGCAAATGAAATTGAGATTTTGATATTTAGGTTATTAAACTAATATATTTAGATTATTAAAATAAAATATTTTAATATAATTGAGGTTTTGATATTGACCGTTTTACTATATTTTTAGATATTTTTCAATTTACACATATTTTAAATTACAGATTAATAGTATTTAATTATACAGTCATCATTTAAGCCTATACAATCATCACTTGAGTTTATTATGTCAGTATTTTCCGTTAGCAACATTAATGGTGTTAGAATTATAGGACTAAAAATATACTTTATAAAGTTAAAGGACAAAAAATATATCTCAGGTAAACTAAAAGAATTAAAAGTATATTGTAGCCTATTAGTTATTAATATCATAATAATTGGTTTATTCTTTCTTAACCTTTTTAGCTGGTGGGTTAGCTGATGTATTTTCTTTTTTTTTTTCTTTTTATTTTTATTTTTGTTGTACTTTTTTTAATATTAAGTTAACATACTAAAGGCCGCTTGTTTGGGAATAAATGGAGAAAATTTGAAATTCTGAAAATGCTTGTGTGCTTCTATTATTGATGTTTTTGTGCTCCCTGCTAATACCATATACATCATAAGATTCTTCACGGGCTAGGGGCTACTACGGGGAAACTACCAAATTAGCCCAACAATTATTAAAGAAAAGGTTGGTTGGTGATTTGTTTGAGACTTCCATGTAAAAATGAGAATTGGGACAAGTGGGGTTTGGGTTCAGTTGGGGGCCATTGACTTGGGACAATTCTGACAGCAATACATTTAGCGTGTGTTTTGCAATATCTCAAATCATGATTTACGTAATTCGAGATAAAACTCCCCTCACACACTTATCTCGTAAGTCGTAAAAACTATTAAAAAAAACTAATCCAAACACACACTTAAAAATGTGACAATACAACCAATGCATACTGTGTTTAGTAAAAGGGTGGGTCCCTCCTCATAACATTGACCAATCAAAATTTTGAATCCCCACCAAAAGATTATCCAATATTTAATGTTTTATTGTGTCTCAAACAAGATTATTTCTAATAAATTGATATCCGAGTCTAACAAAACAAAATGAGAATACTTTTTTATTTTTTAAGATCATTTCTTTCTTTCGTTCTCGCCTTCTATGGTTAATGTTAATCCACTATCTTAAAGTATTTTTTAATGTTAAACAATTACCGTTTGTTTATTTAACAACTGTGACATTTTTTGCTATTTTGAAACTGTATGTGTAGATTTGCTCCCAAATAAATTTTATAGTATTTGACGCACCTAAAAAACAAACAAACTTCATGCATATTTTTTTTACCATAGCCATATTTTGAGGTGGTATTTTGTCATTAATTTTTTTTTTTCAATAGCAATTTTACCGAAGTATTTCTTTCTAGGAGCAATTTTAACTTCACCATTAACTCCTTAAAATATTTTTTAGTAAAGCACTCAACTTCTTAAAGTAATTTTTTTTATTAAATTTTACTCCTAAAGTATTTTTTGAGCTAATTTTTTCATAACTTTTTTTTAATATTTTCATTACTCATCTTTAACTGTTTAATTAATCATATTTTTAATTCTTTGCAGTAGGCATCTTATATATTTTCTAGACTTATCTTCTATATTTTCAACGCTAATCTTTAATTATTTTTTTACTAAGTAAAAGTTGAATAGAAGATTTTCAATTTTTCAGTAGTCATCTTAAATATTTGCAATATTTATCTTCCAAATTTCCAATGCTAAAAATATTTAAGGATTATGGTTGAAAACAAGGAAGATAATAAGTTTATTAAAAATGTTAAAGATGAGCACTCAAAATATGTAAGATGATTACTAATTAAAAATATGAAAAAAGAGTGATAAGAAAATTAACTCAGAGAATATATTTTATGAGAAAAATTACACTAAAAAAATTACTTTATGATGTTGAGTGAATAATATAAAAAAGAATAAATAATTTAGGATGCTAGATGTACATTAACTTAATAGATTTTTTTTCTGGAGTCAATGACAAGTTTAAATTTGCTCCTAAACATTACTTTAGAATATTTGACTCACCTAAAAAATACCTCAAAGACACCGACTGTAATGAGCGGGTAATGCCACATTAACGATTACAATGGTTAATGTAATGCAGGATTGCTACTTTTATGCCATTTGTGAGTACCCACAACTCTTTCAATGGAGCTTCCACAACGAAAATAACATTTAATCCAGAAATTAAAAATAACCAAATGACAATGAAGGGTAAGCTATAATACCTATTAATGTTTAAAAGTTAGATCAGATGTCGAACCAAAAAGATTAGCTAATCCAGTTCAAACAATCAGAATAGTCAGACTGATTAATTAGTAATATGATAATTAAATTAAAAATAATATTATATTATTCGTAGTCCCATATGAAAAATTTATTTAAAGCATATTTTTACTTATCTTTATAATCCAGTAAATCTTTCATATTTAGATCAATAGTTATGATTTTATCCCACAATTCATTTAAATTCTTCCCCCCAAAATTAACATTGATTAAAAAAAATGAGAACTTATGCGAAATCTTAATTTTATCCAAAAGATAAAACTGATCTGTCTTAATAATTAATTAATATTTATTATAACTTTTTTTTTTTTTTTTTTTGGTTAGGAAGAAGACGAAACTTGGCCTGTGGCTTCGACATAAATAGTCAATGCTGAAAGTACAGCAGGTCTGCAACACGTTTTCGCTCCGGTCCCCCGCTTTCTCCCCTCCCAATATTTACTTTTCTCCATTGTCCATCGCCGGCTTCATTTCTTTGTCTTCATCCAGGGTCGACGTAAACGTCACCGGAGATGGGCTCCTTTATTTCTTCTAGCTGCCTAAGAAATCGTATCTTGTTGCGGTTATGCTCGTTCGATAAGACAATTCCATGGCAGCATACACCTGTTTGTCTGTGTCTTCTTCTCTCTTCTTTGCCTTTCTCTTTGACTACCTATGTTACAAATCTTAATTAAACACTCCTGATCGAGAGGATTCCATTATTGAGACTATTCCCTTTTATCAATTGGCCCCAAGATCCCTTCAATGGTGTTCACCCGTGCTGCTGCTGCTGCTGCTCATCCAACTCAGCCTATGCGTTATCACGTTTTCCTGAGTTTTAGAGGGCCAGATAGTCGCAAAACTTTTACTGATCATTTATATGCTGCGTTAGTACGGAAAGGAATTGTAACTTTTAGAGATGATTTGGAAATTGAGAAAGGAGAACATGTTCCAGAGGAACTCCGTAAAGCTATTGGGCAGTCTCGCTATTTTATTATTGTCCTCTCTAAGGAATTTGCTTCTTCCCGGTGGTGTTTGGATGAATTGCAGCAGATCGTGGAAACCAAGCCAAAGCAAACGGTTTTCCCGGTTTTTTATGATGTAAAAGCGGGTTATATTGGACATGATGAAGGAGGAAGACTTGAACAGCTTGAAGGAAGATATTCGAGCGCTCAAATAAAACGATGGTGTCAAGCTTTGTCTCAGGTTGCCAAATTCACTGGTTGGTTCACTCAAAATAAGTAAGATTTTAATCCCCGCTAATCATTTTATCTTTCATGTTACGTTCAAATCTAAACACAATGTTTGAATTTATTTTTCAAACTAAAGATGAGCTCCTTAATTATAAGAAGAGATTGGAGGTCTAATTTGAAAATTAATTAATTAATTTGGGATAATGGGTGCCAAAAATATTTTAGGGTGTGGTATATAATTTAATCAAAATAAATAAGAGTATACAAAAAATTCCAAAAAAGTAAAAATGGATTCCCTCACCCACAAAGCGTTGACGTTTTGCGGGATGAACATGCCCTACTCATAGATGTGTTGAGGAGGGCATGTAGACCTATCACTATGGACAACAAACCTACCATCATCAATAATATTTGGAAAGGGGTGATTATGATTGCACCCCTGAGTAACAAGATTAATAGCTTTAGTGTAGTCTGAATAAAGAGCTATTTTCATAGAACCTCTTGATCAACACAAATTAAGTCATGTAAGATTCTCATGACTTTTGCCAAAGCTAGAGGAACTAGTGTAAGTTTACAGTTGAATCCCCAAATCCATGTATTTTTATTTGAATGACTCACCATATCCACTATTACCATGTGGCAGAACTGATTCCTCCACTTTAAGCTCGATTCATTTGTCATGGAGTGTGTCATTTATTGTAGATTCCAAAGGATATGTGTCTAGAAAGCACAATTTCCTGCCAAATCTTGAATCAAGCATAATGGAAACTAGTCTGGCTATTGGACTAGTTGTCTAAATAATTAGAAGGATTAAAATGTTTCCCGCATCACATAACCCAAATATCCCAACAAACATAATCAAATAGAATTGGCCATGGAATATTTTTGGTCATGAGCTGACCCACTTTATTTATCAAATTCCGTCTGACCTACTCCACTCCTTTCAGGTAGAGAAGGTGCTCCATATATTAGGAGAAACCACTGGTCACCACTTGTGTATATAACTTGAATAGTCATTGAATAGGTGCATTGAGTCTTCTCCCAACTCAAGCAAAACGACAATGCTCCGAACCAACATCTCATCCTTAGGGTTGCTATGTGTGTTCTCCAATGTTTAAAGAGAAAGATGAAGGATTTAATCTTTTTTTTGGGCACTGACCATCTCTTGAGAAGATCCCAAACAACATCTGCTTACTGAGGAGTATCCACACCAAGGAAATTATAAGCAAACTTAATAGTAAAAAGACCATCAGTGGATGGTTTCTAGAAGAACTTATCCTCTCGGGTAAGCACAAATAATACAATCAATCACATGCTAGAGAAGCCTAGCCCCAAGTTTTGTTAGTGGCAGAATTACCTACAAGGGGTTGAATTAGGTGATAATAAAAATTTAATATTTGAAATTGATCAACGTAACTTAAAAGGAGTATTATTTAGAGAGATATCACCATAAGTTGAGGAAGAGTGGAGAGAAGATAACACAGTGATTTATACTGGTTCTGTTTACCATTTGACCTACATTCAGTCCCCAAAGCACCTCTTAGATTCCAATGGGCTCTTGGCCAATGCCTCAGTACAAACCAAGTACTTACAACAATTACCACCCCAGTAATCACCAATTATCACCAAGGTAATCACTCCCCCTTACTAACCGAAGAGTACAATCCCAGTCAAGATTCCACCTAAGAATATCTCGCTACAACTCCTCTGTTTTATCCATTGATGACAACTTTTTGTTTGTTTGTCCAAGGGTCCATGATCAACAATTAACCAAGGATTATGAAATAGATAAACGTAAGATCGTTCTTTCTTTCTCAAGGAACCATTTATTAGGTTCCAAGTAAATGCCATGTAATGCAATAAAAACAAGGGGAAAATGGCTTTAGGTTTTGTTTGAAAGTATGTAGATGGAAAATTGAATTAAAATCCTGAGCTACTATATTTTTGGTCATTTTGGATAAAAATGGGATGGATATGGGAATGAACGAAGTGACTTTCTTGGATTGGTTCATTGGCTATCCTAGCTCACTAAAATATATGAGAGTTGGAATTCATCAAGTCTAGCTAATTGAAAATTCCCAAATAATCACATTGGGTCTAATACTCCTAATTAAAAGCTGCTCATACGATCGCATTCATAGCTATTTCTTAAGGAATATCATTAAAGAACCACTTAATGTGTGAATTAGAATGAATCAATGCATTTATCATGGCACTCAAATTAACCAAAATCAAATGCATATACTAGTAATCACATAGCAAATATAATCTCATTGAATAAATAGAAACTATATAAATGAAAATCATCCAAATACAATAATCCAATCCAAATTACAATCTTAACTCAATAATATGGAGTCTACGTACATAAAATAACCTAAATAAAACTACCTCGGACATAGAATTACAATAACATAGGAAATTCATAAATGAAGTAAGAAAAACTCTCCATTGAAGATCTATAACTCAAGCCAAATCACCAATCCTCAAGAGTTGAGAAGCTAGCCATGCATAGAGTCTATTTTATCACCAAGTTCCAAAACGCAACACCTATGGAGGAGTAAGTGAAGGAGATGAAGGAAATGAAGACAAATAGGTGAAAATGGGATGGAGAGGCCAAATGGATTAAAAGGATGGAGAAAGTGGTGTGTAGTGTTGACCTAGGTCGAAAATGAAGGGAATAGTTGAATTTATCATATGGGAGCCGGGTTAGCTGAGGAAAATGGGTTTGGAGCTTGGGTTGCTGTCAAAGTGCTTGTTTTGAATTATGCAGAATTGTGATTCGCTTTTGCTTCGCCATGGAAAAGCAACAGTGAAAACCACCAAATTTGCAAAAATTTTGTCTCTGTTAGCTTTTGCTTGGCCACAATGAAGCAACGTTGAAAACCATCAAATTTTCATAGCTTATGTCTGTGTTCGCTTTTGCTTTGCCGCAACGAAACAAGAGCGAGTGTTCTCCTACTTCTTTTTATTCCTTGATTGGTCTTCTACTTCTAAATTCTTCATCTTTCAAGGTCCCTACAATACAAAATAAGTCCAAACAACATTAAAGGGTCTCAATAAATCAAATATAAAGTAAATGTACAAATAACACAAAAATGCCCTTTGTAACCCAATTTCCATGTAATCACTCTTTATCCAAAATTATCTATAGGTTATGTGATAATGACTTGAATATATGTTAAAAAACCCCAAATATACACCAAAATAGCCTTTAGCAATTTGGTTAGATCATCCACCACTGTCTTAGCCCTTTGACTAATGTTCCCTTCTACAATTTTCTCTACAATAAGATGTAGAGGATCCACAATTTTTCGGGCTTTTCCAAAATGGAGTTAAAGACCAATTGATGAGATCTTAAAACCTATTTGAGTTTAAAAATTTTAAAACTATTTTGGTCGGAGTGTTAACCCCTTTTTCCCTACTTGATGTTTTTTAGTGACCTCCCTATCTCAATTTAATAGGCCTTAGCCCAAATTTGTGTCCTCAGGGTTTTGTTTCATTACCCGATGCCTCCCACCTTCTAAATCTTCCCTTGTCTCATCTTGTCATTCAAGCCATCACTCTCAAGGATATTCAAGTCTGTATACTTGCTACTCTCACCATTTTCAAACTTGCTACTTCCATGAGGTTTCAAATCGATCCTGGCACCTCACTCTCGATATTTTCTAGGGACCCATCTCCCCTCACAGCTTTAAAATGTGTTGAGAGGGGATGTATCCAGACCCTTATAAGGCGTTTTGGGTTCCCCTCCCCAGCTGAAGTGGGATATAACACTTTACCCAACTTTGGGCTTACATTCTCGCTGACACAATGAGTGAGCCTGACTTTGATGCCAATTGTAACATCCTAGCACCTTGCTCTCGGTATTGTTCGCTTAATGTTATGTCCTACACTGGCTGGGGAGGGGAATAAAAGACGCTTTATAAGGGTCTGGATGCCTCTTTCTCTCTCTCAATGCGATTTAAAGCTGGGAGGGGTGATGAATCCCCAGAATGGATGATATCAAGAGCATGATGCTGGGATGTTACAAATGTTATCAAAGCCAAATTTGAGTTGATGTGGGCCAATGTGCCAGCGAGGACACTGGGCCTAAAGGTGGGTGGAGTGTTATGTCTTATATTTGCTAGGGTGGGGAACGAAAGAAGCCTTATAAAGGTCTAAATACCTCCTCTCTTGACGTGTTTTAAAATCGTGAAGGGTGATAGGAGCCCAAAAGCAGACAATATCGAGAGCGGGTGATGGTATGGTAAAAGGTTGACTATTTTCAAATGAAAAATATTCGCCTCTCAGGGTACCATAAGCTTTAACATTCGTTTGCCGCTAAGTACTTGTTTCCTTAAACTTGTTAGAATGTTGCGTTTATCTGATAGAAAAGGAATCTCAGGATCCTGAAACCCATGAAATCACATGGTAGGTATGTTTTTTTGCTTTTTTACATTTGATTTGCTTCCCCCCTCAGTGTTTTGTTGAAATTTCTTATTCATTTTTGCTTTTTGAGGGTGTTGTTCAAAAGTACTCTTCATGTTCTTCAATCCTTGGCACACCTAATAGTGGTTGCCTTTCATCATTCACGTTTTCCAACATCGTCTGCCATTCCTTCGATGTGTGGTTTGTTGTAGTCTTAGCTTCTCCATCTCCCTTAGCATTTAGAGGGCAATTCTCATACTTGACATTGGAGAATCTCTTTACATCACAAATCTAGTTTGGATTGTTTTTTTTGTTCAAATCAATTTCAACACTAACTCTCGTAAATTTCCCTTTTTCCACCATCGTGGTTTTGTTGTTTAGATGCACCACGGTATTTAAGTCCACTTTCAAAGCTTTACCAATCATATTGCCCAATTCTAGCATGCAATCGTCAAAGTAAAATTTTTTTGAATTAAAGTGGTAGATACTAATGGCCTGAGGTTACAAGCAAGATTGAACATATAACAACTGAGCACCTCGCTTTCAAAATTGTTTGTTTGGGAGATCCATTTCCCCTTACAATTTTAAAACACATCATGAGGGGTAGTTATCTAGACCCTTATAGAAGTCTTTTGTTTCTCTCCCCAATCGTTATGGAATTTCACAATCCTTTAACATCTTTGTGTCGCACTATTGAAATTGTCCACTTTAGGCCTCCATTATCCTCATGATTTCAAAATGTGTCAAGAATAATAGGTATCCAGACCCTTATAAGGTATCTTGTGTTCTCCTCCTTAGCCAATGTGGGACTTCACAATCCACACCCCTTGTGGGCCGATGTCCTTGCTGGCATGTCGACCTATGCCTAGTTCTGATACAACTTGCAATAACCTAGCACCTTGCTCTTGAAATTGTTCTCTTTGGGCCATAAAGCAGAGAATTTTGAGATCAAGGCACTAGGGTGTTACAAAACCCACAAGCTCCCACTTACAAGGAAGCTTGCACTCTACTAGGTTATAAGGCCATTGGCATCTTCGATTCAACAATTAATTGGTAGAGTAGGAACTTTTGCCCAAATTGCAACCTTCTTGACCTTGTTACTATATGGATTAAAATTTGAACTCCACTATTGTACAACCAAATAATGACCTTGAATCAACCATGGTCTGTCGAGCAGGATCTTTTTACACAACTCCTTGTCTGCTAAAATGACCTCGAATCAACCATGGTCCGTCAAGTAGGATCTTTCTACACAACTTTTTGTCTGATAAACGAAATATGAGGTAATTATTAAGGAGGACAATGATTTCAAGATTCGTCACCTTGAGCATCCAACCAACCTTGTCCTTTATCATTCTGAGATTCATACTCTTTTAGCCTGTCGCCATTCATGCTTGGCTTCGATAGGCTCTCAATTAGTTTTTATTGTTCCTTTGAAAGAGTGGTAGTGTGCCACCTCCTCCTCTTTAAGCCATTTATTCATCAGTTCATCAAAATCCTATTCGAAGGCCTTCTCTTTCTCATTGCCTAACAATTTAGCCTTGTATGAGAATTGGGCCTCACCAGCCCCTGTTGTATCTCTTTGTGTATGGTTTCCCAGTTCCTCACCATCTTTCTTGCTATTCCCATATTATTGGTCACGCTTGTCTCTTTGTGTATATTTTTGATATTTCGTCCTCTTATATCATCCTCTTCCTTTGATGGATCAGCAGAGTCTGACACCGGAGTCCTTGCATTGATCAAAGATCTGTGTTCACCCACCCTTTACCCCACTTCGTATCTCATTGCCTTTCTCTCGCCTATCTCCTTTAAAATGGTTTTGAAATGATTTTCTTCCTGCCAATAGCCTTATTATAGCCTAGTGGCATGAAACTCCCCTAGTGGCCTATATGTGAGAGGTTGTGGGTTCAATTCCGGTTAGAGCCTGCCCCAGTAATTAAAAAAATGGTTTTATTCCCCAAAATGGAAAATTTGTATAAATGGAACTTTGTTTTCTGGATATTTTTAATCATTGATTCAGTCGTTGTAATTTAACTAAAAATAACTCAATTCTTATTTTTCTAGACTTGGAACAAAATTGTCCTTGTAGTTTGTTAAATAAGAATAACTTAAGCCCTAAAATTTTTTACTTCAAAACATCTCAGTTCATCATGTATTTCTTAATCATAAGGAGGATTAAATTTGTTTGGAGTCAAATGATAAGAATTGAATCAATAACTAAAAAAAATTTAAAAAAAAAAAAATGTTTCCAAGAAGTTTGTGAGATTGTAGAATTTTGGTTATTTGATTGCATGATTTCTGAAACCCGCAACAATATGATTTAAATAATCAGGATAAACATCACCTTAAATATATGACTCTGCAACTTAAGTTGCTAATCAGGAAACATGTACTTCTTTTTAGTCCTTTTATATCTCTTCCTTTATTTGTATTGCAATTTCTATCTAACTTGTTAGAATAATAATAATTTAATCCTCACAGGCATGAAGCAAAGCTAGTTGAAGAAATTGCAACACACATATGGAACAAATTATGTGATCAACTGCCGTCTAATTTTGAATATCTAGTAGGAGACACTCGATCAAAAGCTCAAAGGATAATCTCCCTTCTAAGGATAGGATTGGATGATAAACGCTTCATAGGAATATGGGGAATGGGTGGCTCAGGCAAAACGACTTTGGGTCGTGTTGTTTATGATACTGCGAATAAGAAAGGGAACTTTGATGCTAGTTGTTTTCTTACCAATATAAGGGAAGATTCAGAGAAGTTTGGCTTGGTCCAATTACAAAAGAAGCTTCTTTCTAATCTGAAACTAGGAGAACCAAATAACATAAAGGATTCCTTTCATGGAGCAGAGATAATAAGAAGTTTCTTATGTGATAAAAAAGTTCTTATTGTTTTTGATGATGTGAGCCATAGAAGTCAACTAGACAGTTTGGCTAGAAACGAGGAGTGGTTTGGTGCAGGGAGCAAAATAGTAATAACTACAAGAGATAAACACTTGCTGACACAATATAGAGATTTTTATGTGTGTAAAGTTGACATGTTATGTCATGATGAATCCCTTAAGCTATTACGCCGAAAAGCATTCAAGAATAATCAGCCAGGAGAAGATTTTACAAATTTATCAAACGAAGTAGTCGAATACGCTGGTGGACACCCTATGGCACTTGAGGTCTTGGGATCATTTCTTTGTAGAAGAGAACAACATGAATGGAGATGTACAATAGATTGGTTAAGGCAAAATTTAAATAAAGAAATATTAAGCCAACTTCGCATTAGTTATGATGAATTGGAAGAAAAGTACAAGACAATATTTTTGGATATTGCTTGTTTCTTTAACAAGGAGGCCAAATTTAAGGTGGCAAATATGTTGAAAATATGCGGTCTTGATGAAATAGTTGGAGTTAAAGTTCTTACTGAAAAATCGTTGTTAAGTTCCTCTCAATCTAAGTTGGAATCAGGGCAAACTACAGGAGAACGTCAGAACATGCATGATAGTCTTGAAAGGTTAAGAGGGAACACTGGAATGGCCGCATGTCTCTACGAGGCGTTGCAAGAAGAGGCTTCAAAAGAATATTTATATATGCATGATTTGCTTCAAGAGATGGGAAGGAACATTGTCTTTCATGAATGTCCTATTAATGCTGGTAGACGCAGCAGATTATGGTCATTGGAGGATATCGATCTTGTATTGAAAGAAAATAAGGTGAATTCTTTTTCTTTTTAGTGTGCTAAAGTTATTTTATACTACCTTTGGTCCTTAATATAAGATCTTATTTGAGGTGTAATTTATACTACGAACGAGATCTTAGATTAAGGACCGGAGATAATATAATGCATTATTTGCTTGATATTATATTATCATATATCATCATGTTTAATATTCGTACATGTGAATTAGGGAACAAAACACGTTCAAAGTATAGTTTTGGAGACACAAGAAGGTTTTGAAGCGGATTGGGACTCTAACTGCTTTTCAAAGATGATAAATCTTAGATTGTTGAACTTGAGTAAGGTGCGCCTTTTGAGAGGGCTCCCGTCTCTTCCAATTGCATTGAAGTTTCTGAGATGGGATGGTTACGCTCAGAATAAGCTGCCATCAATTCAAAATTTATGGAATCTTGAAAGCCTTCAATTGTGCAATAGCAATATCAGAAAGTTATGGGAAGGAAATCCGGTATATGTTCCTTCCACAGTCTTGAATAAGACACACAAATGTTATCATACACTTGATAAATACTGATTCATTCTCTTTGTCATGTCTTATCTGTGGATCAGGTTTTGAATAAGCTGAGGATCATTGATATGAGTGGTTCCGAATCTCTAAGTGAAACCCCAGATTTCAGTGGAACACCAAACCTTGAAGAGTTATTACTTAATGGGTGCAGAAACTTGACCAAGGTTCATGACTCTGTTGCAAAGCTGAAGAAGCTGGCTAAGTTGAGTTTAAAAAATTGTAGAAAACTTGAAGATCTTCCCGAAAAATTGGAAACAAATAATCTACAAGAGTTCATTCTTACAGGATGCCTAGGGCTTGAGAAGCTGCCCAACTTTGGTGAGGGCATGACAAGTCTATATTTCTTTGATGTGAGTGGCACAAGCATCGAACAAATTCCTTCATCCATCAACAATTTAAAAAATCTCAAGATTTTAGACTTGTGGGACAGCAAAATTCAGTCCCTACCTGCTGAGCTTCCTTCTTCATTAATTGTATGTACAAGCAACTCTCTCAAGCTGGGAAAAGGAATAGCTGATATTAATCTCCCTGTATCAGGTGCTCCAAAGGTAGTGATCTCTATATCTTTCTTTGTTTCTCATATTGCTTTTCACGTTTTGACAATTTAAATCAAGAATAAATTTATTATTTTTATAAATCATTATTTCCTGAATTTAGTGTGCAAAAGCTGGATAACTCCAATTTGCAACAAGGCAAAAATCAATTATGAAATGCATGTTAGTTCATCACAACATGATGAAACAAGGTATGAAATCTTGGTGGGAGAGGTATCTTCAATAGGAGAATACATGTGCCTTGGGAAAAAAAAAGGAAAGGATCAATTATGAGGTCATCAACCAAACAATTCTATTTTGATAAAAATCAGTTATGAGACCATCAATCATGTTTCTCATAAATAGTCCCCACATGTTTCAGATACATTTAGACTAGAGTTAGGTTAAGAAAGTTCTTATAAAATTGATTTATAAGCATGACTAGTTTAAAGTTAGGGTATTTGGATAAATTCTTAGGAAAATCTATTTGAAAAGCATGTAATTGTAGTTTATCAGATAATCATGATTTTTGGTTCAAAATTGATTTTAGGTTTAAAATTTGTCATTGAAGTATTTACTTGGGAACACTGGGTATCTAGAAGGGTTTATTGGTTCAATGTCATCACAGAAATTTACAAATCATAGTATTGTCGCCTTGCTATTATCCTAGTTAAGTTTGAACGTTAGTTGACTAAATATGCTGATATGGTAGGTCCACATGTCATCTATATTGTTTTTTGGGTTAATGTGCAAATTTATCTCAGAAGTTTTCATTGAGAAATGATAGGTATCCTGATTTTTTTTTTGTTTCAATGTTGCCTCGAAAGTTTCCAAATCGTAACAATATTGCCCTACCATTAAAGGATGTTAATTTTGACTGCTAAATAAGTTTGTTTGACTATATGCACTCCCACATGACACCAAGCAATTGCCAAACTTATGTAATTAAAGCTGTTAATCTGTCATTAAAACACATGACAAATTGTAAGTCAAATTTATTATTAATAACCCCAATGCCATTTCTCACTATTGCTGGAGTACGAAGGCGGAGGATTGTTAACGGCCTTGTTCTTGACAATCTCCCTCAGTTTGGCATGCATCCAATTAGAGCCGGGAAAACAGGCCGAGCCTGTCGGGCCGGCCCTTTTAGGGCCGGGCTTGTCAATTGGAGCCTCAAAATAAAGTCGGGCCTAAAAGGGCCGGCCCTGTAGGGCCTCGGGCTAAAAAGAGCCGGCCCTGGAGGGCCTCAGGCCTGCCCTTTAGGCCCGTTTAGTTTTTATTTTTTTTACTTGGAAAAGAACCATGTTACATTTTTGAATTACCTTATTGAATCTATATGCCATTCTGTCCTCATATTGTATAGAGTATGATTTTTGAGTATATTGTTTTGTCTAATTGAATCATATTGTGATTTTTGAGTATATTGTTCTGCCTATTTAGACTAAAATCATATTATATACTATTCTGCCTGATAGAGTATGATTTTTGATGGAGGTTGTGATAATTTGACTACTTGAACCTATTGCTCAAAGTGAAACACAAACAAATGTCCTTGAAATTGATGATAATGGCGAAGAAGGTGAAAATGATAGTCGTCATACTCATTGTTTAGAGGTTAGAGTATTTAGTTTCTTACCTTATACTTTGACCTTTGTGTGAGTTATTTATGGACATGATTTTACCTTTGATTATACATTAGTAACTGTGTTTGTTTGTTGCAAGAGACGTGTTATTTAAATCTTAATGTTGACAACATTTATGTATTAAATTAGAACTTTAATCGTTGTTATTTACTAATTATATCTCTTTGGGGAAAATATGTAGGAAAAATAGTTAAATATTGTGAAAAGGATTTTCCGGCCTTGTGGGTCTGCCCTGGCCTTGATGCTCTCGGGCCGGGCCTTAAAAAACTGTAATTTTCCTAACCCTGAGCCCTTTAGGGCCGGCCCTGTTAGGCCTTGGCCCGTCAAGGGCCGGCCCTAATTCCCAGCTCTACATCCAATAATCAAATCTTCTTTTCCTTTGCTCTCTAACAAATGTGAGCTTCTTTTATCTATTTTCTATTTTTTTCCCTAAAAGGGCTTACAATTTTTGTAATAAGGCATTATATTCCCCTTCATTAAAAGGGTGACTAATGCAATAAAACTAACAAATGTGTAGGAAGTATTGTTCTTTTGCGGAAAAAAGTGGTGTTGAGGTTAATAATGATGATGATTAATCAGACTTGCAATATGTTAAGTGCTCATATTAACGACTGTAATAGCATTAACTGGCAATTTCTTGGTGCAACATGAGTGTGCATATATTCAAACTAACTCATTTAACAGTTATTTGACAAGAGGGCAACATTGCTCGATTTGGAAACTTTTGGGGAACATTGAACTAAAAAATCTCACAAATACCCAGTGTTCTTAAGTGAAAAATTTGAGGGTAAATTTGCATGTTAACCCAAAAGAAATAACATGAATGATATGTGGACGTGTCATCTCAGTAAAATTGGTCAACTAACAATAAAACTTAATAATAGTTAGGGCGACAATGCTACCATTCATAAACTTTCAGGCGATATTGAACCTAAAATAACTTATTGGGGAAATTTGTACCTTAACCCTTGCTTTTAGTATGTATAGAAGTTTTTGGTGACTTATGACATAGCTATGACTTTTTTTTCTGATAATTAAATTTTGACATGATATAATAATTTTGGTCTTGCTAAATATTTTTGCCTGGTAAAAATGGTTGTTCCAATGGTTCAAATTGAGATGAGATTTTAAATGATCGTCACTAATAAAAAACAACTAGATGAGATCTAAAACGTGGCCTTTTTTGTAGTAGAGCGACAGAAAAATACTCGTTGAAGGGATCATTAATTATATTTTGATTTGCAAACATCTTTCTTTTTTTGTTCCTTCCAGCGTCCAGGAAATCTGCAGGGTCCCATTCACATGTTTGGCGAATTGAAAGCAGGGGCAACAATATTAGAATGGTTTGAACGGTGGGACTATTGTTGGGGTAAGGATACCTCAGGTGAATTTGTAACCATAAACATACCTTCCAACTTTGTTGCGGATTCTAATGAAGAATGCCGGGGAATTGCTATATGCCTTTATCTTAAATCCTTATCCCAAGAATGGCGAAGTTACATAGTTTGGAGCTTCCAAGATCAATGCGAAACCCATCTAACTAATAAAATGAATGGAATCCTGACGCCAGATGATGATGATGGTTGGAGGGTTTATGTTGGATTTTACCCTTTGGATAAGGAACAGGGTAGAAGAAATCCAACTAATGGTGAACCCACCCGACTCGATTTCACTCTTTCTTTTCTAACAACCAGCACTGATAGGGATTTCCGTGATTTGGCAATAATGGGATGTGGATGGCGGCTAACAAGTAAACTTGATTTTGACGAATGGTGGAAAAATAGAGCACTATCACCTTCAGGTCATGGCTCCCGTAACAGGTAATCATTAATATTTGTAATATATCATCGATAATAAATTTGAAAGCAAGACCAAACATTAGCTGTTTTTTTCCCCCATTCGGGGAGAGGGGAGAAAGTAGCCGCAGCGCTGCCGACAGGAAAGGAAAAAGAAAAATTCAAGAAATTCAGTAAGATATCTCCCCAAGCCTTTTCAATTCAACCCTGGACAGCTTTACTAGTCTCCATCAAACGAATCTACTATTAGATAAAAATGATATAGTATTATTTATTTAGATAGCTAATCTTAATTACTTGGTTCTTTCCTTATTTAATATAGAACCCAACGCCTCATAACCAGAGGCAGCGAGGGAGATAAAAAGCCTGAGTAGATTATGCATATGCAATGGTGTAATGCATCAAATTAAGCTCTATTCTACTCAAGTCTACCATTAGTACTCGACTTAATCGCTGCGTTTTCGTCGCTTAGCCTCGGATTACAGCCACCAAATACTCTCAAAGCATCACTTAAATTGTGAAATAGGTAGAAGGAGGATCAGGAAACTTGGGTGAAATTTAACTTTGCGTGTAGGAAATCCCCTTCCTTTCTTCCTCTTCCTTACCTCTGACCCTCCTCTGTCCCTCTCGCACTCCTCACTCTGTTTCAGGAATAAAGTATATATTTAATATCTAACTATTTTTCTTCAATAATTATTTTAGGTAATAGACCTTTAATTTTCATAAATTAGCTATAAAATTATTTTGGTCATTTTTGAGAAAATAAACTCCTTTCATAATTTTTACGAATCGCAAAACATTATTTCATGATGTTCTCTTACTTTTATGGGCTCTTAATAATTTTAATAATTATTTTTCCTTTGTTTCTTTAAAATTTCTCCCGATAATATGATATTTTGGCTAATAAATCATTTTTGAGATATTTAAATTCTAAATAATCTCTGTAAATTAACTTCAAAAATATCTTAGAAGGATCTTTTCTATTTTACTTCCATTTTCTCATTGTACTTGTAATCTGAAAAATTGGATGTTAACATTTAGTCAAGTATATATTTATTAAGGGAATTAATCAAAATTTAGAATCAATTTTTTTTTGTCTATCTTAACGAAATTACTTGAACTTCTATATTTATATGAAAAATATTAAACACATAATTATTTGTTAAAGAAAAATAAAATTAAGAAAAAGAAAAAGCAAACTCTTAAATTATTTGAAACAATTTTATCCAAAATTAAAGATTTAGCATAATGAACGGTAAATTAGTAAATGAAATTTATTCTAATATAACTTTCATTTAAAATTGTTTTTTAGAATATTCTAAAAAGAGTTAAGAGCTTAGATTTAAGTGTATGTTTTTAAAATATAGGTGATGTTTGTATAATTAAGATAAAATGTAAAGAGGGCAATTAGGGGTGGAAACAGGTCAGGCCAGGTTAGACTTTTGCCTTAACAGGCTAGGCCTGTTAAGGCACAAACTGACTTGAGCCTGGCCTGTGGCCTGTTGGAGGCCAATTTTAAGGCCTGGCCTGGCCTGAAGCCTGTTAAGGAGGCCTGCATTTTTAAAATTTTTTAAGCAAACCGACAGGCCTACAAACCACACTGCGAAACAGGCCAATAGCCCACAGGCGGAAAACAGGCCTCTTTAAACAAGCCGAAAACAGGCTAAAACTTACAGGCTCAGGCGAAATTATCCTTTAACCCTTATCTGATTTTTTTTCTTTTAATATTTTAACAGGCTCAGGCTGGCCTAACAGGCCTGTCAATAGGCCTTGGCCTAGCCTATTAAGCAAAACAGGCTTTTGTTTTGGCCTTGGCCTGACCTTTTAACCTGACAGGCCGCCTGACCTGTTTCTACCCCTATGGCCAATATATATATATATATATATATTGGGGATGATTGAGATAAAATGTAAAGAGGGTTAGGATATTAAACTGAAAAACAAAAAGGAAAGAAAAGGCAGCATTGTTTACAAGCCCAAATATAAATAGTGGCTCATTTTATGGCTTATGTGTACATGTACAAGGCCTTACACCAGCATAAAAATAAAGGCAAAGATTATATGTACAGTTGGAGCTCATGATTTAATTGCCTACTGTTGTTTACACACACACCCCGCCATCCATTCTTGTGTATTATATTATTCCTATATTTTTAATTTTAATATTTGATCATGCGTGATAGCTAATTTATATTAGGCCACCTTGTTTCTTTAATAATAGTACAAGCATATTATTTTTCAGTTTGGTTATAACTTTTCAAGTAGACAACTGGAATCATTTAAAATAAACATTTCCAAGCGTATATAGTGTACGTTCAACAGTTTTAATTTCAATCAATTAGTTAGATTGACCTGAACCATTGGTAAAAAAAAAAAAAAAGTTAGATTGACCTGAACGTGAGTACTTAGATGAAAAGATGTGAATAAAAAGCGACAATTACAAGAAAACAATTAAAAAAGGTTCATATATAATTTCATAGAAACTGATATGAAGGAAGATTTATATTAAAGTAGTTTAACTTAAAGAGCACTTCTGGACTTGACTCCCGTAACTGGTAATCATTAATATTAATATTGGTAATTTTTAATATATCGATAATCAATTTAAAAGCAAGACCTAACGTTAGCTGTTTTTCTTATTGCCACAGGGAAAGGGGAGAAAGTAGCCGCATGGCTGCCGAAAGGAAAGGAAAAAGAAAAAATAAAGAAAATCTGTAAGTTATCTCCCCAAGCCTTTTCAAAATATGAAGAAGTGGAGTAAGTTTGATCTCTCTGGCTAAGCTTTTTAACTCAACCCTGGACAAGTATTATCACCCTAGAATTAATTGTTAACTAAGAACCAAAATTATTTCTCCAGCACTATTTCGTGACTTGAGCATGCATGTTTACAATAGTTTTTTCCAATATTTTTATGAAAAACCAGAAAATATCCTATGCGTTCCGTGGATATCTGATCTTATGTATTGCATGCAATATATATATGTCTTTATCTGATTAAGTAGGTTTGGTTACATAAATTGTACAACGCATTATACATATGCATACATAGGATGAATAAGTGTATTGTTAGAAGTTCCATATGCATACACATAAGAGGTTAAATATTTGATCATGATAGCTAGTAATAGGCATACTTATTTTCTTCAATAAGAATATTATTTCAGTTTGGTTCTGTTAATTATGAAGGAGAAACGGGTTTTATATTTTTCAAGTAGACAACAAGAATAATTTAAAATAAAATTTTGAAGCGTAACATCATATAGTTTTTCAGTCACTTAGTTGGATTCACCTCAACGTGAGTACTTTGATGATAAGATGTGAATATAAAAAGCAGTAATTACAACAAAACAGTTAAAAAAAGTTTCATGTATAATTTCTATGAAACTGATGTAAAGGAAGATTTGTTAAACATATTTACCATCTTGTAAAAAAAACCTAGTGAGTTAGCGTTGGAATTCTACAACAAAATTCCATTGCTAATCAATTAGTCACTGATCAATTAGTGATAGTTAATTCAATGTTTTTTAGTTAAATACAAGAGGTGGAAACGACCTTTCATAAAGTAAACATATATACTTATTTTATAGTTTCCAATATGTTACTGTTCTGCAGCTAGGAGAAAGTCAGACGGGATTTACCACCATGCAAGATTACTTATTTTATAGGTTTACAATTCCTTAAAGTAAAAGAAAGGCCAAAAAACAGGGAGAGAAACTGATTTAATTCATAATATTGAACTTCAGAAGAAACTTCCATATAATTCATTGAAAAAAAATTTCAAATATCTAATTGCATTTCTATCATTCGTTATTATATATACACTGAAGTTTTATTCTCTGAATTTCATTTCAAGTTTATCCAGATTTCTGTTCTTTATGCATCCTACTCTAACCTTAAAATAATTAAGTTTCCAATTTACTCATCAATTGCAGGTCAACACGAAGGAATTATGCTCTAAGATCTCGAAAAACACGTAAAATAAGCTAGCAAGCTTATTGCAAAGTCAACATGAGGAACTGCTTTGATTCTGTGTTATATGTGCTTGCTAGGATAAGAGGTCATAGTGAAATAAAACTTGGGGTCCAATGTTGGCAAGGCACTCTCGAATGCGAGACCAAAATAAAAAAAAAAAGAAAACATTTTTGAAGTTTAATTTTGTGGATTTTTCCAACAAAATTACACACTTATCGTCCTTCTTTAGTGGATGTCTGTTGATGTGAACTCGAAATATGATATTTTGAAGGGCGTCTTACCATGTGATTTGATGCAATTATATTTAATTTAATTAGAATAAATTGGACAGCTAGATGTGCGCTTATTTGTGAGATATTGAATTTGCAAGGCTTAGCTGCAGGGATCATAGATTTGGATTGATTAATTGACTAGAAGCTGCCAGAAAACCCAACAATGTTGAAGTAGGCTACTAGTTTGTTAAGGAAGATCTGTACGGTTAAGTGATAAGCATGATTTGCTTATTATGTTAACTTGAATGATTAAATCAAAGCTACGTCTTTTAAAAAAAGTGCTCAAAAAAATTGAAGGTTTTAGCCAATTAGCTTCTGAATTTCATGCATTTACCCCGGTTTTAATGGAGAGGAGGAGAGGAGGGAAAAGACTTTAATGAGTTAGATTTTAAAAAAATTGGGATGACTGTTATTATAAAATTTTAATAATAAAAATTTATGAGATAGAAGAGTATAAAAGATTAATTAAATTCAATCACAATTTCCTCCTCGTCCATTTTATAAGGATTGCAGAGGGTCATTGAATGATTAAAATCTCTATCTTCAAAGTACACCTTCCTCGCTTGCATTACCAAATACTATCTATTTTGTTTTGCAGGGGATTGGACAGTTTCTAGCTACTTCAGTGGTGGTTTGACGACAATAAAAGGCGGTTCTTCAAATTAAACCCAGATTTGAAAGCTCCAATGGTGGCGCAACTTTCTTCTTCAAAACCCAGATCTGAAAGCTGTTATCAAGTTCTGGTTTTACTTTAAACTGTCATCTTTTTTATTCCCGGGGCTCGGAAGGCTACCCTTTTGCATGTAAAAAATATTTTATTATATATAATTGAGGTAACATGTTTTTTAAATTCAAAATTTATGAAATAACAATTCTGATATGGATATTATAAAAAAAGAAGGAAAAAATATAAGTAAAATGAGAAGGGTATATTTGTTAATTTTTAATTAGCTCCCTTACCCTAGTCAACCAAAAGGGAATTATTAAAATATCCCCACCCATTTCCTCCCATGCTACTACAGAATTTGTCATATTTGATGTTTAATAATTGATGATTAAAGAAGGAAACACTACTACAGATTTAGATATATGTAACACTTAATAAATAACGGTTACAACAAATAAACGTCATATATGTTGAGGTGGAAGTCATGCAAGAATATATAACGCTAAAACATAATGGTTAAGAAGAGCGATAAAGTGGAAAGTGAGTGGAGTGAGTGAGAAGACGGCTAGAGATTCCAGGGACAACGGTGAGGGGGGTGGTTGAGAGTGATACAAGATTGAGGTGAGAGTGGGTGGGAGTTTCGTATTCAGGGGTTCAGAGGGTCCACAGAAGCCGGGAGGGAGCAAGGGAGTGAATGAAGCAAAGGCAGCCCGTAGGAGGACAACACTGTTCTCGTATAGGGATAAACTTATGTCACCTAGGATTGGAGACTTATTGGAGACTTCTTGGTGAAACATGATGAGGAGGATGATATTGTGAGAGGATAGAAGGCGTACTTTCACAAGATGAATAAGACTGAGAATGAGGGAAATAAATCAAAGGACTCTGAGGAGGATGAGGGGGAAGAGGGTGGAGTGAGAGTGAGGCAGTTCTGAAGTGTACGGCTGAAGAATATACGAACTGGTGCAAGCCGTGGATGAATTCTTTGATAACCAAGGTTCTTGGTGCTGAAATCCCAAAGAATATTATCAAGGATCATATTAACCGTATGTGGAAACCGTAGGAACAGTTGAAACTAATACCTTTGAGCAATGGTTATTTCATTGTGTCTTTTACTATGAAAGAGGATTGAGACTATGCTTTTCAGGAAGGCCCATGGATGATCGATGATCATTATTTTCTTGTGCAACAATGGTGTCCAAATTTTAATACATGGAAGGCTGATCACCGGCAGAGAATTTGGTGCACTCCGCAAGTATGTAGTTTGTGCAAAGTAATAAAGTAATAAGTGAGATATCATTCCCACGAGGAACCAAGCAATCAATTTTTATGCAGTGAAATCTCAAGTTCTTTTAAGTTAAATAAATCTAGATATAGTTAAAGTCAAATAAAATAACGAAAACTACTAATGTCAAACACAACTAAAGTAACTAATCCCTCACTAGCTCCCTAAATCTTATTTCCACTTAATTATTTAGTCTAAATATTAATTTTGTCAATCTTGACTATTAATAGCTACAAGTGCCTGTCAATCCACTGATAATTCTCTCTTAAATATAAATTGTTATGTCTAACATAATTACTCAAAAGACAAGATAATTCAAACACACTCTTCAACAATCATATGGGACTATTAGTTTCACTTAGATGATGAAAAAACTACTTTTCCAAGTAGAGTTAGGGAAGCGTGTCTGAAGAGGCTACAGAGAGTGATGAGTATGAAGATGATGCAAGTAGTCCGTGCCAAAAGATGAGAAAATACCCTTCCTTGAAGATGATAGCTGAGGAGTATGCATCATGGTGTAAACCATACATGAATTCCCTTATTGTGAAACTTTTGGGAAAGAGGCTTTGTGTGGGTTTCATGAGGCAACGTATGGAATGGATGTGATGCAAGGACCCTCGACATCCTATTAAAGTAATGCCTCTGAACAATGGATATTTTATTGTGCTTTTTTAGCAAAGGAGGATCGAGATTTTGCCTTACAAGAGGGTCCTTGGATGATTGCCAACCATTATCTAGTGGTTCAACGGTGGCGGCCAAATTTTAATCTATGGAAAGCGGATCATCAAAAGTGTATTGTATCATGGATTCGTATCCCGAATCTTCCGGTAGAGTTTTACAGTGTTGAGTCTCTCCAAAGGCTTGGTAATCTCGTTGGCACAACATTGAAGATTGATCGTACCACTACTTTTTTTGACAAGGGCGGTTTGCTAGAATTTGTGTTGAATTGTATCTACAAAAGCCATTGCTTCCAGCTTTCTGTTGTCGAACTCCTGTAAAAGCACTGTAATCCGAGTCACGTTCAAGGACGCTGTCCGTAAGAGCTATTCCGCGTCCACCGGCTGACTGGAAGCGGCACTCCCCAGGATAAAACGGATTCTTCCTGCAGACACAGGGCGAACAGAACAGCAAAACGAAAGCAGCTATAAGGCAGAGAGAATGTCAGAAAGGAAGAGAGGGCTCGAGATGTCAGAGCTCGGTGCCTGAACCTCTTGCAGGCAGCGCCTTTTATAGGCCTCTATGCGTCTGAACGTTGGGCAACGTTTTACTCCTCATAAACACCATTAAGCCACCGGTTACACAATAATAAAACCACATAATGAGGCCGTTTCTGAACATTGAAGGACTAGATCCGTTCGGCAATTAAAATATCCGTTTGGCAATTTAAAACATGTGTTTGGCAATTTAAAATCTGGCCCATGTCCTCTGTAACGAAAATACTAATGGTTCAAGATTCAAATGCCTCAAAACAGGGTTTTTCCGGTAAGCTATTTTCACAAAAATAAATTGTAGATTTTTCCAAAAAAACATTTGATAAAAAGTGCCCAGTCCGCATTTAATTCACGCGCAGGGGGGGGAATCGCCGGATTTCCACTACGTTTGCCTCTTGGTGGCCCTTTGTTATGCGCGCGAGCCCACTCTTCCTCTTGGCCCATTTACTAGCCCAACTTCACAAGGTGTAATATATACACTAGCATTCTCTCTTTCCCAAGCAATGTGGGACTTGTTCCATTTGACACACCCACATGTAGCTTGTATCTCCAACAATCCCCCACATGTGTCAAAAGGAACGCCTTTAGCTTAGTTGCACACACGGATATAACCATTGTATCTGGTGGTCCTTTGAACTTAAAACCAGACCTAGACTGATAACACTTAGTACATAGAGATGTCGGTGGTCCTATAAACTTAAAACCGCTAATCTCTTAGGCGTATACTAGAGGCATTAAGAGTCAGATTATACCCCCACATTTCACTGTTAACGCGGTTTTGCACGTTAAGACGGCCATACGCGTGCCTGGTTCATAATGAATGCTCTAGAGATTTTGCCACGATCTCATAGGAGTGGCCCTACTCCACATTCGTAGAGGTGATTTCATTAAATGTACCTGCAATGAGCACACCATTCCGTAGAATTATGAAATCATTAAGAGCTTTGCTCATCCTTACCAAAATGCATTCTAGCACATTCTCGGCATCATAGGAAGGGACTAATAATTTACTTTAGTGCTAGCAGAATTAACTCACAACTTGTTCTTACCCATTGAACCTCCTTCATGGGATCACCAATCACAGAGGTTGGGTTGCCATCGCTGTTAATTTCTTATCGTCTTAAGTCCCATTCCCCTCAATGAATCAAGGATTTATTTCCTTCCCAGGGGTTTTGTAAACGGATCCGCAAGGTTCACAGCTGACCTTACATAATCGATTGAGATTACACCATCTTTGAGCAGCTGCCTTATTATATTATGTCTCAATCGAATATGTCTACTTTTACCATTAAAGGTTTTATTTTTAGCCGTAGCTATCGCAGATTGGCTATCACAATGTAAAGACACTGATGGTGTTGGTTTTTCACCTAGTGGGATATTCGCCAAGAAGTTTTTCAACCACTCAGCCTTAGTACCAGTCAACTCCATAGCTATAAACTCAGAATCCCTTGAGGAACTAGTTAAAATAGTTTGTTTGACTGACTTCCACGTTATAACACCACCACCAAGAGTGAACACATAGCCACTAGTGGATTTGCTCTCCTCTGAATCTGAGATCCAGTTAGCATCACTGTATCCTTCCAATACAGCGGGAAAGCCACTATAATGAATACCATAATCATGGTACCTCTCAAGTATCTCAATACTCTTACCAGAGCCTTCCAATGCTCATTGCTTGGACAATGAGTATACCTGCTCAATCTACACACAACATATGCTATGTCTGGCCTGGTATAGTTCATTAAATGCAACAGACTCCCAATAATCTGTGCATATTTAGATTGAGCAATTGGTTCTCCTCTATTTTTCTTTAAATGCACATTAGGATCATAAGGAGTGTTCATAGGAGACTCACCAAACAGTTCAAACTTTCTCAGGATTTTCTCAATGTAATGTTCCTGAGAAAGTATGATACCATTATCATTCCTTATGATCTTTACACCCAAAATCACTTTCGCTTCACCCAAATCTTTCATATCAAAATTAGAAGACAGAAAATGTTTTGTCTCAAGCACAACATCCATGCTAGTACCAAAGAAAAGTATGTCATCCACATACAAACAAATAATCACACAATCATTATTTACAAGTTTTGTATAAACACATCTTTCTACCTCAACAGTAGAGAAACCGCCACTTAACAAAACTTGATCCAGTTTTTCATGCCATTGTTTAGGCGCTTGTTTCAAACCATACAAGGATTTAACAAGTTTGCAAACTTTATTTTCTTGCCCAGGAATAATACACCCTTCAGGTTGCACCATATAAATCTCCTCTTCTAAATCACCATTTAAAAAAGCTGTTTTAACATCCATTTGATGAATGAAAAGCTTATGAATAGAAGCTAAGGCAATTAGGATTCTAACCGAAGAAATCCTAGTTACAGGAGAAAAGGTGTCAAAATAATCAACATTTTCTTTTTGAGTATACCCTTTTGCTACTAATCTAGCTTTGTATTTTTCAATAGTTCCATCAGGAAAACACTTTTTCCTAAAAACCCATTTACAACCAATAGGCTTTGCTCCTGGAGGCAAGTCTACCAAAACCCATGTTTTATTTTGATTTAAAGAATCAATTTCAGCTTTTATTGCTTCTTTTCAAAAAGATTTATCCAGAGAAGAAATAGCTTCATAAAAAATTTTTGGTTCATCTCGCACCAAATAAGTATAAAAATCATCTCCAAAAGACGTTTGTTTTCTTTGTCTTTTACTTCTCCTTAAATCTTCAACCAAAACTTCATTTGAATTTTGTTCAGAAGGAGCAGAGGAATTTTCAAATTTTTTAGGAATATACTCAACCTTCAAAGGAAATATATTTTCAAAAAACTCTGCATCTTTTGTTTCAACAATTGTGTTATGATCTAAAACATCGCTTTTCAAAACCAGAAAACGATAAGCAGCACTTTGTTGAGCATATCCAATAAACATGCAATCAGAGGTTTTAGAACCAATTTTCCTCTTTTTTAAAACTTTAGCAAGACACCCCCACACTTTCAAATACTGAAGATTAGGCACAAAACCTTTCCATAACTCATAAGGTGTCTTTTTAGTTTTCCTGTTGGGTATTCTGTTTTGTAAAAAACAAGCAGATAACAAGGCTTCACCCCATAGGTTATTAGGTGCTGCAGAACTTACAAGTAAAGCATTCATCATTTCTTTTAAAGTTCTATTTTTCCTTTCTGCAACACCGTTAGATTCAGGTGAATAAGGAGGAGTTACTTCATGAATTATCCCTTCTTTTTCGCAAAAATTATTTAATAATAAATATTCTCCTCCTCTATCTGACCTGACCCTTTTAATCTTTTTGTTTAATTGATTTTCTACTTCTGCCTTGTACAAAAGAAATTTTTCAAAAGCATCATCTTTATTTCCCATTAAATATACTTTGGTATATTTTGAAAAATCGTCAATAAAGGTAATATAATACCTTTTATCACCTCTAGTCTCAGTTTGCTTTAAATCTCCCAAATTAGAATGAATTAAAGCTAACAACTCAGTTTCTCTTTGAGTAGAAAAATGTGGTTTTTTAGCTTGTTTAGTTTCTGCACAAACTTCACACTTTTGAAAATCATCTTTAGTTTTAGAAATCAGTCCTAGATTTTGTAGCCTCTTAATATAAGATTTATGAACATGTCCTAATCTAGCATGCCACATATCATAGGAATCAATCAAGTAAGCAGAAGAAGATGCATTCTCATTCATTTCAGAAACACTAAGAACAAACAGTCCCTTATTACAATAGCCCTTCCCAATAAGAACATTGTTCTTAGTCATGACAATCTTGTTAGATTCAAAACATACCCTAACCCCAGCTTTACCAAGCAATGCCACAGTAAGTTAGCTCTGACCTCAGGTACATATAGCTTGTCACTCAGTGCCAAGGTCTTTCCAGATGTGAGCTTCAATACCACCCTCCATTTTCCATGAACCTTAGCAGTTCGGGAGTCAGCCAGATAAACGTGGTCTTCCCCTTCTTCAAAGGAGGTAAACATCTCTTTGTTTGCACAGATGTGCCTGGTAGCTCCTGAGTCTACCACCCATTTCTTCACATCAGAGACAAGAAGGGCTTGTGAAACCACAACAACAATGATTTCTTCATCACTGCTATCATCTCCTTCAACCAAATTCACGTTTGGCTTAGGAGGATTTTCACCCCTTTGAGAGTTATCTCCCTTAGCCCTTTTCCTGCACTATGCTGCATAATGACCTGTTTTTCCACAGACAAAACAATTGCCCTTCTTCTTCTTGGGGTTAGAGTCTTTGGGCTTGTAGTAAGGTTTCTTATTTTTATTATTTTTGTTTTTGGAATCATACCTCTTGTTGTGCAGCTTTTCCTCAACTAGGTTTGCTTTAGCAGCCAATTCCTTGCCCTTTGCAGCTTGTATTGCCTTTCTGTTGGTATCTTCAATGATGATATGAGTGATCAGATCATTCAAGGACAACTGTTTCTGTTTGTGTTTCAGTTGTTGCTTGTAGTCATTCCATGAATCTGGCAGCTTTTCGATCAGTACACCGGCCACGAACTCATCTGGCAAATTGATCTTTTCAGCCTTGAGCTCCTCATTCAGCTTATGGTACTCGTTGATCTGGAGCTTGATGTCTTTTTTATTTGTCATCTCCCACTTGTAAAAGTTTCCTATCACGAACTTCTGCTTTCCAGCATCCTCAGCAGTATACTTGAGGATAAGTGATCCCCATATCTCACTTGCTTCTTTATAGACATGGTACACATCGAACAGATCGTTAGATAAAGTAGTAATAAGAGTATGTCTGCAAACCTTGTTAGCATAGGCCCAAACATCCTTCTGGGTTTGGTTAGCATCTGGGGATGGTGCAGACTGTGTAAGCGCATCAGCAACTCCATGCATGTCAAGAACAGTGTAGACACGTTCCTGCCAGCGTCTAAAGTTCTTCCCCTTAAACTGTTCAATCTTGGAAATGTCTGGAAACTGCCTGGGCATAGGAACCGGCACCGGAATAGGACCAGAACCAGTATTGTTGACTCTGGGAGCAGCAGGACTGTCAGGTTGAGCACCAGCTTCGAAACTAGCAGGAGGAACAGAAACAGAAGCCATAATAGCTCTTAAGATTATTGTCGAACTCCTGTAAAAGCACTGTAATCCGAGTCACGTTCAAGGACGCTGTACGAAAGAGCTATTCCGCGTCCACCGGCTGACTGGAAGCGGCACTCCCCAGGATAAAACGGATTCTTCCTGTAGACACAGGGCAAACAGAACAACAAAACGAAAGCAGCTATAAGGCAGAGAGAATGTCAGAAAGGAAGAGAGGGCTCGAGATGTCAGAGCTCGGTGCCTGAACCGCTTGCAGGCAGTACCTTTTATAGGCCTCCATGCGCCTGAATGTTGGGCAACGTTTTACTCCTCATAAACACCATTAAGCCACAGGTTACACAATAATAAAACCATATAATGAGGCCGTTTCTGAACATTGAAGGACCAGATTCGTTTGGCAATTAAAATATCCGCTTGGCAATTTAAAACATGCGTTTGGCAATTTAAAATTTGGCCTATGTCCTCTGTAACATAAATACTAATGGTTCAAGATTCAAATGCCTCAAAACAGGGTTTTTCCGATAAGCTATTTTCACAAAAATAAATTGTAGATTTTTCCAAAAAAACATTTGATAAAAAGTGCCCAGTCCGCATTTAATTCATGCGCAGGGGGGAAATCGCCGGATTTCCACTACGTTTGCCTCTTGGTGGCCCTTTGTTGTGCGCGCGAACCCACTCTTCCTCTTGGCCCATTTACTAGCCCAACTTCACAAGGTGTAATATATACACTAGCATTCTCTCTTTCCCAAGCAATGTGGGACTTGTTCCATTTGACATACCCACATGTAGCTTGTATCTCCAACACTTTCGACCATTTTAGTGTGGATTAGAAAATTGAGTATGAGGGTCTCCATCTTGTGTGCTTCCACTGTGGAAAATATGGTTATCACATTAGCCAATGTCGTGAGAAAAAAGATGGACAACCCAGGAACACTCATTCCAATTCAAATGTCAGTACCTCTCAAAGAAGAACTCTGAACCAGTGCCGCTATTGAAGTCGAAAGGGTCGGAGGGAGGAGATATTAGTGGCGTTAAGAGGGATCTGTATGGGCCCTACATGCTTGTTAAACGAGATTTTAGCTGAAAGATTAATACTCTAGATAATAAGGGATTACCTGTGAATCAAGAAGCAAAGAATCCAGGCAAACCAGCTAAGGAAAAAGCACAGGTCAATGGTCACGAAAGAGTAAGGATAAGGAGAGGATCGTGGTAAATCGGGATAATAAAAGGAAGGTTTTAATTAAGGAAGAATGGAAATTTGGGGTGGATACTAATAATGTGAAGGATCAAGTATGGACCCCAGTACGAAATAAAAGGAAGGCCACTGCGATATTAAAGGCACGTAGGAAGGAGAATGTGCATGAATCAAGCACAGGAACAAGTCAGTAGGAGTCCTTGGGCGAAGCTGGTAAGAAATTAATGAGAAGATTTTCCTCAAATCCTTATGTTGTCCTTAGTGATGGGCCTGATGAAGGGGTGAGGCCCGTGGAGGAACATAATGATGGTGGGCATTTGTCCATGGAGGAACATAATTATGGTGGGCCTTTACTAATTGGTGATCTAAGATGTACTATGGAAGTTTTGAGGACTGAATCCTCACAAGTACAAATGGTTTCCTTATGAATTGCTTGTTCTCGAATGTACGAGGTATGGTGGTGTCAAAGTCTCTCACATTGCAAGTAAGCTCGGGTTTCAAATTATGGAACTCATAGATGCAGATGGTTTTAAGGGTGGAATTTGGTGCTTATGGTCTCATAAACTTTGAAGGGTAGATATTCTGCAGAAATCCTCTCAGTTTATTCACTTGCATGTTTATTGAGAATAATGACCTTCAAATATGGGAGCTAATGATAGTTTATGCTAGTCCAGCTATTTCTCAACAGTGTGAATTGTGGCAGTAGCTAGGAGATATTAGAAGTCAAGTTCACTACCCATGGTGTCTAGGTGGTGATTTCAATGCAACGCTACTATCAATTGAAAGAAAGACAACTGGTGAAAATAGAGCGCCAGATCGTGACTTTGGGAATTTTATGAATGATGCTGAGTTGAATGATCTTGGATTTGTTGAACTACACGATACATGGCTCTAAACAGATGTTGAAAGCAGGATTGATCAGGTTTTAAGTTCAAGCTCATGGTTACATTAATTATTTCCAAATATGATAGTCTCTCATATTCTGTGGTACAAGTCAGACCATCGCCCATTATTACTGCAGCTTAAAGGCATGGGACAGTCGAACAATGTACAAAAACCGTTCAGGATCAATGCAGCATGGACTTTACATGACGAGTTCGAATCGTTTGTTGTAAATAAATGGGACTCGACACTTCCATGTACAAATATTGTGGAACATTTTATAGAAGAATGTCATGTCTAGAATAAAAAGGTGTTTGGGTTTGCTGATAAAAGGAAAAAGTTACTAATTTGGTGGCTAAACGAGATTGCACAAGCAGAGGCAAAATATAGGTTATTGTTGTCAGAGTTAGCTAGCCTATAGGTGCAGTTATGGAGGGAATTGGAGGACGTTTTGTTGCAAGATTCTCTTATTTGAGCTTAAAATGTCAAATCTCATTAATTTGACATTTATATTAGAGTGACGGTGCGCAGTTCAGTGGGCAAACAAAAATAGGATAAATACTAATATAAAATACTTGATTATATTACAGGAGTATTCTACAGGATTCGAAAGAAAATATTTACAATATCCAAAATTATAAAAGGAACTACAGATAACTAACATTTATACTCAAACAGGACCAGAACTCTTAGTTGGCGGTATTTACATGATGTGAATAGGCTAGGATTGAGGTGGCCATGTACAGTAGAGAAGAGCTAGTTTAGCTGATGGCGAATTCGACTACATGATCAGGAGTTCTCACTTGTGAAGGCACTTACCCCAGTATGGCCAGCATGGCTAGCCACTAGGTTGATTGCACTGGTATTGACCCTAGGCCAAAAGGTGGTACGTAAAACTTGAGTCTGCTGTGAGTCTGTAGTGACCATGCCAAGAGTCCTCAGGTAGCTAACAATAGCCGTGGTGACGGTGGGTGAAAGAGGATGAGGGTGGGGTGTAAAGATTAAGACTCCTAGCCGGCCGCCTAGATAAAAGGGATTGAGACTCCAGGGCGCCATTACCATAGGGTGCTTCGGATAGAAGAGGTTGAGATTGTGGAGTGGCCCGATATTCTTGTTGATGCCTAAAAGTCAAGATTACCACTAGCGGAGTCACTGGTGGTGTAATACCCCGAATTTTGAGACTTGAGCTTAGAGAATAAGCCTGAGATTAGTGGATTGCTAAGCCCCGGTTTAGCAAGATCCCAAATTGTGATTAGGGTTTAATGACTACAAAAGTGGACGTGGTTAGTGATTAATGAACCCTTTTAGAGAATATAAAGTGGATTATAGTTGCTTGTGTTATGAGCAACGCCAAAACCCTGTATTTGAGTTCAATTGTGGATTAACATCCAAATTAACTTAGAATAGAGGGAGGAATTGAATGGGATATTGTGATGGAAATGGTGTCATGTTGTGGTATTTAATCATTGGAATTGATTTAAATTGGATTGGACACATTGGTTGCAAAAAATTGGAAATGCTGTCCAGTGTGAATTTTGTCTGGGTAGTCTTCTCGTGTGGACATTTTTACTAGGCAAATGATGTCAGAAAATTATGAAACTTTCCAGTCTTAAAGTTCACATCCCAAGCTTAAAAATGGACAATAATTTGTGCCATTTCGTTTTGGGAACTGGGAGATATGACTGTCCAAAGTTTGAGGTCAAAAATGGACTCTGTTTTGGGGCAGTGATGAAATTTGTGTAATTCTGGATTTTTGTGGTGATTTCTAGTATTGGTAAATATTTTTCCTATAAAGAGGACTTAAAATAGCTTTCATTTGGCTTTGGAATCACCTCATTTCGATTTTTCTAGAATTAGTTATGATTTTTCAAATATTGGGCAGAAAATCTGCCAGAAAATCCAAAAATGCCAATTTTGGGAATTATGACATCATCAAAAGACAAGATGACATAAGCATGGAATTAAAACATATTCTCATCATCTTCAGCTCTCATTTCTGACGTGCTGCACAGCTGAATATGGAGAGAGGAGTTGAGAGAAAAATAGAGAGAAGGAAGGAGAAATCTCGCAAGGTAAGCCGATTTCTCCGGCGATTTAGCTCCTAACGCGTATAACTCTACTCTTAAGCTTCTCTTCTATGTTCTTGAAGGTTGTTGAAGCTCAGATCTTAGTTAGGAAAGTTAGGGTTTTTCAGCCATATTGGGGAAAAGCCAGAAGGAGCTTGAGGTAACTTCCAAACTTTTGTATATTGACTATTCTAGCTGCTGTGGGCAATTTAATCGGTGAAATTTCACCGGATTGCCGTTGGTTTTAATTTATGGAAATGGGTTGTAGGGGCTGTTATACTGCCCAAATTGATACTAAATAGTAGTTTTAAACTAATGGAATAGTCAATAAAGTGGTTAGGAGTGGAAAGAAACACGTTTACGGAGCCGAAACCGAAAAACCCCAATTTTCCCCTTAAAACCCATATATTTCGGCCAGCATTGTAAATGGGTCTTAGAGTTGGATTTTCAATGATTTGATGATTCCATTGGATTCAGTGGGCGAAAATAGGTGGGGTTACAGTTGGGCACTTTTTCGGAAAAGGCCGAGAAAGCATAATTACAGAAACGCCCCTAAAACCCTAAAAGTAGGGCTGCCAAGGGCAATTTCGTAATTTGACATTAAATTTGATAATTCCGAGTACAGAAATGGATTCCTTGGACGAAAATATGTTAGAATAGCCCATGTCAAAATTTCAAGAAAAGTACAGCCGGACCGGGTACGGCGGGGCCGGGCCGGGTCCCCGGGGGTATTTTAGTAAATTTTCAATATAGCCTTATATAACCCCTAGAAACACTATGGAAGTGTCTAAATGGTACATTTGACATTGTAGGATCGAATGTGAAGCCCCGAGTTGCTGGCACGCAAATCGAGGAGAAAAGACTGGAGGTAGGGGACTTACCTTACTTGCATGTATTTGATATCTTTGCTTGTGTAGTGATGTATGTGATTGCTTTACTTGATTGTGTAGAGCATATTTGAATAAATGAAGCTCTGTTTCTGTTTTACTGTGGCCATAGTTTTGTTACATGAAATATTGAGCATACAGAAATATCATTATGGGGCATGCATCTAGATAAAGCTAACATGTCATACACATAGCATCTATCATGCATGCATTATGGTATCTGTTTCCTACTGAGATTCTCTCAAATCTCACCCTCCCTTACCAACAATTTAGACAGGGCAAGTGGCTTGTGGAGGGAGCGGCTAGGACTCCTTCGAGATGAGATTGTGTAATCCCCATTTGAAGAATTGTAATGGGCAATTGTGCCCTAAGTATCTTTAGCGAAAGTATATACCCGGGATTGCCGGGATGATTATATTGTGCACTCTGATATTTATATGAATGTGATTTATCTTCGCGTAGTAATTGTATTCGAAATGTGAATATGAGATCAAGTTAACTAGATTTTAAAAGGTATTTTTGAAAACCCCATCATGTGATGGGTTAGTAAATGTTATTTGATTATTATTGGTCTCTATTTCATTTTAATAGTGTATTTCAGATATAATTACGGAGGGGGTTACATTTTTGGTATCAGATCTGCAGTTCCTGGCAAACTTGGGACTTTGCTAGGATAGTGGCAGTAGTTGCTGCCTTAACTCATAGAGAATGACTTTGTTTGTTTGTGGTATACACATTAAGGTCCCTACTGGTTTCGGATATATGAGTTTAAGGGATGTGTGTATACATCATCTATGATGTGGATGTGGTTAATCAATGTGGTTCACCTGAGAATCTGAGGTGTAAACTCAGAGGTGGAGGAAAATGATTTCCTAGATGTGTGATATTGAGGTTCTAGGTTGATCATGGCTCCAACCTAGACGTTGGGTGAGAAACCCTAGGTGGTATGATGTTACATGTAGTGATATCATATTGAGTTTATGGGTGTAAAGGCCTTAAGACCTAGGGGACTGATATGCCTTAGGCTGGCGAAGATGTTTGAGTTCAGGCTAGAGTGGATGATGCTCTGTGGATTTGAGGGAAGTATTTCCCGGTTTAACTGAGGTTGAAGGTTTGAAAAATGAATTGTGATATAAGGATCAGACTCAATAGTCAAGCTGGTCCTTAGGAGGTTGATATGACCTATATGGTCTGTGGTACCAGGATGTGGTACTAGATTGGAATTGAAATGTGTATCAGGTATCCTGAGGTTGCTAGTGTTAATCTAGCACAGGGAAAAGTGATTCTGTGGAGAATTTGAATTTGAAAGAGTTATCTACGAGGATTCGAAGTGGAGAAGGCAACCTATGGGGAGTTCTGATCGGAGAGGGCTACCTATGGTGATGTCTGGTCGGAGAGGCTATTTGTGTGTTTATCACCTGCGGCCCACTGGAGGTGTGTATGGCACACAATGGGAGGACAGTGCCTTTGGGGCGGTGGAGATACGGGGGATATGTGAGTCCTGGGTGAAATGTGAGTAACCCAGTTGCCTGCCAGGCTCAGTGTAAGGGCCGGCCAGCGGAGCCCTGGTACGTAGTTGACCAGGGGGGTGGGCACTCTGAAGGGGTGTGACAATATATATATATATATAAATTCTGTGACAGCTGCCGTGATGACAAACCCTAGTGTGTAGCTGCCGTGATGACGAACCTTAGTGTGCACTCGCCATGACGTTGAATCGTAGAATAGAGCTCTGGGAACGTTGGGAGTATGGGATCTCAATGAAGTGCTGGTTGTGGCTTTGAATGATTCAAGTTGAATCGGGCTAAGGTCTGACGCAGATGAATATATGATGTGAATGTTGTCAGTTGTGGTAGGAGATTCCTATGGGACTCCTGATAAATCAACTTGACATTGTTAAAGCACAGATGAGGAGATTGACCTCAGAGTGTGCAGCGGAAGCGTGATGAATGTGATATGTTTGAGAATTGAGTTGAGCAGAAGCTTGAGGTTACCGTGAGAATGATGTGTTGATATGTGTATCAAAGTTATGGTGCTATTGCCTATATGGGGTAACAGCAGAACGGTATGGCGACCATTAGTGTCCTAAGTATCCTGGAGATCAAGTATCATCTGGGTAAAGTTAATGTAGGCACGATATGTTTGTCCGAAGGAGATGTGGATTGTTGCAGTATTGATAGAGCATTTTCCAGATTTAGATCTCTTGAACCAAATTGTTTGTGTTAAGTATGGTGTACCCCAAGGGGGAAGTGACTTGATGATAGAGATTGAAGAGGCTCAAAGCCGGGATGAACACTCGTAGTTTATTTAAATAGTGTGTAAGCGAAGTGAAGATATCTAGAGTTTAAAGTCGAATATCATGTGTTCTTGAGAGCGTCTCCAATCACGGGAATCGGTAGAGCGATCAAGCGAAAGAAATTGAACCATGACGCATTGGTCTATTGAGATTCTTGCGAGAATTGGACCTGTAGCGTACTATTTATACAAGTAGTCTTGAAGGGAATATCCCAATGAGAAATAATTTGAGAAAGGGAAGCCGTCATGAAGAGACGTTCGAGGTTTATGTCCTAGGTTTTGTAACAAATTTCGAGGATGAAATTTATTGTATGGGGGGAGAATTATAATGGCCCAAATTTTGATTAAGGGCTAATGACATTTATTGAGAATGTTTTTGTGAATTAAAGTTGAATTGAGACCAAATTAATTATTGAAAATGTCCAACACCCTGTATTTTAGCATAATTATGTGATAAAGTAATTTTGGACTAAAATAAGAGGGAAATAGCGCATGGAGAAAGGACAAAGAATTAGAATATATGTTATATGGCAATTCTTGTGAAAGTGTCATAATCAGGCGAAAATTTGGAAAAATGGAAAATTTACCGGTCTAATAGTCAATGATTAATGAAGAAATTAATTACTAACTAAAAGAAATGAGGAGTATGACTAAATGGTTAATGGAGCTAGTTAGAGTAACCAAGTGGTTACTTACTTTATGAGAAACAAGGAGATTATGACATGTGGTACCATTGGATGAAGAGTGGTTGGTGGGAAAAATCAAATAATCATATTTTATCATTTTCTCTCTCCCTCTCCCTCTCTCTTATGCTTATGAGCATGGGAATGGGCAAAAATTCTGCCTTCTCCTTCATCATCTTCATCATCACACATTCTCTCTCTCTTGCTCTCTCCATTTTCATTCAACAAGAAGGAAGAAAGAGAAAAGAAAAGCTTGAGATTAAGATAAGATCTTGACCTCAAATGCCAAAACCTCTTTCTATAATTTTGTTCTCCTTGTTGAGAGCTTTCATCCTATGGTTTTAGATTCTCAAGAGGAGGTGTTTTATGCTTGAGAAAATTTAGATGTTGGTGAATCAAGAAACATGTTTGGGAAAGTGAAAGAGGTAAGTGAAAGCTTGATTTTGGTATATAAGTTGTGACTATTGGTTGAGTCTTGAATTTTTGGGATTGTTTCCCTAAATTTCATGGGATTTAGAGTTGTATGAATGGTGTGTTGTATTGTGTTGGAAATGGTGTATTGTTGTGTCCATGGACAAATAAATTGGTTTGAAATATTGATTGTGAAATTTAGAGATTTTGGGATTTTGTATGAAATGTTGCTTAAAACAAAACATGATAATGGAATGGTAATTTGGTTGTTTTGATGTTTCCATTGGATTTCTTGTGAAAAATTGGGTGGAAATAGTATTGGTTATGGATTTTGGAACCATTGGAAACACATGTTGAAAATTGGAAAATTCTGTCGAGTGAAAACTCTGTGCTGGGCAGTTGGTTTACATGGATGTTTTGAATGATAAAGTCTAAAAATTCTGCAACTTTCCAATCTAATATTTCACATGCTAAGCTTCAAAATGGATATATAATGGATGTCATTTCGATATATGTGCTGGGAGTTATGATTTTCCAAAATTTGATGTTGAAACTGGGATCAATTCTGGAATAGAGAAGAGCATTGTTGAATCTGTATTTTTATGGGTATAGAAAGTGATGGTTCATATTTTTCCTATACAGACAACTTAAATAGCTTTCCATAGGCTTTGGAATCACCCCATTTTAATTTTTCTAGAATTAGTTATGATTTTTGGAAGTTCAGCCAAGAAACAGAATTTTTCCTAGCCGCAGCCAGAAGATACTTGGCTACAGCCAAGGACCTTCGGATCACTTTCTGGCCACAGCTAGAAAATTCTTGGCTGCAGACAAAAACTCTCAGAGAGTTTTTGGCTGTAGCCGGAGCTGTCTTGGCGGCAACCAATCCCTGTTTTCTATACTTTGTGATGTTGAAAAGTGGTTTCTAATCTAGTACTTCCCAATCCTTTTAGGCTATTGTTAGAGACTTTCATAGCTACTTAAGGGACTTTAATGATAACCAAATCTAAGTGTTTTGAAGTCATTTGAGTATTGGGATAAGTGATAACTCTTCATCCTTAATTATGATTCCAGGATTTGATATTTGCCCTGCTCGTGAGAGACCAGTGGCAGAGCAAGCATGGAAAGACCAAGGTAGTGACCTTTCTCTTGTGTTGTGTATGATACATTGTATGCATGACTTATCATTGTGTTGTCATTGTTAAATATGTTGTACAAAACCTTACTGTGGTGAAATATGTAGATGTGAAATATGTCGTTGTGGGTTGCAGCGTAACCAATTCAGCGTGAGCAGTCGTAAGGGGTGATTCATGTCACACGTACCCTTGCCGTTATAATTGCCGTTGTTGTGTTGTGGTATTTTGAAATTCCCACTTTTGAGAAACATGACAGTGTGGCTATGTTGTTGTGAAATGTGTCATATGGAACCCTGTTGTTGTGAAATATGTGGATGTGAAATATGTCATTGTGCATTGCAGCGTGAGCATTACAACGTGAGCAGTCGGAAGGGGTGATGCATGTCATACCTACCCCTGCCATTGTAAATGACGTTGTTTTATTGCTGTGTTGTGATTTGCTTATATACATTGTGGTTGTGCATATTATGAGTGAATTGTTACTATTAGGATTCTTTAAAATACGATTCTTTCCAGTGAACAATCTACAGACAGGGCAAGGGGTTCCAAGGAGAAGCAGGTGAAGAAGGGTGGTTAAGATTCTAGTTAGGGGTTTATATTTTGGGTAGTTGGTTATCATGCTAATAATTCTTGGATATTTTGTAGGGAACTTGACATACATGTGGTATATATTGGAATAGTTTCATGTAATCCCCTGTTTGGGAAACTGTAAATAGGCGAATGTGCCTTGTAAACCCTTAGATAAATTAATGGAACCCAAGTGTGTTGGGAATTTTGTACACTCTGATATGTATGAATGAAATCAAATTGCACAAGCTAATTATATTCTTGAAATGTGAATGTGAGACCATATTAACCAAGGTTTTGAAAATTTTTTTTGAAACCCTTATTTTGGTAAGGGAATTTTTAACAAGTTTCAAATTATCTTTTGGTCTCTAATTCAAAGTAATTTTGTAATTGTGAACTTAATCTCGGCCTTTACATGAAGGGGGTTACAATTTATCTCTTTATAAAAGTTGGTCGTTATGAATAGATTTTCCACTCTCTTTTGATCCAACTTACATTGATTGCCTGAAAATACTTTCAATAACATATTTTTCTATACAAAGCATATTTGCATATTGTTATTTTGAAAATATCATTGGTGGTATCAATTGTTTGCTATTCTTTATGGCATGAATTAATTGGATGACATTATATTTTTAATCTTTGATGATTTAATACACTATTTGCTTAATAATCATGTTCAATTATATAAGAGCAAAAGTGTTATTATGCCTAATATTGTACAGATCCAAGAGAAGTTAGGTACCAAAGAGCATATATTTATACTTTTGCAGGAGTTGATCAAGATGCTCTGCTTTCGGGTACAAAGAATAGAGACTAACAAAATAAGAGTGACTGACAGTGTTGTAGTGTAAGCAGAAGTTGAATCTGTAGTAATGATTCGAGTGACACCCCATCATTAGCAAGTAATTAGCTAGTGATGTAGTTAGAAAAAGAGAAAAGAGGAGGAAGTCTCTTAGTGGCCACAGCAGAATTCAACTTAAAAGCTCAAGTCATGAGCAAGGCCAGAAATGACAATGATTATACCCAGAGATCTTTTTGGTCTAGCTGTCTATTCATACTTCCAATACTATAAGCCTTCGCTATCTAGCCATCTTCCCTACTGCCAAAGACAGCTAGACATCTCTACTATGACATAGAGCTTGCTAAGTTATGCTATGAGGAAGGCACAATAGTTGAAGGGACATAGGAGGGAATAGATAGAGATTAGAGAGTCACCATTTTAGTCTCAAAAATCAATAAGTTGGGCTTCAACAACTCTCCTACTAGACCTTTTAAGGAGTACAATGAGCCTAAGAAGTACATAATCATCAAATTATGAGAGCTAAAAAGGATTCTCAACTTCAATCCTAGCTTTATGTGTGATCTTCATAGGATTATCTGATATACATACACTAGAGCTATGGTGAACAAGGCCAATAACTTCATCAAGAAGAATTATCACATAATGGCCTATACTATTAGCAAGGAGGAGAGGAATATTAGAGAGATAATGTCTTTCAGAGAATAAGAGGTGCATATGTTTTCTACAAGGCATGCTCCAATGACATACCCTCATTTGGTATTTCTATTCCTTAAGGCTAACAAAATTTGGTACTTGGAACCCAATGAGCCATTGATTAAGATTCCAAAATTTTATGGGTTGCACATTCATAGGATGAATATTCAATTGCCTCTTTCTGTTTCGTATAGCTTTATAAGAAACAGGGCTATATGAGAAGAGGAGCTTCAACAATCACACAAAGCTTGCTAAGAGCAATAATGAGTTCATCACTTATATGAATGGCAAGATTAGGCAGCTTTATGACTTGATCAATTAGAACTTCAAGGCCTTATTTCAAGATCATCTTGGTATCCTTAAGTGCTCATAGAAACTACACTTCAGAATACCTCAATACTCATCACATCAACGGACTATAGAGGACTATGACTCGAGTGATTACGACATTACTTGAGTGAGGTATTATATTCTTTCTTAATGCTCTAAGTTGGATCACTTGAGTGAGCATTCAAGTGATGGTTGAGTAGGATCACTCAAGCGACCACTCAGGTGATATTGGATTATATCTCTTAAAACCCCTGAATAACATTGTCATTTTTAAAATTTGATTTCTCTCCAAATCTTCATACTTTCACAATATTTTCTCTACAAATTTTCTAATAATCTTTTAAATCAAGGACCATTCTTAACTATTTTCCTCATGATGATTTTTTTAAAAAAACCATTCATCAATTAAGGGGGAGCTTCACATTCACATGTGTTTTATATCTTAAAAGCTCATCTCCTATTTTGAATATTTTTTAACATACTCATATACATTCACTATCTTTTGATTAGTTTTGATGATGAGTTACTCTTATATTTTTCCACTCATGATCTTAATTTAATATATCATATAGAATGGAAACTTTTAATACTCGATTGCACTAACCATTCTCCTTGTTAAAATGTCTTAAACTTATGACAAGAGAAATTGTTCTACGCCAGATTATTCCTTAACATACTACAAAAGGAACTATCAAACTTAAGGAAAGATGCTTTAACGTTAAATCAAGGGAAATATATTGGTTGTGACATTCAAAGCAACAAATACATATGCTAATACAAATGAGTATTAAGTATGATGTGCAGAAGCTCAACTCAATTGGAGAATCCTAGCAACAACATGAATATACATCGGAGCTGCATAGCAGAAGTGTGGTGAACCCAACATCAAGAACTAGCATTGCCAAAGAATAAAGCAACGGACTTCATAGAGCGCTTCATCATTTTTCAACAATCTACATGAGCATTTCTAAACCTTTTCTCTTTACATTTCGAGAATATGTTTTCTATCTTCAATATCAACTTGATTTGATTCTGAAAGTTTTCTTGAAAACCTTTTCAAATTGTTTCAACCTTGTTTTCATGAAAATCATCTTTCATTTACATCACATTAAAAATGAAAATATCTTCAAACAGGGGAGAAGAAATTATACTTTTGACACATTTCTTTTGATAAGAGGGGAGAAAGGCATTTCTAAATTTAGTTTCATATTTGCTTTTCTAGGAGCTTTTCCTATTTATTCTTCAATTTTTTTGCTGATGTCAAATAAGGGGAGAGAAAGGCAAGAAAAATATGTTGTACTTAATTTATGTCTTATTATGATGTCAAATATAACTCACACATATTTTTTAAAGGATTTGACACCATTAAAAAGGGGAAGAATGTTAGATATGATGAGTTTTGATTATGCCAAATATTAAAAGTAAAAAGTTTATATAATGTATTTATTTAATACTTTGACTAACTACTATGTTTAATATAAGATATATTGTAGATTAGTCAAGAAAAGGAAGAAGATATCAAATTGAATTGATGAGAATGATGAAGAAGAAGCAAGAGATTAAAGAAAGAAAAATTTGCAAGATCTAATGAGAATATCTAGATTCAAGCTCTTAGATTTGATATTGGAAGTCTTGATGATCAAATGGAAGTTGGGATAACTCAATTCGAAGTTAAAATACTCAATCTGGAAGCTTTTCTATGTTCACTTGGAGTGATCTAAAAATCACTTGGAGTGATAAGACAACACTCGAGTCTCAGTGCATTCGAGTGATCTTCAAAATCAGTTGGAGTGATCTTTGAATCACTTGGAGTGATTTAAAAAAATTATTGATCACTTAGAGTGATCTCAAAATCACTTGAGTGAATATTAAAATTGACAGATCACTTCCAGTGATGTCCCGTTGCACTTGAAGTGAATTCTCAGTGCACTAAAGTGAACACTAGAATAACTTGAAAGTGATTTCTAAAAATGTGAGATTACTTCCAATGAATACATATTGCACTCGAGTGAACATCAGAATCACTTGAAGTAATTTCCAAAATAGCTGATCACTTCCAGTGAATATCAGAATCACTTAAAGTGATTACCAAAATTGACAGATCACTTCCAGTGAATTCTCAACACACTCAAGTGATGCAGAAAGTTGACAGATCACTTCTAATAAAATCCTGTTGCACTTAGAGTGATACTCAAAAGTGACAGCACTCTATTTTTGTTCAGCATGAGCAAGGTTAAGTAATTTGATCATATCTCCCAAACCACAACTTGGAATGAGTTTAAACTAGTGGCATATGAAACTAGACTCTGAATGGGTCATTTTGACACCAACATCAAGTAAAAAGGAGGTCAGATGAAAGATATATGAATTTTAATAAATGACACTCAAATTACTATCATATTCCAAAACATGTTTGGTATTTTGGACATAACTCTCAAAACACATGTTGGATTGAGATGAAACTAGTGGCATATGAAACTATACTTAGATACCTTTCATTTGATAGGTCATGGGTCAAATTTAGAGTTATATTTAGAGTTATACCCACTGGAAGTTGACTTCTATGTAGAAGGTTTGCTCAACAGGAGTGAAAGAGTTGCAGTGATTTGATAGATCAATCGAGTGATTAGGAAATTTACTCAAGTTATATATGAGTCGAAGCCGATCACTCGAGTGATCAAATAAATTCACTCGAGTGAAACACAACAAAAGCTAGATCACTCGAGTAAAAGGCTAAACCACTCGAGTGATATATAATTCCAGAAATCATTATAATAATATTGTAATTCATTCTTCTCACTTCTAATCACTCTAACATTTCATTGAATTAGTGTTTAAAGTATTTCTCCAAGAAAACAATAAGATCATATGAAGAGAAGAAAAGCCACCTTACAAGAATAGAAAGTCAATAGAATGTAACAACTAGTTTTTCAAATATGAAGAACAATCAAACAGAGCAACGAGCCTCAATAGATAGGTTGAAATACTCACAACGGTCATATCCTACTCAACTATAAATACAGGGGATTCAAGCAAAGAACAACAATGACGCAAATATGCTTATATCATACGTCATCCACTCCGACCCAACCACTCTCTATTCTTATCTATTTTCTATATCATGTGTATTTGAGAGTGTAATCATTTGTATTGTACTTCCGTTTCATCTTATTCACTTTTGAGAGAGAAGATTGATTATAATCCTTTATCATCAAGGTTGTATCCTTACAGTGCATAAGGGGAGAAACTCGGTGAAAGATTTGTAAAAGGCTTCGCAAGTGCCCAGTTAAAGTTGTGAGACTGTAAAGCTTTTCTTGTGCCCAGATTAAACAAGAAGATAGTGGATTTGAAAATCTCAGGAGAACCTGGGGACTAGACATAGGTCATCACGGATTAGACCAAATCAAGATAAATCACAGTTTGTATATTCTCTTTCCTAAGTTCTTATAATTCCATCATATATTATTTAATTTAATTGTTGATTTATGATTCATTACTTTCATACTTATTACTTTCACTAAGATGCGAAAAGATTTTCAAAGTTCTTAAGTTTTTATCTTACACCCAATTCACCCCCTCTTGGGTGTCAGCCGGTTCTAACAGTTTTTACTACCAACAATTATTTATTTTTAATGCTCTCTTGAGTGAAAATAATTTTCAACATATTCTTTTATCATTTTTTAATTTTTAATATCATTTTTCTAGCCAACAATTTTTTATATTATTTTTAAATTTTATACTTACATATATTTATATTTATTGAATACATTTAATTAAATGCTTTTTAGCATTCACATTTTTTTGATAATACACTGACTTTTAGTTTTATTGTTTTAATTTTAATAGTTTTCTTAAATTATTAAATTATATAACGTATATATTATACAACTCATGCCATTTTCAGTCATTTTGGATCTAAACTTGTTTTTCGAAAAAATCATCCAAATAAGTTTCACTTTCAGAAAAGTTATTTATGCTACCACTAATCCAAACATAAAGAACATTACACAATCTGTCTTTTACCCAATTTTAAGTTTATAGAAGGCAAATTACAAAAAAAAAAAAAAAACTACTTTTGACATCACTATTCCAAACACACACTAATTCAAAAATATAGCCTATCCTTTTCAGCATGTTGTTTATGTCCTTTTCATAGTGTTTATGTCCTTTTCATAGTGTAGGGTCCACATTTTGGCTAATTATATGATTCTCTTAAATTGCTTTATCTGCTTCTTTTCTCTTATATATATAAATATATATATTTACAACATATTCTTCTTCTAAATCTGCTGATATTTCTTGTAAAATATAAAAGGACATGAGTAAATCTGGTAAGATATTTTTTAACAAGGATATGAATAAAATTTTATATCAAAATTCCTTCTTATCTTATTACTTAATTAAAGGATAGAAAATATATAAAGGATAATTAAATAGGTCTAAAATGTCTACAAATTTAATAAATTATATCTCAAAATCTATACCTATTTTGTTATAAAATATATATCTATCAGAATTTGCACCTTGGGTTAGACTGCCAAATATCTCGATGGAGTTCTATATTGTGGAGTCAATTTTAAGGATTGGAAATATGATTGGGAAAACTCTAAAAATTGGTTGATCAACGTCGATTTATGATGAGGGAGACTTCACCAATATTTGTGTCAAAATCAATCTCCAAGAACCTTTACTGCCCACTTTCTTTGCTTTTGGGGAAGATGGGGTGATTATCTATGAGGGTTTGCATATGGTTTGTTTTGGGCATTATGGTCATCAGAAAAAGAATTGTCCTGAACGAGGTGTTGATCGCGCAAAGGATAAGTATGAAGCATAGGATAAGCCAGTTGAGAAGGATATTCCTTCTGAGTTACCAAAGGATACATTGCCAGCAATAATAGAGGTTGTGTCCATGATAAAAATGAAGGAGCATGTTGGAGGTAGCACTACTGGGCCTACTTGACAGAATGAGACTTCCAGGGACCTGAGCACAGAGTCTCCATATGGGAAATTGAAATTATTAAGGTGAGATTTTAGGGGGCAATCAATTTTAATAGAAATCCGGGATTTAAATAATGGATCAGTAAGGATTAAGAAAGAAGATACAAATCAAGATTTAAAAAGGAAGGAGATGAGGTCATTGGATAAGGAAAAGGGTAAGGAAGGAAGCAAACAAAAATCTCAGGACTTGAACCAAAGATCAACCCAATCAAACCAATTAAATAAGATATTAGAGTAGACCCTAGTGGGTTCAAAAAGAAAAAGTGAAATTAAAGCAAGGCAGAAGGGGAAGGAAAACAAGACGCCGGCTAGAGGAAAAATAAAAAAAGATTTACCCAATGGGCTTGGAGAACTGGGAGATGGGTGTCTGCATTGATTTCTCCTCTATTAACCCCTAATTAAGGGTATCTACCATTAGATGAACTTTCAATGGTTGAGATTTACCATGATAGATTTTTATTATGAAATCTCAACCATTGAAAGTTGATCTCATAGTAGATACCCTTAATGAAGAGTAAATGGAGAGGAAAATCAATGGAGACACTTTTCTCCCTTGGAAAAGCATGCTGTGAGTGTCAATAATTCCTTTGCTATGCTCTAACAGGTTTTAAATGAGGATCACGTGGAGGATAATCATGTGACCTATCCACCTATACTAGTAGATGTGCATCTAGATGCATGTGTAGCATCTTCGTTAAAAAGCCTACCTGAGAGTAACATGAGCACCACTCCTCTTGACTATATGCTGGGTGATAAGTCAATGGAAGGGATGTTCTCTAATACAGAAGAAGAATTGGATGTTAGTATAGTTGAAGTAGATAAAGTTCAGGCTACGATCTCATCTAATCAAAAACTTATTTCAAGTTTTTCCCTATGAATGTTATGGTATTGGTACTCGTAGTTTCTCATGATTGGTACGTGATTTACAATGACATTTTAGTTTGAATTTTTTGACTTTCGTGGAAACTCAATGTGATAAAAGTAAATCAAAGAAGTGTATTGCAGTCTTGGTTTTACTCACTTGGCATTCATCAACACAGAAGGATATAGTGTCGGCATATGGTGTCTTTGGGATGCACATTCTTTTCAAATTTCAATCCTTGAGAGCTATCCTCAATTTATTTGTCAACACCTGTTTCCATTTTGATATGCGCAGAGTGATAAAAGACCAAATTTCATAGGTATATAGAAAAGTACAAATATACTGATAAAAGCATTTGTTTATATACATGAAACAACAGAGTAGAATTCAATAATATTTAAAATTTTGTCCAAAGTATTCAGAAATAACTACACATATAACCACTAGCTCTATCTTGGGATCCATACCATCATTTCTCCGTGTCTGCCAACTTGCTTTTGTAACCCCTAGTTCCCGCTGGCACATTTTCATTTTTGAAAAAAGGAATGATATTCCAAAGAATACCAATAGCAAATATAACGAATCACATAAATACGAGAATTTAAATATGCAATGTACCATATAGTGTAAAATAAAAATCTATATCATAACGTGTGTGTACACAAAGCTCAGGGCTAAATCACTATTTGGATCACCTACGTGTACCTCAACTAGGCACCTAACACAACTAGGTAATGTACCCCAGGCGTACCTCAACTGGGTACCTAACCACAGCTAGGTAATGTACCCTAGGCGTACCTTAACTGGGTGCCTAACCACAGCTAGATAACGTACTCAGGCATTATGTTCATATGACAAAATACAGAAACATATAGCCTATTAACCATCATATAACATATGAGAGATTATAGTTACTACCTTAGGCCTTTCTCAACTTGAATTATGTACCTCCAAAGGCATGCCAACCCCTCGACTCTCAACTTGGTCCTAAAATGTTAAAGTACAAGAATTAGGTTAAAACACATTCATGTACTATTTTAGGCACTACCATAGTGTTTTTAATGGTTATACGATCTACTATGAAAATTTACCAAAGTGCCCTCGCGGACCCTACTTGGCCCAGCCGTACCTGGTCTTACCACACTTTTTTTTGAAATTTTGACTTGGGCTATTCTGACATATTTTCACCCAAGGAATCCATTTTTGACCTCCCAATTACCAAGTTCACTGCCAAAAGATGAAAATGCCCTTGGCAGCCCCTACTTTAAGGTTTCAGCAGCGTTTTGGTCATTATGCTTTTCAGGGCTTTTCTAGAAAAGTGTTCAACTGTAACTCCACCTAATTTTTCCTCTTGAACATAATAGAATTGTTAGATTATGAAAATCCAGCCCTAACCCCCTGATGTAACTCTAACAAGAATCCTAGGGTCCTCCGGGAAAATTTGGGGTTTTTCGATTTTGACTCTGCTGACTTGCTCCTTTCTACTCCTAATCACTTTATTAAATATTTAATCATGTTATAACCACCATTTAGACTCAAATTGGGCACCATAATGTTTAAGGCACCACTTTTCCCCAAATTTACAATCAGAGCAAATCCAGGAGAAATTTATCATTAACTTACTCACAACAGCAAGAACAACCAATATTTGAAGTTTAGGAAGTTACCTGTAATATCTTGAATAGTAATTAAGGGCTAAAGACTTTAAAAGTGATGTAATTAATGTTAATCAAATGCTTTTGAAGATTGTGATGAGATTTTGATCTGAATGAGTTCCAAGCAGTGCCTAAACCCTATATTTGAGAACAATTATGGGTTAATATTTAAATCAAGTTAAATATGGGGGAGGGGCGCATATTTAAGTTAAATGAGGGGTATAAATGTGTTGGTGGTGGTTTGGTAAGTATTGTGATAACCAGGGGCAAAGTAGTAAAGTTACCAACCAATTGGTCAGTTGCCGAAGAGGAAACTCATTGGTAACCTAAAGATCAATGGTTGGATTAACTCTTAAGTGTTAAAAAGGGGGGTGGAATTATGTGTTTTGGAGCCGTGTGAGTCTATGTTAAAGAAAGCAAGATCATGACATTTGGCAAGATGTGAGCCATAGGATTGGTCAATGTTTCAAAACACTCTCCTCTCTCTTCTCTCCCTCCAAATTCGGCTATGTGGGCATGGGATACAAGAAAATTTGCTTCTTCATCTTCTCTCTCATCATTCTCCATTTTCGTGCAAGTGAAGAAGGAAAAAGGAAGTGTAAAGGTGAGTTTTGTCTTGGTAAATGATCTCTTTGGCCCAAATTCTATTCTTTAAAGTTGTTCATGATAGTAAGGGATTCATGGCTATGATTTCAGATTTTTGAAAGGTGGTGTTTTGGTGTTTGAAGAAATTTGAAGGTTGAGAAATCAAAGAACCAACCTTGGGAAAAGGAAGAGGTAAGAGTTAGTAGCATTTTGATCTAAATTGTGTAACCATTAAATGAGTTTTGGAAATCTTAAAATTTTTCCCTGGTTTCATGAGAATTGCAAATGGATGAATTAGATATGGTAATGTGGGGAAAATGGTATTAAGGTGTGTGTTGTGTCATTGGTTTTGGTTGGGAATTTGAAAGGGGAAAGATTGGTCATTGGTGGTTTGTGTGTAATGTATTGACCCAAGACAAAAATTGTTGTTAGGAGATGATTTTAGGTGTTTTGAGTTTCTCAATAGGTTCCTTATGACATTTTAGGTGGGAATGAATTTTGTTATGGGTACTGGAACCATTGGAATCAGATTTGGCAAGTTTGGAAAACTCTATCAGTTGCTGTGTTTTTGCTTCTGATAAGCCTTACTCAAGTGAGGTATGGTCTCACTTGAGTACATATGATATTTTCCCTTCCTCTTCAGTGTTTTGGTTAAGTCCTCAGGCAGAGATCATGAGTGAACTTCCTCACTTGTAAGTGAGATAAGTCCTCACTCGAGTGACCCATGTCTCACTCGAGTGTAAGGGTGTTTTGGATGTCTCAGGTTAGCACTCTAGGCCATTTTTTAAGAGTGTGCCTCAGCACTCGTGGGTGTAGGGTGGTTACTCGAGTGCTAGGGCTAGTGCTCGAGTGCACTTTATTAGATATAATTAGTTTTGATGATGTGAAATATAGATATAAAATGATAAGAGAAAAAAGTTTATATAATGTATTTCTTTGACTAATTACTGTATTTAATGTGAAATATCTTTTAGATTAATTAAGTTGAATTATGGAGGAAGAATGAGAAGACAAAATTATCAAATATACAAAGAAGTGATTGAATTGATGAGAATGAACAAAAGAAAGAATTTGAAGATAGTTAAGGAGCTATCTACTTGGATTATGGAGAATTATTATCAAGAGGATAATCAAGAAGAAAGATATTAAAGAGAGAAGAAATTGTTAGATCTAATGAGAATACCAAGATTCAAGCTCTTAGAAGTGATACAGGAGGCTTCTATGATGATACCGAAGGCTTCTATGATCAAATGATGGTTGGAATGGGTTAATACAAAGATAAGATGGCTTATATATGAGTTATGGCACTTCTAGAGGAGTTTCACTTGAGTGTGAGCTCAACGCTCAAGTGCCAGAGGTGTTGCCCTCGAGTGCAGGATGAACATACTCGAGTGTCAGGGCTACTCTGTTCAGCTCTTTTTTTCGTTTGGCTTGACAGAGGTCCGATAGTTTGGCCATATCTCTTAAACCACATGTTGGATGGACTTGAAACTAGTGGCATATGAAATAAGACTCACAACACGAAAACTGTGCTCTAATATCACATTAAAAGAAGGTCAGATGAAGGAGATATGATCAATGGAAGTTGACATTGAAATCATTGTCACTTTTCAAGACAGGTTCAGTATTTTGGATATAACTCACAAGTGACACATCGGCTTGAGATGAAACTGGTTCCATATGAAACTAGACTTAAAGAGCTTTCCATGGATAGGTAATTTTGTAAATGTGAAGTTATATTCTAGGAGCTATGCCTTCTGGAAGTTGACATTTGTGCAGTCTAGTGAGACAGACACTCTTTCTATCATAACTTGCATAATACAAGGAGTTTGGACCTGATTCTTTTTGCATTAGAATGAATATGACAAGAGCTTTCTTATGATATCATTTTTCATATTTAGAAACAAATAAATAAGTTGAGTCTGGTGTGGCCTTACATCACCCGAGAGTTCGAAAACAAACTCTTGGAAAAAATCATGCGAGTGTTGCCCATAAGCTCAAATCCATAATACAATATACATATGCACTCGAGTGAGGCCATTCACACTTGAGTGAGAGCCCAATACACTCACGAGTGAGAAATCTCACTCTTGCAAATATGATATGTGTGTGTTCCAGAAGCATTTGCGAAGTGGAAGAATTTCAGCAACACTCGAGTGATGTTCAGATTTGTACTCGAGTTCTGCAAGTGAGGAGTAGCAAGTGTTTGCCCGAGAGTGAGTTGAAGCTTGAAAGCTTGAAGTGCACTCGAGTGAGACCTATTACACTAGAGTGACAAAGCAAAACTCATGAATGTGCAGACCAGAAACTAAATAGAGCCTCATAGTGATCAATTCAAACATGGTTAAATGCTATTTAATCATTGTGTTCTCACTTGTTCTTGTTCCTAAATGTCAACTAACAAATATTTCAAGTGTAAAATAGGAAGATGAACATTCGGATTACAGTTTGAAATGAGAGAGTCAATTGTGGCGGGCGGCATCATTACACACCGAATATTGGCTACCTACCAGGACAAAAGATTGACCCACTATGAACGAATGTCTAAAACACCAATGCTCCACAATGTGACGTACAGCTCATAATGAAACATCCCGCTCTTCAACGGGACGCTCAGCTCTGCAATGGAGAGTTCATAGTAGCTAGTTTTTTAAATGTGCTTAACGATCAAATGAAGCAATAGGAATCCAACGGACGAATGCTTACAACGGTTATCTTCTACAACTCATTTATAAATATGGTAGCATTCAGAGAAGAGAAAAATAGTGTAACAGAGACGAGAGCTCAACATGCCAACATACGAATATCATGAGTTATCCACTTCGACCCCAACACTCTCTATTCTGCAGTTTCTATATTACTTATCATTGAGAGAGTGATTATTTGTATTATACTTTAGTGATCATTTTATTCACTCTGCGAAAGAGTCTGTAAACATCTTCATTTGTATTTCTGAATTGATCTTAAGGTAGAGGGACCTTGAGAGGGTTGATTTCCTTATGGGGGAAGCTGTAGAGAGAATTGCTAGTAAGACATTCTTCTCGTAAGACTTACAAGGTGCAAGCAGTAGAGAATGTTACATCTCATAAGACTTACAGGGGTGTAAGTAGGAGAGAACATTAGTGCTCGTAAGACTTGCATGAGTAAGCAGGAGAGGAAGATCTTCAGGATTACTCTGCTCATAAGACTTGCCGTAAGGGGGAGTATTTAAGTGAGAGATTTGTGAAAGGTTTAATAAGTACCTGGCTAAACTTGTGGGTTTGCAAAGGCTTTTCTAGTGCCCAGATTAAACAAGAAGATAGTGGATTTGAAAATCTCAGGAGGAGCCTAGGTCCAATGGCAAGTTTGGATTTGAAAATCCACTATCTTCTTGTTTAATCCGGGCACAAGAAACGCCTTTACAATCCCACAAGTTTAGCCGGGTACTTGTGAAACCTTTTACAAATCTCTCACTGAAATACTCCCTCTTACGACAAGTCTTACGAGCAGAGCAATCCTGAAGATCTTCCTCTCCTGCTTACTCATGCAAGTCTTACAAGCAGCAACGTTCTCTCCTGCTTACACCCTTGTAAGTCTTATGAGCAGCAACGTTCTCTACTGCTTGCACCTTGTAAGTCTTACGAGCAGAATGTCTTACTGGCAATTCTCTCTACTGCTTCCCCGTAAGAAAATCAACCCTCTCAAGGTCCCACTACTTGAGATCAACTCAAATATAATTGAAAGTTTTTACAGACTCTCTCACAGAGTGGGTATAATACTCACTGAAGTACAATACAAATAATCACTCTCTCAATGATAAGTAATATAGAAACTGGAAAATAGAGAGTGTATGGGTAGAAGCAGAGGATTCATGTTATTCGCATGTTGGTGTTATTGCTCTGTTTTCTCTGTCCACCATCGACGTTGAATGCTCTCTCATTTATAGTTGATGAGGATGATGACCGTTGTGAGCATTCGTCCGTTGGAGTCTCATTGCTTCGTTTGACCGTTGTGTGTATTTGAACAATGAGCTACAATATGATTTCCGTTGCAAAGTGAAGCGTCTCGTTGAACAGCAGGAAGATTCATTTTGAGCTGTATGTCACGTTGTGGAGCATTTTGTGTTTCAGACAATCTCTCATGGTGGGTCAGTTACTTGTCGTGGTTGGTAGCCGTCATTCGGTGTGTAATGATGAAGTTCACCGTAATTGACTTTTATTTGAATTTGTAATCCAAATGTTTAATATCCTGTTTCACACTTGAAATATATGTTAGCTAACATTTAGAATCAATAACAAGTGAAAACACACTGATTTAATAACACGTAACCATATCCGAATTGTTTGCTGTGAGACTTGGTTTTTTTAGTCTTCTGCAGAATATCACTCGAGCATGAAAGGGGTCACTCGAGTGATCTTCCTAATTTCCTCTTTGTGCTTCAGTTATCGGGTTGTGCTTGCATGGGATTTCAGAGAGACAAAATTCTCACTCGCGAGTGATATGGGGCCTCACTCGAGCACAACACCTTCTGCTCGAGTGATCCTGTACTTTACACTGGGAGTTTCTCTTCTGGATATCACTCGCACATCATTTTAACAAGAGTGAGATTTTGTACTCGCGGGTGATGTGGTCCCTCACTCGAGCACACATACCTTTGCTCGAGTGAGACGCATATTCTCAAGGAATATGCTTTCAAAACCAACACTCGCATCAGAATTGGAGAGGGATAAATTTATCACTCGCAGGTGCTGATGTGTCACTCGAGCATATGAAGCTACGCTCGAGCACACTTGTGCTTCTTTGAACTTCATGACTCTCGGCCAAGCACTCGCTGCTCTTCACTCGCATCTGCTCGAGTGAATTCTCGACATCACTCGAGCACAAAACGTCCTGCTCGAGTGCGCCTCAAGTTTTCATGTACATGCTCCTTCTCGGGTTATCACTTCCATGTCAAAACTTCCATGTGCTTGAGTGAGAAATCATCCAATGCTCGAGTATGGATCCTAGTGCTCGAGTGAAGCAATTTTCTTCATGTTTCAGCTGCTTCTGGACATCACTCGCACAATATTTTCAGAGAGAAAGTTTTTGCACTCGCAGGTGATGTGGGGCCACCTTAGAAAAATTTTGTCCATTTGATTCAAATGATGTATCATAAGAAAGCACTTGCCATATGCATTCCAATGCAAAAAGAATCAGCTCCAAACTCCTTGTATTCTGCAAGTTATGATCGAAAGAGTATGTATTTCGCTAGTCTGCACAAGCGTTAACTTCCAGAAGGCATAGCTCCTAGAATATACGTTCAAATTAGGAAAATTGCCTATCCATTGAAAGCTCTTTGAGTCTACGTTCATTTGGCACTGGTCTCGTCTCAATCCGATGTGTAGTTTGTGAGTTATACTCAAAATACCGAACCTGTGTCAAAAAGTGACGGTGATTTCGGTTTCATTTTCCACGATTCATAACGCCTTCATTTTATCTTCTTTCAATATGATCCTGGTGCCCATTTTACGTGTTGGGAGTCTTCTTTCATATGCCACCAGTTTCGGGAAAATCCGATGTGTGGTTTGAGAGATATGACCAAAATACCAGACCTCGCTCAGGCTGAATGTAAAACAGAGTAGAACAGAGTTTTCACCCCGTGCTCAAGTGAATTCATCCGTGCTCGAGTGAGTTCTTCCTGTGCTAGAGTGAAACACCTCATGCTCGAGCATAACACCCCTGGAAGTGCCAAAACTCATATACAAGTCATCTTAGCTTCGTATTAACCTATTCCAACCATTATTTGATCATAGAAACCTCCGGTATCATCATAGAAACCTCCAATATCACATCTAACAACTTGAATCTTGATATTCATGATAGATCTTCCAAGTTCTTCATTCTTCAATATTTTTCTTCTTGGTTTTCCTCTTGATAATAATTCTCCATAACCAAAGTAAGCATCTCCTTGACTATCTTCAATTTCTTCCTTCTTCTTCCTCTTGTTCATTTTCATTAATGCAATCTTTTTCATTCTTTGCTTGACTAATCTATAAAATATGTAACATTAAATATAGTAGTTAGTCAAAGAAATACATTATATAAACTTTTTGCTCTTATCACTTCATATCTATATTTGACATCATCAAAACTAATCATATCTAACACCAAAGACACCAACAGAGTATGATGAGAACGACAAAAAACTCATTACTCTCAATAGCAAGGCAATTCTAATGATTCAAAGTGCTTTATGTTAAAGCGAGTATTTCAGGATTTGCACACTTCCAACAGCTAAGGAAATATGGCAAGCCTTGGAAATAGCTCATGAAGGAACTTCAACATTTACTTCGAATGAAATCAGGTGAGTCAATAGTTGAATTTGAACTTAGATATACTCATCTTGTTAATCAACTTGTAGCACTTAGAAAAGTGTATGATCAACATGCCCAAATAAGAAAGGTTCTTAACATACTCTCTAAAGAGTGGGAGGCCAAAGTTATTGCGATTAAGGAAGTAAAAGGTGAATTAATGCGATTGGCTGCTCCTCTATTTTGAAGTCTCTCTGAATACAAAAGTAAGTTGAAATTGAAATAAGAACTAGAAGATATTGGTGACAAGAAAAAGAAAGGTCCTGCATTAAAGCCAAAAGACGAAACTCAAGAAGATTAAAAGATCTCGATGATGATGAAATGTGCCTGATAATAAAATGATTTAGGAAATTTTACAAGAAAGGGCAGGGATTCAAAAATTTTCAAAAGGGAGGAAAAAGTAGTAAAGAACACATCATTTGCTTTGAATATGGAAAGCTAGGACATATTAAGTCAGAATGTCCGAAAATGGTTTAGAAGAGCAATGAAAAGAGAAAAGGCAAGTTATTCAACAAGAAGAAAGCTTTTGTATCTATTATATGGGGAGACAGTTCCTCTCACAAAGATAGAGATGAAGTAGTTAATATCTGTTTGGTCACTTAAGAAGAAACATAAGGAGAAGTGGTAACTGATTCTGATCCTACCTATGATGAATTATTTTTTGGATACAATGCTTTTCATTCTAAATTCATCAAAATAGTTAAATAATTAGTTGTTTTCAAAAAGAAGAATAAAAATCTTGAAGAAAAACTTAGAGATGTTTTAGAAAAAGATTGTGAAAATTGCTTGTCTTTTAAAAAGGAAATCACTAATCTCACTGAGACTCTTGAAAGCTTTACTAAAGGAAGTGAGATGTTAAATGTTATTCTAAAAGCTCAACGATTTATAAATGACCGATTTGGTATTGGATATGATCCAAAATCAGACCAAAAGAAAGGAAGAAAGAAAATAGTTGGTAAGACATATTTAAGTCATTTTCAACATTCTATACATATGATGAATCCTTTTTCATTTTGTAATTACTGTAATAGAAAGGGTTACTATACTTCGTCATGCATTCATAAGAAAAAATGAAAAATAGGAACCTACAAATGGGTACCTAAAGGTTCATATATTCATAAAATAATATGTACTAACCCAAAAGGACCCAAAAAGATATGGGCACCTAAGATTTAGTTATATTTGATTGTAGAAATGTCTTAAAGCATCCAAAAGCAACAAATAGTACATAGGCAGTAGATGCTCTGGACATATGACTGGTGATTTCAAAAGTTTTACCACATCACAACGTAAAGAAGGTGGAAAGGTAAAATTTGGAGGAAATAAATCTTGAAAGATAGCAAGAATTGGTGAAATCAAAAATGATAAAGGAATACAAGTAATGATGTGTATTATGTTGAAGGCTTATGTCACAATTTATTGAGCATCAGTTAAAGTACAGATAAAGACAACTGGGTAATAATTGACTCAAAAGAATGTCTAATTATAAACAAGAAAGACTTATAATTAGATAAGCAGAATCTCAAAGCAAAGCTGAGAGTAAAAACGGAAGGTAACTGCTATACTCTTGATATCAGTAGAAATCTTTTTGAGAACTGTTTCCTAAGTAATGCTGATCAAATTTAGTACTTGGTTTACCCAAAGTAAATTTCAAAAATAATTGGATCTGTGACACAAGTTAAAAGGGTCAACAAACTAAATCATCTTTCAAATAAAAAAATGAGATCACAACTAACAGACCACTTCAATTGTTGTATATGGATTTAGTTGGACCAGCAAGAGTAAAAAATCATGGTGGCAACTTATATTTATTGGTCATTATTGATGATTTTTCTAGATTTACATGGACTATTCTCTTATCGTTGAAGGATATAACCTTCAGTGAATTTATTGTTTTTGCAAAAAAAGTACGAAATGAGAAAGGTATGTCCATTGTAAGTATCAGGACAGATCATAATGGAGAATTTGAAAATCAAGACTTTGGAAACTACTTTGATGCTATGGTATTAATTACAACTTCTCTGCTCTAAGGACACCACAACAAAACAGAGTCATGGAACGAAAGAACAGAGTACTCACTTAAATGGCAAGAGCAATGCTGAATGAAAAGAACGCATCTCAAGTTTTCTGGGCAGATTCAACGAGCATGGCATGTTACATTTCAAATAGAGCCTACATCAGAACAAAACTTGGAAAGACACCACATGAACTATACAAAGGAAGGAAGCCTAGCCTAGTCCATCTGCACATCTTCGATTGTAAGTGTTTTATTCATAATAATGGTAAAGATAACCGAGGAAAGTTTGATTCTAAAACTGATAAAGGAATATTTCTAGGCTATTTTAATCGAAGTAAAGCATATAGAGTTTTCAATAAATGAACTTACGTTGTTGAAGAATCAATTCATATTGTATTTGATGAATTTGAATCCTCTTACAATATTATTGACGATGAGTAGGAAATAGTTTTAAATCAAGATAATGAACAACCTAAATCTAAACCATATTATCCCAAAAATGACTAAACCAAAGAAGAAGAACAATCTTAGGACAACTTAGAGCCTGAAAATATAACAAGATTCATCCCCTAGAACAAGTCATAAGAGATGTGAATGAAAAAGCCAAAGCTAGAAACAGAATCTTTAATGAAGTTAGTTTTTCTGTATTCATTTCTGAGATTAAACCTTCTAACATTGATGAAGCCCTATCAGACAATGATTGGGTAATAGCAATGCAAGAAGAACTTAACCAGTTTGAAAGAAATCAAGTTTGGGATTTGGTACCCCAGCCTAAGGATCATCAATCATTGACACAAAATGGGTATTCAAGAAAACACTTGATGAATCAGCAATCATTGTCAAAAACAAGGCAAGATTGGTGGCCAAAAGTTATAATCTAAAAGAAGGTATTGATTATGAGGAAACATATGCTCCAATGACTAGATTGGAAGCTATACGAGTACTCTTGGCCTTTACGTGCATCAAAAGATTCAAACTCTATCAAATAGATGTAAAAAGTGCATTTGTAAATGGATATATCATGGAAGAAGTATATATAGATCAACCTCCAGGTTTTGAAGTGTGATTAAGCCTGACCATGTTTTTAAACTAAGAAAAGCTTTATACAGTTTAAAACAAGCCCCGAGAGCATGGTATGAAAGACTAAGTAAATTTCTCATCGATCAAGATTTTGTACGAGAAAAAGTCGATACAACACTTTTTTCAAAATGAAAACAAAATGATATTTTAAGAGTCAAAATATATGTTGATGATATAGTTTTTGGTGCTACTAACGAAAATTTGTGCAAATAAGTTTCTGAGATAATGAAGGGGGAGTTTGAGATGTCAATGATGGGAGAATTGAATTTATTTTTGGGTTTGCAAATCAAATAAAGAAAGAATGGAATTTTCGTATCTCAAACAAGGTATTTGAAATAGCTATTTGTAATGCCCCAATATGTGTATAAGGGCTAATTGTAACCCCCTTCCACCATAGGCCGAGATTAAGTTCATAATAATGTGATTATGTTGAATTAGAGACCATAAAAAGATTTGGGAATTATTAAAATAATCTTTCTCCCAAAAAAAGATTTGTCAAAAACTTTCTAAACCGGTTCAACAATGGTCTCATATTCACATTACAAATACACAAATGGCCTATACAGGTTGATTCGATTCATAAATATCAGAGTACAATGTAAATTCTCGACACACTTGGGTTTTATTAATCTATAAAGGGTTCTACAAGGCACAAATGCCCATAATCTCTTTCCCTGTACCAGGGAATTACACAGAACTACATCGTAATTCCAATATATATACAATTGTTTTCCACAAAATATCAAAATGATAAACTATGATAGCCAATAACCAAAAGGAACTCCTATCTCAGAACTATATCCACTCTTCGTCACTTGCTTCCCTTTAGACCCTTCAACCCTATCTAAAATTTTTTTTTGGGAGAGTAAGATTTTAAGGATCCCTGTAGTGTTAAATCACTCATAGTATGCATAGCAGTAAGGCATGAAAGCAAATCATACACAACACATAGCAACTACATGGCGATTACAGCGACGGTGGTAAGTATGACACACGTCATATCTTACGAATGCTCACGCTGAAGTGCTCATACTGTATTGCACCACAACACAGTTCACAATCATATAATTTAGCACAGCTGGGTTTCATATAAAGCATTTCTTAAGACATAGCCATACTAGCCGGATTCACAACACACAACCCCACTGGCCAAATTCACAAAACAGTAATGCACAGTTTCACAATAGATCCGTATTGATTATAATGGCAGTTCAACAGCAGGGGTAGGTGTTATAAATATCACCCCTTATGATTGCACACGCTGAAGTGCTCATGCTGTAATGAACCATGACTCATTTTGCATTCACATTTCACAAAACACAATGATGAGTTATGCATACCAAACATCATACTCAACATGAGAGAAAAGTCACTACCGTGGCCTTTATGTGTGTGCTTTGGCATTGACTTCTCACAAGTAGGGCAAATGTCAAATCCTATAATACATAATTTGGAATGACGTGTTATTCTCTATTCCAAGACTCAAATGAATTTGTATAACTTAAATTTGGTTACCATAAATGACCCTTAAGAGGCTACAAATACCTCTAACAAAAGCCCTAAAGGGTTGGGAAACATTTAATTGAAAGCCACTTTCAAAATCTCTAAGTATTGGACAATAGGGGTTCGCCATGACTAGCCCACCGTTGGGGCGCGGCCAAGCTTTGGAAGGTCAGAAGGTTTTGGACCACGACCAAGAAATAGACAGAAGGTTATGGGCTACGGCAAAGAAATGCCCTAATTTTGGCTGTTTTCAATCGACCATAACTCTCAGCACATAACTCAGAATTGACCAAACTATATACCAATGGAAAGCTTGACATGTGAGCTACAAAACTAGAAAGTTTCATCTCATTTCAAAATCATTTGCTATTTAAAATTACCATGCAAAGTTTGCCACTTGCGTAGCAATTTGAGACTCAACAAATTTCTAGAATTTCCCAGTTTTGCAACTAAGTCTCCAATGGCTCCCAAAACTCAAACCAAAGCTCATTTTCATACAAAATTTCACAAGGAAACCAATGGAGACACCTAATTTACCAAATTTAAACTACTTTCTAAGAAATACCCAAGGCAACAACACAATTTAATTCCAAAAACTCCAAGTTTCACAATACAATCTCAAATCCATTCTACCAATCCAAAACACATACTAAAACACCAATCTCATGACCACAACATGCCATGCACACTATAACCCTCATTTTAGAAAGTAAAACAAAAAATTCTAGAAATTTCAACCTCAACCAAATGACACAAAACCTATATAGAAAGGTTTGTCTTACTCACCTTTACAACTTTTCCAAAGGAGTTCCTTGGTTCTCCAAACTCCAGAATTCCTTGAGAGCTCAAAACACCACCAATGATAAATCTAAAACCATGAAATAGAAGCTCTCAACACAAGGAGCAAGATTGTAGAAGAGAGTTTTTCCATTAGAGGTCATTAAGAGGGTCATATACTCACCTAAATCAAGAGCTTCATCTTCTTTCTTTGGCTAACAATGTGGGACGAATGGGGGAGAAAAAAATGAGAGAGAAGAGTATTGGAGAAGGAGATGAAATGATGATGATACTCCCTCCCTATGCTGGCAGCCAAAAATGAGGGGAGAAAAGAAAGAAAAAATGCTTAAACAATTCAAGATTTGACTTTTCTCATACTTTCTCTTCTTGCCAACTTGACACATGTCAGAATTCTGTTGGCTCTCATAAAGTAAGTAACTAAATTACTTACTCTAACCCTTTCATTAGCCATATAGTTACACATCTCATTTTCCTCTTAGTTAGTAATTAATTTCTTCCATTAATTACTAACTTATGGCAATTCTTCCAATTTCTCACTGATTATAGCACATTAATTAAAATTGCCACATATCACATAATAAATTCAACTTAAATTCACAAATTATTCATAATAATTATCATTAACCCTTAATCAAAATTTGGAGCATTACACTAATGACTCCAAATGAGAATGTAATTAATATGAGACAAACTCTTTTAGAGAATAAAGTGAGAATTATGACCTGAATTGGTAGTAGACAGTGCCAAAACCCTGTATTTAAGCTTGATTATATAGTTAAGGATTAAAATGAATTAAAAGAGAAGGGAGGGTGTATGGCATGAGGAAATGGGGTCAGATAATGTGTTAAGTGGTAATACAGTAGGAATTGCCATAATTAGGGGCGAAACAGGAAGAAAGAAATTTATTGGCCAACTAGTCAACTACCAAAGGCAAAATTCACCTTCAACTAAAAGAGTAAGAATTGTTACTACATGGCTTATGGAATTAGATTGAATAATCACATGGTTGCATGCATTGGAAGAAGCCATAAGATTTGACACTTGGCACCATACACACCATTGGATCAAGTCAAAAATGTTAACTCTTCTCTTCCCTCTCTCTTCTAAAGGTCAGCCAAGACATGGGAGGGAATTAAAATCTGACTTCATCATTATCTTTTATTCTCTCTAAAGCTTCCATAGACGTCTAAAGAAAAGGAGGAAAGAGAAAGAAAATATCAATGTACGTGAGCGCCATTTGACCTTGCTAATGACCTTAAATGCCAAAAACCTCTTCTCTAATCTGGATCATCTTGATGAGAGCTTTATTTCTATTGTTTTAGATTTTTAAGATAAATTGTTTTGAGTATTCAAGAAGAGCTAGTGGTTGGAGAATTGAAGAACTAGCTAGAGATAGTAAAAGAGGTGAGCAAAAGCTACCTTTTGGTATATATGTTGTGATCATTAGTTGAGACCTTTAATTTCTAGATTTTTGCCCTATTTTTGGTGTAATTAGGGTTTTAGAGGATTCATTGTGTTTTGATGGTTGAAATGGTGTGTTGTGTAAAGTTTTGGATAATGGAATTGATTAAAGTCTTGAATGTGACATTGTGCAAAAAGTGAAACTTTATGTTGAATTTATTACCAAAACAGAACATGAGGAAGTAATTTGAATTTGGTTATTTTGATGTTTCCATTAGATTTGATGTGAAAATTGTGTAGGAGTAGCGTTGGTTGTGAATTCTGGAAACATTTGAAAATTAAGTTGAAAACTTGAAATGTTGCCAAGTGAAAATTCTGTGCAAGGGACCAACTTTGCATAGCGTTTTGAAATAGTAAATAATGTTAAAATGTTATAAAATTTTCTAGTTTTGTAGTAGACATTGCAAGCTTTCTAATGATATAAAGTATGTGTCATTTTGAAATGTATACAAAAAGTTATGGCCGTTTGAAAATAGCCAGGAAACAAGCCAGTTGTTGGCCGCAACCAAAAAGCATATGACCAGTTTTTGGCCATGGCCAAAAACCTTCTAACCTATTATTGGCCTTGGCCAAAAGGTTTTTGAATGCGGCTTAAAAGTGTCTGACCTATTCTTGGCTACGGCCTGTGATTCTTGGCCGTAGCTAGTGAGTTTTTGACCATCTCTTGGCCGCAGCTAGAGAATGGCTTGGCCACGAGCAACCCCTAGAATTCAGCATTTTGAACTTCTAAAAGATGGTCTTTAGTCTAATTTTCCTACCCCTTTAAGCATATGTTTGGGCTTCTAGTAGCCACCTAAGGGTCTCAAATGATAACCAACACTAAGTGTTTTAGAATTATAAATTGGAACAGGGAATAACTCGTTGCCCTTGATTATGATTTATAGGATTTGGTTTCCTCTTTGAACATGAGAAATCGATGCCCCTGAATGAATGGAAAGAATAAGGTAGTGACTTTTTGTCTTATATCATGCATGATGCATTGTATGTTTATATTTATCATTAAATTGTGAATGCAGATGCTGCTGTGAATACAACAGTGATAGTTGTCGTTATTGTAAATACAACACAAGCTATCATTATTATGAATACAACAAAAACTGTCGTATTGTGTATACAGTCATGAGAGCTATCATTATGTGACGAAAGTCATGAATGTGATGCTGCTTTATTATTTGCTTACATGTTATGTGAGTATATATGCTATGAGTCAACTGTTACTAATGGGATTCTTTTGAATCTCACTCATTCCAATGACTAACCTACAGCCAGGGAAAGCGGATGTATGAAAAACCGGTGACAAAGGGCGGCTAGTACTCCAAGCTAGGAGCTTTGAGCTTTTGTGTTGGTTGTCATATTTTGGGATTATTGTATATAATGTAAATGTTGTATATTTGGATGGTGTTATGTAATCCCCAGTATGGGAAATTGAAACAACGAATATGCCCCGTAAACCCCTTTTAGTGAATGGATGAATCCTGAGTGTTGTTAGGAATTTTTGTTTATACTCTAATATTTATGAATGGAACCAAACTGCATAGGCTAAATAGATTCAAAAAGTGAATGTGAGACCATATTAATCAGGCTTTGGAAAGGGTGCTGAAAACCCACTTTATCATAGGGTTGAACCCTGTCTTGAAGTTGAGACCTTTAATAAGTTTTGAATTGTCCTTTGGTCTCCTGTTTAACTTAATGACACATTTGCAAACTATATTCATCACTTCAAGGTAGGAGTTACACTATTGAAGAAATATGGAATGGATAAAGCAAATGGAATGGACACACTTATGAGTTCAACTATGTTACTTGATACTGATGTCAAAGGAAAAGATTATAACATCATAATATATAGAGGAATGATTGGATCATTACTTTATCTTACTACAAGCAGACCTGACATCCAATTCAGTATTGTTATATGTTCAAGATATCAATCAGCACCAAATGAATCACATGCTGAAACTATCAAACAAATTTTTAGAGATCTTGCCAACACAGTAGAATTAGGTCTTTGGTATCCTAAAGGAAGAAATGAATGCCTAGTTGGATACTCAAATTTTGATCATGGAGGCTCTAAGACAAACAGAAAGAGTACGAGTGGGCAATACTAGTTCTTAGAGGTTCACTTGTGTTATAGTTTAGCAAGAAACAAAACATAGTATCTCTTTCGTTAATGGAAGCTGAGTATGTTATATCATCTAATTATTGTGCGCAAGTATTATGGCTGAGCAATAACTACAAGACCTTAGTATACACTTGAAGGAGATACATATCTACTATCACAACACTAGTACAATAAGCTTGGCATAGAATCCAATCCAACATTTAAGAACCAAGCATATTAATGTTAGACATCACTTTATCAGAGATCACATTCAAAAGAAAGATGTCAAAGTGATATTCATTTCAACACATCTTTAACTAGCTGATATCTTTACAAAACCCTAGCTAAAGATCAATTTTTATTCATAAGAAGAAAATTGGGAATAGTAAATCCCAATACATTGTAAGTCATTTTATGTTAGAAATATAATTTCATCATGTTTTGATGATTACTAATTTAAGCATTAGAGTATCTAGTTGTTTGTTTTTTGCAGGACTATGATGCTCTATTTTGGGGTATGTAAAGTAGAGGTTAATAGAGTACCGCATCACTCGAGGGACAACTTTAAGTAGTCTACAGATCACTCGAGTGATAACTAGAAGTAATGACCATCATCACTTGAGTATAGGGTCTTGTGGTATATCTATTCTCGAGACTTAGTAAACAAATCAAATAATTTCACTTATTTTATTGAAAGGGACTTTAGGAAAATGGCTTCTCCTATTCTAAAGGAGCATAAGGATTTAGGTTACCTTATCTTCTTTAAGATAAAGAGATATAGATTTTCTGGCACTAATATTACACCAATACCATTCCCTCAACTTATCTCCTTATTTTTAAAGAAGAATAAGATTTGGTACTTGGAAGTGAATGAGCCTATTGAGAGACTTCAGCCGGTTGGGAGAAACCATATTAGAAAATTGGGAATTGAAATTCCTCTGAAGAAGCCTCTTAAGTCTAGCCCAAAAAAGTAAAGTAAAACCGAGGCTGGGTTAAGTAGGTAGGGTGACACTTAGTCCTCTGCCCTTACTTCTACATATCCTTTATCATTCTTCAGCTCCATAATTCAAACTTATAAGAAGAATGTTCTTGAGGGTTTTCATGTGGATATTGCCAACACAAATGCAGAGCTTGTAATCCATATGAACACAAGATAAGAGAGTTGGTAGAAAGCCTGGACAAGCAGAATGAAGTAATTTTGGTAGAGCAACAAGCATAAGGTAGTTTCATATAGGAGCTTGGACATCTCTTGAGATTATTACATGAGAAGATAGATGCCATGGCACGTGGTCCTCCAACCTCTGGTTTATCTATACCTGCTTTTGGTCCAGTTCCAGTATCTGAGCCTGGCCCTTCTACTATCCCTCATCCTATCATACCTACTACAACTCCCAACAGCCTTCTCTTTACTATTATTGACCTATCTACTTAAGACTAAGTTCATATCACACTTGAAGAGCTAGTCCAGCCAGTCCATCCACAGCTAGTGCCTACACATGTTGCCTCACCGACAGGCACTGAGCCACTTTCTTCACACCACTCTTCCAATTATCCTTCTCATAATTCACCTACTGCTACAAAAGAGGTGGTAGTTTCTTTACAGACCCCAGCATCTCAGCACCCTTCTACATTAATCTTAGCTCCAAATGATCCACTTCAGATACCTCCTGTGAATCTCCTTGAGCCTGAGCTATCATCTTCTAGTTTCTTTTATCAGGGTGACTCACATAACTCTGGAGCTAAACCTCTTAATATCCCCCTGATCTTAGATGCCAAGCCATCCAGCTCCAGTTCTTTCTCTCTCAATTGATTCCCACCTCTTTAATGATGTTAAAAATGGGGAGAAGGTCTGGATGTGATCTTGTGAGATTCGACATATTGTATAGCTTGGGGTTTACAAATGTATTAGGATTTAGGGAGCTCTTTTTTAGCTTTATTAACTTATTTGAGTTTGAATATGTAATGAATATCAAGAATTCTTGAAGTTATTTTGAATTCTGCAATTTAAATTTGTTATTACTACCAAATTATGGACTAATAAATTTTTAATTGTGTATGTAAGATGATTACAGAGTTTGATTCAAACTAATCTCATAAAGTCGTTAGTTTCAATAATTTCAAATGCTAAAAATTTCAAAATCATTTGAATTCAAAGTAGTCTTAAGTGTTAAAAGTCTCAAATACATTGATTTGAACTCAAAATGATTTCAAATAAAAGTTTCAAAGTCATTTAAATAAAAGAAGTTTTGAAATCTCCAAGTTTAGACTGGATTGATGATACTTTAATTTCATATAAAATGATGTCAAGTACTTTAAACAGCATATGATATTAATTGAAGTTTCAATTTTCAAAATGCTTCTAGATACATTGTTAAAAAATTACCAAGTTTTGTCATCATCAAAAAGAGGGAGGTTTGATCCCATATGTTTTAATGATAACAAAGATTGGAATAATCTTACAAAAGGTTTTGATAATAGACAAAAGAATTTTGAATATAGGAACTAAGTCTTAGTGGCAGACAAAGCCATCACTTGAGTGGGCACTTGAGTAATGAAGAAGATTGTGAAGTTATAGAATAGGAGAAAGAGCCTCTAGCAATTTTCAAAAGAGATCACTTGAGTGATGATCCTCCATCACTCAAGTGACCACTTGAGTGCTTGTGCCAAAAAGTCTCAGAAGCTTTCTACCAAGATTTGCATGGTATCACTCGAGGGATCACTAAAGTGATGACTAAGGATCACTCGAGTGACCACTCGAATGACTAGATAAGAAATAAGGCAGGGATTACTCGAGTAATCCCACTAAATCACTTGAGTGATCAAGTCAGAAACATTGACTTTACTCTTTGCCAAGTTTTCAATAGATCACTCAAGTGATTACTCGAGTGATAGATCTGAATCACTTGAGTAATGAAGTTCAGAAAGCATTATTTTAATCTGTTGTTATGATTTGTTATCTATATGATTACTTTTTTATTGTGTTAGTATTTTGAGTATATTTGTAGAGAAACAATGAAGAGATCATGCATTGAGAGAAAAGTCAAACGAAACATCTGAACATTCACCTACCACAACGGATAGTTTTCAAATTCAAATAATGATCAAACAAGGCTACACAACTCTAATGGACATGTTGAAATGGTTCCAACAGCTATCACAACTCATCTATAAATATGGGAATATTCAAAGAAGAATAGACACAACTGAGAACATGCAAACATACATTGATCAACATATTCTTAGTGCTCTATTTCTTATATACTCATTCTTTAAACTTTAGTGATTATTTATTTGCTCTGTGAGAGAGATTTTCATTACAAACTCAATATCTATTATAGAGACAACTTTAGGTTTTGGAACCTTGAGTTAAGGATTTGATAACAACGCATAAGGGGGAGCAAGTGTTCAGTAAAGGAACTTGTTGTGTACTAAGGTGCCAAGAACCCACTGAATCTTGGAAGATATAGTGAAACTCTCAGAAAATCTCTAAGGACTGGAGATAGGTTAAATGGTTGAGGCCAAACCAGTATAACTCCCGGTTTACACTTCGTTGATATTTCTCCTAGCTCTTAACTGCTTTAAATTTACAATTAATTTTTATATACAATATGAATTTTCTATAATCACCCAATTCACCCCCTCTTAGGTGAAATACTTGCACTAACAATATGGGACTAAGGTGTGATTATGATTTTTGGAGAATAAATAACAAAACTCTAGTTTTTGGAACATAAGTGTAATGTCACCAGATTGTGATTTATGGGAGGCAAAGTATTTTTTACTTGTTTTTGAATGACCAAATGTGACCTAATGGCCATGAAAATTTTATGAATAAAAGTAGACATCACAATCTTTAAAATAATGTATAATATGTGGCAATTGTATTTTTACCAGTGAGTTATGTCTAGTTAAACTTGGGCAATAAATATAGAGTAATGTTAGTGGCAGTGAGGATTAATAGGAATTCTTGAACTGTGTGCATACAATTGGTAGTGGGTTACATAAGACTTTGAACCAACCTAATTGGAGATTCCTAAGCAAAGTTATGAATTTCCAAATTTGGTCAAAGAAAGCTGACAGATTAGGGTTGACCAGCAAATTTATAGCTTTTAAAAGGAGTTGTGAGAATTTAAGACATGGCTCACTTTCATAGTATGTGTTTTGGGGCATGAGGTGACAAAGAAGAGGCAATTGAAGCAACCCCAATGGTTGGAAGAAAAGGAACAAGAAGAGGACATAAAGACAAAGGTAGCAAACTTTCCTAACCTGCATATATTTGATATGTATATGCTTTTGTGTTGATGTGTTTTAGTACTTTGATGAATTGTATGGGACATATGTGAATGATTAACGCTTTGTTTCTACTTATACTATGGCCATAGGAGTATTGCATGAAATATTGAGCATCCAAATGTCATTATATTGGCATAAATTTATGTAAGCAAGCATGTCAGACACTAAGCATTATCTTGCATGCATAGTTAGCATTGTTTGATACTGAGATTCTCTTGAATCTTACTCTTCCTCACCCAACTATATAGGTACATTGAGAATAGAGAAGAGAATTACAAGATGGAAATACGAAGGTGGAATAAAGATTGGAATGTGTCTACTATTTTGTATTAGACTTAGACACTTCGATAGCCCTGTATGGCTACACAATTTGTGTATGTAAATTAATGATAACAAAACTTTAAGATTATGAAAAAGAACTCAATTCATGTAATGTTGAACCAAGAAGCAAATCGATTTATATGCATCAAGGTTTTCTGTATTATGGAGTAAATCAATTTATATAAAAAAGAAATCGATTTACCAAATCTAACAGAGCAACCAGGCTCTCAAGAATAGAGTAAATCATTTATATATGATGTAAATTGATTTACCAATTCTGGCATAGAGTAACTTGGTTCTCCAACATGAAATAAATCGATTTACCAATCCTGTTAAAGAGTAACTAGGTTCTTGATAAGTAAAATATTTGCATATTTATTTTCCCTTATATGATGATTTTATGGACGATATTTGAGCTTACTATAATATATTTTGGGTGTAAAATAAATAGTATTTAAAAAATAAATAAAAATATAAAAAAATGTCAATACTGTAGCGTCGGGTCACTATTCATGACGGAATCACTGTAGTAGGACGCACTATAGCGGATGGAGGTGACTGTAGCAGATGGAATCACTGTAGCACTGTAGCAACACAGAAAAAACGCGTAAACCAACCGACATGACACTATTCACTACTGTAGCAATGCGTGAAAAGAAGGCAAATCACTATAACACCTATGGAAAAAAACAAAGAAGCAACAGACGCACTTGACGCACTTCGCTTGCCTATATATATGGGTGCTTCTTTTGCAAAAGAAAAGGGGAGGAGAGAAGAAGGCGTGAAGAATTTTCTCTGACAGTTAGAGATCCTTCTCTGACAGGGAGAGATATTTTCTCTGACAGTTCTAAATAAATTGTGTTATTTTTTATTTCTAATTTTATGTATTGTATTATTTTTTCATGCCTCCTACATGGAAGGCTTAGTATTATATTATTTTCTGCATGCCTCCTACATGGAAGGCTTAGTATTGTATTACTTTTTTGCATGCTACCTACATGGAAGGTTTTACCTCCTAAATGGACGGCTAGATTTCTCCAGTTTTTTATGTATATTTTTGGTTGTATATTTGTGTTTGAGAATTTAATATTCAAGTTTATGCAGTATTTATGAAGATTTCATTCTAGTTTTATATAATGTCAATTTATTTTGATTTTTTTTAAATTTTATCATGAGCTAAATTTCATTTTCCTAGGGTGATGACGTAGCTTACTAATGACGGATTGAATCTTAACTTATTAAATCTAGTTTTAATTTCTCCTTCATGATTGAGTTTTAATTATTATTCTTAATGCTTTTGATTGATTGGCCATCTTTTGAATGATTTCAATATGCATGTTGAGACCGGAAGGAGATGCATGTGTGTAGATCCTATAATTAAAACCATGACTTGCATATGAAATAGGAATATATTCATATGAGTTGTGTAGTCTTATTGAGTTTCATAAATCTTAATGCATAATTAATTGCTTAAATTCATATAGGAATATATTAGATTAGCAATTAATTATAGAATTGCTTGACCTTGGAAGAGGCTAGTAATTAAATTAAGGAAACTCGACTATCAATCATGTGGAATAAATTGGGCTAGAATAGATAAGTGATTCAATCCGGAATTTGTTAAGTGAAATCTAATCCCTAGGACTTTTTCTCATATTTGTTTTCATATCATCTGCAGTCATATTTAATTATTTTTCTTTTATTTGTACTCTCAATCATCAATTTATCGATCGACTAAAGAGAATTAAGATTACCCATTTTGGTACTTAGTGATCAATCCTCGTGGGAACGATACTCTACTCACTTCTATATTACTTGATTATGACAGTGTACACTTGTACTATTTAATTGATCATTCACACTCATAACAGTTCTCAAACATAAAGTAAATGGATTTATATCTATCGTCAATCGATTTACACAAGCTGGTAGAATAACCAAATTTTCAAACATGAGGTAAATCAATATACCTCTATGGTAAATCAATTTACATAAGTTGGCAGAGAGCAGCCATAGTTTCAAACATGAAGTAAACCGAATTATATTTGTCATAAATCAATTTACATGTCTGCCGAGAGTAATCATGTTTTACAAAATACAAAGTAAATTGATTTATGTTATAAGTAAATCAATTTACCTTCTACCTCTGTTTTATGTTCGCTATTGGAAATTTTACAAAATGATAATTTATATTATTTTATAGTCTAAACACTATCTATATTGATTTCATTTGCTTGACAATGTTTTTTAAGCAAAACTCAGAGATCATATCAAGGTAATAAGCATAACAAATCAAAAGGCAACAAAACATGAATTTATGGAGCAGAAGGAGAGACCAAGTGCAATGGCTAGTTTTTGAGTATGATAGTGGTAAAAAACGGTAGCAGGACACCAACAAATATATTTTGTCCATTATGAATGCTTCCAATGGTCACTAATTCTAATACTATAAAAGAGGAAGTAAACAATGTAAGACTCTTATTAAGTCTATTTTTAAGGAAAAAAATTTCCTTTACCCAACTGGATATACAACATTTCAGAATTGTCATTATTGGACACTGCTACATAAACTTGCCAATTTCACTTGGCTAACTTAAAAAATGTACAACTCTTTATGTATAACTCTAAATTACTTATATAACCTATCAAATTAAAGCTTGATAAATCTATTTTTATTTTGGAAAATTTCACATTTATAGCTGGATAAGTCTAATTTTGATAAGTCAAATTAAACTGGACAACTCTTCTTTAATTTTGTTCACCTTGATGAGAGCTTCATCTTTATGGTTTTAGATTTTTGAAAGGAGTTTCAGAGCTTGAGAAAAATTGAAAGTAGTGGAATCAAAGAACAAGCTTTGGAAAGTGAAAGAGGTGAGAAATAGCTTCCTTTTGATATATATAATATGATCATTGGTTGAACCTTGAAATTTTTGGATTTTAGCCCTAATTTTTGTGTCATTAGGGTCTTCTGTATTGCATGGTGTTTTGGTAGTGGAATAGGTGTCTTGTTGAATGGTTTGAACAATGAAATTGGTTTGGAACATTAAATAGAAAGTTTGGCAATTTGGTGGTTTGTGTTGCAATGTGATTGAAAATAGAATATATGTGTATGTGATGGGAATTTAGTTGTTTTAGTGATCCCAATGGGTTCCTTGTGAAAATTTATGTGGGAATAGGGTTGGTTGTTGATTTTGGAGCCATTGGACATATTGGTTGAAAATTGGAAATTCTGTCCATTGAAACTCTGTGCTGGGTAGTCGATTAGTATGGCCATTTTGAATAAGTAGCTGGTGTCTAAAAATTCTAAAACTTTCCAGTCTAATAGTTCACATGCCAAGCTTCAAAATAGCCATTTAATGCATGTCATTTCGATTTATGAGCTGGGAGTTATGATTTTCCAAAATTTAGGGTTGAAACTGGAAGCTATTCTGGAGCTGTATGGGATTTCATGTAATTCTGTATTTTTGTATTTATAAACAGCATTGATTCATATTTTTCTTGTATAGAGGACTTTAATAGCTTTTCTATAAGACTTAGGATCACCTTATTTCGATTTTTCTAGAATTAGTTATGATTTTTGAAATTTTAACCAAGAAATAGGATTTTCTTGGTTACAGCCAAAAGTTCTTGGCCGAAGCACAAAAGCTTCAAACTTGCTTTTGGCCACAGCCAAAAACTTTTTGACCTCTTTTTGGCTACAGCCAAAATCTCTCGCTGCAGCCAAAAAGTTTCTGAGCTGTTTTTTGTCGCAGCCAAATATATATTGGCCGTGGCCAACCCCTAAAAATTAGCATTTTGCATTTCTGAAATGTGATTTTTGGTATAGTATTTCCCAACCCTTTAGGCATATGTTTGGGCTTCTAGTAGCCACCTAAGGGTCTCTAATGATAACCAACTTTAAGTGTTCTGGAATTAAGAATTTTGAAAAAGGGAATAATGCTATGTCTTTTATTTTGGTTTTAGGATTTGATATTTGCCCTATACGCGACCAACTGGTGCCAGAACCTGAACGGAAAGAACAAGGTAGTGACACTTTCTCTTATATTGTACGTGATGCATTGTATGTATGTGATGTCATTGAATTGTGTATTGCCAATGCTGTGGGGCTTGTTGCTGTGTGTATACTATGAAGCTCTGTGTATATTGTGATTCTGGTCATGGATCATGTGTAGATTGTAACATCGGTCACGCATCATGTGTATATTGTGACATTGGTCATGCATCATGTGTATATTGTGACATCGGTTATACATCATATGTATATTCCTTTGAGTTACACCGCCATGCCAAGAGTCCTCCAGTAGCTAACAATAGCAGTGGTGACGGCGGGTGAAAGTGGATGAGGGTGGGTGTGATAATAAATTCATTGTGGATGTGAAAGCCATAAAGCCTAAGTGAAAGCGTAATAGCCATGTGTAAGCCAAAAGGCTATGTGTAAGCCGTAAGGCTATGTGTATGTTGCGAAGAGATGTGTAAGTAGTAAAGCTATGTGATTACTGTGAAGACTATATGTATCATTGCTGCTATGTTGATTGGTGATTTGCTTGCATGTTATGTGATTATATATTGTATGAGTGATTTGCTACTACTGGGATTCTTTTGAATCTCATTCTTTCCTTTGACTAACCTACAGATAGGGCAAGTGGCTCGAAGGAGAAGTAGGCAACAAAGGGCAGGTAGTTCTTTATTTTAGTTGTTGGTTGGTTGTCATATCTAGATTGGGATTACTGTATATTTGTAAATGTTATTTTGGATATGGATATATAATCCCCTAAATGGGAAGTTGTAAGAGCCATTTATGCCTGTAAACCCTTTAGTTTACAATATGCAATCCAGGGGTTACTGGGAATTTTGGTTTACACTCTAATATGTATAAATGCAATTGAATTGCGCAAGTTAATTATATTTGAAATGTTAGTATGAGGCCGAATTGTATTTGAAATTTTTTTTTGAAAACCCTATACTGCGGATAGGATTGGAAATAAGTCTTTTAACATCAAATGGTCTCTAATTCATCTTAATTATGTATTTTTGAATTATAATTATGGATTATAAGGCAGGGGGTTACATATTGAACATCAATTGATTATCCAAAATCATCACACAACCAGACTGCCACACAGGAAACCACATTGGCAGCAAATCCACATTTTACAATTTGTGTTCCAAACTTAATCATGTTGTGTGTGACCACTAATTGCATTTTTGGTCATTTCATGTTCTTCATAAGTCACCATTTTTTCTTCCCTTTAATATCCCAAAAGTGTAATGGAATTTTGGTGACTGAAATTTTGGATGTTACAAATCACACGAAAGAACACACACTGAAACGAAGCAACAATTCTTCTTTAGCCTTTTTCTGCAACTTTTTTGTACAAGTGTTATATTTATTTATATGATTTAGTAATTATTTATTTATTCTTAGATAGAGATTCTTTTTACAAACTCAATATCTTTTATTGAGAATACTTAATGTCGTGGAACCTTGAGTTGTGCTTTGAATTATATTGTGGAAGGGGGAGCAAGTGTCCAGTTAAGGAACTTACAATGCACTGAGGTGCCAACAACCCACTTGTAGCAACTTGTAGCACTTGGGAAATTCTATGATAAAAAATGTCAACACCCGTTTCCATTTCTATAATCACAGACTAATAAAGACGGAATTCAATGAGCATACAAAAAAGTACAATTATACCGATAAAGGTATTCATTTACAATCCTAAGTCATTCACAGATGAAATACAAAATACAGTGGAAATTTCAGTAATTACATGATTCCCCAAAATATCTTAAGAATAGACAATTATAACTACCGTCTTCAATCTCGCCTTGAGACGCGTGTCAATCACTTCTTGGCGTCTACGCCTTTGCCTTTTGTCCCATTAACACCCGCTGAGATATTTGTTTTCTAAAAAAAGGGTTAGATTTTGAGGAATCCCAGTAGAAACATACGATCGACATATCAAATGTGAAAATTAAGCATGCAGTGCACCATATTAGGCAAAAATGAAAGTTCAATTCGATTAACATGTAAGTACCTCAACTGAGTCATCGACCACAGCTAGGATTTTCAATATACCTTGGCTGGGCACCAAACCCCAACTAGGATTTTCTGATATACCTTCGTTGGGCACCGAACCACAACTAGGTACTGTGTCTCTAGCATGCAATCATATCATGAAATACAGTAACAAATACATATAATTATTCACATAGTGTATGAAAGATGGTAGTCCTTGCCTCAAGTCTTATCAATCCCTTTTTAATATGCCTCGTAAAATGTGTCGCTTCCGGCTTCCAACTCGGCCCTAAAATATTAAATGTACAAGAAATATGTCATAACCTATCCAAGTATCATTTTAGTCTCTTCCATAATGTTTCTTGTGGTTATATTAGTTTATAGTGAAAATTTACCAAATTGCCCCCAGAGCCCTACCCGGCCTTGCCGTACCATGCCCAATGGTACGTTTTCCCAGAATTTTGACTAGGACTATCATGATATGTTTACACCCAAGGAATCCATTTTAGGGCTCAAAATTACCAAATTCAGTGTTAAATTACAAAAATACCCTTGATAGCCCTTATTTAGGGTTTTAAGGGTGTTTCCATAATTATGCTTTTTCGGCCTTTTTCGAAAAAGTGACCAACTGTAGCCCCACCTATTTTTTAATACTAAATCCAATAGAACTATCTATTTTATGAAAATCCAGCCCCTTTCACCAAATATAGTCTTGGCCAAAATATTGGTCAAATAAAATGGAAAAATGCTCTTTTGTGTTTTAGCTTCCAAAGCTTGTACTTTTCCACTTCTAATCCCTTTTTAACTCATTTAAACACATTCTAAACATAATTCAAAAAAATTTGGGCAGCATGACCCCTTAGGTTTAGGACTTTTCCAAATTTACAAACTTGACAAAAACCATAAAAACCAACCATACACTTCAACAATAACAACATACTTGTATGGATTTGAGTTTTGTGAAGTTACCTCTTGAGTTCTTGATCTTTCTCTCTCTAGGCGTCCTCTCCTCTCTCTCCTTGAGCTCAAGATGTGTCTTCAAAACCATGGATTCTATGAAGAGAAAGGTTTAGAGAAGGTTTTTCATGGAATAATTGCAAAGAAATGCTTAAGAGATTACTACATACCTTACTCCTTCTTCTTCCTTATCTTTTGAACTTGAGTGAGAGCTCTTGAACTCACTCTCTCTCTCTCTTCCATTCCTTGTGTTTGGCTGAAATGTATGAAGGGAAGAAGAAGGAAGAGGCTTCATAAAATTTCTCCCTTCATCCTACACCATTTGATTTCATCAAGGGTTATTATGGTGACATTTGTCACAATCCTCACCTCCTTCACTTTTATGTCATAATTGATTCAATTAGCTTCCATTAGCATTGAACTAGTTTTTCTCTCCATTTGGTTCGCTCAAAAACTGTCCCCCCTTCATGCTCCACTAACCAAATTGGTTTCCTCTAACTAATCCAACTTTATACTCAAGTAGTGTACCATTATCATGATTAATCATGGTTAATATGTCCATGTAGCATTATTTTAATGCCATTAGACATGTGCTCATCCAAATCAATTATAAACTAATCCCCTCTTCATATGATAATGAAACTTGGCATATTTGATCCCAAAGATCATTTTCCCTCCATTTCTTTGTGCTAAGCGAAAATTACAAGAGAAAAGGGAAGAAACTTGTTTCAACATTTTCCATAATTCAATTAAATGGATTATGCATAATTCCTTCTAATTTCATAATTCTTGATTTATTCCTCCAAGAATATCCCAATTATACTTTTTTCTTTATTTTCCTTGATTAATTGAAATGAGCTCCAATTAATTGGAAAATAATTAATCTTGAGCTCAATTGGCAAAGTTATGGTTTTGCTATTACCATTGAAATCTAATTTCCTTTCTTGAATTAATTTGCCCATTTTCTAATTAATATGAATATTTCTAAAATTCACAAGTTCCAAAATCCCAAATATTCACCATTTTATTGAATTTCTTGAATAATTACAACATATTCAATGAATATAAATTTGGGGTGTTACACAAAATACCCAAGTAAGGAAAATATTGAATATTCTCTCCAAAGAGTGGGAGGCCAAATTCATAGCGATAGAGGAAGCGAAAGGCGAATCAATGCGATCAGTCGCTTCTCTATTCAAAAGTCTCTTTGAATATGAAAGTAAATTTATGTTCAAATGAGAACTTGAAGAGATTGGTGACAAGAAAAAGAGAAGCCTTGCACAAAACGTAAAGGAAGAAACCCAATAAGATTATTAGGATTTCGACGATGACGAAATGGGCCTGATAATAAAATGATTCATGAAGTTTTACAAGAAAGGTCAGGGATTTAGAAATCTTTAAAAGGGAGGAACCAGTAATAGAAAAGAGAACAAGGAGCACCTCAGCTGCAATAAATGTGGAAAGCCAGGATATATCAAGTCACAGTGTTTAAAGCTAGTTCAGAAAAATAAAAATAAAAAGAGAAAAGGAAAATTCTTCAACAAAAAGAAAGCATTTGTATCTACTATATGGGGAGACAACCCCTCCGATGAAGATAGTGATGAAGAAGAAGTAGCAAATATCTATCTGGTCATAAAAAAAGATATGGAAAAGGATGTGGTAACTGACTCTGACCCTACCTATGATGAATTACTTTCTGAATATAATGCTTTACATTTTGAATCACCCCAATTGAATATTTCTAGAATTAGTTATGATTTTTCAAATTTTAATGAAAAACCTGCCAGCTTGTGGTAATTGTGTGAAAATTCAAAATAAGGGGTTTTTGTAATAGAATTAGATTAAGTAATAACTTATTGCCCATAAAATATAATGTATAGGACTTCACACTTACCCATAATGTCCAAAGTGTAACCCCCTTCGATAATCAGACCGGGATTAGCATTTAAACACATTTAATTATTGAATAAGAAATTTGGGATAATTAAAAAATTTTTAAAACACATGTACAAATGGATCTCCATTCATTTCATTCATTAAAACAAATGGCCTGTTTGGTCTGTTACATATATAATATCAGAGTAAGCACAATTTTTGACGTTCACCCGGGATTATAACATTAATCCAAAGGTTTATACAGGGCATCATTGCCCATCTCAGTATCCATACTAAGGATTACACAAAACTATACCACTACAATTCTATTCAATATGTATACATTTATCCAAAATGATAACCAGTTCAATATAAAACCAAAAAAAAATAGCTAAGACTACCGCTGGCAGTCCTAATTGTCCTTTGCCACTTGCTTGCTTTTCGATCCACTTGCCCTGTCTAAAAATGTTATTTGGAAAGAATGAGATTCTAGAGAATCCCAGTAGCAACATTTTATTTATATGATGCATATATACAAAGCAAGTCACATATATCACAATGCAGTAATCAATATTCAAGACTGGGCTTTCACCACATCCCCTTCACTATATACGAGGTCGGGCTTACGCCACGCCCCATCACTTTATCAGTATTCGAGTCCGGGCTTTCGCCATGTCCCCTTTACTTTCACTGTAATCGAGTTCGGGCTTTCGCCACATCCCCTTCACTTTCACTATAATCGAGTCCGGGCTTTCGCCACTACCTCTTCACTTTCACTGTATTCAATGACTAATGCAAACAAGCATGCAATACACATGATATAGGATAAAGTGTCACTACCTTGGTCTTTCTGTACTTGAGCAGGTACAGGCCTTCTGCGCTTCGGGCAAATATCAAGTCCTAAAGTCATAATTAAGGACGAAGCATTATTCTCTATTCCAATACTCAATTGACTCTTCAACACCTAAATTTGGTTATCAATAATGACCCTTAAGAAGCCACAAATGCCTCTAATAAAACCCCTAAAAGGTTGGGAAACAATAGGTTGAAGATCTCTTTTCAAAAACTTAAAGTGCTGGAACACAGGGGTTTGCCACGGTCAAAATATGGTTAGAAGGTCGCTGGCCACGGCCAGCCACCCATGGGCTGTGGCCAGAATCAAGGCAGAAAGGTTTGGGCCACTGCCAGCCACTCATGGGTCGCAGCCAAGAAATTTGCTGATTCTTGGCTGAACTTCAAAAAATCATATCTAATTGTATAAAAATTGAAACAGAGTGATTCCAAATCCAAATGAAAGGTATTTAAGTCCTATGTCAAGGAAAAATATGGCTCATAACTTTAAAGCATCAAAAAAATACAAAATCACCCAAAACTTAACACTACTCCAGAACAGAGTTCTGTTTCCATCCCCAAACTTTGGACAACCATATCTCTCAGAATACTAAATGAAATGACACAAAATATATGTCCATTTTGAAGCTTGGGATGTGAAATTTAAGTCTAGAAAGTTTCAAAATTTTCTGAAATCATTTGGTCATTCAAAACGTCCACACAAATAAACTGCCTAGACAGAGTTCACATTGACAGCATTTTCCAACTTTTCTACCAAAGTGTCCAATGACTCCAAAATCATTAACCAAACATATTTCCATACAATTTTCCATAAGGAATACAATGGTAACCTCAAAATGACCAAATTCACAATCTAACCACATGCCCTGTTTTGACCAATACACCAAAACCAACACAAAGTTCCCAAACTTTACTTTTAATAATTTAAACCAATCCATTTGTCCAAAAGACATCACAATATACCATTTCCATGATCACAACATGCCAAACTCACTAAGACCCTAATTTTTGAAAATAGGGCAGAAAATTCCAAAAAAAATCAATGCTCAACCAACAACCACAATATATATATATCAAAAGGGACTTAACACTCACCTCTTTCACTTTGCCAAAGAGATTTCTTGATTCTTCAACTTTCACAATCCCTTGAGGTCACAAACTAACACCAATGAACACATTACAACCATTAAAATGAAGCTCTTCATTCAAGGATCAATATTAGAGAAGGAAGTTTGAGCATTTGGAGACATTTCCCTTACCTTTTTGAAGCTTTTCTTCTTCCTTTTTCTAGCTCCAATGGTGTCCGACGAGAGAGAGAAATGAGAGTGAGAGAGATGAGTGAGGATGAAGAAGAAATGATAACACTCCACCCCCCATACCATGTCAGCCAAATGAGAGGAAGGAGAGAGAGAAAAATCAATAAAATATGCCCCCTTTTTGACTTTTCCAATGCCTATACTCATCATCTCTTATTGCCAAGTGTCCCTTTGCCATTGGTTCTCACAAAGTTAAGTAACTAATTAGTTACTCTAACCATTCCATTAGCCATTTACTCACACTTCTCATTTTCCTCTTAGCTAGTAATTAATTTCTCCATTAATCACCAACTTAGAGCCAATAATTTCATCCTTTAAATTTTCCATCAATTATGACATATAAATTAATATTGTCACCAATATACATTAATTTCACTTTAATCCGATAATTATCCTCAATAATTATCATTAGGCCTTAATCAAAAATTTGGGGCGTTACACAAAGCACGTCAAGCAAGATCAAGATTTGGCAAAATTGTCAAGTAGTAACTTATCACTCACATACTATGTGATATGTTATATGTAATACCTCAAATTCAGAGATTTGAGGCTAGTGAATAAGCCTGAAATAAATGGACTGTTAAGCCCCAATTTAGCAGGATCCCAAAATTTGATTAAGGGTTAAGGACTCTAAAAGTGAAGGTGATTATTGATAAATAAACCTTTTTGGAGATTATGATGTAGATTGGGATTCGTATGTGTTATATGTAGTGCTAAAACCCTGTATTTAAGCTCAATTTTGGATTAACATATAAATTGACTTAAAATATAGGGAGGGCACATATTGTGCTATAATGGAATAATATGATGTGTTTTAGTGGTGATTCAGTGCAATTGCCGTAATCAAGGGCAAAACAGGAAAGTTACCAACCAATTGATTAGTTACCGAAGAGGAAACTTATTGATAACTCAAAGATCAATGGTTGTGATTGATTGTTGTGTGATTAAAAGGTTGGAATCCCATGTGTATGTGATTATGTGTGCTCATGGAGATGTGATAAGAGTGTGACACATAGCACTTTTTGGATCCTTGGATCTTGGTCAATTTGTCAAAGCTTTCCCTTTCTCCTCTCCCTCTATTAGGTTGGCCAAATAGTCAATTGAGGGTCAAAAATCTGACCCTCTTCATCTTCTTCATCTCTTTCATTAGCCTCTATGGACGTCCAAACAAGAAGAGCAAAGAGAAAGGAAAAAGGTGAATTTGGCTTGGTAAATGCCATCTAATGCTCAAATACTCTTCTATAATTTTATTCATAGTGATGAGAGCTTTATCTCTATAATTTTAGATTTTTGAAAGGAGGTGTTTGAATTCTTGAGGAAAAGTTGGAAGATGAGGAATCAAGGAATTAGCATGGGAAAGAGGAAGACATGAGTATTTGTAATATTTTGACCTAAGTTTTGTGGTTATTGAATGAGTATTGTGAATTGTGGAATTTTCCCTGATTTTGGTATAATTGTGAGATGGAAGAATTTCCTTGTGTATCGTGGTGCAATTGGTGCCATATTGTGTTTTGGTGATATTGGAATTGATTTGGAATGTGAAATAGAAAGGTTCGCAATGTTAGGTTTTGAAATGTGAATTATGTTAACATGTTGAGATTGTTCTGAAAACATGTCAAGGTGATGTGAATTTGGTTGTTTTGGTGTATCCAATGGATTCCTTGTGAAAATTTGTGTGGCAATGGTGTTTAATGTGAAAATGGCATTGGAAGCAATTGTGAAAATCTGGCATTTAGTCCATTGAAACTTTGTTCTAGGCAGTCTATTTGTACTGATGTTTTGAATGAACAAATGGTGTCTAAAAATTCTGAAACTTTCTATTCTTAAAGATCACATGCCAAGCTTCAGAATGGATATATAGTTTATGTCATTTCATTTTGTGAGTTAGGAGATATGATTGTCCAAATTTTTGATGTTGAAACTGGAATTGATTTTGGAGCAATGTTGGATTTTGAGTAATTCTGGAATTGTGTGGTGATTTCTGGTAATGGTTCATAATTTTAATATGAAGAGTACTTAAATATCTTTCAATAGGCTTTAGAATCACCTCATTTCGATTTTTCTGGAATTACTTATGATTTTTGGAAGTTCAGCTAAGAGACAAGATTTTCTTGGCTGCAGCCAAAAGGTTCTGGGCCACAGTCCAAATGTTTCTGACCTATTTTTGGCCGCGGCCAATCTTCAAAAATCAATATTTTGCAGTTTTAAAAGGTGACTTTGGTCAAGGGTTTCCCAAGCCTTTAGGTATGTGTTTAGCCTTTGATTAACCACCTAAAGGTCATGAAGGGTAACCAACTTTAAGCGTTATGAAAGTGAGAATTTGGAAAAGAGAATAACCTTATGTCCTTGAGTTGGTTATAGGGTTGGATATTTCCTTTGATCGTGAGTAACCGATGCTGGAGCACACGTGGAAAGAACAAGGGTAAGGAACTTACCTCTCCTGCATGTATTTGATATTTGTCTTGGTGTATTGATGCATATTATTGCTTTGTTTGATTATGTATAACATATATGAATGATTAAAGCTCTGTTTCTATTTATGCTATGGCCATAAGTATGTTGTTTGAAACATTAAGCACACAAATATATTATTGTGTGAGCATGAGCTATGTAATACAAGCATGTCATGCATTAAACACTTATCTTGCATGCATATTGGTATTATTTTCCTACTGAGATTCTCTCGAATCTCACCCTCCCCTACAACATTTTAGACAGGGTAGGTAGATCGAGGATAGAGCAAGCAACTGAGGGCGGTGAGGACTTCTTAGGACAATTGAGTTTGGTAGTTGGTTATCAGTGTCGATTGGGATAACTGTATATGATTGTTTGGTTATTTAGATGAGTATTTGGTTATGTATTTGAGATGAAATTATGTAATCCCCTGTTTGGGATATTGTAATGGGAAAATATGCCCCTTATACTCATTAGTAAAAGTATGGAACCCGGGATTGCCAGGATTATTGTTGTGCAATTTGATAGTTATACGAATGTGATTTATCTTCGCAAAGTAATTGTATTCAAAATATGAATGTGAGACCAGGTGAATTAGAATTTAAAAGGCATTTGTGAAAACCCTATCGGGAAGATGGGATTTTAAATGAGTTTTGTTTATCTGACGGTCTTTGATTCATTTTAATCACGTATTTTGGATAATAATTATGGAGGGGGTTACATTTGTGGTATCAGAGCTGTAGTTCCTGGCAAGTATGGGAATTTGCTAAGGATAGCTCCTTTTGATCTTTGCCTTGGTGGTAGAAGATGTATTGTGATAGTTGTTGTGTATACATATGTGTGTTCTTATTGATTGGATTTTGAAATTTGTGGACTATGTGTATACATTATTTGGCTATTCTAAAGTGGTGAATCATTGTGGAATCGAAGGATATAATGGTTTGCTTGAGAATTTGATGTGTAGACCTAGAGGTGGAGGTAATGAGTGATAATCTCTCACATAGGAGGATGATGGGTCTGATTAGAGAATGGAGGAAAATGATTTCCAAGGTATGTGAAATTGAGGTTCTAGGTTCATCATGACACCCACCTAGATGATGGGTTAGAAACCCTAGGCGGTATATTACATGGCTGTGATGTTATACTGGATTTGTGTGTTTAAAGGCCTTAAGACCTAAGGGACTAGTGTGCCTTAGGCTGGCAAAGATATTTAAACGTGTGTTGGGGCTGATGATGCTCCGTGGAAATGAGGGAAGTAATTTCTTAGTTCAACTGAGGTTGAGGTTTGGATAGATGAATTTTGAACCAAGGATCAGACTCAATAGTTTGGCTGACTCTTAGGTATTTGAGTTGACCTGGATGGTCTAAGGTACCAGAGTATGGTTACTAGATTTGAATTAAAATATGTATCAGGTATCGCAAGGTTGCTAGTTATTAATCTAGCATAGGGAAAGAGTTATTCTACGGAGGATTGAGATCGGAGAGGGCTACCTATAGAGAGTTCTTATCGGAGAGGGCTACCTATGATAACATTTGATCGGAGAGGCTATTTGTGAGTCCTTCACCTACGGCCCATCGGTGGTTCCGGTGGGAGGACTATCCCATTGGAGCAGTAGTTTATGAGGGATTGACTATGTGATTATGTGAAAGCTGTCGTGACGACAAAACCTAGTATGCAGCTACCATGAAAATGAACTGTAGAGTACAATCGTCGTGATGTTAAATTGTAGAATAGAGTTATGAGAGTATGAGCTCTTGACGATGTTTTGGTAATGGCTTCTAGAAGTGGAACTTTGGGGCTATGTTATCGTGTGAGAAGGGGATCTTGGAGGATCCCAGTTTGATTTTATGGTGTGTTGTGATGTGTTGTGAACAAGCAAGCGTTTGGATATGCCCAACCCAGCTTGATGGATAATGTGAATTGTGATGTGAAAAGGGCATCATTACTGATTGTATACTCGGTTCTAGCTTAAAATGATTGTGTATTGTGAGTTCATCTCCTGGGTTGGACCGAATCGGGTTGGTTGTCATAAAATGTCCTTGGTAGGTCATCTATGCAGGAACAGAGATAAAACAAGACAATATGACTTTGATAAGATATGGAGATACAAATCAAACCTTAGGCACTAGTAAGAGTACAATGTACTAGACCGACCCACTATGAGAAAGCTACATAGATCAAGTCATAAGCTTTTCTCATGTATAACCACGTCACAATGCCCTTTGACCTGAGGTCATCATGGATTCCTACATTAGCACTTTGAACTAGTCATAAGTCACTTTTGACTGGGTGATGATAAAGGCTACGATCGGGCTTGGTGGTTTTTCATAAGGAGGAATATGAATGGTCAAGATGGAATTTGCACATTACATTAGTAGAGATATATTACTGGGCCCCTCGATGAGTGAGTCTGAGAAATGTATGGCCATACTACGATAGAAAGGAGTTTCCATTTCTATTGTTAGACTACTCAGGAATCATGAAAGTAATGGTCAGGAAGAAGATGACATTATCCTTGCCTCATCCTTGACCGATATATCGTGTGACAAAGGGGACATGACATGGTTGTATGACAGGTTGCATTGTGTTAATGATCCTCGTATAAATTTGGTAGTCATAATATCTTGCTAAAGGCCGCTTGCAACTTGTGGGTTAGTACAATTATTAGCCCATTACCAACTTCGTATAGGCCTACAGGATCGCACACAAGAATGGCCCAACACGAGATAATATTTAATCTAGGGTGGATGAATTTTATATTTATATATATATAATATAAAAATCATGAAGATAAAATTAATAATATTATATATATGTATTTTCGAAATACATATATATATATATATATATGTATATGTATATATAAATATATTATATGATATTATTATATTGTGTTAGTTTTAAATTTAATTTTATTAAGATAAATTAAATTTAATAACTAACATGATAGCGATATAGCATGTCAAATTTAATTTATGAAGATAAATTAAATCTATTGGCTCTTCATTTGGATTAAATAAATAGATTAAATTAAAACTATTGAACAGATTTAATTGAAACTGAATTTATTTAATTAGCTCATCAAGACAATTAAGAGTTAATTAATTTTTGAATTAATAAGATTAATTTTGAAATTTGAATATAGCCCTCATGGGTTATAAAATTGATAGAGTAGAAAAACTCATACACGGATAAGAATTTAGAGCCGCAAGGGAAACCCTAGGAGACATTGGAGGTGCTAGCACGTAGTCTATGTTGGAGAGCATTCATGTGGATACCGGTAGATGGATCGGACCTGAGGTGTTGGCTCCTAGAGATCGAAAAATCCTAAGTTGAAAAGATATGAATCTTTCTAACTCGGTTTAAACACTGTTGATAGATCCGCAATTGGGATTGGCGAAATTTAAAATTCTTCCTTTGTACTTGCCGATCCTAACAGAAGGAGTTTTAAAATGGAAGAGGACGAAAACTATTATAGAAATACACAGTAATTGGGTCTTGCTGGTTACTATCACAGGTTAATACAGAAATTTTCCAGAATTACCTTACCATTGACGAAGCTCGCAAGAAGGAACCAATCATTTATGTGGGATGAACAATGTGAAAAGAGCTTCATACAACTGAAGGAGAGATTGACAACCATACTAGTATTGATTATCCTAGATCCTCGTGAAACCTACATGGTGTATAGCGATGCTAGTATTAGGATGTGTCCTTATGCAATAGGGTAAAGTAGTGGCATATACCTCTCAATAGCTGAAGACTCGTGAGTTGAATTACCGCACTCATAATCTAGAACTTGCAACGATTGTATTTGCTTTGAAGATATGGCGGCATAACCTGTATGGTACCACTGTAGAATTATATTGCGACCACAAAAGTCTCAAATACTTACACAACCAGAAAGAAATTAATATGCAGTAGCAAAGATGGATGGAGTTGTTAAAAGATTATAACCTGGAGTTCAAATACCATCCTGTAAGGCAAATGTCATTGCTGATGCTTTGAGTAGAAAGGTGGTGCAAGTAGCAGCTATGATGGTAAGAGAACAAAAATTGTTAGAAGAATTCAAAGATTTAAATCTATTAAATCAAGTATTCATGAATATAAATGAAACAAATGAAATACTCCTTTCTAGCTCTGGTGTCAGCCAAGAGGAGAGTGATCTGAGAATGCAAATTGATGAAGCTCAGAAACAAGATAAATAAGCCACGTCTATTCGAGAAAAGGTGAAAATCTGGACTATGATCTTTCACCTAATGGATTAGTCAGAAACTAGAAGCAATATATGTTCCACCAAAGGCTTATCTAAGGTGAAAAATTTTGGATGAGTCATATAAGAGTAAATATATTCTTCATCCAGGAGTGATCAAGATGTACTACAACTTGAAATTAGAATACTATTGGCCAGGGCTGAAAAGTGATGTGATCAAGTGTATTGCACAATGTTATACCTATCAAAAGGTCAAAATTGAACATCAACGACCATCAGAACTTCTGCAAAGCCCCAAAATTCTAGAGTGGAAGTAGGAAAGAGTTACTATGGATTTGGTGGTGGGATTACCTTGGTTCAAAAACTATAATGCGATATGGGTAATTGTTGACCGGTTTACAAAGTTAGATAACTTCGTACCTATCAATGCCGGTTATTCTCCTGAGAATCTAGTAGAAATTTATATAAAGGAGATAATCTGATTGCATGGTACACCAAAGAGTATTATCTCTTATAGAGATCCTCACTTCACTTTTTGATTCTAGAAAGCTCTATATGAAGTATTAGGTACAAAGCTAAATTTTAGTATGTCATAACATCCATAAATGGATGGACAGTCAGAGATGACTATACAGATACTGGAAGATATGTTGCGAGCATGTGTTATAGATTTCAAGGGAAATTGGGATTGTTTCCTTCCACTCACTCAATTTGCTTACAACAACAGTTATCATGCGAGCATTCAAATGGCTTTGTATGAAGCACTATAGAGAAGAAAGTGTGAGACACCTCTCTATTGGACAGAATTATCAGAGGAAATTGTATGGACTGGATCTGGTTGATTAGACTTCAGAACAAAGAAAAACTATTAGAAAGAGGCTCCTTACAGCATAGAGCAGACAAAAAAGCTACGCTAACAAAAAGAGAAGACCTCTAGAATTTGAAGTAGGGGATCATGTGTTCCTGAAGATATCACCTGTCATCGGAGTTGGCAGGGTAATTGGTATATTGGTCCTTTTGAGATTCTTGCAAGAATTGGACCAGTGGCATACATAATAGCCCTACCCCCGAACTTGAATAGATAAAATGATGTATTTCACATCTCTCTGTTAAAGAAGTACCAACCAGACCTCGAGCATATGATCGAGTATGAATATATTGAGGTACGAGAGAATAATACCTATGAAGTAAAACCAGAGCAAATCATTAACCGACAAGAGAAATAACTCATAAATTAAAGTATACTATTTTTGAAGGTGGTCTGGAAGGGTTTATCTCAAAGAGAGGCAACATGGGGAAGTAGAAGGGGATATGAAGAAGCGTTACTCAGAATTTATGCCTCAAGATATGTAACAAATTTCAGGGATGAAATTTATTGTGCTATGGAAGAATTGTAATATACCAAATTTTATAATACTGAAAATGTGTAAATATGGAAATAATGGAATAAAATAAAAATTGGTATATAGAAATTAAAGGTAGAGTTACTTTTGGAACACCCAGATGTCTATTGTGTCATTTGTAGAAATCGAGAGGTCAGGATTGTAAAATATGAGTGTAAGAAATTAGAGGAAAATTTGTCGGTGGTTGTAGGGCACAAAGGCATCAGTTGCGAGATAGGACGAATTTGGTCATCGTGTGCCATGCCTCAATATGCATGCCACGGTCCCACGTAGAATTATGACTAATGCACCTATAGAGCAACTTTATTAAAATAACTTCAATAAAGTATGTAATGATGGCTCATGATGACTCATGATGACATGTTCACCAAATAAGGAAATGATAAGTGTCCCAAAATCATTACAAAGTAAAAGGTTATTTTTGTGTTGGCCAAATAAGGAGGTGACATGTGTCCCTCATCATTACACATCATTACTCCCACTTTAAGCCTTTCATGTTGTCATCTCTAGAGTACGGCACCTAGCAACTGAGTCTGAGGAATCCACCGGTCTCCAGCCAGGTCACGCACTTTATGATTCGATGTCCTAACCGAGGAGTCCAGGGAAATTGTCAGGCCTCCCCCTCCCCCTAACCATTTATGCCTAACATAAGAAAAAGAAAATGAAAGACCAATGGTTATGCGACACGTGGCACTCTTAAGCTTTAAACTTGTGACACTTGGCAAGCTAAGATGAGATCACTTTGCAAGATTAAATCTCAGCCATTCCCTTCCCTTTTAAGTGCTAATATCATTTAGCCTCTAAGGGAAAGAGAAATTTGGTTTCATAAACTCAAGAACACAAGAAGAGAGAAGGAGTGAATAGTGAGTTCTCCTGACTACTGGAGCCAATTCCGACCCCGAATCGTTGTTATCGTCTAGTAAGTCCTTCAAGAAACTTTCTCTACTTACTGTAAGCTTCAATTCTATGGTTTTAAATTTCTCATTTGAAGTTTTTTGTGTCAATTAGTCTACCAGAGTGCTTTCAGAATACCAAACCACATGTAGAAACGTGAAAAGGTAAGCACATGCTTCCTTTTTAACCAATTACTTTATGTTTTCATTAATTTTTTCTTAGCTCTTAAACCACCCATGTATTTCATTCAAGGGGTTTTTTTTGAAGAAGGAAGATGTTTTAATTATATATAAGGTGATATATGATGCTTGTTGAAGTATTAGGCTTGTCGATAGTTAAAAACACAAAGTTTGATTTTTGTTGTTTTTGGACATATATTTTGGACAGAAAAAAATGGGTGAGGGAGTTTGATTTTAGTATTTTTGAGGTTTCCATTGAATTCCACATGAAAAATTGTGTGGGTAAAGGATCTGATTATAATTTTTGGAAGACTGGTTAAAAAGCTCAAATACTGGAAACTTAGCTTACTAAGCTGCTAGTATGCGTTTTTGTCTGGAAATTTTTTTTTTGTGGTGAAAATTTCACAATTTCAATCTTCAAACTTTATTTAATGATGATGAGATTTTTTAAAATTGAAGTACACTTAAAGAGCCTTAATTTGATAGGTAATATGAAGGATTTAGATAAATATACTAGGAGTTATGAGTGTTTGAAGTAGATCATTAAAACTGGTCAAATTTTCTGGCAGTTGGGGGAAAAGAAAAACTGGGAAGTATGCATGGATAGGTGGCTACTAGAAGTATGTTTTCCTTAAAATAGACTTAAGTGTAGCTTTTTGAAAATCCGCTCAAGTGTAGCTTTACACTGTACTTGAAGTTGGGACTCCCACTATTTACAAAAGATTACCGGTCTCCTTTTTAAAGATATTACTACACTTAAGCTATCCATATGCTTTGAAAACATAGGTGTTATGTTTTGTGCAAAGACTTTTATGAGATAATGCGGGGGGAATTTGAAATGTCAAAGATGAGAGAATTGAATTTCTTTCTCAGTTTGTAAATTAAGCAAAGGAAGAATGGAATTTTCATATCTCAAACAAAATATCTAAAAGAACTATTGAAGAAGTCAAAGGAAAAGACTATAACACATTGCTTGATATGATGTTGATGTCAAAGGAAAAGACTATAACATCACTAAATATAGAGGAATGATTGGCTCATTACTCTATCTCTCTACAAGTAAACCTGACATCTAATTTAGTGTTGGTATATGTGTAAGATATCAATCAGCCCCAAAAGAATCACATGCTGAAATCGTCAAATGAATCTTTAGATATCTTACTGACACAACAAAATTAGGTATCTAGTACCCTAAAGGAGGAAATGAATACCTAGTTGCATACTTAGATTTTGAACACGAAGATTACAAGACTAATAGGAAGAGTACCAGTAGGCAATGCCAGTTTCTTAGAGACTTAGTTGTATCATGGTTCAGCAATAAATAAAACACAATGTCTTTTTCGTCAAAGGAAGCTGAGTATGTCGTATCTTCAAGTTGTTGTGCACAAGTTCTTTGGCTAAAACAACAACTAGAGGATATAGGAATATATTTAAAAGAGATCCCAATTCATTGAGATAATACAAAGTACTATAAGTTTGGCAAAGCATCCTATTCATCACTCTAGGACTAAACATATAGATGTCAGACATCATTTTATTCAAGATAATGTCAGAAGAAAGACATTAACATGGTATTCTAGCATATCTCCAAATTGTTGATATATCACAAACCATTAGCGAAAGATCAATTTCTATACATTATATGAGAATTAGGAATAGTAAATCCCAATGAACTGTAAGTTATCTCTCACCTTGCTTAACTTAAGTATTCAATATATTTCTAACTTAAGCTTCAGAGTGTTTTAACAAGTTTTATGCAAGATAGGTATAGACAAGGAAGCATGATAGCTGAAATGGAATATAAATCAATTTATAGGGGTAGTAAATCGATTTAGGACATGTTAGGTAACATAAATCGATTTACAGAAGCAATAAATCGATGCAACTCAACTCTGTCTACATATAAATAGGATATAAATTGATTTACTCATGACAATAAATAGATTTAGACCAAATGTGATGTAAATTGATTTACTCATGTTAGTAAATTGATTTAGGCCAAAAGAAATATAAATCAAGATTATCTGAACATGGCATCAATTCTATCTCAAGAGGCTTAAGATGTAGGACAATGGATCTATGATGAAATAGTAAGTTTTAGATTCCATTACTCCACCATTTGGAAAACATATTTGGTTACTGCTCTTTTGATGTATTAAACATCTCTATTAAGATGATTGTTCCAATTCATAAAAAGGACATTTGTAGTAACATGTTAAGTCAACACTATGTGAAATTCAAACACAACTTTTAGCAAAATCTAATAGCCACTACATATAGATTTATTTATCTAGATCACCACTGAAAGTGTAGGTTTTATATTTTCTTGATGTAGATCTAAATCTAATTGGTTAACTATTGCCAACTCAAGTTTATTTAAATGCACAACAATCAAGAAGGCTACCTTCTCGTTATGCATACCCCTTTGTAACTAAATAAGTCTTATGCACGTTATTGGATCTTAAAAAATTGAGATCTCACTTGTTCCTAATAGCCTTTTTGACTTGGTGGTAGATCAACTAATTATCAACTTGATTCTTTCTCAAAGAATCAATTTCTTTTTCAATTGCTTAATACCATTCTTCCTTCATAAGGCATCTTGTAAATAATGCAACTAATTATCCTCCTATGGAATAACCATAAACATTTTTTAGTTACTCATTTTCACTAGAGTATCTTGTATTTCTTTTTTATTTGCTTATTTATTCAGGTCACTTTATAGACCATTCTAATCTCCTACTCATAAGATGATTGAGGATAATTAGCATGTTATGTACTACCTTGTCTCTGTGTCTCGCATAGAGATACAATGTGATTTGTTTCACACTTCTTTGGAAACTAATTCACAACAAATGTTGACCTTTTGATTCTTTTAGGTCACAATTCTATCGTCATTTTCCCTTGTGAACACGTAATCCTAATGAACTCCCACTTACAACTACTATAGGAGTTCACAAATAACCCTTATGGTCTATTAAAAGCCTCAAATTTGACTTTTGTTTAGTTTAACATTCATAGGGTGTTGAAGTGACCAATTTAGAGGGTATATGGTTAAGCTCAAGTCCTTATACACTTGATGAACCCAAGGATATATGCTAATCCACCAAAGGTGGACTAGATAATAATCTCTCACTCACATTTAGTGGATTAGAATAAGCCATCAATATTTAACCAAGTCTAATAGCATTTTATTATGCCACTCAACAATTCTATTTGGTGGTGGAGTGCTTGGGATAGTTAACTATTTAATTATCCCTTTCTTTGCACAAAGCTCACTGAAACTGGTCAAATAGATGTTCACAGCCTTAATTAGTTTGTAGGACCTTTAAAAATTCTATCTAAATGTTTCTCAAATTTTATTCATGTATCATCTAAAATACTTAGTTTCAAACTTGTGTGCAAACCATTAATAATCATGACATGATAAATCATCAAGAAATTTAATAATATACCAAGTCCTATGTCTCACCCTCATACTTAAAATTCCACACCGAAATTAGAAGAAATAGTAAAGCAATCAAGTACAAAGAATTTACCAGCATGCTTCAATAACTAAGAAATTTCAAGAAAGAAATATTGAATCACAACCAAACATTTTTATAAGGCAATTCATACTATGTTGTTTCCCTTATCAAGCAACATAGGTCTCATAGTCTCATCTATGCTAAGTTGATATCTCAACTTCAGCATTGCCATGGGCTTTGGTGAATGACTTAACAATGACTTCTTTATATAAGACCTTCCAATACCATATATAGCCTTTCTTGGCTAAGTCACTAAATTCATTCCGGTCATAAGGTTACTTATGCTTGATTTAATTGAATAACTTATCAATGATATAGCACATCGAAGCATACAATGTCATATACATGTATTATTTTTTACTAGAAAAATAACAACATCATTAGGTCCATGATCAAGAGAATATGTTTGTATCTCTCATCGCATAGATCCCAACCATGCTACTATCATCTATCAAGAATTTCATACAAGTTCCTTAAATAACATATTCAATTATGACTCTTAGAAGGCTCATTTTTTAAAAGCTCCCACTTAGATAGAGCATATAATGCTCTTATAATACTCATTGTCCAAGAGCTCCTACTTAGATAAAGCATATGATGCTCTTAAAATACTCATTTTCTAACAGCTCCCACTTATAAAGAGTATTTGACATTTACTGCTCCATTTCTTCCATTATGTTCACAATGTCTTATTTAACCTCTAATCTAGGAGTTGGGACAACATAATAGTTTTTCTAAATTCTCGCTACACAATTTTCAACCAAAACAAATTCTCTAAAGGGTTAAGTCTTCATTCTTCTCAAACCTAATATGGTATTTTCTCAACAATTATTGCAAGAATTTTATGTCTTTTATAATCTCAATAATCTCTTATAGTTTCTTTATATTTTCTAGAAGAAATATTCCAAATTTCTTATTTAAACCATATATTCTTCTTAATAGCAACATTTAGTATTTCTTCTTTAATTCTTTTTTATAGTTTCAGGTATTGGAAATTGGTCTGGGCTTAGGGTTCTTGTCTTGAGATGGGCTTTCACTCTATATTCAAGGTACATCATTTCTTGAATTCCATCATGGTCCAAAGCTTGTATGTAAGGAAACATCACCATTTGAAATTTTCTCTCACTTTGATCAGACATTGCTTCTACAATATCTAATATGTTACTTTTACCTCTTGGGGGTTTCTCTGGATTCAAATCTTGACATTAACTTTCTTGAGATTCAGGAAATTCAAGTCCCTCTAAGGAATCATCTTCTCAGTTCTCTTCTAGTTACTCCTCTCATTCCATTTCATAATCAATTATAACGTTACTTTAGATTCTTCCTATCTTGATCTTCTATCAAGAAATTCTCTTTCTAGGTTGTCACTCAGAGTTTCATATTCCAATGGACAAATCTTTATCTTATTCAGTACTCAGAGGCTCAAATTTCTCTCAGTAATTTATGTTTGGATCAACATTTAAATTTTCTAAAGCCATCAAGTTCATGTTTGGATATATGTTTTCCAACAACAACATTATTCAAAAGACTATAATAAATTTTATTTCAGTGATTTTAAAAAAACTCTTGATTCACATTTATTCAAAACAAATAATATAAATCATTACAAATATTTTAGAATATTTTAAACAAAATAAAAATCACTATTATATCACTAAAAAGTTTAAAACAAATCTAAACACTACTATAAAAAGAGGGAATAGTGGCGAACATTTTGTAGCACTTCTTTACAGCTTAATTTTTTTTTAAAAAAAAGCATAGACAAGTTGTGGTGCTTACTTGAGTAAGTGCCACAGCTTGTAGGGGCCCTTATGTTGCTCTTAGTCAACCAAGCGCCATAGCTGATTAGGTGGCTTGAACCAAGGGCCATATAAGACACCACATGTGGTGGAACACAAGGTGGAAAGTGGATTTCTCATCCGCTTTCACCCAATTAGGCCTCTTATCCTCTCCTCCTCCCCCTTTATAGACCTTAAAACTATCACACAGTCACACTATCCCCACTCTTGAACTTTTTGCTCCCTTTTTTCCCATCTTGCACCATTTTCCTCCTACTGTTGTCCCCACTACTGTCCCCCATTTGTTCCCTTTTCTTCCTCTTCTTTTAGTTCCCACTTCAGTATCCAGCTCAAACAAAGGATTATTAGTTTTATCCGCATTATAAGTACATACACCCTTTATCTTTTGGTCCCTATGCATGCCCTTTATCCTTTAGTCACAATGTACACCCTTTATCCTCAATGTAAATGATCTCCTGCTCTTTTGGTCACCACTCTCCCTATTGTAGCTCACATTTCCTCCTCCTCACTCAAGCATTACCAATGATGTCACCGTACTCCTTTTCTTTGGTCTTGCGCTATGCAAATTTGTAAGTACCATATATGCCCTTTATCTTTTTGTATTATTATTTTTAAAGATGCATGCAACTTTATCTTTCTAATTCACCTATGATCTATGTTGGCAAATATGATTTCTTTCGTTATGAGCTATGAAAAGTTATTATGATGCTGCGCGATTAATTGATAGATTATTTGTCAATTAAAAGAGAGGGTTTAAGATCTGGAAGGCTTCAATTTTTAAGATGTTATGCATGTTGCCGATTTTATTTTAAAATAAATAAGAGAAGATAAAAGTAATTAGTAAATGAAATAGTCAAACAACTAATCACTTTTTAAAAATAGGTTGAAGGTATAGATGGATCTAAAATGGATGTCATCTGATGGGTGTTCAAGGAAATATATAGATAGGGTTAAAAAGTTTATTAGATTTACAATCGAGCATACAAAAGATCCTAACAAAATCTTGTGTCCTTTCTTATCTTGTTGCTATAGAAAGCGAATTAGTCCACTTGATTTGCTAGATCATATAGTATGTCTTGAAATTGATCAAACATATACATAATGGAGAAGGATAGTGAGACGAACGTGCATGTAGTCATCAAGTGTATACCACAAGTGGTGCTTTGAATGAATTTGGCCAAAGCATGTGTGATAAAGATGATGGTCTTTAAAAAATGCTAATTGTGGTCAAAGAGGTGCTTCATAACTGTCTTAAAGCATTTGACAAGTTGAAAGGTGATGTAGAGAAACCATTATATGCTGGTAGTACTAAATACACAAGATTGCTAGCAGGTTGAAATTGTACAACTTTAAAGCACGCTATGGATTGAGTGATTCAGGTTCACCGCACTGCTTGAACTTTTGCAAAATATGCTTCTAGAAGAAAATGTACTTCCTACTAAGACATACGAGGCAAAGCGCATTATTTTCTCTACAACTGATATGGGTTATAAGAAAATACATGCATGCCCTAACGATTGCATATTATTTTGGAATTAGATTGCAATGCTAGAAAAGTTCCCTAAATGCAATGCATCTTGATATAGGAAGAAGAAAGGAAAAAGCCCTTTGAAGATCCTATGGTATTTTCCCATTATTCTAAGATTCAAGCAACTGTACAGTAATGCAAAGATTGCTAAGCAGTTGACATGGCATGTTTAATATCCTGAACTTTAGGCCTAGAAACTTTAGTATAAGCCTGCATTAGGCAGATGACTGAGCCCAGTTTGGGAAGAGTCCCAAGAATAAAGAGAGATAGAAAGAATCTCAAGGACTATGTGATTTAGGCCTATAGGGCAAAGGCCATGTGGCGCCATCTAAGGGTGTACACAAACACTAGGCAAGATCTTGAGGCCACAGGGACATATGGCGCAAAACCGAGTGACTCCGTATAAACTAGCTTTAATAAAGTAAAAGTAATGATTAAAGCTAGAGTAGCTTTATTAAAGCCACTTTTTTACTTTCTTCCCTAGTTGACCAATCAAGAAGTGCCACCTAGCACAATGTCAGGGGAATTCACTAGTCCGGTCATGTACCTAACTTACTTGGACACCGAGCATGGAAGCTGGATGAAATCATCAAACCACGTTTTTCCTGACCAGTAGGGGATTGCTAGGAGGAAAGAGGAAAGAGAATGATTATATTTTGGCATGTCCTATTCCCTGACATTCCTCAGGTAAGTCAGGTGAATTTCCTGGTGGTTAGGTTGTCTAAGTCAGAGAAAAGGAGCACCGAGCACCATAGGATATTTTTGGGCACATGACACATGTCATTGCAAGAACCACTCACTTTCTCTCACTCCCTTTATTCAATTCATCTAGCCAAGGGAAAATAAGGCAAAAAATGAGGAAAATCAAGAGAAAATGGAAGAGGAAAGAGAAAGAATAGTGAAAGTTCTTAAGCTCTAGAGTCGATTTCATCTCTGATTTGGCATTTCCAGCTTTTCAATTCTTCTCTAATGTTGTTCCTCTTAGTGAGAGCAACATTTCTAGGGTTTCATATTTCCTGTCAGAGGTGTTTGATGCTGTTTACTCAGGAGAGGTGTTGCCAGAATCAAGAACCGATTATGGAATCGAGTATAGGGCTATGAGGTGACAAAGAAGAGGCAAGGGAAACAACTTCAATGGTTGGAAGAAAAGGAACAAGAGGAGGACATAAAAACACAAGGGGTGATGAAGTACAGAGGAGTAATATAAGAAGATACGCAAGAGGGAATTACGATAGAGATTGGAATATTGGCTTCATTTGTAAATGATGTAATCATTTAAAGTTTTTGGGTCGGATAATAAATTCCCTATTTATGAGCAGAGAAGCGTTGTAATAATACTCTGATAATAAATAATGGAAAGAAGTTAGTAACCCCATGAATAAAGCTAAGTACGCCGATAATTAATGAATATCAACCCCATGAATTAACGATTAAGTCTGGGTTTTAGGACATAAGTAATCTTTCCCCTAAGCTGGTAATGCTTCCGCAGTGTAATATAAAGGGGTCTAGGACCGGTATACCCTATGTTTTGGAAAAAGATACTAGCTTATGGTGCCATATGGTATCCACAAGCAAACAGTCGATATTTCTTATAGTCAGAGGCCATGTGGCACCATCTGAGGGGTTACACGGACACTTGGCAAGATCTTGAGGCCATAAGGACACATGACATAAAATCGAGTGACTTCGTATAAAGTAGTTTTAATAAAGTAAAAGTAATTATTAAAGTTAAAGTAGCTTTATTAAAGCCACTTTTTGCTTGGCTCAAAAAAGCCACTTTTTGACTTTCTTCCCTAGTTGACCAATCAAGAAGTGCCACCTAGCACAATGGTTAAGGGAATTCACCAGTCTCTGGTCCGGTCATGTACCTGACTTACCAGGACACTGAGCTTGAAAGCCAGATGAAATCATCGAACCCTTCTTCCCTGACCAATGGGGGACCACTAGGAGGAGAGACGAAAGAGAATGATTATATTTTGGCATATGTAATACCCCGAATTTTAAGACTTGAGGCTAGAGAATAAGCCTGAGATTAGTGGATTGCTAAGCCCGGTTTAGCAAGATCCCAAATTGTGATTAAGAGATAATGACTCCAAAAGTGGATGTGGTTAGTGATAAATAAACCCTTTTGGAGATTATGGTGTGATTTGGCACCCGATGTGACTCGTATGTGCTGTGAGCAGCGCCAAAACCCTATATTTGAGTTCAATTATGGATTAACCTCTAAATTGACTTAAAATAAAGGGGAGGGCACATTGTTAAAGAAAATGAATGAGAAAATGATTTTGATGGTGATTCCAAGTGAATTACCGTAATCAGGGGCAAAACGGTAAAGTTACCGACCAGTTGATCGGTTACCGAAGAGGAAACTCATTGGTAACTTCAAGATCAATGGTTGAGATTGATTTGTGTAGAGATTAAGTGGGTGGAATCCCATGTGTGTGGGTTCATGTGAACTCATAGAGATTGAATAAGGGTGTGACAAGTGTCACAATTTGAGCCCTTGGATTTGGTCAAAGATTTCAACTCATTTTCCCTCTTTCCTCTCTTTATTTTGGACGGTTTTTGGCCCTAAAAACCTGATTCTCTCTTCATCATCTTCATCTTCACTCCCTCTCTCTCTCAAGACTCCATGGCGCCCAAGTGGAGGAGGAAAGAGAAAGAATCAAGGTGAGATTTAGCTTGTTTCTTGTCCTCTACTGCTCTAATCACCTTCTATAAAGTTGTTCATAGTGATGAGAGCTACATCTCTATGGTTTTAGATTCTTGATTGGAGGTGGTTGATGGCTTGAGGAAATTTGGAAAGATGGAGAATCAAATAATTGGTTTGGGAAAGAGGAAGAGGTGAGTATTTGAAACATTTTGACCTAAGTTTTGTGATTATTGGTTAAGCCTTGTAAATTTCGAATTTTGCCCTGATTTTCATGTGATTTTTGATTGGAGAATTGGATTGTGTTTTATGTTGGAAATGGTGCCATGTTGTGGTATTTGATCATTGAAATTGGTTTTGAATTTGAAATGGAAAGAGATTGTAATGTAGAGTTGGTATTGTGAATTGTGTGACATGTTGTAATTCATTGTGAAACATGTCAATATAATGTGAATTTGGTTGATTTGGTATTTCCAAGGGATTCCTTGTGAAATTTTGTGTGAGAATTGTAATATCCCAAAAAGTGATTAAGGGCTAATGACTTCAAAAGTGGATGTAATTATTGTTGAATAAACACTTTTGGAGAATGTGTGATGGGAATTTGGATATTTTAATGATTCCAATGGCTTCCTTGTGAAAATTCATGTGGGGAGAGTGTTTATTGTGAAGTTGGAACCATTGGGAACAATTGTGCAAAAGTTGAAAACTCTGTCCATTGAAACTCTGTACAGGGCAGCCAATTGGTATGGACGTTTTAAATAGGCAAATAGTGTCTAAAAATTCTGAAATTTTCCAGTATTAAAGTTCACATGTCAAGCTTCAAAATGAACATATAATTTGTATCATTTTGATTTGTGACCTAAGAGTTTTGGATTTTTGAAGTTTGCCCAGCGAAATTAATTATTTTCTGGAACAGTATGCAAAGATTGAAATTCTGGGAATTTTGTGGTGATTTTCAGTAATGGTCAATATTTTTCCTATGAATAGGACTTAAATATCTTTCATTTGGCTTTGGAATCACCTCATTTCGATTTTTGTAGAATTAGTTATTATTTTTCAAAGTTGGGCAGAAAATCTGCCAGAAAATCCGAAAATGTGAAATTAGAAATTATGACATCATTATGTGGTAAGGTGACATCAACATGGAATTAAAAGCAATTCCATCATCTTCATCAGCCATTCCCGACCCATTCCAGAGGGAAAAAAAACGTGAAGAGAGCTTGGAGAAAAGAGAGAAAAAGAGGAAGGAATCTCGCAAGGTAAGCCGATTTCTCCGGCGATTTAGCTCCTAACGCGTATAACTCCGACTCTAAGCTACTCCTCTTTATTCTTTAAGGTTTTGAAGCAAATAATTTCTGGTTCAAAGAGGCTAGGGTTCAGCCAAATTTGGAAAAAGCTAGTGGGAGCTTGAGGTAACTTCCAAACTTTCGTATATTGCTTATTCTGGCTGCTGTGGGCAATTTAATCGGTGAAATTTCACCGGATTGCCATTGGTTTTAAAGTTTGGAAATGATATGGCCTAGGGGTTATGCTGCCCAAATTGGGTCTTAATGTTAGTTTTAACCTAATGTAATGGTTAATAAAGTGGTTAGGAGTAGAAAGGAACGCGTTTACGGAGCCGAAATCATAAAACCCCGATTTTCCCCGGAGAACTCATAAATTTTGGCCAGCTCTAGAAATGGGTCTTAGAGTTAGATTTTCAATGATTTGATGGTTCCATTGAGTTCAGGGGCGAAAATTAGGTGGGGTTACAGTTGGTCACTTTTTCGGAAAAGGCCGAAAAAGCATAATTACGAAAACGCCCTTAAAACCCTTAAAGTGGGGCTGCCAAGGGTAAATTTGTAATTTAACATTGAATTTGATAATTCCGAGTACGGAAATGGATTCCTTGGGAGGAAATATGTTAGGATAGCCCAGATTAGAATTTCGGGAAATGTGCAACCGGACCGGGTACGGCGGGCCCAGGCCGGGTCCCCAAGGGCATTTTTGTAAATTTTCATTATAGACTGGTATGGAACCTATTCTAAGTGTTTGAAAGTAGGAATTGGGGGTAGGAAATTAATCCACCATTCTTGATTTTGTTTATAGGCTTCGATATTTGCCGCCCTCGTGAGCCAACTGCGCCGAAGGACGCCAGGAAAGGACAAGGTAGTGACTCTCTCTCTTATACTATGTATAATGCTCTGTATGTGTGTGTTATCACTATTCTGTGATGAATCTTTGATGCTGCTGCGGTTACAGCTGGTGATAGCTGTCGTTTACAGCGCAAGCTGTCGTTTACAGCGCAAGCTGTCGTTTACAGCGTAAGCTGTCGTTATTGTGATTACAGCATAAGCTGTCGTTATTGTGAATACAGCGTAAGCTGTCGTGATTATATTACATCGAGAGCTGTCGTATTGTGCATACAGCCGTGAGTGCTGTCGTTTGTGGTGAAAACCATGTATCTTTGAGATTGCTGCTGCTGTTGCTGGTTGTGATTTATATACATGCTTGGTGTTATGCATTGTGTGAGTGGTTTGTTACTACTGGGATTCGCTCGAATCTCATTCTTTCCTATGACTAATATTTCAGACAGGGCATGTGGCTCAAAGGAGAAGCGGCCAACCCGAAGCACTTAGGATCTTTAGTGATACTAGGGATTTTTGAGATGTTGGTTATCTATTTTGAACTTGGGATTACTGTATATTTCGAATTAGGAATATTACCTTCAGTTTTGGTTGTGTAATCCCCTAGTGGATACTTATAAACCTCAGGTTATATGTATAGAACCCGGGAGTTGCCGGGGATTTGGTTATACACTCTGATATGATTGAATGTATATTAACTGCACAGGTAATTATATTCGAATGTTGAAATTGAGACCAGGATGGGAAAAAGATTTTTGAAAGTTTTGTGAAAATTTTACTGTGAGACTGAAGGTTTAAAATGAGGTTAAAGCGAGGTTAAAGCATCCAATGGTCTCTAATCCGAATTAAATATGCATTATCGAATTATAATTACGTGTTTAAAAGCAGGGGGTTACAAGAATGATGTTTGATATGAAAATTGGACCATTGGAAGCCAATTGTGCAAATCTGGAATTCTGTCCAATGTAAGTCTGTTCTAGGCAGTCAGATGGTGTGGACGTTTTGACTGGGCAAATGATGTTGAAAAATTATGAAACTTTCCAGCCTTAAATTTCACCTCCCAAGGTTCAAAATGGACATATAATGTGTGCCATTTCGTTTTGAGAACTGGGAGTTATAGCTGTCCAAAGTTTGTGGTCGAAAATGGATTCTGTTTTGGGACAGTCTTGAGTTTTGGGGAATTCTGTGTTTGTGTGGTGATTTCTAGTAAAGGCCAATATTTTTCCTGTGTAGAGGACTTGAATAGATTTCATTTGGCTTTGGGATCACCTCATTTCGATTTTTGTGGAATTAGTTATGATTTTTGGAAGTTTAGCCAGGAAACTGGATTTTCTGGGCCGCGGCCCGAGGATTTTGGGCCGCAGCCCAAATGTTTCTGAGCGCTTCTGGGCAGCGTTGGGCCGCAGCCCAAGGATTCTGGGCCGCATCCCAAATGTTTCTGGGCAGTTTTGGGCCGCAACCCAAGGATTGTGGGCCGCGGCCCAACCCCAAAAATCAGCATATTGGACTTTTTAAAAGTGATCTTTGGTCAAGTGTTTCCCAAGCCTTTAGGCATATGTTTGGGCTTTGATTAGCCACTTAAAGGTCGTGAATGATAACCAACTTAAGTGTTTGAGAGTTAAAGAATTGGAAAAGGGAATAACCCTATGTCCTTGTTTGGTTATAGGGTTTGATGTTCGCCCTGAACGTGGTTCGATATTCGCCTGATCGTGAGCAGCCGGAGCCGGAGCTTACGTGGAAAGAGTGTAGGAAACATATCTCTTCTACTTGTATTTGATATATGTGTTAATGTGTTGATGCATGTCTTAGCTTTGCATGGTTATGTGTTATTGAAGCTATGTTTCAATTTATGCTATGGCCATTAGTATATTGTTAGAAGCATTGAGCTTACAGATTTGTCATCATGATAGTTATGTGATGCAAGCATGTCATGCATTAAACATCTATCGTACATGCATATTGATATTGTTTACCTACTGAGATTCTCTCGAATCTCACCCTCCCCTACTAACCTTTCAGACAAGGTAGTAGATTAAGGATACAGCAAGCAGCTAAGGGCGATGAAGACTCCTTCGGGATTGAATTCGGTAGTTGGTTATCATCATAATTGGGATGATTTGTATTTGTATATGGATTTGGATATGTATATATGTATGTGGATGAGGATTTGATTATGTGTATGAGAAAGATTTGTGTAATTTCCATATGAGGGCTTGTATGGGCGAATATGCCCTATAAAGCTTGAGTTAATAAATGGAATTCGGGATTGCCGGGATTATTATATCGTGTACTCTGATATATTAAATGTGATTTATCTTTGTGTAGTAATTATATTCGGAAGATGAATGTGAGACCAGGTTATGAATAATTTCGAAATGTATTTATGAAAACCCCATCTGGTAGATGGGTTTGTAAAATGTAGTTTTTGTTCTTTATTGGTCTCTATTTCGCTTTATTGCGTAATCCGAATATTAATTACGGCAGGGGGTTACAACATACATGTCCTATTCCCTGATATATATTCCTCGGGCAGGTTGGGTGAATTTCCCGGTGGTTAGGTTGATTATGAGTACCATGCACCCTGGGTTATTTTTGGGCATGTAACACATGTCATTGCATGAACCACCCACTCTCCCCCCCCCCCCTTATTAAATTCAGCTAGCTAAGGGAAAATAAGGCTAAAAATGAGAAAAATCAAGAGAAAATAAAAGAGGAAAGAGAAAGGATGAATAGTGAAAGTTCTTGAGCTCCGGAACCGATTTCACCACCGATTCGACATTTCCAGCTTCCGGAGTCCTCTCTAATATTGTTCCTCTCAATGAGATCAACATTTCTACGGCTTCGGATTTCCTATCAAAGGTGTTTGGTGTCGTCTACTCAGGAGAGGTGCTGTTGGAATCAAGAACCAGTTGCGGTGACAAAGAAGAGGCAAGGGAAAGGAGTAATGCAGGAAGATGCGCAAAGAGATAAAGACAAAGAGGACGAGGACATAAAGACACAAGGGGTGATGAAGTACAAAGGAGTAATGCAGGAAGATGCGCAAGAGGAATTACAAATGAAACCAATTTTCCAATCTCTACCGTAATTCCCTCAATTAGGGGGGCTAAAGCAAGTATTACCGATGGCCATCAAATATTTACAGACAATTATTTAACGGTTCTGCTGAACAACCATCAAGTATGTCAACTATACCTAACAGTTATTAAAGGAAACCCATCAAGTATTTATACCCCTATAAGTTAATTACATGGCCTTGTTGAAACCTTAATACATGATGGTTTTTGTGTTAGAACCGTCAAATATGTGACTGCATATTTGACGATTATGAACTGTCAAATATTTGGCTTTGAGAATATTTGACGCATCCTTACTTGACGGTTTGGAACTGTTAAGTATAAGAAATAATACCCGTCAAATATGGGTTTTTCTGTACTACTGCAAGTTCCCCATTTGGGACTTCATCCAGTATATGAGTATTTTCTAGGGCTTACGTCCCAAAATTTATTTTCATTTCCTAGTTGTCAAATATGTCTTTCTTCAACCGTCACCACCGATTGCTTTACGCTTTTTTTTATTTAATTGACAAGTATGAAGCGTTATGCTAAGTATAACGATTTCTCTAGCAGTAAGGGTTGCTAAGGGAGTGAGGAAACTAATAATAGAAGACGACTCGATGGTGGTAGCGTATCAGATTGAGGCTTATCATTAAGGACCTCTTCAGAAGTTGCTTGCTGGTGTATTGAATACAGAATGGCAAGCGTCCAAACAGCACACGCACAGGGAAGGACGCAATGTAGCGGATTGGTTAGCTACTTTGAGTTTGCTACAGAGTTTTAACAGTATACAGTTGTACAAGTCACCAGCTGAGTTGCATATGATTTTTTGTTTTGTGATTGCCTGAGATTACCTGCCCAAGAGAAGTTTTTGTTTGAATAAAGATTGACTGGGATTTTTCCCCGTTTTGCGCCCCAAAAAAAACACGACGAAAAGAATATTTGTTTTTTGAATAAGTAACGAAAAGAATGTTAAATGAACTTATGATTACACAATCATTCCAATGTCATTTCTAGGGCAAGAGAACATCATATTCCAGTACTCACCAAGATAAAAACAACATCATAAAATAGATATACCTAATTTAATTAAACAATGATTGGTTATGAGAAATTTAAAAAGCCAATAGTAATTTGAAACATGATATCGTCATAAAACACCCCTTACATTTGCTTTTTACCTGTGACTGAATTCCACTACAAACTGTGGCAATTCAACATGTAATTTGATCAATACCAAGTTAGTTATGAAAGCTCTACAGGATGTTGTGGATTGATCACACTTGCAATCTTAGATCATTCCTGCCTGTGGAGAAAAATCACAAAAACTTAGAGGTCACATCTGTTCCTGGAGAAGAGAGGAATGCATATGCATAGGAAACTAGTAACAGCTGATGAGAATAAGAATTCTGTAAAACTTGTTGTAAGAAAAATTGCCACAAAATTTTGAATTTATCAATATTCATTCTGACAGTTATATAGGCATTTACTGCATATGAAAAGTTTACAATAAAAATTTTAGACGGTTTTATCCCAAAATAATATTTTCAATAATATCTCTAAGCAACTTAAAATTTGAAATCTTAAATATACAATCGAAAATTTGTCCATTCAATAGTAGAATTGCATTCTATCGACAAACACAATTAAAGAGTTTCAATGAAAAGAGTAATCCACATAAAATGATTAAAAAAACAGTAAGCATCCTTTAAGTCACCGATTAGTGGTTCAGACTAGCAAACGAAATATAGTTTCACTTTTCATCAACAGTTAGTTAATTCCTTGGAGAGTAGTTGAGTTGTCATGGGTCGAATTTAAAAGCTTCGAAAGAGAACTTACTCAATTTCTTGATATTTTCTTTTTCCCTTTCTTTCAGTAATGTTATTATTGCTACTTTTTCCCCTGTCCCTGAATGACAAAAGAAAGCTAAGATTAGGAGAGGCCATGTTAGGTCTTAGTTTCGAAAATGGTTATTGATATGTTAAAATATTGACTTGATTCTAACTAGTAGGTACGTGTCACAACCCAAAATTCACGGCAACAAAGTGAGAAGCACTTATTGATTACCTATTAAGGAAGTCAAGTCTCAGAGGTGATGGTGCCCTACTTTCACTCCATTCATCAAAATCCTTCTCACGCGCCAGACGCCACCCACATCCCATTATTTCCAAATCATGGAGACCACTAATTATGTTGGTAGCTGGAAAATATAGTGTCAAAACAACTTGGCTGCCTTCTGCACTTGGATGTTGTCTGCTGTCTTTTGCTTCGAAAGGATAAAATCCTACATAAACTCGACAGTCATGCATATAATAAGCCGGAGTACCATGTATTTTAGTTTTATTGGGATGGCAGTTATCTTCGAATTTCCAATCTACGGAGAAACCAAGCCATGCTTTAGATAAGAATTGAAAAACAACGCATACAGCAATTCCCCAGCGTTCTTCATTAGAATCTGTAACAGCGTTGGAAGGTATATCTGCGGTAATGGTTACAAATTCACCTGAGCCATCCTTACCCCAACAATATTCCCACTGTTCAAACCATGTTGGGATTCTTGTCCATAGTTGGAAGTCATAGAAAAGGTGAATGGGACCCTGCACAACACTCGGAAGATGCATCAAAACTGAGGGCTTAGGAGCTTTATATATACTTAAGAACGGCATGATGGCAAATGTTTAGAATTCACATGCAAAAGTAATGACTAAATTCTTGTTAAAATTATGAATTAGTTAGGTGTGTATATATATATTATGTTTGTCTTTCTATCAAAAATAATTGAAGTCAATTGCTAAGACTTTCCTTAACAGTATATACCTTTTAATTTATCTTTCAATTATTCAATGTGGGACTTAATCATTCATTCTAATAAATTCTTTGGCCATAATTTAAAAAGGAAAGAATAAATAGAATTATAAGAAACAAATTTTGGGAAATGGATAAAAACCTTTGGAGCACAAGATGCATAGAGATGTCGTAGAGCGGATGTGGGTTCCAACAAACCACAGTTGCTTGCACATATAATTAAATTTGGAGGAAGCTTGGGTATTGACTTCAGTCTGCTGCAAAATGTCAAGTCTAAGCATTTGAGATTTGTCAAATGAATTATGGATTGAGGAATATCGGTGATATCAGTGCCCCTCACATCAAGGAAGTATATACTTCCCATATTTCTCCCAAACACAGGAAGCTTCTCTAACTTTAAGCATCCACATAGTATCAACTCCGCTAGGTTATCCGTTTCCAATTCAGTGGGAAGACTTTCGAGTCTTCTGCACTCTTGAAGACTCAACTTAACCAGCTTCTTCAATTGCCCAACAGATTCATGAACCCGGACTAGCTTTCTGCATCTATTGAGCAACAACTCCTCAAGGTTTGGTGTACCACTGAAATCTGGGGTCTCACTTAGAGATTCGGAACCACTCATATCAATGATCCTCAGCTTATTCAAAACCTGATAGACAGATAAGACATAACACACAGAATGAGTCAGTATTCTCAAAGTGAAGTGGTAACATTTACTTTGTGTGTGTAATATTCAAGATTGTGGAAGTTTAATATATACCCGATTTCCTTCCCATAGTTTTTGGATATTGCTATTGCACAATTGAAGGGTTTCAAGATTGCATAACTGTTCGATTGATGGCAGACAATCCTGAGCATAATCATCCCATCTCAGAAATTTTAATGAAGTTGGAAGAGATTCGAGCTTTCTCAAAAGCTGCACCTTACTCAAGTCCAGAAATCTAAGATTTATCATCTTTAAAAAGCAGTTGGGGTCCCAATCCGCTTTAACAATCCGTCGTTGTGTCTCCAAAACTATACCTTGAACGTGTTTTGTTCCCTATTGTACATGTATGAAGATTAAATTAACATGATGCAAGAAAATATGATATGATGCAACTAATGCAATATATAATACAACTTTAGCACACTTAGAAAAAAGGTTAAGGTGCAGATATTCCCCTAAAGTTGAGCAATGTTGCCTCAAAAGTATATTTTTGTGTTCAAAATTACCATGGAAATGCTAAAATAGAACAATATTGCCCCTTATACCATTAAATTTGTTACCATTCAATGTCAACTTTTTAACCGTCAATGTTGGTTTTTTAATAAGGCGATAAGCAAAAACTCATAGGGAAAATTTACACTTTAACCCAAAAACAAAAAAATCACCTTATTTTCTTTCAATACAAGATCAATATCCTCTAATGACCACAATCTGCTGCGTCTTCCAGCAATTGGAGATTCTTCAAAGACAATGTCTCTTCCCATCTCTTTAAGCAAATCATGCATATACAGGCATTCCTTTGAAGCCTCTTGAAGTAACCAATCATACAAATAAGTTGGTAAAAAAGTGTCCCTTCTCACATCTTGAATCCTTCCAAGCATATCATGATCTTCCTTTGCATTTTGCCTTAAATCTGATTTTGAATGAGCGACATTTAGCATAGATTTTTCAATTAGAACTTCAATTCCATTTGTTGAATGAGGACCACACAATTCCAATATGTTTGTCACCTTGACTATGGGCTCCCTGTTAAAAAAACATGCAATATCTAAAAATATTCTTTTGTACTCCTCATCTTTTAATCCATCATAACTTATGCGAAGTTGACTAGGGATATCAGTGGGTAAATTTTGCCTCAACCTTACAGATGCTTTTTTCCATTCATGTTCATCTTTTTTGCAAAGACATGAACCCAAGACTTTAAGGACCAGAGGAAGTCGACATGCAGATTTAATTACTTCTTCAGACAAATGCAAATAAACTTGTTCAGGCTCATCCTTTCTAAAAGCTTCCTGACGTAAGAGCTTAAGACATTCATCAGGATGTAATCTTTCAAGCTCATACTCTTCAATCTGTTCATACAATGTCAACAATCTTTTGTCCCTAGTAGTTATTACTATTTTGCTCCCTGTACCAAACCATTCCTTATTTCCAGCTAAATGTTCTAGTTGGCTTCCTTGGCTGACATCATCGAGAATAATAAGAACATTTTTATGACACAAAATTTTTTTTATTATCTTTGCACCTTGGGAAAAATCATCTATATCTCGTTCGCCAAATCCAAGCTCAGAAACAAGCTTCTTTTGTAAGGAAACTATGCCAACCCTTTCCGAATCCTCCCTTACATTGTCAAGAAAACAAGTAGCATCAAATTTGCTTTGCATTGCATCATAAACAAGTCGAGCAAGAGTTGTCTTGCCTATTCCACTCTCGCCCCATATCCCTACAAAGCATGTATCATTCAATTCCACCTTTAAAAGGGAGATTATCTTATCTACCTTTGATTGAATATCTCCAACTAAATGTGTAAAATTAGATGGCATCTCATCGCCTACTCTGTTCCCTATGAATTCGGTACTATCTTCAACAATTTCTACTTCACGCCTGCATGGATCAAATGATTAAACTTATGATAAATCAAATAAAAGCAGCAAAAAAAAAAAAAAACACACTTTTTTTTGCGGGGGTATTAAATTAGTTTGCTGAGAAATATCAAGAATAATTGTTATTTGAATATTGTTTTATCACACTCTTATAGACCAGCAATGCTATATGTTAGTGAATGTCAGGCTTTAAAGGGACAACATGAACATAAATCGGGATAGCCAAGATGAGGATGCTGAAATGGATGTGGGGTCATATTAGAAAAAATAAGATTCATAATGATCATATATGTGAATGAGTTGGAGTGTGATCTATTGAAGAGAAAATGGTACAAAATCATTTGAGGTAGATGGGAATTTTGACCAAAGAAGGGGCTCTGTAATATTAGCGTCACTTTTAGAACATAGAAAGATCAGAGATATTACAGAAAATGACCCCTAATTTTGTAAATGACATTTTAGTACCTTAAATTTCTAAAATGCCAATTTGATCCAAAATTCCAAAAAATCAGCATTTTCCTCCACTGAATCTGATTTTAAGGCCGATTTACTCAGATTTTTAGTATTTTATTGAAGCCTACACCTCCGGACATAAACCTAGAAAGGAGGTGAATATTTTAGAGGATATTAACAGACAATAAAAAGGGAAGGCAACCATGAACGAGGTTGAGCAGAGAATGGAGAGAAGAATCGGAAGCTATGGAATCACTGTCTACACTGGTGTGAATTGGAGACCACACCACCATCCTTTCTATAGACTTCCTACCACTACCACCTTCACGGCTTCACTCGCCTTCCACCTTTCAAATTCTTCATCTTCTCATTCTCTATCAAATTCAGCCCTCTACATTCATCTTTCATGGTTTCTTGAGGTCTAATGGAGTTGTTGTGATAAACTCAATAAGAGGCTAAATTATTTCATGCTTCTTAAAGATAGAAGATTGGTTTGAACTCCAAAGATACATTTAGGGGAGTTATTTGTTTTAATCTTTTGATTTATTTATGTAATTGATTTCCTAAGTTAGGATTTATGTTATGTGGTTAATTTACTAAGATTACAAATTGTTTATCTTAGTTTGAGTTAAACAATTGTGATTAGGATTGGATTGTGTGGTTTAATATTTATATTTATATATTCTCTTTTTAGTTTAACATAGTTGTGCTATTCTTTCATAATTTGAATGAGTATTATGACTACTTTGATCTTGTTTGAATATCTCAATTGAGTGTTTATTGTATAGAGGAACAAGTTACATAAATCCAATCATAAATTGCACACTAAGTAGTATTTAATAGTGTATTAAGAAGTAATTATCTAGCTAGAGTTCTAGGGGTAATCACTAATTAATATCACTAGACTTACCGAGTTGCTAAGGTTTGATTTTTGACTTAGTAAGTAATTTAACTCTCAAATCCTTTTGAGCAAGGATAACTTATATTTCATTTTTCAAGAAGCATTTGATCATCAATTTGCTTAAATCAAATTGCATTACTTGTCTCAACAATTTCTCAAAAACCCCAAAAAATTAGTAGTTTAAGTTCTTTTCCATTATTTAAAAAAAAAAATCAATTTCAAACACATCTCAATGTTTTTGTCACTTAGTTTAGCTTAAAAATTAAATGAAAGGCTCTTCAAGAGAACATGACCCTAGTTGTGTCATTCACTGCATAATTTAGTTTAATTTGATTTAATATTAATACGAGAAAAGTTTTACTTAAAGTCTCTTTTATTATCTCCTTTTTGTAAAACTTGAGACACTGCAATCTGAGACAGATTCTCACTCTCGTTTTATAAATTATGTTATCTTACCCATTACCTTGATCAGTGATTCACTTATGACACGAAAGAATAGCAACTTTAATTCAGAATAAATAATAATTATCCCTAAATTTTATTAAAATTCAATGCACCTCCCATCATATTGCAGCCTATGATTTTTGTTACGTTGTTCCTTAATATTTGAAGGCAACTCAGTTTAAATCAATATATTGTGTAGAAAATGCGGGGCCATTGAATGATATTCATCTATCATTTTTAAAATGACGTTCTTTGTCTCTCTAAACACTCCCAGAGAGAGAGAGAGAACTAAAAAGTTTTTGAATCAAATGAGGGTAGTAAACGAGGTAGCTGAACAATTTAATTGTTTTGTAGGCCAATATTTCATGAAGCACTGTACAGTTTCCTAGTGTGAAATTTATAAATCCGTGAAAGTATAAAAATCTAAGTGAGAAGAACAGGGCAACTGCGTACCTGATCCTTGTGCTACATGCATCCAAATCTTTCTTACGTACCAACCGCCACCCACCATCCACTATTTCCAAGTCCCCAAAACTTGTTTCCTTGGAATTAATAATCACTTTTCCAATAGTATTCGTTGCTGGAAAACTAAGTGTTAAATTGACTTGGACGCCTTCACCACTTGGATGCTGTCGACACTTTTCCCTATCAATGGGAAAAAATCCTTTGTAAACTCGACACTCCGTCTCATCTTGTTGATTTTGCTCAAAAGAAAAAATATCAGCCTGTAGATCCTTTTCGGCAGTTGTTTTAGAATAAACAGTCTCGTCTGTTGAATCAACTTGGGTGCCTGCATCTGCATGTGTTCTATGTGGTCGACCACCTTTCTTATCATTGGTATGGGGGTAATCTTGGAACTTCCAATTTACGGCAAAACCTCTCCATGCTCCCTCAGATGGGCATTCAAAGATAATGCATACAGCAATTCCCCAACATTCTCCATCAGAACTTGTCAAGTCGCTAGGGATATCTGCTGTTATAGTTACTACTTCGCCAGAGTCATCCTTACTGTGACGAAGTTCCTGTTGTTCAAACCACGGTGGCATATCTTCCTTCCCTTTAGAGTCAAAAACAAGGTGAATGGGATCCTCTGCAACACTAGGATGCTATAACAAACGAAATATCAAATTATGTAATGAGTGTATATGGATGATATAGCTACCGTTTAAATATTGTTCTCTTCCTTTAATCTCCAAAATCTCACTCTTTTGTTATAACAAGGTCCTTTAGAGATATTCATCCTCCGGTCATTAATATAAAATATATTTGGAGAGCTGATCTTGGTCTTAAATATGAGAAATAGTTTTCATATTTATTAATATTTTCCTAATTTATCCTTATTGATGCTTCCTCAACAATAATCAAGGAGGAGAGGGAAGAAGAAAAATAAGGAAGATGCCTATGGTGTTTTAGAAAATACATATTGTATTATATAAATTAACTAACTTCCTTAATCCAATCAAATTAAGGAAATATGTATTATATTAAAGATCAGGGGAGTAACAATTTAGTCCATCAAATGGAGATTTTGGGCTATCTTAAAACAAAAATGGCAACATTTTAGTAGTTAAAGATGAACCAAGAGGTTTTATCCTACATGACTAGTTTAATGAGACAATGATTATTTATAGACTGAATTCTTGTTTGTCCTCAATCTAGCATAGTGAGGGTAACTCTTTGTTTGAATAGAAACAAAGATGTTTTGGGGCCTCTAATTTGTCTCTTTCAATGCCCTACCTCTCAAATGTTGTTTTTTTATTTATTTTAATCATTAGATTCTGCCTTAAATAAGTGACATTATAAAATTTAGGGAAATATTTTTCCTCTAGTTCTTGCCCTTATTTTTCTCTTCCCCATTGTTTCCTCTACCATATCTTCCTCCCAAATCATACGAGCCAAGAAGAAAGAGCATGTAAAACAAAGAGATAGAGATGACGACCTTAGAGAAACGCGACTCAATGAGAAGTTGCAGATCTAATGCGGATGCCAAGACAGGGTCCTTGTTTGCACGAATAATTGAGTTTGGAGGAAGCTCAGGCACTGACTTAAGTTCGCTGCAAGCACTCAAGTCTAAATATTTCAGATTTTCTAAATTAATTATGGATAAAGGAATCTCCGTGATCTTAGTGTTCCTCACGTCCAAAAAGTAAAGCCTTTTCATATTTTTACCAAAGTCAGGGAGTTTATCAAGCTTCAAACATTCACCGAGAATAAGCACCTCTAGATTATACATATCCAACCAATTTGGAAGAGTTTCAAGATTTGTGCAACATCTCAAACTCAGCTCAACTAGCTTCTTCAGTTGTCCAACAGATTCATGAACCCGGATGAGGTTATCACAATAATTGAAAAACAACTTTTTAAGGTTTGGAGTTCCCTTGAAATCTGGAGTTTCCCTTAGATCAACAGAATTGCTGAGATCAATGGTTCTCAACATATATAAACCCTGATTAACATATAAGACATAAGATACAAGAACAAGGAGATGTTATTAGTATCTTCAAAGTCTACTGATAAGATATATATGTCTACAGAGTTTAGTATCTTCATGAAAGGAAAGCATACCGGCGCTCCATCCCAGAGTCTTTTGATGTTGCTACCACGCAATTGAAGGATTTCCAGTTCATGTGATTGATCAAGTGGTGACAGAGATTCAAAAGCATAACAATCCCATCTTAAAAATTTCAACTTACACGGAAAACAATTGAGATTATGGGCAAGCTCAACTCTGCTTAAGTCAAGTAATTCAAGACTCCACATCTTTGAGAAGCACTCAGGGTCCCAATCTGCTTTAAATGGATGACGCAGATCCACAGCTATACTCCGAACAGCATCTGTTCCCTAATAAATAAGAATGAATATGCACAAAACAAAATGAGATAATAAGATATCATGCATAATATGGATATCTTGCAGCAAATAAAATAACTTTGGCGCACACATATTCAAAGACTTACCATATTTTCGTTCAACACACTATCGATGTCCTTTATATTCCACAATCTGCTGCGTCGACTTGCATCCTTTGGACATTCTTCATAAACAATGTTCCTTCCCATCTCTTGAAGAAGATTATGCATATGCAGGGATTCTTGTGAAGCCTCATGAAGCAATTTATGATACATAAATGTTGGCAAGAAAATATCGCTCCTCATCTTTTGCAGCCAATAATGCGTAAGTCTTGAATTTGAATTTAATTGGGTGAAATTTAGTAATGATTTTTCAGTAAGACGTTCGATTACCATTGTTGGATCGCGGCTGCAAATCTCCAATATATCTATCACTTCAAATTTTGCCCTCCCATTGAAAAAACATGCAATATCCAAAAATATCATCTTCTCCTCATCTTCTAATTCAGAGTAACTAATGCGAAGTTTATCAAATATGGGTCTGGGTAAATGTTTCTTGATATTATCTAATGCGGTTCTCCATTCATCAGATTGCGATCTGCCATAAAAAAATGACCCCAAGACTGCAAGTCCCAAAGGAATTCCACCAGCATATTCAATTATTTCATTTGACAAATCTGAATAACCTTTTTCAGGCTCATTCTTTCTAAATGCTTTCTGACAGAAGAGCTCAAGGGACTCATCTTGATTTAATGTTCCAACTTCATATATTTTAAACTGTTGGCGCCCTGTTAACAAGTATTTATCTCTAGTTGTTGTTATTATTTTGCTCCCCGGACCAAACCAATCTTCGCGCCCAGCTAAACTTTTTAGTTGTCTTGTGTCAGTTACATCATCAAGAATAATTAGAACCTTTTTATTGCGTAAAAAGCGCCTTATTAAAAATGCTACTTTAAAATAATCATCTTTAGCTAGTACTAATCCAAGATTGAAAAGTAGCTTCCTTCGTAGGTAAGCTAAGCCGTGCCTTTCAGAATCTTCCCTTATGTTGCTTAGAAAACAACTACGGTCAAATTTCCTATGGACTGCCTCATAGACACCCCGAGCAAGAGTCGTCTTACCCACGCCACCCATGCCCCATATCCCTACAAAGCATATATCATCCAACCCTATCTTTGAAAGGGATATAATTTCATCTACCTTTGATTGAAAGCCACCAACTAAATGATTAAAAATGTCTCCAACTGGATTATCAATATTAGATGCCAATTTATAATATGATCTGTTCCATAAAAATTCGACGATGTCTTCAATAAGTCCTACCTCATGCCTGCGTTGATAAAAAAAGGATTAATGGTGTGTTAATTTTTATAGAAATTATTGGGGGAGAAAACGCAAAAATTTTTCAGTCAGCCTATAATCATGGTCTTTAAATGAGGTTGACATTTCTAACGCAAACTATATATAATTAAACAGTCTACATGCAATCAATAATAAGAGACAAATTTGTTTATTAGATTCAGTCCCCCAATATAAAAAATTGTTTATTAGAGAAGATGAAATCAGAAAAGGAGGCTCCAAAACATAAGACAAATTATGATACAACTTAAGGTGACGTTTATCCCATTCAATTGTCGTAAGGTTAAGCAAATTGGTCAAACACTTAAAAGCTATAATCACTCAAAGATGCTTTTTATTGTAACTGAATGTAAGGGAATGTTGAGCTTTAAAGGAATAGGATCATAAAGTGAAGTTGGCTGAAATGAGGATGTTGAAATCAATGTGTGACCATATATGAAAAGATAAGATTTGTAATAACATACAAGGGAGAGTTGGGGTGGCCTCTATTGAAAAAAATGGTAGAAAATCATTTGACGTCGTTCTGACACGTACAGAGAAGCTCATTGGATGGGCCAATAAAAAAAGTAGATCAAACACTATGAAGTCCTCTAAAAAGGATAGAGGAAGACCAAAATGAATATTTAATGAAGTTATTGAAAGACACCTCGTTTAACAGTTCAACTAAAAACTTGGTTAGTGATAGAACATCATGGCGTCATACGATTAATTAACATATATTAACACATTTCTGCAGTAAATTATGTCTCGTGTGAACATTGAATGGGAATCAAGCTGGTACTTCGCCTCAAACATTGGGTTGAAAACATGGAAAATAAATCTAGAAAATATTTAATATGACTACTGAAAATATGAAAAACTGATTATTAAATGTGTTAAAGATGAGAACTAAAAAAAAAGGAAGATGAGTACAAAAAATATAAAAAAAGGAGTGATAAAAAAATTAACTGAGAAAATACTTTAAGGGTAAAGTTGCATTGAAAAATACTTCAAAATACTGGACTCAAATGAATAGTTCGTCAATATCTTGGATGAACTAAAGCGCGATAAAAAAAAAAAATTAACTCATAAAATACTTTAAGGGTAAAATTAGATAAAAAATACTCTAATGTACAAGACACGCTGGAAAAAAAATAATTTGAGGATACTGGATGAAGCATAAACCTTTTATTTGTGGATTAGTAGTTATGTTTAGGAATTCTGATCGATGGGGCCTAACCAAAAACGAAAATTAGGATAGACCATAAATGGGTCTTGCGAAAACTTAAAATTAACTTGCAAGGATGAGGAGATGGTTTTGCCAGTGGCAGAGAGAGATTCTTTGGCCTCCTAGAATAAAGTCAGGTTTGCCCTTAATATTGTTAATTAAATAATCTTGCAAGAGATTTGTACTAGATTCATTAGAAAGCTTCTTTGACATAAAGAGGTGCTTTGAGGTAAAATTGAATCTTGGACTAGTAGTATCATTAATTGCAGTTGGGAGACGGAAATGTATACGCTTTAAAATAAATTTAGCAACAACAATTATTGGTTTTCTCTCTAATCTAGAATCACCGCTATCATCTAACTTTAGCCTAAGCTTGTTTCTTTGTTTTCCTTTCACTCTTGATATTTGCACCACTCAACCTAGGTGAAATTATGAAAATTGATACTTAATCAGGTTTTGGGAACCAAGTTGTCATGGAAATTATCCTTATTATGAGCCATGAACTTGGAGTGACATCTGGTAGTTGACCTCATATAGTTACTCTTAAGGTTTGAAATTAAATTTGGGGTTTAACTATTCCTCCTGTCCTTAATATAAGACATATTTAGGAAAATGATTTTGGTGCTAAATATAAAACATAGTTTGCATATTTATCAATCTTTTTCTAATTTCCTAATGCTCTCTCAACAATAATCAAGAAAAATAGAGAATGATGCAATTGGGGGAGATGGTAGAGTGTTTCAGATAATAGATGTCATATTAACTAATTTACCTAACATTCTTAATCTAATCAAATCAAATTAAGTAAGTATATCTTTTATATATATATATATATATATATATATATATTAAGGATGGGAGGAGTAATTGATTAAGAAACTAATAAACCATACTTGCTTGGAGAATTGAGAAAGCACTTTTGGAGAATTTATAATCTTAACTAGCATGACTAATCATTAAAGCAAATAGAAGAGGCATTTCAAGGGGACAGTCTTGATGATTAATATATTTCTTCCGCATTTTTTTGTGAGAAATTATTTTCCTTCGGAAAGTCCCCCTCCCTCTTCCATTGTTTTCACTGAAGACCCGCAAACTCATTTTCACAGCAAATATAATTGACATCTTCATTATTAGCTAAGTTGTAATTAACAATCATCAGTATAGGGAAGCATGAACAGAAAATTAAACACATACAAAATTCTATATAATCAAAATTGTTGGAATAGAAAAACAAACAAAAAGATTAAGGAATGAAAACTTACCTATCTCCCGTAACGAATCCAAATAAATTAGCAATATTAGCCAAGGCTTCTCTCCATCTTCGAACTTTATCAACTGAAAATCTAGCTTCATGTCTCTCAAAAGCTGCCGCTATGCTTCCTTTCTGATGTCGTACGTCTGATGGATCTATGCCATAAAAAACTGGAAAAGCTGTTTGACCCTGGTTTTGTTTTTCTGATTCTATAATACTCAGCAATACCTCCAAACACCAAGGGGAAGAAGCATAGTTTTCAGAGAGCACAACAATGAAAAACCGAGATTGCTTAATAGCTTGGAGGACTTGATCTGAAATAAGTTGCCCTCTCCCAAGATGTTCATCATCCCTGAAAGTTAAGATTCCTTTGTGACATAACGCACTGTACAAGTGATCGGCAAAACTATGTCTGGCGTCGGAACTCAAGAAAACATGATACTTCGTCGGTGAAGTTGAAGGAGAAGAAGGACTAGGAGCACCGATGTCTGGCGCAGCCAGAGCCATACAATCGACGAGTGTTGGACAAGGTAAAGGTAATAAATTTATCGACCATTGAACTATGTGACTGTAACTTGGGATTTCAGTCTATTTATAGTTTTATACAACGGATACGCGAAATTACTAATTTCGCACACAAATTTAGCAGATGCGAAATTTGCTTTTAAATTAAAAATATTTTGGTGACAGAACTCTCAATAATGGAATCCTCTCGCAGTGTTTAATACTTTTCATAGCATAAGTACTACAGTTTACCCCCTTTGGCGTCTTGTGGTTATTTTTAGATTAGTGCGCCATAGAATAAAGGAAGAAAGCATTTTAAAAATAAAAAATTTTCTCACATTTTTAAACGTATTGCCGACAGGCTTGTCCCACTTGTCCCAATTCCCATTTTTCTTTTTCTTTTTTAAACTTTTTTATGAGAATTGCTCTGTGTGTGTTTTTGAGAGAGACATGCAATAATTGTTGGACTATCTGGCACTTTTCACGAAGCCCCCGAAGAAGCTTATGAGAATATCTATTTATATATATATATATATTGGGTACTTCGACAATTTATTTCATTTCTGTGGAAGAGATGTCAAATTACTATATATAAGTAATTTTGGATGAAAAGAGTGAAATTTAAAAAACCCAACTGGTAGGCTGGATGGCAAAGCAGTCATCTCCATGTTCAGGACCTCAGAAACAAAGCTCTTAGCTTACAGCTTCATGTTGGTCTGGTAGGTCGAAGATGTTGGAGGGGCTGAATCTCTAAGAAGTATAAGAATAAAATATGGAAAAAAAATAATGCACAATGTTTTCAAGGTGTGGGCAACACTTTTCTTTAGACTTAATTCGCATCCACCTATACCTATTTTATAGGATAGAATTTGGATTGACGGGCGAATTTCCTACAGGATATAATGAAAACCCTTTAGTATATATTGCACTCATAACACTCAAATGAAGATAACAATGGCTTTTACAAAATGATAATTTGACTTTATCTTTGTATGCACTCAATTACAAAGGCAATGAGTTTGATCTATTGTTACTGTGTGATTTCTTATGTGTGTCCTATATGTCCCAAATGAAATAATGGTGTAGGATATTTATAGACTATGAAGTGATGTCTTGAAATGATGCCTTTTAAAGCAACACTTCTTCAATAAAAAGTCATAACCACATATTAAATTTATGAATTAATAAACTAATATAACTTCAATTATCAATGGTTATTAAAAACAACTCTTCCATGAAGGGTTACATCTTTGTAATATGTAAAGTTTTCCTTAAAAACCAACACAACATTCCACCAAGTAGTAGATACCACACCTTTTCATAAGTGTCTTTAGAAACTAAAAGGACATAACCTTTGTGACTTGTAATGTTATAACTCCGTACACAACCCTTCAGATAAGTTCCTTAATTTAATGAATATGACTTTACAAAAAACACATCTTTTCATTTTAAAATACTCCAATAGAAGACCTTTCTCTCAAATTTGATCATTGGAAAAGAGTTTGAAGTGAAGAACTTGTCAGCGCACTCCTAGAGGGAGCTGATTGACCAACAGACTTATTATGTTAAAAAGACTTCTTCCCAGATTGATCATTGGGGGTGATGCTTCCTCTTCTTACACTGAATGTAAGGCTTGGATTGAGTAGGCCGCTTGGACCGAGTGAATGGTTTAGACTGATTGGGGCCCTTGACTGAATGGTGATCTTAAACTTGGTGGGTAGCATTTTTTTTGCAGTGGACTTCTTGATCAGCTTGCATACTCTAAGTAGATGGCAAGGCCCGCAACGAAGCTACCTATAGCTGCTCCCACTGTATTTGTGTATTTGGTGGCTACAGGGAGCAGATAGCTGAGGTCGATGTTAGTGTTGATTTATACTTTCATATGCTTAAGAGGCATAAGCTCGTTATGAAGCATAATATCTTATGAGCGGTTGAACATGCGGCTCATTGCAACTGTATGGTGTCCTGGGCTATTGGAAAACATTCAACTTCTACCAAGCCCTCTAGTAGATTATGGCTTGGAAATGTATAATTGCCTCTAGTACTTGGGCTGCCATTTCCCTCTTGTTGCTTTATACAACACTCCTTCATCAACTCTTGTATGAGAAACAGTATTTGTCTATGCATTTCATCATATTGTTTCTGTATCTTTATATATTTTTCGTCCCTATTATTTCTTTGAGGTTGTCAATGACCATAATATTTTGTCTTTATCAATCTAGAGCTGGCATCCCTAATAACAAGACTAGGATGGTTAGGCCCCAATGTCAGGGCCAATATATTATCATCCATAATACAAACTATGCTTTCTAGATCGCCACATTTAGACCGATTAAAGAAGATAAGGTCTAAAAAGTATGATTAGTGGCAGTTCTATAATTATAAAGAACTTCTAAGACCGGTTCCATTAATATAAGGTCTAAAAGATATTATTTAGACCAGATTTCCGAACACCCAGTATAAAAAAATAAAAATAATTTTTAAAAAATCATATATACACTAGTGGAAAATTGACTTTTTTTAGATCAATTAAAAAAGACTTTTTAGACCAGTTGTGTATTAGGTCTTGTTACCACAGGTCTAAAAAGTCTGTTAGTTCTAAACCGGTTGTAACAACCGGTCTTAAAAGTATGATTTTTAAGACCGGTTGTTCCTAAAATTGGTCTTAAAGGTCACCTTTAAGACCTGTTGTGGCTGCAACAGGTCTTAAATGTTACCCTTTTAAGACCGGTTATGCCTACAACAGGTCTTAAATGTTACCCTTTTAAGACCGGTTATGTCATACTAAACTTCAATTTAGTACAGGGATCTTCATGCAGTGACTTCCAAAACTTCAAATATGATATTGTTCAACGTACCATGGAGTTAAAATATCTCCTTTATATATATCTCTGCTAGCTTATCCGGAGAATAGCTAGTGTTGATAGGAATAAAATGAGTTAATTTTGTTAATTTATCAAAGATTACCCATATTGCATCAGAGTTCTTTATTTTGGGCAATCTCACCATAAGATGCATTGCAACACTTTCCTATTTCTATTCAGGAATTTCAGGACTTTGTAGAAGCCCCAGTAGTCTTTGATGTTTCGCCTTCACCTTTTCACATGTAAGGCAACGGCAACATATTTTATTACATTACTTTTCATTCCTAGCCACTAGGACTCCAGACTATGGTACACTTTGGTCATGCCCGAGTGAAGAGTGTACTTGCATTTTTGTGCCTCTTCTAAGATTTTTTGTCTAAGTTTTGTCTTTAGTGGAACATATATTCTTTTCTTATACATGAGCAATCTACTAGGTGAAAAATTATACTCTTGAGTCTCTCCTTGTTCATTTTTAACCCTGATTGACTTTGCCCACTCATCTTGATTCTGGGCTTCTTCAATTTTACCTCTCAAGTTGCTTTCTGCTTAAATTGTACTATAGCCACTAAGAAATATCTACTTAAATAGATTTAAATCTTTGAATCCTTCATGTAATTTTTGTTCCTAGATCATCATAACTACCGCCTGCACTATTTTTCAAGTTAACGCATCAGCTACGATATTCACCTTACTTGAATAGTATTTGATTTAAAAATCATAATCTTTTATTAGCTCCATCCACCTCCGTTGTCTCATATTCAACTCTTCTTAATCATGCAAGTATTTGAGACTCTTGTAGTCATAGTATAGCTTTATGGTCACACCATACAAGTAATGTCACCATATTTTCAAAGCAAAAATAATCACTGCAAGCTCTAAATTATGTGTGGGGTAATTTTCCTCATGAAGCTTCAGGTGTCAAGAAGCATATGCTACCACCACTTTGCCCTATTGCATTAGGACACATCCCAATCCCTGCTTACTCACATCATTGTAAACCATATAAGTCAGTTTCAGATATGTGATAATTAACACTAACGCAGATGTAAGCCTCCCCTTTAGCTCTAGAGAGCTACTCTCACATTTGTCATCCTACCTAAACAATTGATTCTTTCGAGTGAGCTTTGTCAATATCAAGGTGATCCGAGAGAAGTTATAAATGAACCTTCTATAATAACCAGTTAAATCTAGAAAACTTCATATTTTGTGACAATTTTGGGCCTTTTCCAATTCAGTACTACTTCCACTTTACTAGGATTTACTAAAACCCCATCCTGTGAGATAACATGGCCTAGGAATTTGACTTCTGAAAGCTAAAACTCACGTTTGCTCAACTTTGCATACAGTTGTTTTTCCCTTAGGATTCCTAGAACTATTCTTAAGTGCTCTTCATGCTCTGCTCTACTCTACTCTTTAAGTATATCAAAATATCATTGATAAAGACCACTACAAACTGGTCTAGATATTGTCAAAAAGATATGAGTCATGTAGCCCATAAATATGGTAGGTGCATTTGTCAATCTAAATGGCATTACAAGGAATTCATAATGGCCATACCTTTTTTTGGAAGCAGTTTTTGATACATCATCTACTTTTACTATCAATTGATTGTATCCTGACCTTATATCAATATTCGAGAATACATAGGAACTAGCCAACTGATCCAGGTGGTCATCAATTCTAAGAAGTGTGTATTTGTTTTTTATGGTCACCTTATTCAACTCTCTGTAATCAATACATAGTTTCAGGCTTCTATCTTTATTTCTGACAAATAGCACTAGAGAACCCTATAGTGATACACTGGGTCGTATGAACCCTTTCTCTAGCAGCTCCTCTATCTGCTACTTTAACTCAGCCATTTTCGTTTGAAACCATTCTGTGTGGGACTTTAGATATTGATCCAGCGCCAGGCATGATTTCATTTACAAACTCCACTTCTACTTCCCTTGCTGGTGGTAATCCACTTATATCTTCCGAAAAGACTTCAAGGAATTCATTAGCCATTGGTATATTTTTTATATCTTTTTGTAGGGTAGGATATATAATTCTTTTATTCCTACAATCTAATAGCACATTATTTATTGTAAACCAATTAAGTCCTATTATAACATCACATTTTTGAAATGGCAAACATATAATATTTAACACAAAATCATTTTTCTCGGCATTAACCACACAATTCAAATAGGTACTCACAATAATAGTTTGTGCCCCTATAGGTATGGACACAACCAAATCATACGGTAGTTTATAAATTTTCAACCCCAACCGTCTAGCACAATTAAAAGCAATTAAGAAATGGCTAGCACCAGAGTCAAACAAACCATGAACTACTTTTCCATTAAGTTGAATTGTACCTTGAATCATTTCAGGCAATTTCAGCTCCCCCTCATGTGTCATAGCAAACACTCTACCTTGGTTCCTAAGTCTGGGCTCTTCTAGCTGTTGGATACAATCTCTAGCAAAGTGATCTAGCTTCTTACAAAATTAGCAAACTAACAATCCAGTAGTGTAAGGTCTACCTCCATATGGCTTGCCATAGTAAGGGCATGGTTGTGGCTCTGGAGGTCTTTGGAAACCATTATTTTTAGACTGGTGAAATCTTTTATTAGCTCTCTTAAGCAAGAGCCCATGGTTTTTTTTTCTTGTGAGAAAAACTCTCATGGCTCGTATTTCCTTGATTATTTATGCTTCTAACATAGTAAAGATTCATCAAATTACTTTCTGTGATTCGGTATACCTCCACGGCATGGTTGAACTCAATGAACTACTTGGAAACTAGCTTTTCCATTAATTTTGGTTTCAATCCCTGTACAAGCATATTAGAACTCTAGCTTTCACCATCTCTGTACCTCAAGTAGGAAGAGTAACGAGATAAGTTATTAAATATGGCCAAATATTTATCAAAAGTTTCATGTCCTGCCTATTTCAGAGCTAAGAATTTTGCCTATTTCTTAATTCTGAAAGACCATGGAAAGTACTTCTCATTAAATTTTACTGGGAATAACTCCAAGGTAATAGGAATATTCCTAGCCTATAAGAGTATCTCTATATTCTTCTACTATTGATCAACATCTCCTTCCATTTTATATATAGTCATTTGAGCCTTCATTTCTGTAAGGCATTCTTCACTTGAAAAATCTTCTCCAATCGAACGATCCAATCTTCTGCCTTCTGTAGGTCAAACCTCCCTTCAAACACTAGAGGTTGATGCTTACAAAAGCTCATTATCCAATATTACAAGTTCTCAATTTCTGTTGCTGGCCTAACCAGATTAACAAGAGGTTCTTGGGGTTGTTCAAACTATGCCTGCTATTTTGGTTGTTGTTCAGGCTGTGGTTGTAGTTGTCTTTCCTCCTGTACCACATTATTGTTTCTTCCTTCTCTGTCTTGATTTTTTCAAGTTTATACTTCTCTCAACTCCTCTCTAAGCTCTTGAATAAGAGTCTCTTGCTCATTTAACCTATCCAGAATTTGTTGCAACAAATATGGCGGATTCCTTTCCTCACTAGTTAATGGTCCTAATCTTCCTCCATAAAGGATAACCATGATTCCTTTTCACTTTTAAGAAAAGGATTCATCATTAATATCACATTTGATATATATTCCTTAAATTTTAATATTGAACAAGGCAAGAACATACCAATCCACCTAAACCACAACAAACAAAATTTATCATCCATCACAATGCCATCACATGAACAGTTTATCCTACATAATTACATCATCTACCAAACATTATCACATACAAATCTTCTCATATGATTAATAAATTCAAATATATCAAAGGGGCCATGCTCCATGAGCTCACTATTCTTCCAAATCCAAAAGGCATCGTTAGGGAAGAAATGCATAATATTACAAATCCGATCTACATTAGATAAGCTCAACCAATTTAAAGCACCATCCCAATACAACCTGGGTATCCTACATAGGAGTATGATGTAGCATCCCAGTATAGTGTCTTGAGTGTCACAAGCCTCCAGGTATATCACCTCTATATACCCCAGAATCTTAGGGCGCGTTTCATCTCATATTCTAAAATAGGATAAAAAATCCTAGAGTTAAAAGCAGAGTCTAGAACTAACTCCTCCAACTCCTTGTTCTCATTATCTTCCATGGAGTATTCCTCACTTGACACCAACTTAATTAATTCAGGGGTTCTAATTGGATTCCTTAGATTGCTTCTCCTAGCCACTTGTCTTCGAGGCAATGCATTATACACTGACCTGTTTTTTCCCTTAAAAGGTTGGTTGACGGATGATGCATATCCACTACCTTGGTTTCCCCTATGACTTAAGATGTCTAAACACAATATTACTAACACTTGTTACTAACCAATCACCATAATATATATATATATATATTTCATACAAGCATATCAACCTAACCTTTGCAAAAACTTATCTCTGTTACCATAAAAAAGTAACACCTTACTCTTATACCAAATCAAATGAGTTACTTAATAATAATTTCAAACCACTACGACAGGTGTGGTCCTAAGAAGTAAATACTTTCATAAGTAGTTGGAAAACTTAACCCAAAACATAAGGTCTAATCCTGTAAAATGAATGAGCTTTTTCTAAAATATTTAAAATTTTCTAAAATAATTAATCAGTGGCTCAAACTCTTCATTAAAACCCATCATTCCTTAAACTAGATTTGATAGTATTTAAGCTCGCTTTTGCTACCACATTTAATCTATTGTTCTTATTTATGCTTAATTGTTCGTTAAGTTATGGGCTCGATTCATACATGTGCTTATCACTATATCGTTAATTAAGCATAATAATAATACCGATACTACTACTATGTCTATCTACATTCATATACACATACACACACACACACACACACAAAAATAGTAGCCATGTAAGGATAACTAAAAGCCTAAATATAAAAGAAAAAGTTATACAGATGACCAACAAAATAAAACTATCCCAGCTTCACCACCTTCTCATGTATCAACGAAAACCATGCATTTTCCTTTTGAGCTGCTTGCCTTTATTGTATGTCATTTTAAGGAAACGGGTAAGATTCTTGAGAATCCCAGTAGTAACAACTGACCATCATAAAATATGCAAGTTCACGAAGCATGCAAAAACAAACCTTCAAATAAGCATTCAACATTCACTATGCAACACAATCATCATCATAGGACACATATAGCCCAAGGACATATAGTCCAATAACCACATAAAATGCACACCAAGACTTATAACCTCAAGACACACAATCCAATAACCACTCTCAATGCACACTAGCACTTACAGCCTTAGGACACAATCCAATAATCAAATCACCCATATATTCATGAAACAAATATAACCAATGTCACAAACAAACTTGCAAAACAATTGCAGAATATATGAGAGAAAGAGTTACTACTGGTTGACCTTTCTGTTACTTTACCTCTACAAAACTCTTTCCTACTCGCTTTTTGTTTTAGCTCAGGCAAATGTCAAATCCTATAGTTTTGAAGTTCATATAGATATGGGTCATTGCTCATTCTAATCTTATTGACATAATTAAAAATTATGCTATACTTGACCGACTCATGAATCTTATCCTTTTATTTGAAATAGTTGGTCATCGTTGATAATCGTTTACACATATATTATTATGTATCTACTAAGACATATTAAATGTCTACTTTCCTCTGTAACTAGACAATCAATTCAACAAGCTAGCCCTTTAAACATTTCCCAAACACTCAAACCCATCGCTAGTTACACTTTTATAAAAAATGTTGTCATTTTCAACCTTAAACAAAATCTGCCTCTAATTTTTCAAGGAACTTATAAAAATCATAACTTAATCTAGGGAACTCAAAATGAAGTTATTCAAGTCCCTATTTAAAGATCTGTAAGTCTACTTCAAAGTAAAATAATTAAAATATCAAATTATGAATTTAACCTTGCATATTTTGCATAAATGTTTACTGCCTAAATTTGGAAAACAAATTTTCCCAGTTTTCCTGTCTAAAATTGAAAAATTCATATCTTTCATTCTAGACATCCAATTAACGTGTTCTATGACTCAGTTTAAAGCTTACAATGTGTACTAACTCTTTACCAAATTTTATTGGCAGAGATTGTTTGCTCTATTAAAATCTCACACAAAACTGATAGCACCTCTGATTCTCCAAAATTATCATTCTACCATATAACCTCATTTCAACCACATGCTTCTTCTTAATACGAGTTCTTTTTATATTTATCTTTCAAAACACATATTTAACCCTCTGAACCTCAAAGAAACCGACTCATACTCACCCAAAAACTTAAGCTTTTGTTCTAGAAATTGCATGCATGTTATACTCTATTTTTTGGTCAAGAAAATAAGAGGAAAAAGAAAACATGCAACATCAATCATGGCTAAAACTTCTAGAAATTCAACCCTTTCAACCCTATATTGATGCTCTATTTCGGTGTTTCAAATACAGAACCGAAAAACCCCAAATTGAACCTCAAATCAACATGCAATTGTATAAATCTTCCTTTTATAGTGACAAAAACTTTTCTCCCAACAACATTCAAGTTTTGGCAACCATTTAACCCCAAAAATAGCACCAATCTATAGAAATAAAGATGGAAAAGGGTCTAGGGGACTCACTTAGTTGTATTTTAGTGTTGTATGTGAGTTTTCAACCTCTCTTTTTCATCCGATAACAGCCTTTAATGGTGTTGTCACTTAGACTCTCGTCCTCTCCTCTCTTGCTCTAAAACTTCCTTTAATCAAAAATGAGAAAGTGAGAGGAGCAGAGTGATTAAATGGAGAAAAGGGCAGCACGCTTAAGTCATGTGGGTATAAGAAAAAGACTATTACACCCTGTTAACTAATCTTTTGTTTTCAATTCAACCCTCTTCTCAATATACCAAAACAATGATTAAGTCATAGAAATTAATTCTTATTACTTTATGAGGATTTTCTTCCTCAATTAGCTTCTTTGAACCATAAAGTAATTTTCCTAAAATATTCAAGCCAAACGATAACCTCTAACTATTTTTCCTTGAATTTTTGGGAAAATAGAATTTTAATTCCCAAAATTTAGCTTTAAAATTATTTAAGCCACTTTTCTGGGAATTAAGAATGTTCATACTTTTTGGGATGTTTCACTTACTATTTTATCAACGACCTCCTTCACCTGAGGATCGTCATAAGAGCCATCTTTATTTTGTTTTGCCACCGACCAAAGTTCATGATAGGGAGCTCAACTACAGTCCCCAACTTAGTAGATAGCTTTTAAGTAATGTGAGCATACACATTTGCATTGCCTTGTAGGGATATTTATTGTTCTTCACCCTCTCCTTATTCACTGGCTTAATTCCTACAAAAACTCATAACACTCTAGTTAATGTAAAACAAATAACTGTAGGTTGTAACATCCTTAAATTTTTTGAGCTTATAGTTGTAGCTTAAGTTTTATTTAGACAAGAGTATATAATAAATTAATAATTTAGAAGAAGTATCAAGTCCTAAATGTTTATTACAGAATATATATATATATATATATATATATATATATTGAAATACCTCCTGAAAATATTTTTTTGAAAAAAAATATAATATGGGCATGTGCGTGGAATTATATCTTATCATGGAGATAAGTAATATACATAAAAAATGTTGTTAAAATAATACCACTATTAATATTATTATTATTTTAAAAATATATATTTTAATGAGTGCCAAACCCTAAACCTAGCCCTATATAAGACTCTCTCCTTCTCACTCTGCTTGTTCTCTCAGTGCCGCACACCAACTGTCTCAGGTCAATACTCTTCTTCCTTGTTGTGTTTGTTTTTCTCTTACCAAACATCTCCCGTTTTGAATTTTTACTGTGCATTGTCTATCATGATTTTCAACCTGTCTTGTCAAATTAACATTTTTCTTTAATTTGCTCGTCTTTCTTTCCATTGTGCTATCTTGACTTGTCTCGTCTTCTCTCCATTTTTTTACTGTGCTTGTGTTTATATTGCTTTAAGGACCCACGGATCTTCATTGATTCATTCATCTCAGCTTGACTATTTTACTCTCTCTCCTCCCATTAAATGTGAGATTTAAAAATCTTAAGCCTTTTTCCTTCAAAGTTTGAGTCTTCCGTGATTTCTCTCTCTCACACACACATATATATGTATATTTCCCCTTCAACCTCACATTTCCTCTTTTCGTTTTTATTTCTTTCTTTGTTTTTTTTCTTGTGGTCTGACCATATGTCAATTCTCCAAAAAATTCTACCCATTGTTGAACCTTTTTTTCTTGTTATTGATGGGTGTGCGTGAATCTTTGTGTGTATATATATAGTCACACACATCTATCTTTTTTCCCATAGCCCCATCTTGTCTTGTTCTTAATGAGTAGGTGTATTGGGGTCCATTTATCTCTCTTTCTTTTCCCTTATCTTGAGGTTAAACACCACCCTCTTTCCTTTTTATTTTATTTTATTTTTTTTATTTTTATTTTCTTGGGTTATTGTTCAAGGCATGTCAAACCCATGTCTCTTTTGGATAAAAAGGGGGTGGATGTAGGTAATGTCCAAAAAAAGCCAAGTTTCTATTTTTACGTTTTTTCCCTTTCTCTTTGCAAGTCTGTGTCACCATAGACATATATAAATATATGTGTATATATAACTTTTATATGAATAGAATCTGTTGCCTATAATTAACAAAAAACATTATTATTATTCCCAAATAATATTTTATCATAACAAAACGGTGGAATTTGGGGAAACTTAGGTGTGTGTGTATTATTAGTTATAGAGGGTAGTTTTAATAAATATATTAATAGATGTTTATATGTATGATTTTCTAGACTCTCATTGAGAGCTTTGAAGTAACACGTGTGTCACCTGTATGTTAAGGAGTAACAGGTAACACTGAATATTCTTCCATATACTTATGAATTGTGTATGATTGTGAATGACTATTTTTTTTTATAAAAGAAAAATGAACTGAATTATATGTATGTGTTTGTATTATAAATTCTCAAATAAGTAGTGTTACAAGTAAATTTCTCTATAACTCATTTTATTCATATAATTAAAAATTTGATGATAATTAATGTATTATTGGATTATTATTTCCTTTTTAGTATGTTTGAATTTGTGATGATATTTGATATGAATGGAAGCATAAATTATTGTACCTTGTCTTTTAATGATATTATATTTATTACTGTAATGGTGGTTGCATCTGTGATGGGTTGGAGTGAGGAGGAATTTGTATGTTGAGATCTTTTACCACGTGGTATGCCATCACTCAGTGAACAGTGGATTGTACTTATCAGGGCCCCTTTTTCCATATTTTCCTTTGGCCGAGATTGCATTATAGCTGTGGGACATGTGACACCTCTTTAGTTATGTTCTTTTAAGGAGGGGAGCCATAGTCTAGACTTAAGCTCTACACTTTTGGCCGGGCGTATCTTAAGAACTGGTGAGCTTGTACAATCCAGTCAAATAGATGGGCTTCTGTTGGACTATGTGTTAGCCTATGGCTCCAGTCAGCGGAATAAGGATGGACGGTGATATAAAGGAGGTTGCATCTTACATATTGCATATTGCATAATTGTATAGTACATGTTGTGATGAAAATACAAATTTACATAATGATAATTAAACTTGTTTTTGTCATGTATGAGGAATATGGTATATACAAATATATATGTAATCAGTTCCTTCTTTTTATCATATGTGATTTGCTTGTGTACGGTAGAAACTTTCAGATGTTACTGAGACATGGAATCTCATCCTTATATATTAACATTTTCAGGTGATTGTTCTAGTGGGGAGCAAGGGAAGGCACCTATGGAGTGAACCTTGAAGGCTCTTTTGTGCTCCTAGAGCTCATGTTATGTCATTTATATTACCATGACCCTATGACTTTCGCGTTTTATTTTATTTTGTTGAAATATTTTGAGGATTTGATTTAACATTGAGACGTGGGCTTTATTTGAACTGATTTGTATTTTGATGGTTTGGATGTTGAACATCCTTATTGGCCATATTTGAATTACTATGGTTAAGTATTTGGTCGTTTTATTTGAGGTGTTACACAGGTCTTATGAATTGTGAATAACAATTACTTGGAAAGATGATTTGTGACGTGAGATGACATATTCTCTCTACTCATTCGATTGGAAGGTAGGCTGAAGATCATGAGGAACTTTTGTCTCATCAGCCTTTTCAGGATTCTTCAAATATGTCTTCATATGACAAAATGTGCGTAGTGATTGCCTAACCTTATTGAGGACAAATTTCTTGGACGTTTTGCCTACATTTTTTACAAGAATATAGCAAGTAATTAGCTGGCATATATACCTTACCCTGATATTGTCCCAAATAACGTCTATGTCCTTTTCTATACCCAACGCTAGTTGCCTATTGTGATAGGAACATTGGTCCTTGTCATTAAGTTAATGTAGATGAGAAGTATGATGGTTCAAGATTTTAACCCATATTGTTCTATGTCACGTCAAAGTTCTCCCCATAGAATTTGCTTCAATCACAAAAGTCAAGGCACAGAGGCCCCTTCTTACAATATCATACAATTCTTCTAACGCCTGTTCCTAGGTCAAGTTTCTAGTTTGCATATGGATAACATCAGTACCAAAGGAAATACCAAAACTAAGGGCATTATCAATGCCAAAGGAAGTAGAGATGGTCATTTTAACTGGAAAACAAAACTCATTTAGTCAACTACAGGGAATAGAGTAATGGCATTTCTAGAAAAACATGATGCACAACTAAGTTCAAAATAAGGAGAATATGAAATGTACAATGGAGAATGCAAAATGTAGAAGAGAAATCATATCTTAAAATATGGACAACAGAGCACAGAAGGAATGTGTAATATCCCTAAATTTTGGGACTAGAAGCTTGAGATTAAGATTAACTCAAGCCAACTGCTAAGCCCCAGTTTGCAAGAGTCCCAAGAATATCCGAGAGACATAATGACTTTTAAGGACTAATTTGGAAAAAAAAGTACAGGATTTGGTTCCAAATAACTGAAGGAAATGCTAATTTCTTTATCTAAAGGCCAAATGATATTAAGCCTACCTTGTATCCAAAAAGAAGAAAATGAGAAGGAATTAGAATAAAAGAAAATCTAATGGCACTTTAAATAAATGTTGGCATGAACAAGGGCAAAAGAAATAATTGCCATTTGATCGTGAGGTTAGAATTGAAAACAAGAATGAAGGGTCAAGATTTGCTCTTGAAAAAGTAATAGTAATTATGAGAAGATAAAATAGAAGACAAGAAAATTCAACCAAGTATCCAATGGATAATAAGCTTCTTTGTGTACAAAGAGCTAAGAACCTTTGGGTAAAGTATTTCCTCTTCTCTCTCCCTTTAATTTTGGTCAAGAAGGCTATAGAAAAAAGAAACAAAAAGCTTTTGATCCAACCAAAACTCCTTTGATTAAGCCAACCAAACTAGAAAGTAAGAAGGAACAATTAAGAACATTTCATCCTCATTTTTCTCTCCTTTCTCTCAAACATTTCAGCCAGCACCCCCAAGGAAAGAGAAACAAGTGTTTTAAAAACATCATCCCTTCCATTAGCTTCATTTGGAATCTAAAAGCAAAAGGAAGGAGAGAGAAACCAAATCTGAAATTTCAAGATCTCAAGAAAGGTAAGAAACTTTTCTCTCAGATTTCACCCTCATGCTCATCTTTCCAACCAAAAGCGTCTTCATGAACATTATTCATCTTGGTCTAAGCTTCATTCCTATGGTTTTATTTTTTCAAGATGAGGTGTTTTGAGGCATTTATCAAGGTCTAAAGTTGTGGAATCAAGACACAAAGCATAAAAGAAGCAAGAGGTCAATAAGAGCTTTCTTTGGTTGGTTGAGTTTGTGGATTGGTTGAGTTTGTGGAATAGGTGTTGTTACCCTAAATTTTGGTTCTTTGAGTATTTTTAGGGTTTATTGTGTTTTGGTTTTGTATATGGTGCTAAATAATGTTTAGAAATGAGAAATCAAAAATTTGGAATTTAAGAGTAGTACTGCCAGATTTCATTTTCTGGAAGGCAGTGATGTTGTGGTATGTTTTTTATCAGATAAACCTAGTCCAAATACTATGAAATTTTACAAGATGAAAGTAGACATCCTGAGATTTAATTTGATGGGTAGATTGTAATTTTTGGATTAGTGAATTTAAAATTATGATTTTTCAAAGTTAAGCCCTTTTTCTGGAATGATTTCTGGAACAAATAGGGTTTTACGAGTTTATGGGAATTTTGTGGTTGTAATTGCTAGACGGTGATATTTGTACCTGAAAATATAATAAAAGAGCTTTATTTTGGTATATGAAAATTATCTTTCGGACAAGTATATTGAGATGAATTTTTAAAGTCTGATAATGATTCTGGAAAGATAATGGTGGCAGATTGATTGTGACATATTTTTGTCTGGCCATATGAATTCCAATGTCCACTAAATTTTTCAACAATAAATTAGACCCAACAAGCTTTAATTTTATGGGTAATTTGTAATAATTAGATAAGTACTCAAAAAGTTATGATTGTTGGAAGTTGGGCATTAATTCTGGGTAGGATTTTGTGACAGAAGTGAATAATTGAGAATTCTAGAAATGTGTGCTTGTAAATAGTAGTGCTAACTATTCTTCCATTAAAGTGGACTTACACTACAAAAAAAAGGGGATTTCGTAGCAGTGCATTTGTAGCGGTTACACTTAACCACTACAAATTATGACATTTGTAATGTTATTTGTAGAGGTCAAAAGGATAAAACTGCTACAAATATGGCGTGAGTTTCCCTCCAAAATTTGTCACAGTTAACTTGTAGCAATAACAACATATAAACCACTACAAAGTTCATGCCACTTGGTGCCACCAAGCCGCACCAATAGTGTAGCGGTTACAATGAATTGAACCGCTAAAAAATGTCAAAGGTCGCCTATTTGTAGCGGCTAGGTTTTCATAACCGCTGCAGAACTTTAAAAGTCATAACATTTGTTGTGGTTAGGTTTTCGTAACCGCTACAGAACTTCAAAGGTCATCGCTTTTGTAGCGGTTATTTTATAACCGCTATAAAGTTTTACCACCCTAGCATTTTTACAGTGGTTTATATAGCGGTTCTTTCAGGAATCCCTATAAAGTCCACAACTATAAAAGGCCACTGCCCTTTCTAATTTCTCATTTGACCATTTTGTTTTCTGATGTTTCTCTGAAAGTTTTCCTTCAGATCTGAGCATATGACATCTATTGGAGAGTTTTCGTTGTAGCATTTCTCATTATTCTCACTTGAGGTACGGACAATACATAATTTATTTTTATTTTTATTATACTTTTACATATAAATGTGACTAATTGGTTTGTTTTTCATTTTTAAATTTTTGTAGTTAATATGGCTTCAGGGATGGACAAGGGGAAGGAGCCCGAGGTCCCCAGACCGATTCTGCGGGGTAGCAACAGCAAAGAAGGAGACAATGAGAAGGGGCATCATAGAGGGAGAGCGACCATGCCATTTCAGCACATCTCCCCACAGCAGCCACAGGATTCGGCCTTACCACAGCCACCACAGATGGTCCCCTAGGAGATGACCCCACTAGAGGTGCCTGATCTAGGAAAGGGAGATATCAGTATTAGTGACTATGACGTGAACAAGGAGGAGGCGCGAGACTAGAACAACCCATGATGGTTATCTTCTGGTCTACTGGGTTTGAGGTGCATGTCTAAGGTAAATATTTTTTTTATTTAATAAATTAAATATTTAAATTAGAAATGTTAAATCTGAATTGCAATTTATCTAATGTGCGGTAAATTATGTAGATGAGCAGGGGAACTTGTCCAAGAGGAGGTTGGATGTGGCCGGCCTGCATAGTTTAGACTGGATAGTACGAGTTGTAGTTCCTTGGAATGAAGCCATGGACCAGCCCATCGACAATGGTGGTCACCTGTTCAACTGCTTCCTAAACGAGCTGAGCTCAAATTAAATGTTGTTCCCCCTTCACTTCAAGACTTGGACGAACATTCCGAAGGGGCCGAAGGAACTAGCGTCGGACGAGGTGGTACAGGTAATTGATATTATTTAATTATATTATATTTTTTTGTAATTAATTATATTTAATTAATATGTTTTAATTTTAATTGTCTTATTTGTAATTAGTCATATTTAAATATTTTTTTTCAATAGTGTTACAGCTTAGGTTTGCCGTCTGGGACAACTAGAAGAGGTACACACTGATGAAGATGGACAACAACTGGAGGAATAGGACGAATCATCTCTTCCACAGTATGGATAAGGATGGGATGATTCCACAAGAGGAACCAGACAAGACAGTGTCAGGAGGAATGCAGAGGGGCAGGTAATTTAGTTATTAGATTATCACTACAAAAAATATGGTATTTTGTAGCAGTGAAATTGTAGTGGTTATAATTAACCGCTACAAATATTAACATTTGTAGTAGTTAAAACCTAAACCGCTACAAATTTGTAGTGGAAAGCTTCATACCAAGTGGGGCAGCAAATTAGCAACGTTTCTTGTAGTGGTTAAGTATAAAGAACTGCTACAAATATGTTGCGCAATTCCCGCCAAAACTTGTAGCGATAAAATTATAGCGGTTAATAAATAATAACCGCTACAAAGTTGCCGCCACCTGGTGCTACCAAAGCGCGCAAATAGTGTAGCAGTTATTTGTAGCGGTTTAATTGGTTAAACCACTACAAAATGCGAAATGTTGCCTATTTGTAGCGGTTATAAAGTTATAACGGCTACAGAATTTCAGAGGTCTCAAAATTTGTAGCGGTTTTATACTATACCACTACAGAACTTCAAACGTTTTTGTAATTTGTAGCGGTTAACATAGAACGCTACAAAATTTAGAAGCCCTAGATTATTTGTAGCAGTTGGTGTAGCGATTATTTGAAGAACAGCTACAAATTCCGCGCCTATATAAGGCAGCCACCCCCCTTCACTCCTCCGTTTGGCCATTTTATTTGCTGAAGTTTCTCTAAGTGTTTTCTTTAAGATTTGAGCATTCAAATGTCTGTGGAAGAGTTTTTGCTGCAGTATTTCTTATTATTTGTACTTGAGGTATAGAGACAAAACATATTTTATTTGTATTTTTATTATATTTTTGTATAATAATGTGACTAAAATGTTTTTTTTTTTAAATTTTTGTAGTTAATATAGCTTCAAGACAGGATAAAGGGAAGGAGCCCGAGGTCCCTAGACTTAAAGAAATATGGCTTTATCGGCTTTTATGCCTTGGTAACCTCTTCAAAATTTAAACCAAGGATTGCAATATAGGGTACAATCCCGGATCGTCTCTCGAAGAGTCTTTTATTAATTACTTAGAAACTAAGTGTAATGATTGAAATGAAATGAGTTAAAAATGATCTTTGAGCTTTTTATCTAACAACTAAATTGTAATTAAACTAAAATGCTTTTAAAACTAATATTTTTGGATTTTTGGAATAAAATTGATATGGAATGAAAATTGGTTAAAAATGCAAGTGATAAATATGCTCTTGGAAATGGTTTTCAATGGTTATCCTTACTCAATTAAGATATTTGGGGAGTTAATACACTAAGTTTCTAATGTATCAAACCTCAATTACCATTAGTCTAACATCACAAGAGAGGAACCCCTACCCTTGAAATGCTATTAAGCCCTCTTAGTGTAATGAGTTTCTCTAAGTTTTCTAATATATCAAACCCCAATTACCATTGAATCTAATGCTTAAACCCATGAACCCATTTAATTAAGCATTATTAAAATCCCTTAGAGAGTGACTATAGAATAAGCAATGCATTTAGGTTCAACTACAATTCCAATTCAATCAAACTATCCAACAATACCATATTAAATAAATAAAAAACAATAGAATCATAGGAAACATATATATATATATATATATAACCATATATATTGATGAGTACAAATCCTCATTAAAAATTCCAAATCACAATAACTCAATCCATAGAATAAAACATAATTAGAATTATAGTCTCAATATATAAATGAATTCTTAAACATAAGAAATCAAAAATACAATGAGCTATAGATAAAATAAACTCCCCTTTAAAGTACATATGAGCTCAAACCATCTCCAATTCATCCCCAAGAGCACAAAATTGTCTAACCAATCATGAGAATAACTTCAAGAAATATAACCACACTCTGATTCAAATACCCAGCCATGAAATCACATATTAAAAATGACAAATCAGCATTTAATCAATTAAGCATTGGGGCTGGATTTGAATTCAGAAACAGAACAGAACAGAAGGAATTAAGCCACGGTTTAGACAGTTCTTGAATAGGGGAGGCTTCCGGCGGTAGTGATTTCAGACAGAGGAGTCACGGCCTGAGATTGTGGAAGGAGCTCATCGGAAAAATGGAGTTCCGACGGTGAAGATGATGGATGGAGGTGGAGGACGATGAAGTAGTGGAATGGTGGTGAGGTGTGACGGCGATGAAGAAGTGGTGAAAAGGATGAGCTCCTCGCTCTCAGCTCTTGGCCTCCCTGATTCTCTCTCGGCTTTCGGTCAATTCCCTAGCTCTCTCAGTCACGCTTTCACAGCTCCTTCTTACGGCTCCCTTGTCTCTCGACTCGTGGCTGAGCTTCTGTCTTCTCAGATCTGGTTCAAGGGCGTCACCGGCGGCAATGGTGAAGAGAAGAGGCTTGTTCCGCCGGCGACACAAGAAGGGGAAGGGAGGAAGAAGATGAAGGTCACGGTGATGCGATGATGTCCGATCGTCCCCCGTGTCGTCTGTTCTGTATATATCCTCAGCTCGCTCTCGGGTCCCGTATATCCAGATCTCCATGTCCACAGCCAAGTCAGGTCTGTTGCTCAGCGTCTCTGTTTCAGATCCCTTCAATTGGGCCTGGGCTTGTTGCTGCTAACGGATCTATCTCTTTTCCTTTTTATTTTTTTTCGTTTTAAGCCTAAGCCCCAAAAATGCAGCCCATATCTCTCAAAACCAACCCAAATTGGGTCCAAATTTCAGATCCTCTCTTCACTTCAGCTGGGCCCAATTGCTTCTATTTCTATATATGTTTTTTTTTATATACATTGGGCCTGCTTTATGTCTCATTTTCCAGCCCAGTTGCAAAAATTAACTTAGGCCTTGTCTCTTTTCTTGGCCCCAAAATTTGAATCTTCAAAATCCTCAATATCTTCTTTAACACCTACAATGCAAAATTAAGCACAAGGTAGCATCAAAAGTTCAAGGGACAATTGTATAAAAATAATTAATAAATTGTGACCATTTTACCCCTAATTACCATTAATTCAAAACAAATGTCCCTAATTAAAATTTGTGCTTAATCATGCAATAATGTCCTAGAAAATACATTAAAAATCCCAAATTAATCAAGAAATATTATATAAAAATATGGTTTAATCAGTGGCAGCAATGGAACAGGGGGCAAAGGGAAGGGGCAGCGTGGAGGGAGGGAGACCGCGATATTTCAGCCCATGTCCCAACAAGAGTCGACCCTACCACAGGCACCGCAGATAATCCTACAGGAGACAACCGCACCAAAGGTGCCTGATTTAAGGGAGGCAGATATCAACGTCGAGGACTATGACACGAACGAGGACTTCGACATCCCAATTGGGATCAAAGAGATGGAGCAGTTCCTCGATGAGTAGGAGGCGCGGGAGCAAAACAACCCACGAGGGTCGTCTTCGGGTTTATTAGGTTTAAGGTGCAAGTCCAAGATAAACTAATTTTTTTATTTAATAAATTATTTATTTAAATTCAAAATGTTAAATTTGAATTATAATATGCGGTAAATTGTGTAGATGAGCAGGGGAATGTGTCCACGAGGAGGCTGGATGTGGCCGATCTGAATAGCATAAACCGGACACTACGAGTTGTAGTACCATGGAATGAGGGCACAGACTAGCCGATCGACAATGGGGGTTACCTGTTCAACCGCTTTCTGAATGACCTAGACTCGAATTGGATGCGGTTCCCCCTTCACTTCAGAACGTGGAGGCATGTTCCGAAGGGGCTGAAGGACCTGGCTTAGAAGGAGGTGGTACAGGTAATTAATAGTATTTAATTAATATTTTTTATAATTAATTATATTTAATTAATATTTTTAGTAGGATTTTTGTAATTGTTGATATTTAAATAATTTTTTTTGCAGCTACGGTTTGCCTTCCGGGCCAACTGAAAGAGGTACACACTGGTGAAGATGGGTGATGGCTGGAGGAACAGGAGGAACCGTCTCTTCCACAGTGTGGATAAGGATGGGACGATGCCTCTGGAGCAGCTGATCGAGAGCATCCCGGATGGTGTCCCGCCGAACGAATGGGCGAGTTTCGTCCAGTTCAGGAGGAGCGCTGAGGGGCAGGTAATGTATTTATTAGATTATTTATATATAATTTTGTAATTTTTAATTATTAAATTATAATTTAAATTTAATTAATTTTAATTTGAACTTTATTAATTTTAAATGTTTTATATTGTTTTAATACATTTATTTTTTTTCCAAGCACTTTCTCAGAGGAACACTAGGTGCCATGGGCAGCAAATGATCCACCACACAGCAAGATCGAAGACCTTTGATGTCACTTACAGCGAGCTGGTAACTTTTCATAATATCACTAACTTTTAACTAGTTATTTCATAATACTAATTAAATTTTGTAATTGTTTTATTAGAGGAAGGCACACTAGGAGAACCGTCGACAGACTCTGGGGAGTTGTACGCTATCACACACAGACACCGTGACGGGACTCTGACCTCTCAGCAGGCAGAGGCGGCCATTGTAAGTAATTTCATTATTATAATTTTTATAAAACAAACTTAATAATTAAAAATTCTAATAAGTAATTGTTTCATAAAATGGCAAGAGCGGATGCAGCAGTCGCAGGCTGAACAGCTTGAGACCCAGGCTAAGGAGTCACAGGGGTCAGTTGACCCGACAGCTCCTTTGAAGGTAGGTCTAGGTCAGACTGAGCACCCCAGACGCATGCGGGGCATGAGGATAGGCACCAGACCTAGCATGGTCTACGACAAGAGCGCCGCCTCTAAGGCTGACAGCTATAGAGGGGTCAGACGTCCGAGGGACGAATCTGTTGAGCAGCTGCGGTCAGATTTAGAGCGGACACAGGCTGCAGCTGCTTAACAGCTGCATCTGCAGCAGCAGCAGTAGATGCAGTAGCAGGCCAATCTCATATACGCTCAGTAGACACAGTGGCGTGATATCACGAACAACATGCTCGAGCAGTCGTGGAGTCGCCTGTTCTCAGACAAGCAGTATCCATAGGTTCACCCTGTCCCTCAGTACGTCGTCCAGACTCCTCCTCCTCCTCCTGATGATGTTGGTGCGGTTAACTCTGCCCAACGTCCCAATCCAGCAACACCTGAGGGAGCACCAGATGATCAGCACCCAGCTACTTAGTTTAGGACATATTTATTTTTTCTTGTTGAAACATTTGTAAATAAATATATATAATTTTTTATTTTAGAACTTAGATTCTTATTGTGTTTACAATAGTTATATTTATATTCTTAGACTGTGTTGTTAAATTTGTGAATTAATTGCAACAGTATTATTTATATTTCTAAAAAAATTATATATATATATATATATATTTTTGTAGCGGTTATATTATATATTTATAGTGGTTTTTCACATTAACCGCTACAAATATAATTTTATTATATTTGTAACAGTTTTATAATATAACCGTTACAAATATAATTTTATTATATTTGTAGCAGTTTTATAATATAACCGCTACAAATGCAAAGACATGGACGCGGTAAAATTCAAAATTGAATTGTTGACTATTTATAGCGGTTATATAAATAACCGCTACAAATATATATATATATATATATATATTTTTTTTTTGAAATATAATTCTTTATTTGTAGCGGTTAATGCAAAAACCGCTACAAATGCAAAGACGTGCGTGACAAAATTCAAAATTGAATTTTTGACTATTTGTAGCGGTTATATAAGTAACCGCTACAAATACTCTACTTTTCAATTTTGAATTTCCACCCTCTTTTTGCAAATTTGTAGCGGTTACTTATATATAACTGCTACAAATGTATATTAGTAGTGGTTTTCCGTATAACCGCTACAAGTTTAAAACCAATTCTTCAATTTAATTTCCAACAGCTTGAAAATTAGTAGCGGTTACTGTAGCGGTTTTTAACCGCTACAAAATATTAAATGCTGCAAATTCAGAATATAAGGTTCCAAGCACTCGTCATTCTCTATTCACTCATCTTCTTCACTATACTTTCTTCTCTCTCACTAATAGCTATGGATAAGTCATGGATCAGGTTGCAACGCAATTCTCTGGAATATTTGTATGGATTAAACAATTTATCTTTTTTCATATGAATTAAACAATATTTGTATGTATTAAATAATTTATCATGGTTGTCGAAAATATTCTAAATTATCTTTTTTGATCAAATTGTATCATATAAGTGCTTGTGCGAAATCACAGATAAGGGAATGTCGATGTTGCTCGAATTATTATAAGATGCATTCCCTGATGCTGAGATTTCCACAACATTCTACGAGGCCAAGAAGATTATCAACAGGTTGGGGTTGAACTATCAAAAGATTGATGCACGCCCCAATGATTGTATGCTGTATTCGGGAGATGATTCCAGTAGGGAGACTTGTAAGAGATGCCACACATCGATGTACAAGACAATTCGGAAGGGAAAAGAAGTAGAATAAGAAACCTGCAAAGATTCTCAGGTATTTCCCTTTGAAACCTCACCTACAAAGATTATTTATGTCGTCTAAAACTGCAAAGCACATGAGGTGGCATGTCGTTGATAAGAATGAAGACGGAAAATTAAGACATCCCCGGGATGCAGATGCTTATAAAACGTTTGACAACGACTTTCCAGATTTCGCGACTGGCCCCAGAAATGTTCGGTTTTCTTTGGTGACCGACAGTTTCAATCCTTTCGGGAATCTTAGCACAAGTTACAATATTTGGCTGGTAGTCTTAGTTTCCTACAACTTACCCCCTAGATGTGTATGAAACAAAGCTCTACTTTGGTATATTTTTTTAAGTTCACATCATTTAAATTAAATTGTTTTAACAAAATAATACATCACTAACAATTTTTTTACACAATTTCTGTAGGGATAGCGAGGATGAATGATCAACCAAATTATGTTGTTGTCTTACAAAAATATTTAAAATAAATAAATAAAATATTTGTAGTGGTTTATAAACCGCTACAAAAACAAAAATAACCACTACTAATAAAAAATGCTACAAAACATGACACACTAACCACTACAAGTGCTACGCAGATACCTATAAATACCCCACCAAATCTCAGTTCAAACACTCCCCCATTTCTTTCCACCTAACCCCTCTTTCATTTTCTCTCATCTACAAATTTGTTTATAAGTTGAGGAGCTAAACGAGGTGATCAAATATGGTAACAAGTTTTTAAATTTTTTATTTCAATAATTTTTTTCTTTCGCATAAAATTTATTCTCACTTTTTTTTACAGATATTTAAGTGCTTTTTCTCATTTGTTCCTATTTTTCTTACACAATCATAATCATATGTAGTAGACAACATAATAGTTCCTTGTTACCTAGGTATCCTTAATAATATTATCAATACAATCTTCATACTTATCCAACTAAATTAAATCATTCCTTTTAAATTATAAATGAGCTAAACTATTGAATAATAAGCTAATTAAATTAGCTAAACTACTAAAATAATAAACTATTTAATTTAATATCAAAACAATGGAAACAAATGATTGTATTTTTTTAATTTTACTTACTTTTGTAGCAGTTATTCAACCGCTACTAATTAACGGCGCCATTTTAAAATGGAAATTAATTGTTTGGGTTAAAATTTGAATTTCAATGAAATTAATAGCAGTTAAATAACTGCTACTAGTTAATAGCGCCATTTTTAAAATCCATATCAGTAGCGGTTTTTGAACTACTACAAAACAGAGCCAAGTTTTTATTTTTCATTTCCCGCCTTCTAAATTTCAGGTTTTGAGATTTGTAGCGGTTATACAACCACTACAAAGTTTAGAGAAAATGATTATTACTCTTGGCAATGTTATAGCGGTGGGTTTTAACCACTACAAATATAGTAGTGGTTATTGTGCATGATTAGCAGTTTAAAATATCCGCTACAAATCCGCTTGCAACAGTGGATTTAGTAGCGTTTTTATGAACCGCTACTAATGATGTTGGTAGCGGTTAAAACTGCTACGGATATACCTTTTTAACCGCTACTAAATCACAGCTTTTTTGTAGTGTTAATAAGGATCACATTGAGCTTTGAACCAACCCAATTAGAGTTTTTTAGAATTAGTTATGATTTTTCAAAGTATAATGAAAAATTTTGCCAGCTTTATGTCTTATGCGAATTTAAAACTTAATGGCACAAATGTAATAATTAGGAACTCTAAGGGATAGGATTAGGCCCTTAAAGTTGTTGAAAGCCCATGTAGCCATATTGGACATTCATTTATCATGGCTCTAATGTATGGTTATGTACCTAGGGCCATGAGATGATAAGAAAGAAGAATGGAAGAATTTGCAAATAATTGCAATGTTTGGAAGAAAAGGTACATAAGAGGACACAATTCCAAAAGGCACTATAACTTTCCTAACTTGCCCTCACTTAATAAGTATGCTTATGCATTGATATGTTTAATTGCTTTGATAAATGGTATGAAGCATGTATGAATGATTGAAGCTTTGTTTTTAATTATACTATGGCCATAGGTGTAATGTGTGAAGCATTGAGCATGCAAGTATGTCATTATGCTAGTATGAATTTACGTAAGCAAACATATCATGCATCAAGCTTGAATCTTATATGCCTAGTTAGCAAAATTTGCTACTAAGATTCTCTCAAATTTCACTCTCCTTCACCCATCCCTAAAGGTATGATGAGTATAGGAGAAGAATGCATGAAGATATGCAAGGGAAAGTACGAAAGTGAATCGAAGATTGAAGTGCAACGCACTGTTTATGTATTTTAACTAGAATTTATGTATATGTATACATATGAATGACTCAAGAATAAGCAGAAAATAACTCTGAGTGAATTAAAAGAAAAGATAAGAATCAATGATTAATAACAAGGTGCGAACCACTAAAACCGCTTTTGACAAATTTTGAAATTTTAGACAAAAACCCACTTAACTATAGGTTTGAATCCTGCCTTGAGGTTGGGAATAGAAAAAGTTTTGTAAAAGAATATTGCTTAATAGTTCAAATTCGCTGCATAAACTTGGCCGAATACGTTATGGAAGTAAGGTGTTATATTTTTGTATCAGAGCAAAGCTCCTGGCATTTGGTTAGGTCACGGACAGCAGTAAGACACATATTTTGAGCCTGGTAGAACATTCAGAATGTACTAAGTCGTAGCCGTGACAATAGAAAACCAAGCGCTATGGGAATAAAATGAGTTGAAAGGCTAGAAAGAAATAAGTTATAAGGCTAAATACACCTAGTAGTGACCTGAAGAGGCAGTAAGACCTGTGTAACCAATCACTGTGTAAATGGACCAATGGGTCATGTGTTTGAATCTATGTTACATCCTACATACTGAATGAATGAGAATGTTGAATGATGGTTACTGAATACTATATGAGATCTATGTTGAGAATATAATGAAATGTATTACATGCTTATAGGAAAGGGATAGACCATGTGTCTAGTATAATTCTCAGAGGTATAGAAAGTTTTCGGTTTACCTTGTCATTGGTAAAGCTCATGCAAAAGAATTCTTTATTAAGTAGGATGATGTATATGAGTATAGCTTCTGAAGGCTGGAGGAGAGGTTGATATATGCACTAGTGAGAATTATCCCAAATCCGAGAATTGAACTTTGTGGTCTAAAGAATTGACCTGTATGGTCTCCAAAAATGTTAGAAAGAATGGATTGGGATACGTCCTAGTGCAACGGAAGCTTGGCGAGACAGAACGGTGGCGTGTGCATCCAAATAGCTGAAGCCACATAAGAATGAATGTCCCTACATTTGAATTTGAGCTTGTGGCAATTCTCTTTGTTTTGGATAATGTAACGACATCACTTGTAGGGTACGATCGTAGAAACTGTACTGCAATCTCAAGAATCTTGAATAGTTAGTCAAATGATAGAAGGCTCAAAGATTTGAACTTATCATATCAAATGCCACTTACGGGCTACAGAGTTTGCCAAGAAGAGAATGATCTAAGAAATAGAATTAAGTGATATTGGGATATGTGTCCCAAGTTGTGTAGCAAATTTTGAGAAAATGTAATATCCCCAAATTTCAAGACTAGAAGCTTAAGATTAATATTAACTCAAGCCGACTACTAAGTCCCAGTTTGCAAGAGTCCCAAGAATGTCCAAGAGATGAAGGGACAATGTAAATGGAAGTGGAAACTATTTTTCTTTTAAAGTGGGCTTAATAAGGATCACATTGAGCTTTGAACCAACCCAATTGGAGTTTTCTATAATTAATTATGATTTTTCAAAGTACAGTGAAAAAATATGCCAGCTTTATGTCTTATGTGAATTTAAGATTTAATTGCACAAATGTAATAATTAGGAACTCCAAGCATAGGCTTAAGCCCTTAAAGTTGTTGAAAGTCCAAATAGCCACATTGGAAAATAATTTATCATGGCACTAATGTATGGTTATGTACTTAAGGGCATCAGAATGGAAGAATTTCCAAATAATTGCAATGGTTGGAAGAAAAGGTACAGAAGAGGACACAAGTCCAAAAGGAAATATAACTTTCCTGACTTGCATTCACTTAATAAGTATGCTTATACATTGATTTGTTTAATTACTTTGATGAATGGTATGAAGCATGTATGAATGATTGAAGCTTTGTTTTTACTTATGCTATGGCCATAGGTGTAATGTGTGATGTAACCCCCTTCTGTAATTATATCCGGATTACGCAATTAAAGTGAAATAGAGACCAATAACAATCAAATAACATTTTACCAACCCATCTACCAGACGGGGTTTTCATAAATACCTTTCGAAATCATTCATAACCTGGTCTCACATTCACATTCCGAATACAATTACTACACAAAGATAAATCACATTTAAATATATCAGAGTACGCAATATAATAAGTCCGGCAATTCTGGATTCCATTTGTTAACTCAAGCTTTATAGGTCACATTCGCCCATACAAGCCCTCATATGGGGATTACGCAATTCTTTTCAAATACATATACAAATATTGTATCCAAACACATTCCAACCCATACATATTCAAATCTAAATCCAAATATACATCCCAATTATGATAACCAACTACCAACTCCAATATCCCGAAGGAAGCTCGTCGCCCTTGGAGCCTACTCCATCATCGATCTACTACCCTGTCTGAAAGGTTAGTAGGGGAGGGTGAGATTCAAGAGAATCTCAGTAGGAAAACAATACCAATATGCATGTACGATAAATGTTTAATGCATGACATACTTGCATCACATAACTATCATGATGACAAATCTGTAAGCTCAATGCTTCTAACAATATACTAATGACCATAGCATAAATTGAAACATAGCTTCAATAACACATATCCATGCAAAGCTAAGACATGCATCAACATATTAACACATATATCAAATACAAGCAGAAGAGATATGTTTCCTACACTCTTTCCATATAAGCTCCAACACAACTTACTCACTACCAGGCGAATATCGAACCACGTTCAAGGCGAACATCATCCCTATAATCAAAGCAATGACATAGGGTTATTCTTTATTCCAAAACCTTACTTTCATATCACTTAAAGTTGGTTACCATTCATGACCTTTAGGAGGCTAATTAAAGCCCAAACATATGCCTAAAGGCTTGGGAAAACACTTGACCAAAAACCATCTTCAGAAGTCCAAAATGTCATTTTTGGGGGTTGGCCGCAGCCCACTAATCCACTGGCCATGGCCAAAAACTGCCCAGAAACATTTGAGCTGCGGCCCAGAATCCGCTGGCCGCGGCCAAGAAAATCCAGTTTCTTGGCTGAAATTCCAAAAATCATAACTAATTCCAAAAATATCGAAATGAGGTGATCCCAAAGCCAAATGAAAGCTATTTAAGTCCTATACACAGTACAAATATTGGCCAATACTGTAAATTACCACATAAATACATAATTCCCAAAAATTCAAGACTGTCCCAAAACAGTGTTCATTTTCGACCTCAAACTTTGGACAGCTATTACTCCCAGTTCCCAAAACTAAATGGCACAAATTATATGGCCATTTTGAAGCTTGGGATGTGAAATTTAAGACTGGAAAGTTTCAAAATTTTCTGATATCATTTGCCCATTCAAAACGGCAACACAAACAGACTGTCCAGAACAGAGTTTCAAAAGACGGAATTCCAAATTTGCACAATTGGCTTCCAATGGTCCAATTTTCATATCAAACATCATTCTCACACAAAATTTCACAAGGAATCCATTGGAAATACCTAATCAACCAAATTCACATTATATTGACATGTTTCACAATGAATTGCAACATGTCACACAATTCACAATACCAACTCTACATTACAATCTCTTTCCATTTCAAATTCAAAACCAATTTCAATGATGCCAAAACATAATATGACACCATTTTCATCATAAAACACAATCCAATTCATCCAATCAAAAATCACATGAAAATCAGGGCAAAACTCGAAATTTACAAAGCTTAACCAATGATCACAAAACTTAGGTCAAAATGCTTCAAATACTCACCTCTTCCTCTTCCTAAAGCCAATTCTTTGATTCCTCTTCTTTCCAAAATCTTCAAGCTCTCAAAACACCTTCTTTCACAAATCTAAAACCATAGCAATGAAGCTCTCATCACTATGAACAAGATTAAAGAAGGGTGTTTAAGCATTAGAGGGCATATACCAAACCAAAACTCACCTTGTTTCTTTCTCTTTCCTCCCCCAAGCTAGCGAAAATGGAGAAATAGAGAGAGAGTAGAGGATGAAGAAGAGGATCAGTTTTTTTTTCATTTGCTTCATGTGTTGGCCGACCTAAAATAAAGGAGAGGGAAGAGAAAAAGCACTTTGAACATTTGACCAAGATCTAAGGCTCACAAGTTGTCACTTGTCCACATCTTGACACTCCTCCCATGAGCTCACATGAACTTAAACACATGGGATTCCACCCTTTGATCTATTACACAAATTAATCCTAACCATTGATCTTTAAGTTACCAGTGAGTTTCCTCTTCGGTAACCGATCAATTGGTCGGTAACTTTACCGTTTTGCCCCTGATTATGGCAATTCCTCTTGAATCACCACCAAACACTTCATATCTTTCCATATCACCACATTATGTGCCCTCCCTCTATTTTAAGTCAATTTAGAGGTTAATCCATAATTGAACTCAAATACAGGGTCTTGGCGCTGCTCACAGCACATACGAATAACATCGGGTGCCAACTCACACCATAATCTCCAAAAGGGTTTATTTATCACTAACCACATTCACTTTTGGAGTCATTGTCTCTTAATCACAATTTAGGATCTTGCTAAACCGGGGCTTAGCAGTCCACTAATCTCAGGCTTATTCTCTAGCCTCAAGTCTCAAAATTCGGGGTATTACATGTGAAGCGTTGAGCAGGCAAGTATGTCATTATTCTAGTATGAATTTATGTAACCAAGCAAGTCGTGCATTAAGCTTGAATCTTATATTCCTAGTTAGCAAAGTTTGCTACTGAGATTCTCTCGAATCTCACTCTCCCTCACCCATCCCTATTGGTATGATGAGTACAAGATAAGAATGCATGAAGATATGCAAGGGGGAAGTACAAAAGAGAATCGAAGATTGAAGTGCAATGCACTGTTTATGTATTTTGACTATAATTTGTGTATGCACATATATGAATGACTTAAGAATGAGCAGAAAATCACTCCGATTGAATTAAAAGAAAAGATAAGAATCAATGAGTAATAACAAGGTTGCGAACCATTAAAAGATGCTTCTGATAGATTTTAAAATTTTTGGAAAAACCCACTCAACTACAAGTTCGAATCCTGTCTTGAGGTTAGGAATAGAAAGAGTTTTATAAAAGAATATTACTTAAGTGTGCAAATTCACTACAAAAAATTCATCCAAATATGTTATGGAAGTAAGGTATTACAAAATGCAATCTAGCTAGGGCTCCAAAATGAAAACAAGTTAGGGCAATCAAAGCAACTGGTGCGGCTATCAGACTGAAGTTCAAAGAAAGTAGTGGAGGTTGTGATTCACCTAAAAGTGACTATTAATAGCTAGAAAAGTCAACCAGAGTTTTGGGGTTCTGAAGATGGTGGGTAATGTTCGACCAAAGACAAGCGTGTTAAGTGTAATAACTTGGGAATGTTGAAGAGGCACGAGATAACAAGTGTTTTAAAAGACTTGAAGAAACTTGCTCACAGTTATAAGTTTAGAACTGTTATGAAATATGGCCTTTTAATTTCTCCGGGTTCTTACTTTACAATCATAATGAATATGTGAACCAAAGTTCACGGTTTACATCATAATGGTTTGGTTATATAAATGGTGACAATTTTCTCTTAATAACCATTAGATATTAGACATGGTATGTTAAAAAGTGATGGGTTTTATATAAAAACCTTTATTTATTTGAATTTTTTTAATAATTTTTGAAGTTGATTATTCAACCCCAAGTAGAAACAAAAAATTAAAAAAAGAAAACAAGAGTGCGAATAAACAAACATAAAATAAAAAGTTATGAGGATGAAGGATCTGATGCATTATCATATTCATTTGTCTCCAATAATTTGTCCACCTTCTTGATCAAAGAGCAAATAAGAAAGGTCAGTTCCTTCAAGTACTTGTCCATGTGTCCTTGCAACCTCAAATAATCATTGACTGTCTGTTGGAGGTCATAGTTTTGTGGATTAGCCTTTTAATGCTTATTGGTGGATGGCAATCATTTTTTGGTTTTAACCCAAGGAGATCAAAAGATGATGAACCAGAAGATCTCTTGCGTTTGTCTATGATATCGATGAAGGACAAAATTCAGAAGTTGGATATGAGAAGTTAGAATAGAAGTGGATGGAAAATTGGAGTTCATTTTTTAGAAGTTTAAATAGAAGGAATTCGTGGATTATCTTACAGCTGAACACATCTGTCATATCCAAGATTTTGGACCTAGAAGTTCAAGAATTGGCTAGAAGTGATTATGCTACTAAGCTTAGTTGAACTGAAGTTCCATAAATTCCCTGAAAGAATAGAATAAGGTGACATTGTATTTCTTCCGATTCAGGCTTGGGCAAAAGCATAATTTTCAAAAGTTACAGATACACAAGCGCAAGTTTGGAAATTACACCCAAAATTTTAAGGGAAATCCCTGGACACATAGGAAGGTATAAAATAATTCCCTAAACTACATTTGAGGTTTATTTGAGGTATAAAAGAGAAAATTGTCTCAAAAATGAATTTTAAGGAATTATTAGAATTTTGGTTAATTAAAGGATAATTAGCCAAATTTAATCATGAAAAGGACAACGAAGCCTCAAATAATTGAGGAAAAATGGGGAAATTTATTTTAAGGTTAATGGGACTTTATAAAAATGGTTTGATGTCCTAGAAATGGAAATTTTACCTTAAAGGATATTTTATGGGCATTTTACCCAAGAATAAGGCAATTTCTTGGAAATTATAGGAAAAATACTTAAGGGCCAAATTTGAGTTTAAGAAAAATTAGGGATTTACTCCCTAATAAATTTTAATTTTTGAAGATATCACATTGGTCCTATGATTAAAGAACTCCCAAAAAGTACCTATAAGTGATTAAAAATCACTTAAATGGAAGTATTAACTTATATGATATAATTAAGCTCATAGGGAGAAAATTGTATGGTCACAAAAGAGGCCAAGTGTTGTGATCTCATGGAAACAAGGAACAAAGAAGAGATGTTGGCTATTAGATCAAAAGGAGGTATTAAAAAAATCATATGGACTTGAAAAAGTGTGCAATATGATTAAGAAGTGAGTGAAAATCACTAAAATCAACTTATTCCCTTTATTTGTCAATACATATTACATTTCGATATGCGTAAAGTAATAAAGGCATAGTTTCACAGGCTTACAGAAATAGTACAAATATACTGATAAAAGTATTTGTTTACATACAAGAAATCACCCCCATAGGGTTTGGTAATATTTACAAATTTATATAAAATATCAAAAAATAAAGTCTACATATAACCACTATCTTCTCTCTCAGGATCCGCACCTCAGTTGCTTGTGTCCACCACCTTACCCTTTGATCCGCTAGTTCCAGCTAACACATTTATTAGTTACGAAAAAGGATGAGATTCCAAGGAATCTCAACAGTAACATACTATCATTCATATGAAATGTGAAAAGTAAATATGCTATGCATAATGTATGCACAAAATTAATGAATAATATAACAACATATATATATATATATATGAGTAGGGCTCCAACCCCACTATCCGTACACCTTGGTTGGATTGTTACCTAACCCCTAGGTGAAAGTGCACTTCTCGCACTAACTGCCCATTCTTGGCAGACTACCTCTTCTCGGCAAACCTTGTTGATTAATTAAAATACAAATAATGGCATACACAATCATATGAACCATGGCATAATGTATGAAGGATAATGTTACTACCTTAAGTGTTCCTCAGTATGCGTGCCAACGACTCGAGCTCTCAACTTGGTCCTAAAATTGCAAATGTATAAGAATTAGGTTAAACTCCATTCATGTACTAGTTTAGGCACTTCCATAGTGTTTCTGGTGGTATATAAACCTATATTGAAAAATTACCAAAATGCCCCTAGGATCCAGCCCCGCCCTACTGTACCCGGTCTGACTGTACTTTTTCTGAAATTTTAACCTAGGCCATTTGACATGTTTTTGCCTAAGGAATCCATTTCTAGTCTCATTTTTTACAAAATCACAGTCAAATGATAGTTTTGCCTTTGGTAGCCCCTAATTAGGGTTTTGAAGGCGTTTTGGTCATTTCGCTTTCTAGGACTTTTCTGAAAAAAGTGTTCAACAGTAACCCCACCTATTTTTCCCTCTTGAATACAATGGAATCATAAATTTCATGAAAATCCAGCCCCTACCCCCATTTTTGTAGCTGGCCGAAACTCATGGTAAGAAAAAGGGAAAATTGTGGTTTTTGATTGTTAGCCTCAAATCCTTGCACCTTTCTATTCCTAATCACTTGATTAACTACTTTATCACCTTCTAACCATAATTTAGACTAAATTTGGGCATCATAACAGCTAGGGTTTCCATTTTCCCAAATTTTACAAATCACACAAATCATCCACAAAGCCACCGATCAATCTAACAACAACAACAACAACAACACGTATTTGAAGTTTAGGAAGCTACCTTTGATTTCTCCTTCTTCTTATCACTTGGCCAAAACTATAGCCTCCATAAACCCTAAAACTTGGCTTCCTAAACACCTTGAATCATGTAGAAAGGAAGCTTAGGGAGAGGATTAAACAATCTAGGAGCTAAAGCACCAAGGAAGCAAGCTTACCTTTGAAGTTTCTCTCTCTCTCTCTCCCCCCCTCTCGAGCTCTCAAGGGCTGATGGTTTTGGTGAGCAAGGAGAAAGATAAATGTTTTAATATTTGTTGCATTTATCCCTTGATTTATTTAATTACTCAAAAATCAATAATTTTGACTTTTGTGTCCATAAACTTATCCCTATGTAATTGTGTCCTAAAGCCCATAAGCATGTAACTAAGCTCTTCCTCTTCTTAGTCAATTCAAAATGACGCCTAAAGGTGTCTTCCATGCATGCAATTGGGCCTTCCTAACTTAAGCAATTTGCATATACACATTATGTCATATTTTGGTCAAATTTGTACATGTGCTCCAATTTTCCATACATTCATATTTATTTGACCAAAATATTCCAAATTTATATTTTTCCTTTATTTTCCTTAATTAATTGAAATTAAATTCAATCAATTGGAAAATAATTTATTTTGCGCTTGATTGGCAAAAATTACGAATTTATCATTACCTTTTTAAATTAATTCTTTTTCTTCTTTTCTTTAGCCAATTTCCATTTATTATTGGACCAAATATTTTTCTCTACTTTTTCTCTATTTTTGGGCCTTGATATTGGGCTTTTTAAAATACCCAAATTTATTCCACCATTTACTCTAGCCCAATTCTCATGAAAATGAAAATTTACAAACTTCATAAATTCCAAATTCATGAATATTCACCATTTTATTGAATATATCAAATAATTACAATATATTTGGTGAATAAAATTTGGGGTGTTACATTATTTCTTCATGAGAGTTGGCCAAACACCATCTAATCCTCCTCACTTCCTCATAAGTTTGTTGAAGCAATACAGGGGGGAGAGAGAGAGTAAAGAAAGAGGAGGAACTCAAGCAAACATCAGTGAGTTTGATGCCAACTTCTTCATCTCTTCTAGTTTTCATACTCAACACTACCTATAATCTGTAAAGCCTCTCTTGATTCCATGTTTAGCAAGATGAGAAAGAGAGGTTAGGGTTTCAAGAAGGGAAGTTGTAAAGAATATAATCAAACTAGGACTCAAGGTAAGTGTTGATTTTTGATATGTTGTTGTTGATGATGCTTATTATTATTTGAGTTGATCTTGGGATTTTATAATTTTTGGAAACAAGAAATATTAAGGGAGGTGCTGGCAAAATTGTCAAGAAATAGAGAAATATCACTACTACAAAAAGTACTTTTAATGTTATCTGGCCTGTTTTTCAAAATTCACTAAACGGTCGCGCCTCTTCTTCTCAGATCCGCCTTTGAGCCCTAGTCCAACCTCCAATCACATCATCTGGCCCCTCTCCGACCCCAGACACAACCTCCAACCTGTTCTTGGACCCAATCGTGACCTTCACCTTCCTCTCTGTTAGCATTATCGTGAACTCTCTCCTCCTTGGCCTCATTTCGATAATCAGAAACATGCTTAGTCCATGTTCAAGAGTATAATATGCGTGGATCTTTAGCACTTCCAGTCTTTTAGCAAAGTAGCAACATTTGCTTGGGTGTTAATGAGGTTATAATGACAACCCAGAAGATTAAGTATTTCCCTAAGCTTGAGAGTGTTTGCAAAGCACTTGAGGTTTTTCTTCTCCTTGCCTTTTTATATTTAATTTTTTTGTTATCATTTTTGGAAGTTGAATTTCAATTATATTTGGGGTTTACTTCCTGAAACGAAAAGTTGGAAATTTTGTTTAAATATTGCTCGTTGGAAATTTCTATCCCAAAACTTGAGTTCTGTACAAGATTTTTTTTAAAAAAAATAGAAGGATACAACAACCATTTTTGCAAAAACAGACTTTGTATATCACTTACAACAACCTTTTTTGCAAAAAAAAAAAAGTCATTGTAAGTCACAACATACAACAACCCAAACAGTCATCGTAAATCTCTTATAACAACTTTTTTAAAACGGTCGTCTATTTTAAAACTTTCAACGACACTCATATATACGTCCTCCTAAAAACAGTCATCTAAAAGACATAAAAATGGACATTAAAAGTCCCTTTTGTAGTAGTGAAAGCACGATTTAGAAAGTGTTAAATAATAAAAATTTAGTAGTTGATGGAAGGAAGGTTGCGAAATCACTTTGTTCTTCCCTATGATGAGTTTCGGTTAGTATAGAAGAGGAAAGAGTGGGATTTTGCTACTTTTGATGCTTCCAATGAGTTTAGAATGAAAAATTGTGTAGGGTATAAGTGAGAAAACAAGTTTGGAAGCATTAGAAAGCAAAATGAAAATTTTGTACAACAAGGCCCTAAATTTCAGTTTTCATATAGATAGAAGGGAAGGAAGTTTATTTTTATTGATTTGAGCTTTGAAATGGAATCTAGATGAAAATCTGAGAGGGAAATGGCTGAGAAAATATTTTAGAAGCCAAGAACAAAAAAAAAAAAAAAGTGAACATTTAAGTTAAAGAAGAATGAGCTTGAGAAGTCAAGAGGCTTAGCATGGTCCATGGCTTCAATTACTGAAATAAATTATGTATGTTATGTCCTTAGGGCCATGTGATGTCAAGGAAGATGAATTTGGAGGTTTAGTCACATAACGTCAATGATTGCAAGAGAAAAAAAGCAAGAGAAAGTTAATAAAGGTTAAATCTAGCAAACTTTACCTTTATCTTATATGCTTGGTTGTTGCTTGCATGCATTGACATGTTTGTATACTTATGTGATTATGTGAAATCCTACATTTAATGCATAATTGTATTTATAATCATATCATTATATTATGAAGTTATTAAATTGCAAGTATGTTATGATGCCAAGCTTTCCCTTGTATGTTTGAGTGGTAATTGTTTGCTACTAGGATTCTTTGAATCTCACCCCCCAATAACTAACCATGCTAGGTTAAGTGCCTCCAAATGAAGAGCAAGAGTAAAGTGCAAAAGTAAGTGGAAGGAAAATAATCATTCCATGACAATGTTGTGTCATGAGTAATAAAATGAATAAGAATTCCCATGAGTTGCGTAAATTAATTATGGGACCGTAGAATGTATATTTGATTTGTAATAAGGAATTACTTGTAGTCATATGACATAAGGTAGCCTTAGCTTAAAGCTAAGTTTTTATGACACACGATCATAATTGTCCAGATTAAGCTATTTTCAAAGCATGGTCACCGTTTAGTTTAATAAGCGGTATTAGATTATGTCAAATGATCATGCGAATTTCTATGCACAAAGTATACACATATAACTTTCCAAAAAGCCCAAAATCAGGTCAAATGGATGAGTATAGCATGAGTTATGATATTTATAAAATCACAGAATCTATTCATGAAGCAGAGCAAAGTTAGTGAATTAATAAATTGTATTGATTGGCACGGTCTTAGGCCAGAATTTTTTTTCCCCAAATAAAGGACTTCCATAGCTTTTAATAGAATTTTAGAGCACCCTCATATGAATTGTGTAGAATTAGTTATGATTTTGCAAATTTGGACCAAAAGTCTAGAAGTACCAAACGATTTGTAACCCAATGATTAAAATGATAATTTTGAATTATGGGCTTTAATTATCGATTCATATGAAACACATCAGCTTCTAGATGAATATTAAAGGTTGTTACATGACGGATGTTACAACGTCCTTTAGTTTCATATTAAAGATCATTTCTTGTTAATTAAATAGAAGCATGACGGAAAATGTTTCAAGGGTTATCTAGTGGAACATGTCATTTAGAATGGATATGGTTACGTTATAGAGCCAAACATATCCTTATAAATTGTCACGGTTAACATAAGTAACTGGTTATTTACTAATAACTATGAGCGTCCCTTGTAAAATGGCTAAATTAATAATAATTGTTTACTAATAACCATGAAGTGATAATTGTTTTTTTAAAAATAATTTTGGGCTACATTGCCCTAATGATTAATTTTTTAATATTCAAAATATTAAAAAAACCAGTAGTGGTTTTCAATCATCACCACACTGGTGTCCTCCTACTTCTACTCCTCCCCTGTGCTCAGTGTAACCCCTGCCCTAATTAGCGTAATTATAATTCGATATTACGTAATTAAATTGGTTTAGAGACCGTCGAATAGTTCAAAGCTCATTTAAAACTCCCTTTATAGTAGGGACTTAACAAAATTTCCAAAAACTTCTTTTTCCCATCCTGGTCTCAATTTTCAATTATTGAATATAATCACCTGGGCAGTTAATATACATTTAATCATATCAGAGTGTATAACCAAATCCCCGGCAACTCCCGGGTTCTATACATATAACCTGAGGTTCATAAGTATCCACTAGGGGATTACACAACCAAAACTAAAGGTAACATTCCTAATTCGAAATATACAGTAATCCTGAGTTCAAAATAGATAACCAACATCTCAAAAATCCCTAGTATCAATAAAGATCCTAAGTGCTTCGGGTTGGCCGCTTCTCCTTTGAGCCACATGCCCTGTCTGAAAGATTAGTCATAGGAAAGAATGAGATTCGAGAGAATCTCAGTAGTAACAAGCCACTCATACAATGTATAAATACCAAGCATGTATAGAAATCACAACCAGCAACCACAGCAGCAATTCACAGATACATGGTTTTCACCACAAACGACAGCACTCACGGCTGTATACACAATACGATAGCTCTCGCTGTAATCTTCATCACGACAGCTTACGGTGTAATCACAATAACGACAGCTTACGCTATAAACAACAGCTTACGCTGTAATCACAATAACGACAGCTTACGCTGTAAACGACAGCTATCACCAGCTGTAACCGCAGCAGCATCACAAAAATCATCACGAAACCATGATAACACACACATACAAAGCATTACACACAGTATAAGAGAGAGAGAGAGTCACTACCTGATCCTTTCCTGATGTCTCTGGGAACTATGGACTCACGAGGACGGCAAATATCAAACCCTGTAATCAAATTAGGGACAACCCGTCAATTACTTTTCCAAGTTCTTATCTCTATAATTCTTTAAGTTGGTTATCATTTGAACTCTTTAGGTGACTATTTTAGGCCTAAACATATGCCTAAAGGGTTGGGAAAGGCTATACCAAAAACCACCTTTAAAAGTGCTAAACACAGATTTTTGGGGGTGGGCCGCGGCCCAAAATCCTTGGGCTGTGGCCCAAAACTGCCCAGAAACTTTTGGGCTGCGGCCCACCATCCTTGGGCCGCGGCCCACGGCTGTCCAGAGACGCACAGAAACATTTGGGCTGCGGCCCACCATCCTTGGGCCGCGGCCTAGGAAAATCCAGTTTCTGGCTGAACTTCCAAAATTCATAACTAATTCAGGAAAAATCGAAATGGGGTGATTCTAAAGCCAAATGAAAGCTATTTAAGTCCTCTTTCAAGGAAAAATACTGGCCATAACTAGAAATCACCACAAAAATCCAGATTTACCAAAAACCTAACGTTGTACCAAAACAGGGTCCAGCTTTGATGCCAAACTTTGGACAGTTCAAACTCCCAGCTCAAAAAGCGAAATGACACAAAATTTATGCCCATTTTGAAGCTTGAGATGTGAACTTTAAGACTGGAAAGTTTCATAATTTTTCAACATCATTTGCCCAGTCAAAACGTTCACACCATCTGACTGCCCAGAATAGACTTACATTGGACAGATTTCCAGATTTTGCCAATTGGTTTCCAATGGTCCCTAATTTCAAATCACATACTATTTCCACACAATTTGGCTCAAGGAACACATTGGAGCCATCAAAATGACCATATTCATTATCCATTTAGACATGTTCCACAGAAATTTTAACATGTCCACACAACATGCACACAATCCACCACAATGCAACTTCCTTCCATTCCAAAATTCCAAATCAACTCCCATGGCATAAAGACACAATTTAACACCACATTCTACACAACACCCTAACAAATTCAAGCATTCAAATTAGGCCAATAATCAGGGCAAAATTCGAAATCCTCAAGACCAAGCCAATGACCATAACAATTATACCAAAAGGTATCAAATATTCACTTCAACTTCTTCCCAAAGCCATTTCTTTGATTCTCCTACTTTCAAATTCCCACAAGTTCTCAAACTCCACCAATCAAAAATATGAAACCATAGGAATAAAGCTCTCAACCCCTTGAACAATATTAATAAAGGTGAGTTAAGCATTTAGGGACAAAACCTTACCTAAAACTCAAGCTTCTTCTTTCTCTTTCCTTTCTTGGTTGAGCGAAAATGGAGACAAGATGAGAGAGATGAAATGGAGAGGATGATAGAAATAAGATCAGTTTTTCCTTGTTCATAGAGCCTTTAGCCGACCTAAGCAAGAGAAAGGAAGAGAAAAATAGTTTGAAATATTGACTCAATCCTATGGTCCACCTTTTGCCATGTGTCACCATCTTATCTCCTCTCACATGAACTCACATATGAGCATTCACACTCAATCCTACTCCTTTGCTTATTCAATCTTAGCCATTGATATCAATTACCAATGAGTTTCCTCTTCGGTAACTGTCCAATCGGTCGATGAATTTACCATTTTGCCCCTTGATTATCACAATGCACAATATCTACTTCAAAAGTGCTTAATTAACATTAATCACATCATTTGAAGTTATTAATCCTTGATTACAATCCAGGATATTACACTCAGCACATAATCAATGTCTGAGGAAGGAGATGAAAGGTCTGATTAGAAATAATCATATACAACCTGATTGTGATGAAGGATGAGGTCCAACTTCCTGTTCAGATTGTGGGCGTGTGTAGCGAGACACCTTGTGGAGCAGTCAAGGTTGACTAACGCTTGTAGCAGAGCCTCTATTTGAGGAGGAGGAGGGCAAATGGAAAGAGCTACCTGGCGTTTGATCATGATGAGGGAGAGAAGGATAAGGTTATGAAAAAGTTTTTTTTAGAAAGGTACTAAGAACAAAAGGAATAGGTCAGTATAAATAGAGTTGAATACTTCACTCTAAAATGTTTAACTTAGGAAAACCAGTATTTGGTGTCTAACCAAACGAGGTTATGAAAAGGTACTTTTTAGATTTGTTCTTTACATGACGGTTGTTTATTATGAAAGGTCATTTTTGTCATTCATAATTTAAGGTCAATTGATATAACTGTTATGTTTGTGTTTTCGCTGATATAAGGTTGGAAGACGAATTGTTTATAAGTATTATATGACGAATGTATTTTAAGAACAATAATTTTTTTAACTAAATAAATTATGGTTATTAACTACAACAGTTATTTTTATGTTTTGCGAATTCCGCCCCACGATCCATGACTGTGCAAATAAATAACCGTTATTTTTTAGTGTTATATATCTTTGCGCACTTTTGTCTCCATATACATTATGTTTATTCAATGTAACCGTTATTTATTAAGCATTATATATTCCCAAATCTATAATAGTATAAACTCGCGCTAGTTGTAAATTTAGTTAAACTCACATGCTTACACTTCGAGTTCACTATTTATACGTTTCTAGCTTATAAAGTTGTATTAACTTGCTCTTAAACTAGTTTTAACGTTTTTTATTTGATTATAGTTAGTGGCTTTATATATGAATTTTATATAAATTTATTTGTTAAGTATGATAAATTATCAATGTTGATAGATTTAATTTCAATTATTTGGATTTAAAATATGTTTGAATCAAATTGTTGTCATTTTTTATATTTTATTTATTTAATTATACACTATTTAATGATAAAAGTAATATCTTATGTGTTTATGATTTGAGTTTACGATACAAATTTACATTACTATCATGAGTTTGCCTAAACTCACATATATGACAATCTTGGTCATATAGCTTTTACTCTCTATCTTATTGAATGGCCAGTAGCCATATAACTTTAATTTTCTATTTGAAATGATATAGCTAGAAGCATATAGCTTTTATTTTTTATTTTTTTTTATCTTAAGATTAAAATGACGACAAGCCATAACTCCAATTTGTTAGGAGGGAATATGGCCTTGCAATTTACCTTTCCTTCTTATTGTATGTTATACTTATATTTTACGTTTTACGTGTTAAAAATTCAAGTTTTATTCTTTTTTTATTCTTATATATTTATGACATTTAATTTGAATATTTATTATTTTATAATAAATAAAGGTTATCACTCACAACGTTCCAAAGCTAACAGAACATACATAAAGATCAAAATAAAGCCTAAAAGTATGGTGAGAAATAACATGAACAAGGTGTAAATGAAAATCCTTCAGCAAGGCAAGAATTTCATGCCATGTGATGTTGCTAGCTTGCAAGGCGTGGTCCAGGAGGAATATTGATGAAACCTTTGTTTCCACTTGTGACAGCTAAACTTCCATTGGCCTGCATCATTAGAAGGATCATAAGTAGATATCCCCAAGAGAGCTGCCAGCAAGCATTTTGAGTGAAATGGGATTCCTAAAGTACATAAGATTCCTTGGGTAGAATTCGGTTTCTGACGGTAGTAGCCAATTCTGTAAAAGATATTAAGCCATTGACTTCCTGAATTGTAGCTTGTGGGTTGTCCGCCTTCCCGTGATGAAGGGCAATATTTCTATTTCGCCATAATAAGTTAATTAAGCAAATAACGGAACAGAGAATTCTGTGATGCTTGTGAAGGTTGAGGTCTATCAGGAGTTGCTTAAGCCATGATTTAAACCCTTGGAGGTCAAGAGACGGAATTCTTATGAGAAGCAAGCTGAACTACACAGCTCTTGAGAAAGGGCATGTGAAAAGATGTCTTGTAAGGTTTCCTCAAAGAGAACACTAGCTGAAAATATTAATAGCGAAAAATGTATATATATAAATTAAAAATTGAGAAAAAGCATAGCTACCTGAAAAATAGTTTCCCCTCACTAATAATAAATAATTGTCAAAGGACACAGTCACCTCTATTTTTAAGGTATTAACTATAAGAGAGCAATGTGATAGAAATATGAAAACTTTAATTATATTTAGATAAAGGTAAAATCAAAAATTTATTTTTAGACAATTAATGACTTAACCCACCCATCTTAATTATGATAAAGTGGTTAGAGCTGTCTTAAAATAAAGTGGTAAATTCTAACATGTGTCTTGTAAATAGTATGTATTCTTGTAAATATGCTTATTGTCTTGTACATGGTTGAAATGGTCTTATAATTTTACTTATTTGTCTTATTAAAAAACATATTTGACTTCTAGAGCAAGGGCACAATTACCTTTTCACCCACAAATTTTATTTTCAATTTAGCCCTAGGGGTACAGTAAAGTTTTAGAAAGTTTTAGGGGCCATTTGAAAATAATTTGTTATGGAGGGGTTGCAGTGAAATTTTTCCAAATTAATATGGAGAGAAGAGTGGGTCACCCACACAAGACCAACTTGAGGATCAGATGGTGCAGACGGCGAGGAAACCATCTGGCCCTTCTAAAATTACCGATGAATGTTCTTAAGACCGTGAGCCTCTTGATGTCAATGATATGTGGTTTGAGACTCAAGATTATTCCAATAACAAGAAAGAGAAGAAGATGAGCAGATGCACGAGGAGGATGTCCTCTAGTTTCTTTAGTAAGTTGTTTGCAGGAGTGTATCTTGCCCCTCTTATTATGTTAATTATGAGTATCATCTATTGGAATTGCCTGGGGCTGCCTCCAAATTTTTCCCTGGGAGAGTCAAAGATGTGATCAAGGGACGAGACGTTAACATTCTCATTCTTCTCAAAACAAGAGTAAGTGTTCCAAAGCTGATCAAGTTGTAAGGAAAATGGGTTTAAGTACCTGGATTAGACAAGAAGTTATGGGATATGCAAGCGTTTTTTAGATACTTTAGAATAAAGAAGAGATTTATATCAGAGTATTTTATCTAGTTATGTGCCACAACAAGAAAAAAAACGAGAAGGGTAAGATCAAAAAAATGAGGCATGAGAAGCGTGAGATTGAAGGGGCACAACTTAGAAAATAATAAGAATAGCAATGATGAAAGTAGAAAAGAATGAGAGAGAAGGCCTTGTTTGGGCTTTATTTTCATTATCCATCCATTTATGCTTGTCAATGTTATGTTTTATTTTATTTATTTGGGCTTATTTTTAATTTATTTAATCTTTTTTTTATATCCTATTTATATATTATTGTTCTGTATCATCTCAGAAAAAAAAAATCTTTTTTTTCTTTTTTATTTATTTATTTTCATTTTTTATTTTTTTATTTTTTGACCAACGATGCAACCAATCCAACCACTTAAATTGTGACCCACTGATTTCTCTAGTCCAGTATCCAATCTAGCTTTTGAAGCCTTGCTTGGTAGCTCAAGGGTAAGTGTTTCAACATAAGAAGTCAAGATGTCATGGAAACACCACAATTTCCATTTGAGCAGCAGGGTATGTCACAATGCAAGATGAAGAAAAACAGAATTTCCGTCAAAATTGCACCACCACCTGTGTAAATCTTTCAATAATTATGGCATTGATGTGTGTTATGTGTGTAGAAAATGGCCACAGTAGCATGCAAGAAAGAGAAATATTCAGTTGTATTCTCAACAAAGCAATACCATGATTTAGCATAACCAGATTTATGAACCAGTGGTGCAACTCAACTCAAGCCATTAATAATGCAGAATCCACCAAGTTCAAAATGCAAATTGCTTAGACTCTAGGTTTTAAGTATGCAGACGAACTTTTTCTCTGAGTGAGAGTGCGATAGGGTATTTCCCTCTTTTCATCGCCTGAGTGGTGCAATCGGCTGGAAGTGCTGGGTGTTTAGCAATTAACAGGGATCAGAGGGAAGAGATAACGAAGTAAGAAACGAGAGATGGAGGGAGGTTGTCTCGATATCAACCTCCAGTGGAAGAAAAACGAGGAAGGAATAGAGGATGGTCATGTATTGATTGGAAAAATTATTTCCAAAACCAGAGTGGGGCTGGGAACAGTAAGGGAAGCAGTAACGGCGGTATGGAAAACAAATGGCGAAATGGATGTGAAAATGATATGGTTTAATCTGTTTCGGTTTAACATTGAGGATGCAGGGGAAGCTAAAAGGGTCTTGAAGGATAATCCGTGGGTCGTCAGGAATTATATGCTGAGCTTGCAGAAGCGTAGGCCATTCTTAAGTGATAATGAGATACAGATAAATACTTGTGAGTTTTGGGTCCAGTTCCATAACTTGCCTTGGGAGGGAAGAATAGAATCGAATATCAGGCTCATGGTGAATTTAGTGGGGAATGTGATTGAGGTAGAGAATCAGGAGGATACACGTTTTGCACATAGAAGCTTTGGAAGAGCGAGAGTGGAAGTAAATATAGACAAAGCGCTTGTTCCAGGATTCTTGGCTCCAAGGCCGGACGATGAACTAGACAATGTATGGATTCAGGTTAAATATGAGAAGCTAGTGAGATTTTGCTATAATTATGGCAAGCTAGGCCATGAAAGCAAGGGTTGCGAGGAAGAAAATGTGGAATTTAAAGTGAATGGAATGGCTAGGGGGTATGATGCAAGTCTATGTGCCCAGGCAATCGGGGTGTCGGCGGCCAACCAGAGTAACCGGAGTTGGAACCAGGCTGATCGGAGTTTGGAGGTCCAGCTGGCTCAGAAAGAGGAGCGCGGGGAAGAGAAAATCAAAAAGGGCGGGAATGGAACCTTAAAAACGACGTGGCTGTCTGAGGATAGAGGGGAAAGCTCCTGCAGATCACGTGGGGGGAATGGAGGTATGGGTCTCTGTCAGCAACAGAAATTAAATGTGGCAGAGGGTAGGTGGAAGGTGAGAGAAGGTCAAAACCTTTCTGGGCCCCACGAGTATAGACCACATGGAAAGCAATGCAGGGAATTAGATTTGGTCAAGGCAAAAGAAAAAGAATTGGGCCCTAAACAATTTGGGCTTAAAGCGGATATGATGGAGACCAATAGGACCAGCAGCATATTGAGGGCCCGCTGGGAGAAAATAAGAAGGACCCAAGTTAAATATTGGGTGGAGTTGGCTGACGAGGAAGAGGAAAATGATAAGGATGAAAAAGCTCTAGTACCAATACAGAAAAGAGTAATAGGCGAGCTATCTCAGGGACTAAAATAGGTTTCTCTGAAAAGGAAAAGCAACGAAAATGAAGACTCACCTCTGTGTAAAAGAAGAAAGGATCATAGTCAAGATTCACCAAAAAGTGCTGGGGAAAGAGACATAGCAGTTGTGGAGCTGAAAGCATTGGAGGTGGTGGAAGAACCGAGATGCTATGGGTATAATTATAATGGAGCACTGGCGTTCTATATGGGAAATAAAGCAGAGGGGAAAATCAAACCAAAAAGAAAGGTTAGAAAATCACTTTTCCCAAATAGTAATTTAGATTTGGAAATTGTGTGGAATCCTGAAATATTCAACAAGAACCGAATCTCTGAGGAAAGGAATGAGGAGGATAATGAACATAATAATCAAGGGTGGGGTGGCTGGCCAGAAGCAGCCACCAGGGAACAATGAATTGTCTAAGCTGGAACTGTCAAGGGTTGGGAACTACCCTGACAGTTAGAAATTTGAAGTTCCAGTATGGAAAGTTGAAACCTCATATAGTATTTCTTGCGGAGACGAAGATGCAGACAGGAAAAATAGAGAGGATAAGGAGAAAGTTGAAGTTTGATTGTGGGGAATATTGTGAGCCTAGGGGATGATCTGGAGGTCTAGCCATTTGGTGGAAGGAAGAGGTTCAGTTTAAGATTGGGTTTATATCTAGATTTATTATTCATCTGGAAGAGGTCAAGTTAAATGGAACTGATCTGGGGAATGTGTCTCTAGTGTATGGACCGGTAGATAGGATACAAAAGCGCCAGTGGTGGAGTGAAATAGAGAATTTGAAGCCAGAGGAAGAGATACCATGGATTATCTTGGGGGATTTCAATGATATATTATATGCCTCGGATAAGGAAGGGGGAAGGGAGTGCTATCAAAGAGACCTAGATAGATTTCGAAACTTTATGCTAAATTGTGAGCTAATGGAATTAGAATTCAATGGGTGTAAGTACACATGGATGAACAATAGAAGCAATGAGGAGTTCATAAGGGAAAGACTGGACAGAGCAGTGACCAATATGGCATGGCGAATTCAGAATCAAAATGGACAAGGCCAAGTGTTAAAGGCAATAGGGTCGGATCATGGTCCAATCTTCATTGAGTTTGAACATAATGAAACGATGACACCTTCACTATTCAGATTTGATGCAAGATGGCTGGCAATCCCAAATTTTTTTAGCTCATCAGGGATTGTTGGGGGTCGGATTCTGCTAGAATTGAGTTGTAGGAATTTGTGGAAAAAATGAACAAATTAAGAGAGGTCCTGAAGGAATGGGGGAAGAGAGAGTTCAAAAACAGCCAACAACAAATCAGGGTATTAGTAAGGAAAGTGCAAAGATGCCTCTGCTCGGAATGGAATGATGCTAGAGCTAAGGAAGTAGAGGATCTAAAGAAGGAAATTGATGAGTTATGGGCACAGGAGGAAATATACTGGGCACAAAAAGCGCGGGTGGAGTGGCTAAAGTGTGGTGACAAAAACTCCAGATTCTTCCATATATCCACCATTAAAAGAAGATGCAGAAACACAGTAGTCAGGATAAAGGGGGGTAACGATGAGTGGATAGAAGAGGAAGGAGCAATTGGAAATCATTTTGCTGAGTTTTATGCATCTCTGTTCACATCAGTAAGGGGAAGAGATTTTACGCAGGTGCTGGAATGTGTAGAAGAGGTAATTACAAGTGATGATAATCAAATGCTCATGGCTGAAATTAGTGAAGAAGTAAAGGGGCAGTCTTTCAAATGGGAGGACAAAAAGCACCAGGACCAGATGGCTTTACCGGATTGTTCTTCTAGAAATCATGGGACATCATTGGTAACCAGGTATGTGAATTAGTAAAAAATTATTTTAAAAATGGGTTCCCACTCAATGATGTGAATGATACAGATCTAGTACTTATCTCAAAAGTTGATTGCCTGGAGTCAGTGAGTGATTATAGGCCAATTAGTTTGTGTAATTTTTCATATAAGATTTTTTCAAAAATATTGGTGAATAGATTAAAGCCTTTGCTTGACAAGATAATAGATGAGAGTCAGAGAGCATTTGTACCGGGTAGACTAATACAGGATAACATTGTTGTAGTACATGAGGCTTTTCATTATTTGAAACTAAAAAGAAAAGGGCACTGTGAAATGGCTCTGAAATTAGACATGAATAAGGCTTATGATAGGGTAGAATGGGATTTCCTACAAGCTACATTGCTAAAGATGGGTTTTTGTAATGATTGGGTAGATAGGATAATTTGGTGCTTGAATTCTATCCAATTTTCATAATGATGGCTGGAAAAAGAGTAGCTAAGGTGGGCCCTCAGAGAGGATTAAGACAGGGAGACCCAATTTCCCCTTATCTCTTTATCCTAGTGAATAATGTTTTATCCAAATTAATAGAGAAAGAAAAGAGAGAGGGGAGATTGAGAGGAGTTTCAATGGGGAGAGGAGGTCCAGAGATTACCCATAATTTCTATGCTGATGATTCAGTTTTTTTCATACGAGCTGAGCTAGAAAACTGTAGGAAATTGAAGGATGTGATCAACAGATATTGTGAAGCCTCGGGACAAGCAATCAATGAAAGAAAATCTTGCTTATATTTTTCAAGAAACACTCCCAAGCTGACTCAGGAAGAAATTGGTCACATATTTCATATTCATGCAGTGGATGTTCCTGGGAATTATTTAGGGATGCCTATAATCTGGGGAAGATCAAAAATCCAGGCTTTAAACTTTGTGATAGATAGAATGGAGAAAAGGGTACAGGGGTGGAGAAAGAAATTCTTGTCAAAAGCTGGTAGGGAGGTGTTGATAAAATCTGTGGCTAATTCATTACCAGTGTATTCTATGTCCTGTTTCAAATATCCAAAGAATGTGTTATAGAGGTTAGATAGGATTGTGTCTAAGTTTTGGTGGAAATGTGAAGAGGAACAAAAGAAAATTTACTGGGTTTCATTGGATAAAATGAAGAAACATAAACTGGATGGGGGCTTGGGGTTCAAGAATTTCGAGGCATTTAATTTGGCTCTTTTAGCTAAAATAGGATGGAGAATTCTAAGCAATCCAAATCAGTTATAGGTCAAAATTTTAAAGGCAAGATACTTCCCTAGAGTGAATTTTACAGAAGCTAGGAAGGGTAGCAGGGCGTCTTAGTTGTGGAGTAGTATATTAGAAGGGAGAAAGGTGTTAGTTGACCAAATCTTTAAAAGTGTTGGGAACGGGAGAGACACGATGGTATGGAGGGACCCCTGGCTTAGTGAATTGCCCAGGAAAAGGTTGTACTCAATGTGTCCAAATATGGGCTTCCAAGAATTAAGAGTGGCTGATCTGATGGGAATTTATGGTTGGAATCTGTTGCCAGTAGAAGGATGGATCACACAGACAGAAAAAAAGGCAATTTGTGATACTATTGTTGCCCCTAGGGATAGGGAAGATAAATGGGTATGGACTGGAGGGAGGAGGTGTACCTATTCAGTTAAGGAAGGCTATGAAGTTGTAAGAAGAGATATACTGAAAAGGGAGATAAATATTCCAAACTCTTCTAATAATGCCAGGAAGAGAATGTGGAAGGAAATATGGGCCCTTAAAATACCAAATAAGGTTAGGAACTTTCTCTGGAGGGTGATGAATAATGCCTTACCAACAATGGATAATTTGTGTAAAAAGAGGTGTTATGTGGTGGATAGATGTTTAATTTGTAACAAAAAACCAGAAACGATGTTGCACTTGTTTGTAGGATGTGAATGGGCTAAGTTAGTATGGTTTGGAAGTAATTTTTCGGTTAGGTGCACTGATTCAATTGCTAATTTGGAGCAATGGGTGGCCTCTTGCTTATGTGATTATGATCTTAATACATGGCAAAAATCTTTGTTTGGGATGACCTTGTGGCAGGTTTGGAAAACCAGGAACGCATTCTTGTTTGAGAACATTACACCTGACCCAATATTCACTTTTTCTCAAGCAGGTAAATTACTTAAGGAGTATTGGGAAGCTATGGGATGGACCACCCAGCAGGAGAGAGCGGACAGCAGCGAGCAAATACCGAGAAAGGAGCAGGGGAAATGGGAAGCACAGAAGGTAATAGACTTAAAATTAACTGTGATTGTGCATTTTCTAAGAAAGATAATACTGCTGCTGTGGCTTTTGTTGTACGGGATTCGAATGGATGGTTGTTGGACGGGGAGGCAAGAGTCATTGAAGCATATTCGGCCTTTATGGCTGAAGCAATTGCAATACTTGATGCCTTAAGATTTGTCCATAATAACCATCTTTCGGATATAAGCTTTGAGTCTGACAATCAAGTTCTGATTAAGTGTATATGTAATGATTTACCTCCGTGTGAGTGGAGGTGTACCAATATCCTTGAAAACATTCAAGAATCAAGGAAACTAATTGGGAACCACTCTTATCGTTGGATTTCCAGGAGAGCCAATTTAGTAGCTGACTGGGCTGCTAAAAATATGCTCAGTGGGAACTGCCTAGAAAATTTGGTGCATTGTCCCCCGGACCAGCTGTGGAGATTGCTGGAGAATGACAGACAGAGGATGCCAAGAGAGCCCGACTAGCATGTTTTGGTGTACAATAGTATCTAGTTATTTTGGTGTATTGATACTTGTTTAATTTTATAGCTATGGTACTGTAATATTGATGAATGTATGACTGTTATTATATGAATGGATGAAGAAATATTTCTATGGCACAAAAAAAAGTATGCAGACGAACTTTGAGCACTTGAAATTATGATTTGCAGCAACTTGAGGCATGCACTTCATGAACAAGAGTTATCAAATGAGTCAAATTCACTCAGCCTAACTTAGTTAACAGATGTAATGCAATTTAGTTAAACAAGTGCTTAGTTAATTTCTGATAACTTAGAGTATGCCAGCCATGCATAACTAAATAAGTTAGCAGCACTACTTATGTATAAATACACGGGTAACAGAGTTCAATAATGCAATATTATTCTTTTCTCAGTTTCATACTTCCTCTATTACATTTTATATTGCTTCTTCTTTTTCGATTCAGATTGCTCACTCATTTCCTCGCAGTTTTTATCTTCATCACAGATCCACTTCTATGTTATGGTATCAGAGCTATACTAGCTCCAATTTCTCGGTTTGCCTTTGATTATGGCTGCTTCTTCTTCTTCTCAAGAAGTCGACGTTGTTCAAAGCCCATCAAACCCTCACCATATTCATCCTAATTAAAATCCTTCGCTAGTTCTTGTTTCATCCTAATTAAAATCATTCGCTAGTTCTTGTTTCCCTAGTTCTAACACAGTCAATCTACCACTCCTGCTCTAGAGCTATGATGGCACTGCAATCCAAAAATAAGAATCATTCTGTGGATGGTACAATTCCTGCTCCTTCGGTGACTGAACCTATGTTCTCAATAATTTGAGAGCGATGCAATTCAATGGTGGTTGCTTGGCTCACTCAATCGATTTCTCCTACAATCACTTAAAGTATAGATCTTGCTTCTGAAATTTGGAAGGACCCTCGTGGTCAGTTTTTACAGTGTTACATCTTTTGCATTGCTGATCTACAAGATGCTCCACATCAATCTATTATAAAAAACTGTTCACCTAGGCCGATTCCACCCTCGGCTTATTCTTAGCTCAAGACATAGATCTCATGAGCTGGTCAAATATTTTTTTATGATATAATATTCGTGCCTCAAGCTGCGTATAAGCCATTGAGGAATGAAGAGAAAAGGAAAATGTTAACTCTTGAAATACCGAGTCACGAGTGTAGATGGGAAGGCTCATGAGAATAAAAAAGTAAATTCCTCTCAGACATATCGTAGCACCAAGACACAGGTTTAGAGAGTAAAACTAAATATAATATTATAAAAAATATATTATGGTTATATTGAATCTTTTATTCAATATTATTTTTATTATAGTTAGATATAATTATTTTCTACATATTACTTAAAATATATTATTTTAATTATGACTAGTTTGACTACAAGTTAAACTCTAATCTGATCCATTAACCCTTCACCTAATACCTTGACCGGTTCAAGGTCTAATTTGGTTTTTAATACCATTGTTAACATATCTAATAATTTTGCTCCCTTTTATAAAATTTATGTATCTTTTTATACTCAAAAAAAGTTCATAGCACAAAGTGCACTTTAGACAAAAGTTCATGTATATTTTTCCCCTTAATCCTAATATTTAATATAAAAAGTAAATAAGAGTTAAAAAAATATAAAATAAAAAAATTTTAAAACTTCAAACCATATCAATAAAAAAGAAAGGGTAATTATGGCTCCTTTCGACATAATACTTGAAAATAGTTAGAATCATTTTATTGTTTGTAGTAAAAAAAATAATTTAGAAGTATTTACAACATCTGGACCATATGTTAGATAGAAGAGCAACCAGAATTTAGCCCCAACTTCTAGTGCAAACAAATAGCTCTCACAAAACAGTTTTCTAAACTAAATGCTACTGAAACTTAATCTGGCATAGTTATTCCCATGATATGTCATTTCATCAATATGTCATAACTTCCGTCAGAATTATTGGATCATTGCATCAAGGTGAATCTCAGACGACCGTCGTGAGAAAATTTAAATCCAAATTCATCATTCGGCCATAAGATAGAGAAGATAATCAAATAAAAAACCTTGGTACAGGTAAAATATACCAATTACACAGTAATCTCATTCATCCAGGCAAGTTTCAATGCGCAAAACAAAATGACGGAAGGAACAGAGCATGATAAAATGGGCTCTCAGAAACACTGGACCAGCTAAATCCTCCAAATATCCGCACCAAATTCATTAATGTCCAGAAACTAAGATTCATAGAGAAGTCTCGAAAAATGTGTGGGGGAAATCAACGGCAACTTAAATCAAAAGCATAATCTGTTATGGTACTTTTTTGCCATCGCATGATTCCCCCACTTGACAAAAGAACCAAAACTGCCACAATTAAAAACACTATTCGATACATCATCATGATCCAATAGCCACAACATATTTTTGTAACAGAACCAGAATTCATTAACAGCTTTCAGCTGAAAAACAAATCCAATAGCAATGTTTTCTGAAGTAAATAGAATTAAAGCTAAGCTTAGACTCAACCCTACCATAGCACAACCATACACATAGTAGCAAGTCATTGCATCAGTATGACGTATATTCCATCAGAACTATTGGATAATTGCATCATAGTGAACCTCAGACGACCGTCGTGAGAAAATATGAATCCAAATTCATCCTTTGGCCTCAAGATAGGGGAGATAATTAAATAATAAAACATAATTTGTCTAATTCATCGTAAGCAAGTTTTTTCAAGAAAAAATAATAATTCAGCTTCAAGCAAAATGAGGTAGAGATCATAGTGTGCTAAAATGGGTTCTCGGTCACGGTTGATCAGAAACACGGACCAAAACAATTCTCATCCCATCCCCACCAGGTTCATTATTCTTCAGAAACTAAATGATTCACAGACAATGTTCAAAATGTCCTCAAACACTAAATTGATATCCAAACTTCATGAGAAATGCCATTGGAGGAAATCATCAGAGACTTAAATACTAGTAAACATGGAATCAAATCCATCATTTTGTTGCAGTATTGTTCGTCATCACTTGATTCTCTAACCACATCATAGAGTGCAAACACAAACAAAAACACCACCTAAAAAAATAATATATATATATATATATAATACATTATAATAATCAAATATAGACAACATATTTTCTTAGTAGAAGAAGAATTTAAGACAAATTTTCAGCTTAAAACACTGTTTTATTAACTAAATAGAACTGAAGATTAAGATTAAATTCCATAATTTTATGTCATTTCTTTCCACAAGACCAATTCAGATTCATTGCACAATATAGAGGAGAGAATTCAATAATAAAACATTGCTACTAGCAAATAATAATTCTGCTTCAAGAAAAATGATGTAGAGATCAGAGTGTGTGCTTAAATGAGTGATCGGTTATGAAAAAATCAGGTAGAGATCAGAATGTGCTAAAATGAGTTCTCGGTCATGGTTAATCAGAAACACGGACCAAATAAATTCTCATCACGTCACCACCAGATTTCTTCATACTCGAGATGCCAAAGGATTCATAGACCAATGCTGCAAACTTCTCTTGATCAAAACTTAAATGAGAAAAGATAGTAGGGGGAATCATCAGAGACTTAAATACTGGTAATCATGGAATGAAATCCATCATTTTGTTGCAGTATTGTTCATCATCACTTGATACCCCCACAACATTATAGAGTGAAAACAGAGAACAAGAAGCAACATGAAACTATAATATGATATCATTCAATATATGATCATAATCAAATAATCGACATATTTTCCCAAGAGAAAAATGATTTAACAAAAGTTTTCGGCTCAAACAAATGCAATTGATGCAATTGAAACAGAGCTTTATGAAATACATAGAACTAAAAGATAACTCTACCCATCACAACATGATACTTCTCATCATAGTATGTCATTGCATCACTGTAAAACAAAATAACTTAAGCTCTAATAATCAGAAATTAAACAAGTAATCAATCCAATTTAACTAGACTGAAAAGTTTATGAGGATGATCCTAACTCGTATTCGGAGACTACTGAAGAAAAGCATTAGAGGCCTTAACATCAATTATTTAATTGAGGGGTAGGTGAAATTTAGCTGAGATATAAAGAGAAAACGCCGAAAAGAGAAAGATTTATTTAAATCACGGTTATTATTATGACAAAGAGACAATAAACAGGATGAGAGCATACTCATCTGACCGACTTCTCAAGAAAGTCAGAAGTTGGGAAAGCCATTAATCCCACCAAATGTGAAGTACACCTAGCGAGAGAGACATAAAAGGTGTCTCTTAAGCTTGAGTAATGGTTTGAAGAGGTTTACTTTTGCGACAAATTTGAGAAAGTTCAGAATGGAGCTCTACGTAAGAAGTGGGTGGGACTAGGATAATACCGCTACCAGCCCATCGAACGAAACATAGGCTGGTTCACGGCGGCGGCGGCGGAAAACAAAGAGAAGAAGAAGACGGTCAGCGTGTGAAGCGCCGATTAAAGATGTCAAAGATTGTTGAAACCCTATCTCGGCTCCTCATTTTTATAGCTAGTATATTGATGACGTCTAGGTTTTCTAGAGGCACGGAGTCAGCCTATATTCAAAATTTTTATCGCATTGAGCTTCAAACATGGGCCAGTTTTGGGCCTTGTGGGCTTTTGGGCTCATCCTGAGGGAATGAGGATGAGATTGGAATTGGAAATACGGCGTAACTTACATTATTGAGATCGATCAATTAAAAAGATAAATTGCAACATACCTTAAATTCCCATATTTCTCCCAAAAGAAAGCTTCGTGGTCGTCTTTTTTACAAAAATAAAGAGCAATATGGTATTATACAAAACTGTCTTACAATAAAGATGAAACAAAAGAACAAAAAACGAAAATCTAAAAGCATGTATATTTTAGAATCATTACTGGAAAAATCATTTTTAACACCGGTTAAAAAAGAAATTTTAGACCGGTTCTGGATCCGGTCTTGATACAGCCAGTCTAAAAAATCTGCTACTTTTTAAACCGGTTATGAAACCAGTTTTAAAAAAATGTTTTAAGACCAGGTATTATAAAACCGGTCTAAAAATAAATATTTTAAAATCGGTTATAAGAGGAATCGGTCTAAAATTTTACGAGGGAGGGGCCCCGGAGGAGGTGGATCTAGCTAAAGAAAGGTAGGAGTATGTGAAGAGGGAAGAAGACGGACTTCTTAAGGCATAATTACAAACATAATTAAAGTATTAAATGATGCATGCAGAGGGGATGCTCTGTAATGTCCACTGAGATTGCGAATGAAATTAATCGGCGGCGGTAGAACCTGCCAGTGATTAACTCATTAAATCTACTAATCCCGGGTCATCAGAGGAGGTAAGGATATGATGCAAAGAAAAGTAGAAGAAACTGATTAATTTTATTGAAATGAAAGCATAAGCACTTACAAAAGAAGAAAGGGGAAGAAGGTAAAATTCTTCCTTTTCTGGTTTGATAGGAATTGATTCTTCAACTGTCCTGATTATGTAATCAGATTTGGAGAACCACTTCTTATCTTGAGTTTGCATTTGATAAAGCGCATTTAAGGCAATTGGAGGTAAAACCCAATCGTCTACGTTCTGGTTTATATTTCCAAAAGAAATTTCTTCTTTGAAAATTTGTTTAGAAGTTGAAAACTTTGATTCTTCATCGTTTAGCGTAGAGTTGTTTAATGGAGTAGAAGAAGAGCTACTACTACCGCGTTTGGAAGAAAAGGAACGGAGAAGAAAAGACATAATTTAAATTGACAGAATTTAAAAGACGGAAATGAAAAGAGTGCAAGAAGTAAAGGACGGAATTAAAGAGCAGAATAATAAAGAAGTAAAGCTGTGATTAAAGCTGAAGAAAGCTTAAAGAAGAGAAAATAGCAATAATTGTAAATCGGCAAAAGACGTTTTACAAAAAGATGTTAAAAACCTTGCATTTAAACAAATTTTTGCCAGATGGCAAGCAATTTTAAGTGTTTTTGATTTTGACATTGAATTTATCAAAGGCACTTCAAACTCCTTACCAGATTTTCTTACCCGTGAGTTTCTTCAGGGTAGGTAGTGAGTGAACCAACAAAATGCCCAGAAAAAAGAAAGAACCTGATGATAAACAAAAGAGTGATAAACTCCCAAGTGTCATGCAAGATGCTCAAAATCAAACAATCTCTAGCGCAAGTCTAGAGGCGATCATGCAACAACTTACAACAATATGGATCCCAAACACAAGGATCCCAGTAGCAGAAGCAGTCTCAAATAGAGTCATCTACTCCATCTGGGTCATCAATCCAGAAACCTCAAACAGAAGCAACCTCTACAAATGAGATTTTAAAATCTTATGAACAGGCATATGCCCAGAGGAAACTTCCAAATCAAACATGGGAACAGGTAGTGAAAAAAGGGAAAAACACAGCCCTTGTACCATTTTCCCCAATGACTAAACAAGAGTATGACAGGTTAAACCAAGCACCCCAAAGTCTACAAGTTTAGCCGAGACCTTCTACTCCTCCAACTCAAAAACAACTGACAACTGCAGCTTCTTCATCCAAAGCAATTGTCAGTCAACCCTAAACACAAGCCAGCACGCATACGCCTTATTTCCATAAAGAGGCTTATGCAAAACACATTCTACAGGTGGAACCAGAGTTTTTTCACCAAAATCCATATCAGGTAGCCTTGAATATCTTTCCTCCGGGATTTCATTTCAGGCCTTCTGATTTGACAAAAACTCAAGAATGGTATGAGAAAATACTGGTTCATACTGGGTCTATTAAGATTGAACGAAAAACGGACAAAAGAACTGGACCAATGATTACTCATTCCTCTCTCCAGATTTTAAAAGTTCTCACCCCTTCTCAGTGGGGACAAAATTTATTTAAACCAAAATTTTGGGAAATTGACTATGAACCCAAAGGATATACCTACTGGGATTATGTTGATGCATGGTCCAATGCCTTTTGGGATCAAAATGAACTTTTTACACATACTTGGTTTATCTACTTCAAAACAAAAACTGAGTATGATTTTCCTCAATGGTTTGTTCATTGGTGGGGATTCTTTGGTCCAGTACTAGAGATATTACCCCCAAAGGTTGTACAAGCTTTTGAATTATTTAAACAAAAATTCAACATTGGTGAGGATCCTTTCCCAATTGATCTTCACTATTTTTCAAAATTATCTGTATCTTGGGTCTTTGCTTGGAATTACAGATTTTCTAGAACAAGCCAAGGATCTACCCTCTTACCAACTCTACAGAGACTTCCCTCGGTAAGATGGTGGGCCAAATTTGACATCAGTAGAATTGACAGCAGAGCAGTTGATAAATGGTTCAAAGAAAATCCTCAGCATCTCTGTGTGACGGAACAAAGCAAATTCCTGAATCAAAAATCAAGGATTACGTCTATCTTAGCTGGAACCACAGATAAGGCTAATCTTATCAGTCAACTCAGCTCAATGCTACAAGTTCTACAACAACAACAAGACCAAACGGCTTCGACCAGTCAACCAGTCTCTTCAGCAGCCTCAGACAATCAAGAGGATGATGAAGAAGAGTTTGTTGTAGACTTAAACAAAGATTAAACGCTCGAAGACTTAGAATTATTTTTAGGTTTTTGATGTAAACATACGAAAGCACTGTAGCACTATACACTGTAGTATACACAGTAGCTTTCACCGTATAGTACTGTAACACCATGTGTCGGAAGTACTGTGCAAATAGTACCAACTGGAACTGTTTAAACAGTAACAAGTCACCGGTCAAGTGTTCACCAGAACTGTGTAAACAATACAGGTCACTAGCCGGTTACCAGTCACCCTAAACAGTATCCTCGCCTGTCTATTTAAAGTCGATTCAGTCTCATTCTGAGGCAGGTTCGGTTAGGCATTTAGAGAGAGAACTAGAGAGAGAAGCTCTGGGCTCCTCCGACGAGTCTCCTCCCTCCGGCGAGTTTCCTTCTTTCCCTTTCTTCTTTTGTAAGTGCTTATGCTTTCATTTCAATAAAATTAATCAGTTTCTTCTACTTTTCTTTGCATCATATCCTTACCTCCTCTGATGACCCGGGATTAGCAGATTTAATGAGTTAATCACTGGCAGGTTCTACCGCCGCCGATTAATTTCATTCGCAATCTCAGTGGACATTACAGAGCATCCCCTCTGCATGCATCATTTAATACTTTAATTATGTTTGTAATTATGCCTTAAGAAGTCTGTCTTCTTCCCTCTTCACATGCTCCTCCCTTTCTTTAGCTAGATCCACCTCCTCCGGGGCCGCTCCCCCGTCTACCGGTTTTATGAAAAACCAGTTTAAAAATTTGAAATATATAGATCTATTTTTCAGAAAACCGTTCTAAAAATCCAACTTTTTAGACCGGTTTTCTCCAAAACCGGTCTTAAATGTACTTTTCAGATCGGTTTTAGAGAAAACGGGTCTTAAAAGTTAATTTTTTTTAAAAAAATTTCGTTTAATAGATATATACCCAGGAAGTCATTTCCCCTATTAAAACATTTCACTCAGCAAGCAGCAGCCAATTCAACGGCATTCAAATAAATCTTCTCTTATAGATTATATAACTAACATCTTAATGATAATGCTGTTATACTCAAAACTGATTGGAACATATTAAAACTCAACTCCCTTGTGCTTAAACAGTGCTGGCTGAAATAGAAGCAAGAAAAACAACCATGAATAATAAACTCACAATCATAGACAGAAACATAATGCAAGGAAATCATACAACCATGACAATGCTGTTTTGACCAAATTCCTTATCTTTTCACTTACATACATACATCAAAGATTAAATTACATTAATGATAATGCTGTTATTCATTAGGGTCAAAATACTTTATACACACTCTTCTCAGGCTGATGATCACTAGCTGGCCTGGCTTCGGAAAATCTACACTAAGACGTACACCTCATATCCTTCATTTTCCTATGACGACAACAAAAAAAGTAGTTATATATATACACCAATAACAATATACATAATTTAAATATAGTTTATGATAATTATTTTAGCTAACTAACCTTCAATGTAGTTTTATAAAGGGATATCCTCCTATATTCCTTCATGATGATCGTTTCTTGTGCCGTGTTCGTTGTCTGCTTCATTGTAACACCCCAAATTTTATATTCACCAAATATATTGTAATTATTTGGGAAATTCAATAAAATGGTGAATATTCATAAATTTAGAATTTATGAATTTCATAAATGTTCAATTTCATGGGAAATTGGGCAAAAATAATTATGGAATTAATTTAGGTAATTTAAAAAGCTCAATATTAAGGTCCAAAAATGAAGGAATATTAGAGAAAATATTTGGTCCAAAAATAGATGGAAATTGGTGAAAGAAAAATAAGAAAAGAAATTGGATTAGAAAGGTAATGGCAAAATCGTAATTTTGCCAAAATAGCGCAAAATAAATTATTTTCCAATTAATTGAAGTTAATTTCAATTAATTAAGGAAAATAAAGGTTAAAAATATATTTAGAATATTTTGGTCAATTTAATATGAATTTATGAAAAATTTGAGCAAAAAGTGCAATTTTGACCAAAATTGAGACTTTACGTGTATACGTAACCTGGACAAGTTGTGAAGCCAATTGAGACCATAGGGAGGGACCCCTAGGTGTCTCCTACATGTGGCATAAATAAGGAAATATTGATTGGGCTTAATGAGCATGGTTATATGTACATAAGGATTTATGTACATAAGTTCATTTTTGAAATTTTGGAAAATAAAACAAATAAAAAAAATATTGCAAAATATATGATAAATAAATATATCATCATCCTCTTCATCCCATATTCGCGCTGCAACATACCTGAACTAAGAGAGAGAAAGTTGAGAGAGTTTAGAGAGAGAAAGAGAAGAAAAATCACAAGGTAAGCCGATTTCTCCGACGATTTCGCTCCTAACGCGTATAACTTCGACTCTAAGCTACTCCTCTTTGTTCTTTAGGGTTTGGAGGCTCAAAAATCTGTTCTCTAAAGGTTAGGTCTCAGCCATTTTTGGTCAAAGCTTGTGGGAGCTTGAGGTAACTTCCAAACCTTCGTATATTAACTATTATGGCTGCTGTGGGCAATTTAATCGGTGAAATTTCGCCGAATTGCCATTTGTTTTAAATTTTGGAAAAGTGTGTGCCTAAGGGTTATGCTGCCCAATTTTACTTCAAGTGGTTGTTATAACTCAATTAGATGGTTAATAAAGTGGTTAGGAGTAGAAAGGAACATGTTTACGGAGCCGAAATCGTAAAACCCCGATTTTTCCCGGAAAACACCATAATTTGGGCCAGGGATGTTTGATGGCCTTGGGGTTGGATTTTCAATGATTTGATGATTCCATTGGATTCAGAGGGCAAGAATAGGTGGGGTTACAATTGGGCACTTTTTCAGAAAAGGCCGAGAAATCATAATTACGAAAACGCCCCTAAACCCTAAAAGTAGGGCTGCCAAGGGCAATTTCGTAATTTGACATTGAATTTGGTAATTTTTAGTCTGGAAATGGATTCCTTGGATGAAAATACATCAGGATAGCCCTAGTTAAAAATTTGAAAAAACGTGCCATCGGGCTGGGTACGGCGGGGTCAGGGTCCCGGGGGCATTTTGGTAAATTTTCACCATAGGCTAATATAACCACAAGAAACACTATGGAAGTGTCTAAAATGATACCTGGATAGGTTATAACCTATTTCTTGTACATTTGACGTTTTAGGACCGAGTTGGACTCCTATAGTTGACACGTTTTACGAGACGGACCCTTTGAGAAGGAAAGAGGTTAAGGTAGGGACTACTATCTCTCATATACTATGTGACTATTTGTATTATGCATGTTACTGTATTTTGTGATCTGAACACGTGCTGGAGGCACATTACCTAGCTGTGGTCTAGGACCTAGTGAGGTACACTAGTCTTACCTAGCTGTAGTCAAGGACTCAGCTGAGGTACATGTAGGGGTTTCAACGGGTTAGTTGACCCTGAATTTTGTATACACACACGGATGATATGAATTTTCATTTTACTTTATACGGTGCATTGCATATTTAATCTTCACATTTTATGTGTTGATCGTATGTTTCTACTGAGATTCCTTGGAATCTCACCCCTTTTTCTAATCCAAATGTCTCAGCGGGTGCCAATGGCTCGAAAGCCAAGGATGCAGAGAAGGGAAACTAACGGGCACGTTTCCTAAGATGAATACAGTGGTTGTATATAGTCTGTATGTGAAATAGTTTTGGAACATTCTATACATATTTGTCATTATTATCGATTTCTGCTCTGTTAATGACTGTCTGTAAACAAATACTTATTATTAGTATAACTGTACTTTTCTGTTTGCCTATGGAACTTGTTCATTATTGTCCTGTGCATATCAAAATGGAAACGGGTGTTGACATTCATTTTCTTCGTTCAATTCTAGTAAACCCCTAGAAAAAGAAGGAGTCTCAAGCAGATTATTCATTGAATGACTTTCCTAATTAATATCAACGACCCTTTTTCCTTGGAGAGCTACAGACCACATTTTGTTTGCCTGATCAATAACCTAGAACACTTGTTTCGCTTGATATGCCATAATAAAAGGTTCATCTCTAAAACTTCTACTATTCAAATCAACTAATGTAAATCCCAACTGATCAATCATCACACCATTGTTGACATCAACCCACTTGTATTTGAAAATGGGAATTTTAACTTTAACATAACCAACCACCCAGATCTCTTCAATCACCCCATAATAAGATATCGCTACCAATCTAAGATTCTTATCTTTTGAACTAGAGAAGTGCATAGATTTAGCCACTAACATAACCCCACTGTTCTGGATGGTGCTCCTATCATCAAGTGACTTCGTGTAAAACGTATAACCATTGATCACAAATGAAGTCCAACTTATGACATCAGCCTCAGGACCATGTGCTAACCATTTAATTGTATCAGAAACACATTCTTCACCGTCAACCATTTGTTTGAACCAACGTGCAAAAGTTTTGTTATGCTCCCTAATTAACCTTTGTTCAGTCATTTGACTATTTCCTTTCCGTACAATTTCTTTACGAGCATTAATGTAATCTTGAACTTCATCAACATTATTCAAGATGTACAAGTGGACTTGTTGCAATTCATCAGGATCCATACTCTTTACTGAAGCCCGCGTCTACCGCCTTCTTCGTCATGACGTTTAGGAAGTCCAATGTGTCCTATATTTGACAAGTAATCTTGACAAAACTCCATGGCTTCTTCAGAAACATATTTCTAAATAATAGATGCTTCATGCCGATTAGGGTTCTTCACATACCCTTTTAGGATTTTCATAGTTCTTTCAATTGGGCACATCCATCATAAATAGATAGGGCCACACAACTTGATCTTCCTGACTAGATAAAAAATTAGATGTACCATGATGTCAAAAAAAGAAGGAAGAAAAAGCTTCTCAAGCTGGCACAAAATCAAATACCCTTCATTTTCCAGTTCATCCAATTTTTCTGTCTCAATGACTTTACTACAAAGAGCATTAAAGAAGAAATAAAATCCAGTTAAAATATGTTGAAGATCATATTCAGCAATGCCTCGAATAGCTACTAGGAGCAGTTGTTGCATTAAGACATGATAATCATGAGACTTTAGCCCCACTAACTTCAAATCTTTCATCGACACAAGTTTCCTAACATTTGAAGAATACCCTGAAGGAACTTTGATGCCATATAAACACTGACAAAAGTTTCTTTTCTCATCCTTAGACAAAGTATGAGTAGCTGGAGGACAAAATGTTCTCTTACCATATGGCTTTGGATGCAAGTCTTCTCGTATCCCCATTTCTTGCAAATCTAAACTTGCCTTCACGCCATCTTTAGAACTACCTTGTATGTTAAGCAGTGTCCCAACAATACTATCACAAACATTTTTCTCCACATGCATGAAATCAATACAATATCTTACATCAAGCGTCGGCCAATATGGAAGATTGAAGAAGACAGACCTCTTTTTCCATTTACTTTTCTCATTACTATTATTTGTAGTCCTACCAAAGATAGCATTCATATTTTTCACCTTTCCATAAACTTGCTCCCCAGTCAATGCCTTCGGAGCATCTTCAAACTCTTGTCCATAAAAAAAAGCTTTCTTTAATATGCGATACGGGTGGTCTCATCTAAGAAATCTCCTATGGCCAAGATAAACTGTCTTTCTTTCATGTTGAAGTTGATGGTAGCATGTTTCTTCTTCACAAATCGGACATGCTTTATGGCCTTTAACACTATAGCTTGACAAGTTTCCATATGCAGGGAAGTCATTTATAGTACAAAAGATCATGGCTCGCATTTTAAAAACCTCCTTCTTGTTCATGTCAAAAACATCAACACCTTCATCCCACAACTCTTTCAAGTCTTTGATCAAGGGCTCCAGGTAAACATCTATATCATTTTCGGGTTGTTTTGATCCTGAAATCAACATAGATAACATGATGTATTTTTGTTTCATGCATAACAGAAGAGATAAGTTGTAAATTACCAACAGAACATGCCAGGAACTATGTATACTGCTCAGGCTACCAAAAGGATTCATGCTATCCGTGCTAAGCCCAAGCCTAAGGTTCCTAGGCTCTTCACCAAAGGCAGGAAATAATTAATCGATTTTCTTCCATTGAGAAGAATCAACCAGATGTCGAAGCTTTCCATTGGATATCCTCTCATCCACATGCCATCTCAAATTTCTTGCATCGTTTTCATTAGCAAACAAGCGCTTGAACCTTGGTATGATTGGAAGGTACCACAACACTTTTGCAGGAGCGTTATTTGATTTGTACCTCGGGGTTTTACATATCGGACACTGTTGTTCCTCTTCATGCTCTTTTCTATACAATATACAATCATTAGGGCATGCATAGATCTTTTTATACTTCATTCCTAGTGGACACAATATTTTCTTAGCATCATAGTATTGAGAAGGCAACACATTATCATCTGGAAGCATGTCCTTAAAAGCCTCAAGGGTTTCTGAAAAACTCTTGTCACTTCATCCATGCCGTGCTTTCAAGCTTACCAATTTCAATATTGCTTTCAACAATTGGTACTTTTTACACCTCGGGTACAACGGCGTCCCAGCATCACTACACATATTACCATATGCATATGATTGCTAAGAAGTCTCATCTCCTACATCACGAATAATATCCTCTATCTAATCATCCATATCTGTGTCATTATCATCAAAGTTCACTCCCCCTGTTGAGATGAACTTTCATTTCTAATTCTTCACCATGCTATACCCACACTGTATAACTCTTACAGAATCCTTCACAAATTAAATGTGTATATATATCTGCAGTACTTAGTCGCTTCTCATTCAAACATACTACACAAAGGTAATAAAACTTCCCACTACCATCATCGGCATTTTTACTAGCGAAGTCTAAAAAACCCCTCACCCCATTATCATATTCAACACTCATTCGTTTAGCGTTTATCCAACTATGATCCATATATATCTCAACACTTCTAGCACCCTATATCTAACAATAAAAGGATAGACAAAAAAATAACAACAATAAAATTTTAGATATTTCAACGAAATTAACAAGCACCATTTGAAACTAGTATTGTTTTAACAAACCAATAATATTGACAATAGTCAAACAACCGCACTAAATTAAAACAGAACATAGAGTGGTATTAATCTAAGCCAAATATCACAGGGATATAATTAAAAGTCAGAGCATATATCTAACAAGAATGTGCAGATTTAATTTTTTTCCAAATTACGTTTAAGTGCTCAAAGCAACAACAAGAACCATTTTTTCATAGAACATTATTAATTATTGAACAACGTACAACTAAATAACAGATCAAACACTAACCTGATTGAAGACCAAGGAGTGAGCTTCAACCCAAAGTCACGGTGGCGTCGACTGAGGTTAAAATGAAGTACTCAAATTCACGGCACTGACAAAGGGAAGTCAAGTCAAAGGAGAATGGGTCACTGCGGAGATTAGAGGTGGCGGCGGAGAAGACTGACAATACTCAAAGAACAGTGATGACGAACACAGCAATGGCAGCGGTAATTAGAGAAGAGTTGAGCAAATGACAGACGGGACACCATGGACGAGTTCAGAACAAGCACGAACAGAGCTCACAGAGAAATGGCAAAAAGAGAAGAAAGGGTTCACAGAGCGCGCGATCTAGGCGCGGGAGGAAAAATAAGGGTGAAAAATCTTACATTTAAGACCGGTTTTTATTAAAAACCGGTCTTAAAAGAGGGAAATTTCGCATTTAAGACCGGTTTGTACAAAAACCGGTCTTAAATGTAACACAATCACAAAAGCACAGAAAGGTATAGAAAATATAAACACCACCTTGAGACATAACTTATGTGGGAGGTTCAATACTAAAATTAGAAAAAAGTATATGAAAAAAAATAAATTATTGGTAATGTTAGCTAGCAGGACTCTTCTCTGATCATAGCAGTAGCAACTTGCTACACACTAATTATCTCATTAATGAAATGTATTATCAACCAACACCTGTACAATCCCAATCCTACTACTTATATACAAATGACATACAACCTATTAGAGCTACTAACTGGATCAAGCCCAATCACAGTACATAACATATTTGGGCTCAAGCCCACTATTTCCTACAACTATTTACAATAATAATTCAACACTCCCCCTCAAGTTGAGTGTCATAAATATTCACAACACCCAACTTGGCAAGAAGTTCATTTTGGATCTCCATTGTTGTAGGTTTTATCAGTATATCAGCTTGCTGTTCTCTGGTTCTAACATGTTGCAGCTTGATTAACTTAGATTGCACTTTCTCTCGAACAAAGTGACAATCTATCTCAATGTGCTTGGTCCTTTCGTGAAATACTGGATTGGTTGCTATGTGAATTACGACCTTACTGTCACAAAACACATCCACTGGTTCAGAAAGAGGGTATTCGACTTCCTTTAGTAGCCCTTCTGCCCAAACAACCTCAGAAGTAGCAGAAGCAAGCGCTCTATATTCTGCCTCCGCCGAAGATCTAGAGACCGTATTTTGTTTCTTTGTTTTCCAATGTACAAGAGAACCTCCAACTTTAAGTAAATAACCTGTGACAGACCTCCTGGTAGTCTCATACGCACCCCAATCAGAATCACAATAGCAGCTCAACGACATGTCCCCATTTGTACTGATCAATATTCCTAATCCCGGACTTTGCTTTAAGTATCGTACAACATTTAAGGCTGCCGCTATATGGACCTTCATAGGTTGTTGCATGAATTGACTAAGTGTCTGCACAGGAAAAGAAATATCAGGCCGTGTAATGACAAGATAAATCAACCTTCCTATTAAACACCTATACCTCTCAGGATCACTTAACAGATCAGATTCCTTATCCTTATTTTTTTCATATGCACGCAACTTTAAATTTTGTGCCATAGGCATCCCAAGTAGCCTACAACCACTCATCCCTAAATCTGCCAAAAGATCTAAAGTATATTTTCTTTGTGACATCACAATTCCTTTGGTGGACCTAGCTATTTCAATGCCAAGGAAATACTTCATTACTCCTAGATCTTTTATTCTAAACTTATTATGAAGAAATTGTTTTACTTGTTATATCCTTTCCTCAGAACTACCAGTAACAAGTATGTCATCCACGTAAACAAGTATTAAAACAATCTCCTCACCATACCTTTTAAAGAAGAATGAATAATCTGACTTACTCTGGGTGAAGCCTCCTTGAATTAGAGACATAGACAATTTACAATTCCACTGACGAGAAGCTTGTTTTATCCTATACAAGGATTTATGTAGTCGACATACCATATTCTCCCCCTTGCTATCAAAGCCTTGAGGAACAGTCATGTAAACTTCTTCATCTAAATCTCCCTGCAAGAAGGCATTATGCACATCCATTTGATATATAGTCCAATTATTTATTGTAGCCCGTTTTAAAATAGTGCGTACGGTGATCATTTTAACAACTGGTGAAAACATTTCATGGTAGTCGACCCCTTCTCTTTGACTATAACCTTTAGCAACTAGCCTAGCTTTGTACTTTTCCACCTCACCGTTTGATTTGTATTTGACTTTATATATCCACTTGCAACCAATAGGTTTCTTACCTTTAAGTAACGGGACAATTTCCCATGTCTTATTTGCCTCTAGGGCCTCTATTTCTAAATGCATTGCCTTAACCCATTCACTAGACATTGTTGCCTCCTCATAGCTTTTGGGTTCAGAAATAGCATCTAACTGACAAAGGAAAGCAAAATGATGGGAAGAAACATTATGATATGAAATATAATCATGAATAGGGTAAAGACATTTATTATGACTCTCATGAGAACCCTGAGTGACTAGATTACAAACATAGTCTTTAGCCCATATAGGTGGCCTTCTTTCTCTAGGCGCCTTAAGACCACTTGCATTGCTAGGCATAGGTGTAATTGGGTCATGTAGGGTATCTTGCTGTGTTTCACTACCCTGAATGGTCTCATTATTCTGTACATATTGGGTCACTTCTTTCGGCTCCCTTTCAATATAAGGTACTGGATCATCATCAAAGAAAAACATGTGTCTAAGTTCATAAGAGGTGTCACTATGATCAGGGGTTAACTCTTCTTTAAAAGGGAATCGAGTTTCAAGAAATGTAATATGCCTACTGATAATAATGTTGTGGTAATGAGATCTAAGAGAAGAAAGCCTTTTTGATTATTTGGGTACCCTAGAAAGACACATGGGGTACTTCTAGGTTGTAATTTGTCGGTTACATTAGACCTTATGGCATACGCAAGACAACCAAAGACCCTGAGATTATCAAAATTTGGTTCCTTCCCATAGACTTTCTCATATGGTGTTTTAAAATCCAAGACTTTAGAAGTGAGTCTATTTACTAGGAAGGCCGCCATCCGTACACACTCTCCCCAATACTTAAGAGGAACCCCAGATTGAATGATAAGGCTTCGGGCTACCTGCATTAATGTTCAATGCTTTCTCTCTACAATTCCATTTTGTTTCGGAGTGTAGGGGCAACTAGTTTCATGAATAATTCCCTTTTCCCCGAAATAAGCTTTAAGATCACTATTAACGAACTCAGCACAATTATCACTCCTAACTTTCTTAACTGGAACAGAAAATTGGGTAGCAATATAAGCAATATAATTTTTAATGCAACCAGCAGTTTCAGTTTTTGATTTTATCAAAAATATCCAAGTGCTTCTAGAGTAATCATCCACAACAGTTAAGAAGTAATGATGTCCTTGGTGTGTAGGTGTCCGATACGGACCCCACACATCCATATGTACTAATTTAAAACAAGAACGAGATTTGATACAACTAGAGCTAAATGGCAATTTAGTTTGCTTTGATTGAATACAAATCTCACATGTGTCATTCCAAGTAACAGATTTATCCTTTTGCAATGTGTAAATGTTGCAACACAGGAAGTGGGGCATGTCCTAGTCTATTATGTAAAAGACACAAATCATGAGAATTGTTTACATCAAGGGCACAACTACTAACAGCAGCAGCAGTACATTTAGGGAAATTTAACATGTATAGATCATCTTCTAGCTTACCAATCGCCTTCTTCTTCCCATCTTGAAGATCCTGCACTAAAAAGTGGTTAGGAAAAAACACAACCATGCATTGCTGCTCACGTGCTAGCCTTGGTACAAAGATAAGATTGAATTTGAGTTGAGATGCATATAATACATTGGTCAAGTATATATCATCTGACAGTCTAACATTACCAATATGAGTAATCCTTACACTATCACCATTAGGTATCTTAATTGCCTTAATAGGGCTATCATTAATTCGATATGTTTTAAAGAATGATAGATCTCCAGTGATGTGTGTGGTTGCGCCAGAATCAAACACCCATCTACTATTTCTAGTTAGAGTAGAAGGAGAGTTATGCAAACCTGTACCGGCGCCAGTGAGAGCATGCACAGTGCCTTCACAGTCCTTTTTCAGTAGGTTGAGGAGGTGATCATATTGATCTTGTGTGAAGGTGGGCGAGATAACTTGATCTCCTGATGTAGCAGACCCCCCAGTGTCCATGTTGAGTTGATTAATTGATGCCTTTGGTATCTTAGGACCTTTGGGACCCTTGTAGCCAGCAGGGTATCCAACCAACTCCCAATAAATGTCTTTGACATGTCCTTTCTTTCCACAGTGAGTGCATTCTGGAGGTGACCCCCCTCGGCCTCTACCACGCCCTCTTCCCCTGCCTCGGGAGATCATTGCAATGCCCTCATTTAATGTGTGAGAAGAATGAGCAATAGAACGTTGGGCTTCATCTTCGCAAATCATAGCAAAAGCCTGATTAACAGTGGGTAGAGGTTGCATGAGAAGAATTTGACTCTTAGCTGTCCCGTAAGAATCGTTCAAGCCGAGAAGAAATTGTAGTAACTTTTGTTGATGAATACGCTCAAAATACACCTTGGAGGTAGGACATTGACATGTTGGAATTGGGAGCAAAGCAGACTATTCTTCCCACAGTTCCTTCAATTTGGAGTAATACTGTGAAACCGTCTGAGAACCTTGACGCAGCAGAGTAAGCTCACGATGAAGAGCAAAGATTCTGGAGCCAGTGACTTTATCATAGCGTTCTTGAAGATCAAGCCAGACAGAGTGAGCATTGTGGTAGAAAATAAGACTATTCGCGAGTTCTTTAGAAACAGAGTTGAGCAGCCAGGAGAGGACAATGGCGTTGCACCGCTCCCATTGGTTCTGGAAACGTGCTTCTTGCAGTTCTTTTGTGCAGGACCCGCCAATAAAGCCAATTTTTTGCTTACCTAACAGTGCGATGCGCATAGCTCGACTCCAAATAGTATAGTTCTCATTGCCAGTAAGAGTGTGTAGAATAATGGAGGTGGTTTAAGTGTCAGAGGGATGAAGAAAGAGAGGGTGATTGAATGGTATTGGGTCACCGGAGCGAGAATCGCCGGTCTCGGTGGACTTCTCAGCCATGGCAGTAACACGGAACAAGAGAGATCAGGGGAAAAAATGTGTTGAGGTCCGCAGCGACTGGCAGACGTGGGAAGGTGGTTACCTGATTCTGCTTGAACGGCGAATCTGAGGGGAAGAAAAAAAACGAGAGCGATGGTTCTTAAAGAAGACAAGATGAAACGGTGGATACAGATGGGAAACGTGGTATGCTCAATGCGAATCAAATCTCGAGCGTGGTTCTTGAGCGCCGAATCTTGATTACAGATGGGGATTAAGCTATGCTCGATGTAGATCAGATCTCGGGCGTGGTTCTTGACCGTCGGATCTTGATATTTTGGTGGGAAATTCAGATCTCAGACTGTGCTTGGATCCAGATCGTGGGTCTGCGGTGGATCTTGGGCCTGTGACTCTGTATTGCTTTTGGGCCACTGATGCAACCTGCAGATATGCTTGGGTGGTCTTGGATTGCCGATCATAAAGAGAAACCAGGACTGGGCGAATTTGTTTTTCTTCCTTAGACCTGAAGCTCTGATGCCATGTTAGCTAGCAGGACTCTTCTCTGATCATAGCAGTAGCAAATTGCTACACACTAATTATCTCATTAATGAAATGTATTATCAACCAACACCTGTACAATCTCAATCCTACTACTTATATACAAATGACATACAACCTATTAGAGCTACTAACTGGATCAAGCCCAATCACAGTACATAACATATTTGGGCTCAAGCCCACTATTTCCTACAACTATTTACAATAATAATTCAACAGGTAACATGGAAAAAAATTATATTCTTTTGTCTGCCTTCTTTACCTCCGCTAAGGAATTTAACATCACATTGCAACAATTGCCATCAGGGCTTTCTCTCATCAAGACCTTTTTTGGGCGGAGGAGGGTGGGTTTGAGACTTAGTGACCGCGACAATCTAGGTAAAATAAGATGAGTGGAATACTAAGATATATGAATATTTTTCTAATCGGCAAAAAATGTGGGGATTTTTTATTCTAAAATGACTACTAGGAAAATTAAAAAAAATGATTATTAAAACTTAGAAAACATTTGAGATGATTATTGAAAATTTGAAAGATAAATATCAAAAACATTTTAAATGACTATTGAAAAATTAGAAAGCTTTTACTTAGTATCGGAAATAATTAAACATTAGCGTTGAATACATAGAACATAAGTCTAGAGAATATTTAATAAGACTATTGAAAAACTGATTATATTTCATTAAAGCGAATATCAAAATAGAGGGGAGGTGTTTATAATTAAAACATAAGTTTAGTTTGATCACCCTCCTCCTTATATTCACGAAGCGGAGGTTGATGCAGGTTATATTTGTTTAATCTTTTGTTGTAATATTCTTGTGAGTTATTGTTATCCAGTTTTTTAGTAAAAAAAAAAAAAAACATAAGTCCAGTTGTTATTTGGATTGTTGTCTATTTCCCTTTTAATGTGTGTTTCGTTAATTAGGGCTAGTTTGCTTCTTTAGTTTCCTTTTTAGTCTACTGGTGTTTTACTTTTGGTATAGACCTTGTAGTCCTGTTTTCCTTTTATTGAATTTTCCTTGTTGGAAAAAAAAAGAAAATAAAAGGTGATCAAAGTATTTTATTCTATTTTTTTTACAAATAACTGAACTTATTTTTTTTAATATTTGTAAATTAGTACTTAACCCGTACACTACAAAAAAAAAAAAGACTTTTGTCACCACTGAAAGGCTAAATGTTGCCACTGAAGGTTTTCAGCAACGACAAAAAAGTTGCTGCTATTGCGACTTGTTAGAATCGGCTGACACCTAAGAGGGGGGTGAATTGGGTGTAAGATAAAAATCTTTAGAACTTTGAAAATATTTTTACATCTTAGAGGAAGCAATAAATATGAAAGTAATGAATTATAAATCAACAGTTAATATATGCTGGAAATATAAGAGTTTAAGGAAGAGAGTGTGCAAACTATGATTTATCCTGGTTCGGTCCAATCTGCGATGGCCTACGTCCAGTCCCCAGGCTCCTCCTAAGATTTTCAAATCCACTATCTTCTTGTTTAATCCAGGCACAAGAAAAGCCTTTACAACCCACAAGTTTAACCGGGCACTTGCGAAGCCTTTTACAAATCTCTCACCGAGTTACTCCCCCTTACACACCGTAAGGTTACAACCGAGTTACTTTCCTTACACACCCCGTAAGGATACAACTTTGATGATGAAAGATTATAGTCAATTTTCTCTCTCAGAAGTGAATAGATGAATACTGAAGCACAATGAAAATAATCTCTCTCTCAAATATACATGATATAGAAAATGGATAAGAACAGAGAGTAGTTGGGTTGAAGTAGATGATTCATGATCTTTGCATGTTTCTCGTTGTAGTGTTCTCGTTGGTGTTGTCTGCTTGAATCTTCTGTATTTATAGTTAAGTAGGATATGACTGTTGTGAGTATTTCAACTTATCCGTTGAGTCCGTTGCTTCATTTGTCTATTGTTTGAATTTGAAAACTAGCCGTTACGAACGTTTGACGCTCCGCTTCCGTAAAGTCAGCTTTTCTCTCTTCACATCATCTCTTCATTGCATTCCTGGAGAAATACATTAAACACTAATACAATGAAGTGTAAGAATGATTGGAAGCAAGAAGAGAGAGTTACATAATTAATCCCATGATTTTCGAAAGCTTCAGAATGTTGCTGTGTATTCCTGGGAAGCATTACTCGAGTGGTCACTCCAGTAAGCCTTGGTCATTAATCGAGTGAGCCCTCGAGTAATCCCGTTCAAAATCTGGCCGAGAGCATTTCCTACTTCATTAATCGAGTGATCCCTCAAGTAATGTTACTTTTTTCATATCTGGTTACTCGAGTAGTCCCTCGAGTGATGTGAGTCATTTCTTGGCCGAGAGCTACTGGAAGATTTCTTTCTGGTTACTTGAGTGATCCCTCGAGTAAACTCTTAAATAACTTTGCAGATTACTCTCGAGTAATATCATTCAAATCTTGGAAATACCTGATTACTCGAGTGGTTACTCGAGTGGCCTTCAATTTTCTTCACACCTTACTTGAGTGGTCCCTCTAGTGGCTTTCAAATAATCTGGCAGATTACTTTAGTAAGCCTTTCAAGTGAATTCTTGATTTTGATTCAAAACATGGAAAATTAAATATCATCGGAAAGCCCTCATCATCTACATTCCAATGCAACAAGAATCACCTCCAAAATCATTTTGTACAGAAAGTTATCATCCAAAGAATATCTTCTGCATTTAGACAAAGTCTGAAATCACGAGCATCGATTTCCATAAAGCATAGCTCTTAGTGTATAACTTGAAATATATCAAATTATATGTCCATGGAAAGATCTTTAAGTATACTTTCATATGGCACCAGTTTTGTCTCAATCTGATATGTATTTTGAGTGTTATGTCCAAAATACCGAACCTTGTTCTGGTAAAAACGCTGATGCATGTGTCAACTTCAACAGATCATATCTCTCTCATATGAACTCGTCTGATGTGATCAGGGTGTCCATAGTTCATGTTGGGAGTCTAGTTTCATATTCCTCTGGTTTCAGATCAATCCGACATGTGGTTAGAGAGATATGCCCAAAATACCGAACCTCTGTCCTGACGCGCGAAAAACAGAGTGTCATTACTCGAGTGGTTACTCGAGTGATCTTTAAGTAACTCTGCAGATTACTCGAGTAGCCACTCAAGTAATCACCTCCAAAATGTGGCAGTGCCATATTACTCGAGTAATCATTCTCGGAGGTACCATAACTTCCGTATACATCATTTTAACTTCGTATTGACCCATTCCAACCTCTATATGATCAAAGAACCCTCCGGTATCACTTCTAATAGCTTGGATCTTGATATTCTCATATGATCTTGCAAGTTCTTCTTTCTTCAATCTCTCTCTTCTTGTTTTTTCTCTTGATGATCATTCTTCATCACCCAACTAGATATCTTCTTGAATTGATGATCATTCCTCATAGCCCAATTAGATGTCTTCTTGAATATCTTCAATCTTCTTCTTTCTTTGCTTGACTAATATCATCTTCTTGAATATCTTCCTCTTGATGATCTTTCTTCATAACTTAACTATATATCTTCTTTAATATCTTCAATCTCCTTCTTGCTCTTGCTTGACTAATCTATGAAATATACAACATTAAATATAGTAGTTAGTCAATGAAGAAGATAAGTATATCATACAAACTTTTTGCTCTTAATACTTGACATCTATATTTGACATCATCAAAACTATTCATATCTAACACGACTGTTGTTGAAAGTTTTGGTTGCGACAATTTTTGTCGCCACTGAAAGTATACTTTCAGTGGCGACTTTTGTCACCGTTAAAGGTGACTTTCAAGTGTCACCGTTGAAACTATATCGCTGCTGAAAGTGTCAATTTTTTTAAATTAAAAATTCCATTGCAAATTTTTTTAAAAAAAATTATAAATTCCATGTGTCTCTCTCCTCCACTTGCTACACGTGTCATCTCCACACATTGCCACCTGTCAGCTCCTCGTGCTGCCACATGTCAGCTTCACATAATTCTTGAAAGTTCTTCTCCTCTAGTTCGAACCCACGAGCTCATGGTGCCAACGCCTTCACGCGCATGCGTTTGCTAGTTGCGCCAAAATGAACATGTGTTAAATTGTTACATATTGTTATATATATAATATTATCATACACACACACACAATTAATTATTTAATTAATTAATCAATTATATATATATGATAATTAATTATTAATTATATATAATATTATTAAAAATAATGATAAATTAAATAAAAATGTAAAAAAGGATTTATATATTTAATTAACCAAGTTTTTAATTAAAATTACTTAATAAATAATAATTTAATATTATAAATATTATTTTTAATATAAAAGGATACATATAATATTACTAACATATAATTTATTTTTAAATAAAATAAAATAATAACTAATATAATAATATCATAAATATTATTTTAGTAGAAAATTTTAAATATAATATTAATTAATAATAATATAATTTTAATAATTAAGATTAAATAGAATTATATAGTAATTAATATTTTAATATTATAAATATTATTTTAAAAATAAAATTAATAAATTTTAATTTTTGCCACGAAATTTCCAATGAAAAAATTCGGTCACAGCAAAAAATTTTGAATCAAATTGCTTTTCATCCATTCATCTTAATATGCAAGTGTTCAAGAGAAGGAAACTTGTGTAGAGAGATCCCACACATATACAAATGTATAATTATCTTATTTTTTATAATAAATAACATATTTAGTGTCCTCAAATGTTAAATATCAAATTCAAACAAAAAATATAAAAAAAATAACATTTATTGGTGATAAAAAAACCATAAATAAATAAGTTGAAATTAACTTTCAACGGCGACAATTAGAGTCACCATTGAAAGTATGGTTTCGACAGCGACATTTGAAAGTTGCTCCTGAAAATGGCACTTTCAGCGGCAACTATGAAATGTCGCCGCTGCAACCATACTTTCAGTGGCGACAATTTAGTCACCGCTGAAAGTTCCATTTTCAGTGGCAACTATTAAAAGTCGCCGTCGAAACCATACTTTCAGCGGCGACTAATTGTTAATTATGATTTTTTTAAAATTTTTTAAATAATAAAACAAATGTTTGGCCTCTTTAATAATATAACGGACAAAAAAAGTCGTAGTGCTTATATTCGTTAGGCCTAATTGTCTAATCAAATCTTGGCATAGTAATCTTTTTTAATAACAAAAAAAATCACAGGGTAACTACTTTTATTCCCAAGAGTTCATTATGATTATTCTCTTCCAGCAAAAGGCCACCGTTGGTGATGCAAAAAGGAGTGCCAATAGATTAAAACGGAAATAAGCACCCGGCAACAACCTCTTCTCAAATAGATTAAAGGAGTGCCAAGTTGAGGAGGAGAGGCTTAGTTAGATTTTCAATACTTATACCTACAATAATAAATCTGCAGTGCTTGGAAGAAAAGGCTAATGGAGAACTAATTTTTTTGGTATTCCAACATTTAGAAAAATTGGATTATGAGTAATGAGATTCCAACTTATACCCATGTAACATTCTTTACCTTCATGAAATTTTTTTGTGAATATATATGGCATTATTATTCAACCAATCAAATAACAAGAATATATTGATAATCTTATATACTTAAATTAAACAAATGAGCTAGTTTACTATCATCAATTTCTCATTGGGAGGGTTTTCTTAAATGAAAGGCCTTATTATAAGTTCTTGAGTTCTTCAACTCTAACAATTAACTTTTTTGATGTCATTCTCCTGAGGACTAGTGCTCAATGGCACTTTCAGACTCATGCTACTTCCATGGAAGCTTATGCCTTTAAAATTTGTAACGTTTATATTATTTTGGAGGAATCAGGATTTAATAAAAAAAGAAGGGAAAATAACATAAAAAGAATTTTAAAATTGTAAAATCACAAATCAGGTTTGTTACCAATAGTTGATAAGAGAATGACATAACTTGATAAGCAATTCACAACTTAATTTTATGGGAAATACCTAATTTGGGATTTTGTAATTTCAAAATTCTTTTTCTTTCATTTTCCTAAAAAAAAAAAAAAGGACATGCGAACCCTAACTTCTAAAGAAGTTATCTTGGTGCCAAAACGAAATAGGAATACTTAGCATCCAAATAACGCCACCAGCATTGTAATCAACTTCTAAATTGAAGCCTCAATAAATTTCCTAGTGAATACTCCTACTATTTTTCATTTTTGTTCTGTACCCTATATTGGGTTCACCCCCGTAATATAAATTAAATTGCCTTTCCTTGGGTATATGAATTTGTGGCAAGTCGGAATGTTTTCTTAATCCACTTGTCTATGTAGCCATGCTTTCTTTTCAATCTATCTCTCCCGGCCACTTGGACCTTGAGGACAAGGTCCATTTTAACAGGAAAGACCGAGTTACGAATAATAGACTTACCCTATATTTGTTATTGTATGAAAAACCAGATCAGACCAGCCGATTCAGATCGAAAACTGATGAACCGGTTGTTGGTCCAGTCCGGTTGAGGAAAAAACTGGTGAACCGGTCAACCCGGTTTGACCCGGATGAGTCACAGTTTGGCATTTTCTTAATACTTTTTTACACTCTAAATGAAGTTGTTTTAGTTTTTTTTTTTTAAAAAAAACTTCCTAACAGTTTTTGATTTATAAGGAGCTTAAAAGGATTGTGGAATATTTTTGGCATTGGTTGGGCAAAAATCCTTATGTACTTAATGATATTTTTATAGGTATTAGGTTCAAGAGGTTATATTGGACTATTAGTTGAAAAATAACTCTCATATAGTTTTTTGAATGATATGCATAAACATTTAAATTATATATATATTTTTAATTGACTTAGGTCTGACCCCCATATTAACCCCGGTCTGAACCACTGACCCTTAACCCAGTACCTCGACCGGTTCAAAATCCGATCCGATTTTCAGTACCTTGATATTTGTATGTAAAAAAAAAAAAAAAACTAAAGGGAAAACGATACTATTATAGAAAATTCTTAAAAATAGTAAATTTTTTTAATCATTTTTTAATATTTTTTTCATAGTATTACCTCTCCTCTATCATCTCTTCACTTTTTTTCTCCATCCAAACGTGGCTTTATCTTATATGGACTTGGGTTTTGAGGCACGGCATGGGAGTGGACCAGAGGTTTTAATTGGGCTTATAGAATATATTGGACATACAATTGGCAATTAGTGATTAATTAGGGTTTAGGATTATGATTGTATGTGTGTATATATATGCTTAAATATTTCTTTGTTTATATATGTAAGAATTTCGGGCGTACCTGAAATCTAATTGATTTTTTGAAGTACCCACATAAAACTGAAGCATTGATATGGACTCTGATTATATTACATAGCAAATATTCCATAGACAAAAGAAGAAGGAGAGAATAATCTTTAGAGGAAGTGAACAATCTTATATTTTATGTGTATTATCCCACGTAACCCATGAACCCTTATGCACTCACAGATAAATAGGATTCCTTGTGCCATTTCCTCAATTGATGTATCCTTCCTTTATCGGGAGATATATTATATCAGCTTAATCATTCAAATCAGAATAATTGGGGAATATAAAAAATATCCACCCAAGCTTTTCTATTATCTATACTTTGACATCAATGCTATTGAGTTTGGATCCTAATCCACCAAAGATGGACTAGATATATTCTGACAATATTAGAAACTCAAATCACATTTTTGGTGTTTTCCTCTAAAACAAATAGTGAAACTGTGATTAAGAAATAAGAAGTGAGATCATTACATTTATCCTTTTTTTTTTTTATGGTTACTACATTTATCTTTAGTATAAGGAAAAAACATAGAAAAGTTACATACCTTCTTGCTTAATTTAATTGGATCTTCTTTAATTAATTTTATCTTAACTTTTTTTAACCTGGATTTTATCTTAAATTTTAAAACCTTTTTAAAAAAAATGTAACCTAATTAAGCATGGATTAATATTAATTTAAGCTTAGATGCGGGTCAAAATCATGGCAGGGTATTATTTTAGAATGAATGCAAATTTAATTACAGATATTTAAGTTTAAAGATGAATCAATGAAAATTAAACAAACGTAATTCAAGGCGAGACCCAAATCTATAAAATAATAAAATTCTAAAATGAATAAACTTTTTTTTTTTTTTTTGACACATGGGAATTCAATAGACAAAACTAGAAAAAAATGAATAAACTTTTATAAGTACTTCATTTTTAACCCGTGCGATGCGGGAGCAAAGGGGATAAATTATAATCTTTGAAAAGAGATCAAAATCAGAACATGTCCTAACTCAATAACTCCTTTTTTTTTTTTTTTTACCCAAACAGATATAGACTTTAGTTGTTTTAGCCAGTGTATTAACAATCGGATCGGATTAGCTGGTTCAGACCTGAAACTGGTGAACCGGACTCCGGACCAGTCCGGTTGGGATAAAAAAAATGGGGTCTAATTAACCCGGGGTGAACCGGTTTGCCCCCTTTTTTTTTAACTTTTTTATATCCCAAACGACGTCATTTTGTCTTTTTTAAAAATTATTTCTCTGAAATTTTTTGATTTACAAGGAGTTTTAAAAGTATTATGGAATATTTTTGCTATTTTGCATTGGTTGGAGAAAAATCCTTATATACTTAATGATACTTTTGTGGGTATTAGATTCAGAAGGTTATATTTGACTATTGGTTGAAAAAAAACTCTTATGTAGTTTTTTGAATGGTATACATGAACATTTAAATTATATATATATTTTTTAATTAACCCCGGTTTGACTTCCAATCTGAACCTCTGATTGACCCCGGCCTGAACCATTAACTTTTAACCTAATGTCTCGACCAGTTCCATATCCGATTTAGTTTTCAGTACCTTGATTTTAGTTACTCTTCGCAATGGTGCTATTAGTATGTAATAATTTAAAACTCTTTTCCGATAGGCATTTGGTACAATTTGAGAGAACAAGTAATTATTACAGTAATTAGTTCTCTCTCCTCAAATGGCAAATACTCATCTATAAAATTGGATGTTAACTTGAATGTGGCGGATGATAGTGAAGGTGCCATTAAATCTACAAGAAACTTGGTTTATACGCCATAAATTATAAGTACATGTCAGATAAATAATATTTATGGGTAAAGGATTTGAACAGAAAGTTCTTCAATAGTAGTTTATCATGAAGACACGATAACTACTAAGTTTTCCTCTAGCTTTCCACAATATCTTGAGAACAAAAATCTTACTAATATGTGTAGTGTTATGCCTCTCTATTGCATTTTCTATATATGCTGTTTTTTTTTTTTTTTTTTGGTAATATCAAGGGTTTCCCTTTTAAAGTTTTGAGGGCTCCCAATAAATACACTTCATGAGATTCGAATTTATGTTCTTAACCTTATTGGAGTGAGGCCCCTTACCAACTCAACTAATAGTTTGTTGTTATATCCTTAGCTGTTTTAATTTGGCTTTTAAGAAAGTTTTATATTTTTAAAATGAAAAATAGGTTTTTTGGTCTGACCAGGAGCAATATAATTAGTAATTTGGAAATCAACAATTGCAAACTCACATGCAGGCCAACATGCACATGTTAAGCTTATAACACTTTCATTTTGAATTAGAAAATATCTTATTCAAAACCCTAAAAAAAAAAAAATTACACACATTCACTTTTTTTTTTTTCTAGAGAAAAGAATAAGGAAAAATCTTATATAAAAAGCTAGCTGAAATAATAAAATCCTAAATCAGGTCTATTCAAACTAAATAAATCTTTAATGATGCACATGAACTTTTTGTTTCCCATAATAATATTTTTAGTACTTGTAAACCCAAATTTCTGGTGACAATACTTGTCAGGCTCCTTATCCAACTAAATTTTCTGTATTTTCTCCTTTAAGCACACATTAGGAACATGTTTCATTAGCATTCTACTTGTATACACCCTAATATGCAACAGAATCATATCAGAATCATCAATCAACAAACACGGAAAAACTCAATGTTAATAGTCATCTTGAAAAGAATTAAATCAAATTGATGCATTATGTTTTTCTAATACTTTTATAAGCTATGACAACTAATTAAAAGTGAAGGGAAATGTTTTCCAAGAGAGAATTCTGTGAATGAAAAGAGAACAGGTCAGAGTTCTTAGCAAAGATAGAAAGTCTCTTCATTCAAGCTCTCAAGATTTCAAGGCCATTGTTATGCTCGCGGTGAAGAGCTTACTCCATGCGGTAGATATAAAAAGGCACTATACAGAGGACACGCGTTTTGAGTGTTGAGCAGGGAGGGAAATTTGATTTATTTATTTTTTTTCTTTTTTTGGTTTCCCCTTTTTACTTTTTTTAAGAAAATTATACGTATTAGAATTATTTTTGGGTTAATGCAGAGTCATGCTCAACTTATGACAAAAAAAGAGTCATGCTCAAGTTATGACAAAATCAAAAAAACAAAAACAAAAACAAAAAGAATCATGCAGAACATATGTTAGCTCCGTCATGTATATGCTTCTATCCTTGCTCCTACATGCCAAGTGTAGAAACGGACTTGGATCAAAAACCATTTGTCTCTTAGGCCAAAAATATCTGATGGTTGAGGTTGGGTTTGTCTCATTTTCCTCATTTTTTCCCCTTAAAATCTCATATTCACCCTAGATTAGAAAAATGAATGGTTTTTATTTAATATTTTATAAAATTATTGTTATAAATAAATAAATTTAAACAATTAAGGGAAAAAGACAAAAAAATACAATTGAAATATACAAAAGACAAATAAGAGTGTTGGATTTCAATAATTTTAAATTAACTAATTTGAAATTTTGAAATGTTTGCAAATGTGGGAAATTACATAATTACCCTTACTTTTTCATTTTTTAAAACTCATTAAAACCTCTTGCTGATTGCCAGCCGTCAGAGCTATAGTGGCTTTGCTAGCCACTGGAGCTCCAGCGGTCTAACATATATATTTTTTTAAATTTTTCAGGTAAAAGTAGTCAATATGAATATTTGAGAAGTTAATTAAGAGCAATACTAAAGTGGTGAACAAGGCAATTGTTAAATATTTCTTAATAACTACTTTTGTTTCACTATTAATTACTCAAGTTTCTAAATTGATTACTTTAGTTTTGATATTGACTACTTTACCTAACTAAAGAAAAAGTTCTTAATATATTTTTGAATTTTTGAAATAATAGTAGTTAATAGCAAAATTAGAATAGTTAAAAGAAATAAAACTTGACCCAAATCAAGGTAGTAGATAGTAAGCAAAACTTAGCTCTTCACGTTAGGACCAAACCCTTTGTTGCTGGCTTGCTGGTGGTGCTTGCCGCTTGGTTTCTTTACCCCCTTAACCCATTATTGGGGTTACCTTGTTGTATACTTCATATGATATATTCCCTCATGTCTTAAATATAAGATAAAGTTAATTTTTTTTAAGAGATTAAAGAAGCTAAATAAGTTACTTAATCATATCATATATTGTGTATCCTTAGATTATATATTAGTTTATTAGTCAAACTAATTAGTTTGGAGGAAAAAATAAAAATAAATACTATAAAGTAATTTATTCAGTTTCCTTAATTTCTCCAAAAATATTAACTTTATTTTATATTTAGGATAGGTGAGAATAAGATATTTTCTAAAAAAATGTTTGGTTCATAATATAATTCTCTCGGACAGTTTTTAATCAATTTTATTTTTAAATATTATCCCTATTATAATTTATAAAGAGAAGAATCGAAGTCTACTGTTGTGTTTGTATATGCTTTAAATATGAGCAAAACTGGAAAAAAAAGAAGAAGGTTTGTTTCCCTAATAAAGCTAATGAGCAGTCAACCACCCTCATTAAAGTTAATAAAGCTGGCAGGTGATGAGGCAGTTAGAAGGAACTTATAAAATAATATAAGAGGGATATCATAAAAGTAAATAATATAAGAGCAAGTATGCTTTATTTTGTACATTGATTTTAGAAAGAATAATTTTCAAAAAAGATAATGAAATTTAATTAATACACAATTTTGATTTAGGACAAAACTTACATGAAATCTTTTAATAATAAAAATTCATTTGAATAAAATCTAAATAATCTATTAAATTATTCATAATAAGGGAAAATTAAACCATGGTCGTTATAGTGAGTTTTGAACTAGGTCCCTATAATTGATTGACAAATAAAATGAGGTGCATCCGCGCCCGGTTCATATTGGCTTCATGGACAAGAACGTCCACATCTTCTTCACTAAAGAGCATCTCGTTGTCTCTCTTGTCAAATACTATCTTCAATCCTTAATATAAGATTTATTTTATAGTTCAATTTCTTTATTAAAGTATATCTTATATTAAGGATCAGAGAGATTAGGATTGAAACTTATGCTCGTAGCTTCCATTAACAGTAAAAAATTGACAAACAAAACACTCGTCCCTACATCCTCCCATGTTATGGTCCCTATCTTGATTCACTTCCTTGTCTTCTTGTCAATACCCGTTTCTATTTTGATATATACAGAATAATATAGGCCAAGTTCCACAAACACACAGAAAAGTACAAAATACTCAAAGTATTTGTTTACAAACATGCATTAACAAAGCAAAACTCACTAATATTTATAAATATGTATAGAATATCCCAAAAACATTCCCAATCCAGACTAAATATAATCATTGTCCTCGTCTCGAGAAACATGTCCATCACTTTCCCATATCTTCGCTCTTGCCTTTCAAGCCGCAGGCACCCGTTGTGGTATTTTGTTTAGAAAAAGAGGTGAAATTCCAAGGAATTCTAATAGAAACATACTATCAACATATAAAATGCGAGAATTAAATAAGCAATCTATCGTATTAAGTAAAATGAAAATTCACATCAATCCGTGTGTACACAAAGTTCAAGGCCAATCATCCAGTTGAAACCCTTATGTGTACCTCAGCTGAGTCACCGAATACAGCTAGGCAAAACCAGTGTACCTTGGCTGGGTACCGAACCACAACCATGTAATGTGCCTCCCGCACGTGTTCAAATCACAAATTACAGTAACTCGCATCATACAAAAAGTCATGTAGTATATGAGAGATAGTAGTCTCTACCTGAACCCTTTTCTAGTCTCGAACGGTCCACTTCGTGAAATGTGCCAACAACAGGCATCCAACTTGGTCCTAAAATATCAAATGGACAAGAAGGTTATAACCTATCCATGTACCATTTTAGACACTTCCATAGTGTTTATTGTGGTTATATTAGCCTATAGTGAAAATTTACCAAAATGCCCTTGTGATCCCAGCCCGGCCTCGCCATACCCGCTCCGACTATACTATTCTTGAAATTTTTACTAGGGATATTCTGATATATTTTCACCCAAGGAATTCATTTTGGATTCAAAATTACCAAATTCATTGCCAAAAGATGAAATTTCCATTGGTAGCCCTGCTTTAAGGGTTTCAAGAGCATTTTCGTAATTATGCTTTTTTGGGCTTTTTTTTTTCGAAAAAGTGATCAAATGTAACCCCACATAATTTTCCCTAATGAATTCAATGGAACCATCAAATCATTGAAAATCCAACTCTAACCCCTATATCTCAGCTTGGCCAAAATATGTGTATCCTCTGGGAAAAATCAAGGTTTTTCGATTCCAACTCCGCAGACGTGTTCCTTTCTACTCCTAACCAGTTTATTAATTATTTAATTAGGTTACAACTACCATTTAGACCCAATCTTGGCCAAAATCTCAAACAGACCAATGTACCTTGGATGTGACTTTCGTACTTTCAATGCTATGCCAATACCCATAACCGGTGATACTTTTATAAACACGTGGTTGCCGAATTCAAATTCTAGAGGTTTCCGCCTCTTGTCCGCATAACTCTTCTGTTAGCTCTAAGCAGCTAGCAACATCTGCTTAATTAATTTTATCTATTTTGTTGTCTGGTCAACAGTATCGGGCCCCAGCAATTGTCTCTCAGACAACTTAGTCAAGCATAAGGGCGATTGGCACTTCCTCCTATAGAGTGCCTCATATAGAGCCATCTGGATGCTCGAATGATAACTGTTATTGTAGGCAAACTCTGCCAACAGAAGGAATTTGTCCCAACTACCTTTGTAATCAAGTGCACACGCTCTTCGCATATCCTTAAGGGTTTGAATCGTTTATTTTGTCTGCCCGTCAGTTTGAGGATGATATGTCGTAGTAAATCAAAACTTGGTAGCCAAAGCTTCACGGACTACCTTCCAAAACTTGGAAGGAAATCGTGGATATCGATCAAAGATGATGTTCTTCGGAGTACCATGTGACCTCACAATCTCCTTAATGTAAATTTCTACCAACTTGTCAAGAGAATAGTGAACACTAATAGGCAGGAAGTGAGCTATCTTTGCAAATATGTCAACTATCACCCATATAACGTCATGGTTTCTGACCTTGGGTCACGAAATCTATAGTAACGCTCTCCTACTTCCACTCAGGAATCTCAAGGTTTGTTAGAAGCCCTGATGGTTGCTGATATTCAACTTTCACTTTTTGGCATGTTAGACAACAAGCGACGAACTCAGTCACCTATCTCTTCATCCCTGGCCACTAGTATTAGGCCTTCAAGTCATGGTACATCTTTGTAACTCCTAGATGTAGAGTATACTTACTCTTATGTGCCTCCTCCAGGATTTGCCGTCTCGGTTCTGATTGCGGTGGAACATAAATCCACTTCTTGTACCTGACTAGTCCACTAGGTGACAAGTCATATTCCTGAGTTTCACCCCTATCAATCATACCTTTGATAGATAGTGCTTGACTATCCTATAGTTGGGCTTCCCCAATAGCTGCCCTTATATCATTATATATCTTGCTAACACCACTGTTTAATAGAATCTGACTAGACAAAATTAAATCCCTAAAATCCTCGATCAGTTTTTGCTCATAAGTCATCATGGCTGCCACATGTACTTACTTCCGGCTTAATGCATCAATAACGATATTAGCCTTTTCGGGATGGTACTTGATTTCTAAATTATAATCTTATATCAACTCCATCCATCTGTGCTATCCCATATTGAGTTCTTTTTTATCATACAAGTACTTCAAGCTCTTGTAATCGAAGTACAACTCTACGGTCTCACAATAAAGATAATGTCTCCAGATTTTCAGAGCAAACACAATTGCCACTAACTCAAAATCGTGGGTGGGATAGTATGATTCATGAGGTTTCAGATGACGAGATGTGTATGCCACCACTTGGCCATGCTGCATCAGCACACATCTCAATCCATGCCCACTGGCATTTGTATAAACAACGTATATTAACTATGGATCTAGGATCGTCAGTACTGGTGCTGTAGTCAACCTCTGCTTCAACTCCAGGAAGCTCTGTTCACAATTCTCGTCCCACAAAATGTTGAGCTTTCTGCATCAATTTTGTTAATGGTAATGTAATTCTAGAGAAATTCTGTATAAACCTTCGATAATAGCCAGCTAGACCCAGAAAACTGTGTACTTTAAATATAGTCTCTAGTCTCTTCCAGCTCAGTACTACTTACACCTTACTAGGATCAACAGAGACTCCTTGTTGTGAAACAATGTGGCCCAGAAAATTTACCTCTAAAAGCCAAATTCACACTTACTTAGCTTTGCATAGAGTTGCCTATCCTGCAATATGTTCAACACAATTCTCAGATGTTGTTCGTGTTCAGCTTTACTTCGTGAATACACCAGTATATTATCGATATAGACTACTACGAACTGGTCTAAGTATGGGTGAAAGATTTGATTCATGTAGTCTATAAACACGATAGGTGGATTGGTCAGCCCGAATGGCATCACAAGGAACTCGTAATAGTCATACCTAGTTTTGAAAGTAGTCTTCAATATATCTGCTTTTACCTTCAATTGGTGATATCCGGATCGCAAATTGATCTTCGAGAATACACAAGAACTAGATAACTGAACAAGAAAATTGTTAATTCTAGAAAGTGGATACTTGCTCTTGACTGTTACCTTGTTCATCTCTCGATAATCAATATAGAGACGTAGGCTTTTGTCTTTCTTCCGGATGAAGAGTACTGGAGCACCCCAGGGTGAAACGCTCGGTCGTATAAACCCTTTCTCAAGTAGCTCCTCAATTTGCTTCTTTTATTCCGCCATTTCACTCAGAGCCATACGATATGGGGTTTTGGAGATTGGTCCCGCTCCAAGCCTTAAATCATGGAGAACTCCCTTACCTTATCTGGAGGTAATGCACCGACATCCTCTGGAAATACATCAGGGAACTCATTCGCTACACACTACAAAAAAACAACCAATTACCCACGGAAATCCGTCTCTAAAACCAAATTACCAACAGATTAAGGATGAAAATGGAATTACAGACGGATCACCGACGGAATTTTTTCCGTCTCTAAAAAATCCGTGGCAAATTGATTTACTGACGGAATTTTTATTCCGTCGGAAATTACTAACAGATTACCCACGAAAAATTTTTCGTCGGTAATTACCGATGGATTTCCAACGGAAAATTTTTTCGTTGGTAATTACCCACAGAATTTTTCCGTGGGTAAATTCCGTCGGTAATTTAATATTATTTTTTTAAAAAAATTCATGTGGTGACATTAAAAGAGGTCACGTGGACAACACCGAAAGCCCCCTACCGCCCGACCTCGCATCCGGCCCCAACGGTCCCCGAGCAAGGGCCACGTGTCTCTGTGAGATAATTTTTGCATTTTGTGACAAAGGTGGGATTCGAACCTTTGACCTCTGGTATGTGTTCTGATGCCTTTGCCAATTGAGCTGCTTTCACCTTGCATTATTTATTCACGTAATAATATATGTATAATATAATAATTAAAAAAAATATATAATATTAAGATAAATATATATATAATTAAATATATATTTATATATAATTACATATTTCATTTTTTATAATATAAAATATAAAATTTTTTAATTTCTAATTTCATTTAAATATTTAATATTAATATAAATATATATAATATTACATATATATATTTATATATAATTATATATTTCGTTTTTTATAATATAAATTTAAAAATTTTTAATTTCTTATTTTAATTAAATATTTAATATAAATATAAATATATTTAATATTACATATATATTTATATATAATTATATATTTGTTTTTATGATATAAATTTTAAAATTTTTTATTGCATTTAAAATTTTTATTATTAATATTAATTTTATGAAATTTAAATTTTTATTTGTTATAGATTATTTTTATTTTTATTATTTTATATAAATTATTAAATGATAATAAAAATATTATTAATTTTTCCGACGGATTACCCACGGAATTCTGTCGGTAATTTCTCATTCAAATTACCCACAGAATTCCGTGGGTAATTACCGACGGAAAAAATTGTGGGTAATTCATCAGATGTTACAGACGGAATTTTTTCCATAAGTAATTAGAGATGAATTACCCATAGAATTCCGTCGGTAATTTCTTATTAAAATTACCCACGGAATGCATGGGTAATTACTGACGGGAAAAATTCTGTAGGTAATGCGTCGGAAGCTACCGACGGAATTTTTTCCGTGGGTAATTAGAGACAGATTACCCACGAATTTCCGTGGGTAATTTCTCATTCAAATTACCCATGGAATTCCGTGGGTAATGCATGGGTAATTACCGACGGAAAAAATTTTATGGGTAATCCGTCAGTAATTACAGACGGAATTTTTTCCATCTTTAATTCGTCGGTAATTAGAGACGGATGTTTTTTTTCGTCGGTAATTTTTCTGACGGAAAATTCATCAGTAAATTATCGGAAATTACCAACAGAAATAATTCCGTGGGTAATTCCGTCGTAATAGCATGTTTTTTTGTAATGACAGGGATAGTTTCCAAGGCTACACTAGCCTCTGACTACACAGAATAGAACAACATGTACCCCTGACAACCTTTTTGCAAACATCTCTCGACCTTAGTTGCGGAGAAAAGGTTGAGAGTGATTTCTGGGTCAGTTCATGGTTGTGGATTCAGATATATAACTCTATTCTATTTACAATCCAGTAATTCATCATTCATTGTCAACCAGTCAATCCCCAAAATTACCTCTAACCCTTTCAGTGGAAAACAGATCATATCTACAATTGATTCGTGCTCTTTGGCACTTACCACACAATTCAAACAGATATCAGCCATAAGAATTTGAGTGCCCATAGGCGTAGACACAACCAAATCATATAGGGAATTATGCACATGTATATGTAACTGTCTCATATAGTCATATGCAATGAATGAATGACTAGCACCCCAATCATATATAGCATGCACTAGACTGCCATTTAGAGAAATCATACGTTGAATTAGCTCTGGAGATTTTTGGGATTCTTCCTGTGTCAAGATGTATACCTTGCCTGGAACCCTAGGCCTAGTCTCCTCTGATTGCTACTTTTACGGGCAATCCTTAGACATGTGCCTTGGCTTACCGTAATTAAAACAAATAAATGGCTTATTGGGATCAGTTCTTAGTGAGGCTCTACTACAAGCCTTGCCAGGATAGAAAGGTTTGTGATATGATGAGGGTAACAGACCGGCTAGAAAACAAGTATGAAAACACTAACGGGACGGATGATCAAAGGTTCCTTAAGAGAACCTGTCTCTTACAACCCTAGCCACAAAGACACCACAAGGATGATCAATCCTTGATACAGTCGGAGTATTCACACGAGAATACAAGGATGCAAGCAAAGCTCACACAAGAGAAATAAAACTCTCAATTATCATTCAAGTCTGAAAATGCAGTACAAAAACGCAGCCATATCTAAAGGCCACAAAAGAACACTCTAGAGTTTGAAAACCTAGTCATGAATGCAATAAATGATGCCTTAATGATGATTGATTGTCTTGATTGGCACCATTCAAGCCTAAAGGAATTAGGAAATTATTTATTCTTCAAGACTAAGTCAGCTACCTAAAAATAGGAAATAAAACAAAGTCTTCAAGAGCAATCTTTGACCAAAGGCCTTATTTAATGCAAATAAAAAAAAAGGAAACAAATAAAAACAAAATTAATTCAGACTTGCTACATAAGGATGCCTTCTAGATGCTTTTTGAGGTGTCTTGGATGTCACTTATGATCCTCCTTCAAGGCACATGCTTGTCACATGGTATTTTAAGTGAATTCTTCAATATGGACTGCACATGGGCCTTGTTCATCATCTTGTTGGGCTTACTACTTTATGTTACACCAATTTCATGGATCTTCATGGTTCGCCACGTGCTCAAGCTTCTATGTGTTGTAAAATCATGTATATGGGCCTGAATAGGTATGGTTAAGGCCTCATTTGCACCCTCAACATATATACTAACATTATGAGACATTAATGAAGCAAAATCAAGCCTAAATGTTTTCTCCAACCTCTCAAACACTTCACTCTTTTATGAGTTTTTAGTAATTAGGCCGTCAATGTCATGAGGAGGATCTTGGGCTTGCTTAGAATCTTGTTGGATAATAGAGACAACATCTTGTTCATTGTAGATGCCATCTAAGCTGCCATGTAGTACTTTGTCGACACTTTGGATACCAACATTGATGCTTTGTTGGACACCACATAAGATGCCTCTTGCACCTCTATCAGTTTGCTGTAATGCCAACATATTCAACTACCTGAGGATCCTTGGCCTCCACAGCTCCCAAATTGGTTCGGCCTCTTGACATCCCCAACCGAAATGCCACCCTGTTTCTTTCGCTTCTGTCTTGAGCTACCACTTCCAGAGGCACCCTTGTTCTTAGTTTGAACAACAAACATAACATACGTTTCTCAAGATACTGACATTCTTCCACTGCTTTATTAAACTCGGTAACATACTATGAAAGTAATTTTTCTTTCATTTTCGGTCTCAACCCCTTAATCAACATATCAACTCTCCATTCATCGCTGTCGTGAAGCTTATGGTATGCCGACTACCAAGATAATCTAATGTATCGTGCCAGGTAATCATTAAAGCTTTCACTATCATACTATTGAATACTGAGAAACTCTTTCTTTTTCCCTTCTGACGAATGGGGGAAAATATTTTTCATTGAACTTCTCCTAGAATAATCCCCAGGTGGTGGAAATATTCCTTCCCCTCAAGATAAGCTTGTCATTCTTCCACCAACGGTCTGCATCATTTTCTAACTTGTAAATAGCCAACAGAGCTTTTACCTCATCTGGGCATTGCAACACGATAAAGATCTTGTCCAAACGTTACAACAAATCTTCAGCTAGCTATGGGCCAAACTTCCCCCAAAATATAGGAGGATGTTGCTTACCGAACCTACTTAGCCAAGTTTGGATATCTACTTCAGGCTCAGGTATAGTATCCTCTGGTGGAGGTTTCTCATGTACTCCCTCCTCACCATTTCCTTGGACCAACTCCTTCAAGCGATCTTCCAGGCGATCTTGCCTTCGTTGTACCTCCCGAAGTTCATTCCTTATTTCATTCATAGTATTTTGCTGTTGCGCCAGCGTATTTAGTATTTGCTGCTGTATAGGGTCAGGCCTTGGATCTTCCTTATTGTTACCATGTCTACCACGTCCTCGACCTCAACCCTTACCTCGTCCTCTACCACTTTCTCCTATTTGTACCATCTCCATAATTCACTCTACATGAAAATAGAGAAGAATAAATTTTGATATAAGAGCAAGGGCATTTTCTTCATTTCATAAGAGTCATGGTATACATATATGTTATACAAAGCATACAACAACTATTTAAAGTAGTCACAGAGAAATAGAAACATCAGGTAACATATAGACTATTGTACATGACATATTATTCCTAGTCCTTTTACATTACAAGACTCTAATTTCATGTAACTTCCCAGGGGGTCACCTATCTTAGGATTTTCCTAGGTCAAGCACAATTAACTTTGTCTATACCTTTCCAAAATACCAACTTTGGTTAGATCTTTCTCTGTTCGTCGGTTTCACCTAACTACCCTTGTATCGTAGCACATGCCAGTCATCTCTGGTCACCAAAATATACTATGTGGGTCCCACATCACTCGGTGTACATGAACTTTCATACTAGGTCAGTTATGTGCCTCAGAAATGTCCAGAAGTTCGCTCTCGAACCTTGATCAATGATACGATTCTTCTGTCTGTTCCAATATGCCGAGTTTGGGAAGAAATACATCGTGGTAAAAACCCATCACTCATCATACATCGTGACCCCCAATGGTATCTGAAGCTGATACAGGGGCTCTACACCTTTCAGGAATGTAAGATATCGACCTCTGGGTGTATCATACTCCTGTAGTACCCTGTGATATCTGCCCCTAAGGTTATATCCCAACTCCAAGTCCGGTTGCAGATCATACAACACCTGCACTGGCTCTACTTGAGACTTGACATCACTCCGCTCGTCCTCTGGGATCTCCTCCAGATCATAATCGGAATCCCACTCTGGTTCCTCTCCGATCATCCCAACCTATGACACTCCTGGGGATGCTGCCTCGACTCCGGACTGCACACTGGCAGCTTCGACATTCTCTTTCGTGGCGTCCGCATCATACTGACTCCTCTTGGCCCATATTACTCTATAAAAAGCCGCCCGTCTGGTATCCGCTGCTCCAGCGGGCTTTAGTTGACGGACACCTTCGACCCCCTCGAATTGTACACTTGAACCGGTCATGAGCTCACTTGAACTGCTCATGATGTCTTGTCACCTGCAAACAAAACCATATAAGTATACCATTCTGATAATGCCAGAACCGCTTATTAGCTCTGCTAGAACCGCTTGGGCTCTGATACAAAAAAATGTCTACACCTATTTCCATTTTGATATATACAGAGTAATATAGGCCAAGTTCCACAAGCACACAGAAAAGTACAAATATACTCATAAAAGTATTTGTTTACAGACAGGCACAAACAGAGCAAAATTTACTAATATTTACAAATATATATAGAATATCCCAAAAATATTCCCAATATAGACTAAATATAACCACTGTCCTCGTCTCAGGAAACGTACCCGCTATGGTATTTTGTTTAAAAAAGGGGTGAGATACCAAGGAATCCCAATAGAAACATACTAGCAACATATAAAATGCAAGAATTAAATATTCAATACACCGTATCAAGTAAAATGAAAATTCACATCAATCTATGTGTGTACACAAAGTTTAGGGGCAATCATCCAGTTGAAACCCCTACGTGTACCTCAGCCGAGTCACCGAATACAGTTAGGCAATACCAGTGTACTTTGGCTGGGCACCGAACTACAACCAGGTAATGTGCCTCCCGTACGTGTTCAAATCAAAAAATACAGTAACACGCGTCATACAAATAATCACATAGTATATGAAAGATAATATTCCCTACCTGAACCCTTTTCTAATCTCGAACGGTCCGTTTCGTGAAATGTGCCAACTACATTCGTCCAAGTCAGTCCTAAAATATCAAATGGACAAGAATTAGGTTATAACCTATCCATCTACCATTTTAGACACTTTCATAGTATTTATTGTGGTTATATTAGCCTATGGTGAAAATTTATCAAAATGCCCCCGAGACCTCGGCCCGGCCACGCCGTACCCGGTTCGACTGTACTTTTCCTGAAATTTTGACTAAGGCTATTCTAACATATTTTCACCCAAGGAATCTATTTCCAGATTCAGAATTACCAAAGTTACTGCCAAAAGATGAAATTGCCCTTGGCAGCCCTGCTTTAAGGGTTTCAGGCGCGTTTTTGTAATTATGCTTTTTTGAAAAAGTGACCAACTGTAACGCCATCTAATTTTCCCTCTCGAATTCAATGGAACCATCAAATCATTAAAAATCCAACTCTAACCCCTAGATCTTAGTCTAGCAAAATATATGTATCTTCTAGGAAAAACCAAGGTTTTTCGATTCCAACTCCGCAGACGTGTTCCTTTCTACTCCTAACCACTTTATTAACGATTTAATTAGGTTACAACTACCATTAAGATCCAATTTTGGCGGCATAACCCCTAGGCAATGTCAATTCCAAAATTTCACCAATTAAATTATCCATAGCAACCAAAATAAGCAATATACGAAGGTTTAATGGTTACCTTTCGCTTCCTTCTGGCTTTTCTCAAAGTGGCTGAAAACCCTAGCCTTAGCACACCAAAGTTTGAGCTTCAAAAAACTGAATTGACATAGAAAAGATGCTTAGGAGTGGAGTTATACACATTAGGAACCGATTTACCGAAGAAATCACTTACCTTTGCAAGCTTTTCCTTCTCCTTCTCTCTCTAAAAATCTCAACTTTCTCTCTTTATTTCATATGCTGTGTGCATCAGTTTTGAGCCCAAGAGGAAGGAGAAGATGATATATTATGATAGCTTATGTCATATTTAATTTATTTATTAAATTTCCAAAATTCCAAAAATCAACTTTATACACATAATTCCTATGTACATGTGACTTTGCTCTTTAAGCCAAACTAATATTTTCTTCTTCATGATACATGTAGGAGACACCTAGGGGTCCTGCCCTTTGGTCTTAATTGGCTTCAAAACTTGTCCAAGTTATGTATACACGTAAAGTCTCAATTTTGGTCAAAAATGCACTTTTTGCTCAAATTTTCTATAGATTCATATTAAATTGACCAAAATATTCTCAATATATTTTCCCCTTTTATTTTCCTTAATTAATTGAAATTAACTCCAATTAATCAGAAAATAATTAATTTTATGCTAAATTAGCAAAATTACTATTTTGCCATTTCCTTTATAATCTAATTTCTTTTCTCCTTTTTATTTGGCTAATTCCCATATATTTTTGGACCAAATATTTTCTCTATTATATCTCCATTTTTGGACCTTAATATTGGACTTTTTAAATTACCCAAATTAGTTCCATAATTATTTCTGCTCAATTTCTCATGAAAATGAACATTTATAAAATTCATTATTTCAAAATTCATGAATATTTACCATTTTATTGAAATTATCAAATAATTATAATATATTTGGTGAATATAAAATTTGGGGTATTACACTTCTGGCATTGTTTGTCAACTCGTTTTCATTATTAGAATCAATGTTCACTTGAAGAAAGTTGTAGGACTCAATGAATTCACTTTTATTTGCCATATTAAACAACATGCATTGACTTCCCCTCGCGATGCGCGGGTTGCATGTGTTCAATATACAAATTAGTGTAACAACTATCAACATACCGATTTGCATTCTATCACGATCTCCATGAGGAGAAAATCCTTTATATAGTTTGGCTAGATATTAAGAGATTATTGTCTCAATATTTTTCAACATGTGTTTATACTCAAATGTTGGTGGTATATTTTTTGAAAAAAGCATGGTATATGACAGCTTTAGTGTGCACGATCAATAATACATATAGCATGTACTCCCTCTGTAAAGAGTTGGAAACTATAATTTAATAATTGTAAAATTAGAAGAAACTAAATTTATTAAGCACAAAAAACTTATAATATTACTTATCCTCAATAAAGATAATAATACAATGTAAATCACAATAATGATATAAACATCTTAGCAATAACAAAAATATAAAATTAATTAAATCAAATTTAGAACATACAAAATTATAGATTTTTAATCCAACTTTTCACATGATCTTCTTTCACTTTAGGTCATATGACCTAAGATCTTCTGGCAAAATCATCTACGCTTCTTATTTTGGATTGGTTGAAGAAAAATCTAAAAATAAATAGCCAAGCTACATTTAAAAGTTAATATCAAGTTAATTAGTATAACAACAATCAATAGAATGATAAAAACAAAGACATTCTCATTATACCATGTAAAGAGTGACATATTACTCCCCATAGAAATTCCTAAAAACATGACTATAAAACCCAACCATTAATAAAACATAACAAATCTAGCCACAAAAACATAATTCAAATCTCATAAATCCAGCCTCAAGCCTCCAACAGTCCAAAGAAACAATAAAGTCAGAAAATTACTGAATCAAACTAAAAACATTTACAAGCTGAACTAACTACAATTTCAACAAATTCTTGATTTTGTTAAAAGACCAAAATGCCCCTATATTATTAAAAAGGAAAACTGAAGAAGTTAAAAAGAAAAAAAAAGATTTCTAAATTAAGCTCCATCTAACTTAAGTTAATTAATAGCTAGTCAATATAATTAGTATGCATTTTTTATTTTAATGACAGAAGTTTGACATTTTTTTTTGAAAAGTATGATAATGGATTTATATACTTGCATCTTATATATAATATATGGAAATTTTAATAAAACAGTGATGCATGAATAAAACCGTCATATCCTTATCTTATTTTTACCATTTTCAGAGTGCTTGCACACAATTCAGTGAGCAACACAGGAATAGTACAAATATAATGATATTTTGATACATGGTACTTGATTACAACATAGGTTTCTCCAGCAGGGTTTGATAATATTTATAATTTATCCAAATTTATCCAAAACAGAGGCCACATATAACCACTAACTAATGTCTGGGGTTTTGCACCTTCATTTGCCCGTATCGGCTGCCTTTCCCTTGGAGCCACTAGCTCATGCTGGAATTTTGTTGTTATAAAAAGGGTGAGATTCAAACGAATATTAATAGTAACAGACAGTCAATCATATAAAATCCAACAAATAATTATGCCAGGTATCCACATAATGCAATAGAATAATTGCATTGTAAGCATGTTTCTCAAAATATGCATGATAAATATTTTTATTGCTATTATAATATTTACTTATTTTCTCTTTTGATGGCCACACAATAAGAGAAGAAATGAGACCAAAAAATGGACCGATGAGATTGAAAAAAGCCAATTACTGTAGCAGCAGTTACTATTCAATGGGTCACTATTCATGACTGAAATCACTATTTAAGACGGAAGTGACTACTGTAGCAGATGGAAAGTACTATAGCAAATGCGCTTTCCACTATTCTCGATGCGGTTTACTGTTTGAAATCACTATTCTAGATGTGTTTTTCACTATAGCAACGCGCTTTTGGGCACGATAGCAAGGCGGTTTTTGTTATTGTAGCAACACGTTTTTTCCCCTATAAATTGAGATGAAGGCCAAGCACAAAATAGAGAGGAGGGAAGAGATATAGAGGCTTGATTCTCTGACAGGGAGAGATCTTTTCTCTGACAGTTTTGAATAAATTGTGTTATTTTCTAGATTTAATTTCGTGCATTGTATTACTTTTTGCATGCCTCCTACATGGAAGGCTTAGTATTGTATTGCTTTTTTGCATGCCTCATACATGGAAGGTTTAGTATTCTATTACTTTTTGTATGCCGATTACATGGAAGGTTTTACCTCTTAAATGGACGGCTAGATTTCTCCATTTTTTATGCATCTTTTGGTTATATATTTATGTTTGAGAATTTAATATTCAAGTTTTATGCAATATTTATGAGGACTTCAATCTAGTTTTATGTAATGTTAATTTATTTTTATTTTTTTTAATTTCATCATGTGCTAAACTTTCTTTTTTTTAGGGTAATGACGTAGTTTACTAATGATGGATTGAATCTTAACTTATTAATTCTAGTTTTAATTTTTTCCTTTATGATTGAGTTTTAATTATTATTCTTAATACTTTTGATTAATTGACTAGCTTTTGAATGATTTCAATATGCATGTTGAGACCGGAAGGAGATGCATATGTGTAGATCCTATAATTAAAACCATGACTTGCATATGAAATAGAAATATATTCACATGAGTTGTGTAGTCTTAATGAGTTCCATAAATCTTAATGCATAATTAATTGCTTAAATTCATATAGGAATATATTGGATTAGCAATTAATTATAGAATTTCTTGACCTTAGAAGAGGCTAGTAATTAAATTAGGAAAACTCGACTATCAATCATATAGAGTAAATTGGGCTAGAATAGATAAGTGATTTAATCCGAAATCTGTTAAGTGAAATCTAATCGTTAGGGCTTTTCTCATATTTGCTTTCATATTATTTGCACTCATATTTAATCATTTTGTTCTTTCAATCACCAACTAATTGATCGACTAAACAGAATTAAAATTACCCATTTTGGTACTTAGTGATCAATCCTTATGGGAACGATACTCTACTCACTTCTATATTACTTGATTACGACAGTGTATATTTGCACTATTTAATTGATCATCTGCACTCGTAATAATTTTGTGGCGCCGTTACTGGGGATTGTTGTCATTAATATCAATTCAAAGTAATTTTAATACTAATTTAGTCTTCATGTAAAAATTTCAAAAAAAAAGTTTTCAAAAAATTTTTTAAAAATAAATTTTTCACAGTATTCATTTGGTTTAATTAGTGATAAATTGTCATATCTTGGTTCTTTTTCTGGAATACATATGGATGGAATGAGACAAAAAAATATAAATGTTGGTTGAATTGAAAATCCATCTCCGTATAATTTTTTTTCTTGTGCTTATTGTGGAGAGTGTGATTCTTATGAGCATTGTCCATATAGCAATACTAGTCATTATATGAGAGATTATTTCACTATGAACCAAACTTATTTTGATCATTCCTTTTATCTTGGTGGAATTTTGGAGCAACAAGAGTCTTTGGATCCGTATGTCAGGTATTGTCCTAATCTTCCTTTCTACTCTTATCCATATATTGAAGAACACACTCTTGAGCATAAGGAAAAGTCTGATTTAGAAAGAATATGTGAGGAATTTGCGGAATCAACAGAGAGATTTAATAGAGAGCAAAATAAACTTGCCACTAGTGTTGAGTCAAGTGTCCAAAATATTGGAATATATGTGAGTCAAATTATTTCGTCACTTGAAACTATAAGGCAAGATAATTCTTCAAGCATGATGACCATTTATTGTGTTGATGATGATGATTATTATGAGGAAGTAGAGGAGGTGGAATTGAATGAAACTTTAGCTCTTTTGGTTTGTGATAAGGAACTTGAAATCACTTTTGGAGAGAACAATGGATGTCCAATTGAGGTTCCGGCTGTGGAGCCTAATCTTTGTGATTTTGATGTTGAAACTAATGTGGATAATCTAAAAGTTGTTGTTCATATCTCTCCTATTGAAGTGTTGATTCTTATTGATGAGAGTCAAGTGGATTTTATGGGATACTCTAAAATTTTGGAAATTCCTAAATCTGTTTGCAAATACATGTATGTTGTGCTTTATTTGAATTTCAGTAAATAATTGTACTCTAAAATTGTTTATGATTGAAGAAATATAATTAGTTACTTTGAATGATCATTTCTTATGTATGAAACATTATTGCTTAAAAATAAATGAAGATAAGGTAATCATAGTGTTTGATACTTTTGATTAGTAGTTTGTTTGGGAAGTCTAGCTGAAAACTATAAATTTAGCGCTGCTTGAGGCAACCCAATGTTTGGTTTGATGTTTTGTTGTGATTTTTCAGGACTTCTGGTAGCCCTTGATGATGTATTCCACTTTGGTAGCTACAAATAAAAAAAATAAAAAAAATAAAAAATATATAAAAATATTTTGGTTTGGTCTTTGTCTAGCTAAAGACGTTAAAGAAGGGTGGCTATTTGGGAGGCAACCCAAAATTTCTTTCCTACTCTCTCATTTTTCTTTTCTACTCACCGAAACACACTGCACTGGGTTGAGAATTTTAGTTTTCATCATTTTCATTTTAAGTTACCATGGAGGAATCTCTTGTAAAGCTTAAGAATAGGTCCCCCACTCTTCCCAAAGATGTTCTCAGGAAGATCTATAATAGTCGATTTGAAAAGATGAAGATATTCAATCGTTTGAGCCTTCTTGTGGACATATGTTGGATCATTGAAGCTAAGGTACGTTTAGCAATTGAGATTCATAAATCATTTGTTAAATCTTTGCCCGTAATGGGAAAAAGTTCTTACTCCAAAAAGAGAAGAGCTAAAAAGATGAATGTCTATCATAAATGTGCAAGGTGGAATTGTGATTAGCGCTATAGGAGTAAAGGTATGGTTTCTATAAATCGAGAAGATAAAATTAAATTTATAAAGGATGGACTGAGTAAGGAGTCATTGGATGATATCATTCAAATTCTTGAGACGCATCCGAGTGGTGATGTTCATCGTATTCTTCTTGATTTATGGACATATTCAATAGAGAAAAACATCGCTACTAATATGATGTTAAAAGACCATGTTTTCCAGTTTATAAGAAAACTGGATGGGAAGCAAATCCTCGATTCATAGAAAGTGTTTAAGCCGTTACTTGACGTAAAACCAGAGGAAGATGTGAGCCAAAATCACAACTATTGTACATAATCATGCTTTTGTTTAATCTGTCTTATCTTTTTCATAACTTTTGTCTAATCTATCTTATCTTTTCAGTAGTCTTTAGTCTAATATGTCTTTTCTTTTCAGTAACTTTTGACTTTCTTTCCACTTTTTGTTAATTTCTTCACGCAATGGCCCACCATTCATCCGTGTTAGAAAAAATTTTCAAACTTCTTTTAAAAATGCATGATTTATGTGATTTTGTTGTCGCTATTTTAGTGTTATATATATGTACTCTTTCACTTGTAAATATGTACTCTTCACTTTTAAATATGCATTCTTCTACTTGTGAACACAAATGGTCTGAGAGAAAAGAAAAGCAAAAGGGTATCATACAAAAATGTAGATTTTCATCTATATGCATTTTTGGTGAAACTGATACAAGTAAGGATGGAGAGTTTATAATGGCAACAAACAAACTTGAAAGTGCATTAGCCGCTAGAAATATCAACTTTGTATACGGGGGAGGCATCTAAGGACTAAGGGGAAGTGTGACCATTTCTGCATCTATGAATGGAAACAAGGGTTTGGGTGTAAGGGTAGAAGAGTTTGAAGCTCACACGTTTTCCTTAGGACAAGATTTACAGGTTTCGAGCTTGCCTGAATGACTAGGACGAATGTTCTACCATGCTTAAGCTTTTATTGCTCTACCCGGTGGTTTGGAGACGTTGGATAGCATTTCTAGCATTGCATATTGGGCTAAGTTAAACTTTCACAAAAAGCCATTAAGATTGTTAAATGTTAATGGATTTTATGATGATCTATTGTCATTTTTTGATCATACTATGGAAACAGGATTCATACCCTAAATGACTCGTCACTCCATAATTTCTGCAACAACTGTTGATCAGCTACTCGATCAACTACAAACCTATAAACCTAAACCAGATATTCTAGTTAAGCAAATAGGTGTGCAAACTTCATATAGAAGTAGAAGCAAAACCCAGATACCACCCTTCGGTTGTAACTTTCATTAATCTCTTAGTTTTACTTTATTGTGTGTTTATATTTCCAAAAAAAAAACTTTCTCTAAGCTCTAGAAGACATTGGGAACAATGTCTGATTTAGGTTGAGGGAGGAGAATTTTGTTTTATATATTTAGTTAGTTAGTAAAACCATTAGATACATGTGGTGTGGAAAAAATGGCAGAGTAAGGAGTTATTCTTAACTCCTGAGACGCATTTTATTAGTTGCATATTTTTTTTGTTCCTTCTTTAAAAAAAAGTAAAAGTAAAAAAAAAATCATCATGTTCAAGTGCTTTGTAATGATTTTAAGAAGTATATAAGTTTTAAGTATAGATAAATTAAATTTGGAGATTTTATAGTATGAATGAACAACTGATTGTTGCAATTGGTAATGAATTTTGAGATTGAATGAGCTAAGTTTGAAAGCCTATAACTGTGAGCTTTAGAGCCTATAATGATTATGTCTCTTGTGTGTAATATTCACCTATTAATTTGTCACTCTAGAACTTGCTTTAAATTTGGTTGAAATTACATCTTATATGTACATTCAAAAATGATAAAGGCATTCATTTTCTTTAGCCAGAGCTAAATAGCCAACATTGCAATTATATCGTTGTTAAGCCCCTTTGAGCCTAATTGATTGTTTTTTTGTTCTAAACCCATTAATATGTGCTTTAATGATATATCAAGTGCTTTTACCTGATTCGGAAGATTAGCAGAACATTTGAAATTTTTGTGAAATGGGCTTTTGACAAGTGTGGGATTTATATAACATCAACTTTAGAGTTTCAGAGTTTTATGCAAAAAGAAAAAAAAGGAAAAAAATTATTATGAAAAAAAAAGAGAAGAGAGAAGAAGAAAAATGAATATATATATATATATATATATATATATATATATATATATATATATATATATATATATATATATATATATATATATTAAGTATTTGAATTGTGGGTTGTTGTGAGATAAATTTATAAGTAGCCCATTTTTCAATTACTCTATTTTTTTAACTATTCATACCATGTTTTACATTTTTTTTTACCGTAACCCCATTACAACTTTTAATAAATCCTTTTGATTTGAATTATGTATGTGAATTAGGTAGTGGAGATTGAGATTTTTAGCAAGCCTATGGTAGTGCAATTTTTTGGTTGAATTTGAGCGAAACACTTACCCTTAAACACTTGAGAGATTGAGAGATTGAGAGAATGAGTTACACTTACAAATTTGGTTTATTCATTTTCAATTAAAGTTACCAGTTTATATTTTCATTGATTCATGAATACTACAATCTTTTTATTTTTCAATTGTGTTCTTGCTTATGACTTAACACTTCTGATTTTGTTGGAAGCACTTATTTAATCATTCCTTGTCCGAGGATGTCCAAGAGCTAAGTGTAGAGGAATTTGATAAGTAAAATATTTGCATATTTATTTTCCCTTATATAATGATTTTATGGACGATATTTGAGATTAATGTAATAAATTTAGGTATAATTGATAAATACAGGATGATTTTAATATAAATATTTTTATTACTATTATAATATTTACTTATTTCTCTTTTGATGGCCACATAATAAGAGAAGAAAGGAGATAAAAAACTAGACCGATGGGATTGAAAAATGTCAATTATTGTAGCATCGGCTACTATTCACGATGGAAATCACTATTCAGGACGGAAGTGACTATTGTAGTGGACGGAAAGCACTGTAGCAAGTGCACTTTCCACTGTTCCAGACGCGGTTTACTATTTGAAATCACTGTTCCAGACACGTTTTTCATTGTAGCAACGCGCTTTTTGGCACTATAGCAACGCGATTTTTGTTACTATAGCAACGCGTTTTTTCCCCTATAAATAGAGATGAAGGCCAAGCACAAAATGGAGAGGAGGAAAGAGATATAGAGGCTTGATTCTCTGACAGGGAGAGATCTTTTCTCTGACAGTTTTAAATAAATTATGTTATTTTCTTGATTTAATTTCATGCATTGTATTACTTTTTGCATGCCTCCTACATGGAAGGCTTAGTATTGTATTACTTTTTTCATGCCGCTTACTTGGAAGGTTTTACCTCCTAAATGGATAGCTAGATTTTTCCATTTTTCATGCATCTTTTGGTTGTATATTTATGTTTGAAAATTTAATATTCAAGTTTTATGCAATATTTATGAGGATTTCATTCTAGTTTTATGTAATGTTAATTTATTTTTATTTTTTTTTTAAATTTCATCATGTGCTAAACTTTTATTTTTTAGGGTGATGGCGTAGTTTACTAATGACGGATTAAATCTTCACTTATTAATTCCAGTTTTAATTTTTTTCCTTCATGATTGAGATTTAATTATTATTCTTAATGCTTTTGATTGATTGACTATCTTTTGAATGATTTCAATATGCATGTTGAGACTGGAAGGAGATGCATGTGTGTAAATCCCATAATTAAAACCATGACTTACATATGAAATAGAAATATATTTATATGAGTTGTGTAGTCTTAATGAGTTCCATAAATCTTAATGCATAATTAATTGCTTAAATTCATATAGGAATATATTGGATTAGCAATTAATTATAGAATTGCTTGACCTTGGAAGAGGTTAGTACTTAAATTAGGGAAACTCGACTATCAATTATATGGAGTAAATTGGGCTAGAATAGATAAGTGATTCAATTCGAAATTTGTTAAGTTAAATATAATCCTTAGGGCTTTTCTCATATTTTCTTTCATATTATTTGCACTCATATTTAATCATTTTGTTTTTTCAATCACCAACTAATCGATTGACTAAATAGAATTAAAATTACCCTTATTCGTACTTAGTGATCAATCCTCGTGGGAACGATATTCTACTCACTTCTATATTATTTGATTATGACAGTGTACACTTGTGCTATTTAATTGATCATCTGCACTCGTAACTGTGCACATTATATTTTAGGGCTAACCTCTGTTAAACCCTAATTCAGGACCGGCTACTGTCAGAACCCAACTTCCGTATCTCAATCCCTTGACTAGGCAATGTACCCTCTTGGTACCAAATTCTCATAACTGAATCCCTTTTCAGGGTTGTTAATTGGGGTATTGGTGTGTTTTCCCCCCTTCCCGCACCAGTTAGAGAATGCATTATACATATCATATGAAATGGCATATACAAAGCACATATAAGTTTATATAGTGTATGAAGGAGAGAGTTACTACCTTAACCCTTCTTTTGCTTCGAAACGTGCGCCTCATAAAACGTGCCACTAACTGGCTCTTAACTCGGTCTTGAAACGTCAAATGTACAAGAATTAGGTTAAACCCCATTCATGTACTATTTCAGGAACTTCCATAGTGCTTCTAGTGGTTATATGAGCCTATTGTTAGAATTTACCAAAATGCCCCCAGGGACCCAGTCCGGCCCTGCTGTTGCCGGTCTGACCGTACTCTTCCCAAAATTTTGACTTGGGCTATTATGACATATTTTCACACAAGGAATCCATTTTCAGCCTCAGAATTGACAAATTCACTATCAAAAGACAAAAATGCCCTTGGCAACCCTGATTTTAGGGTTTTAAGGGTGTTTTCGTAATTATGCTTTTTCAGGCTTTTTTAAAAAAGTGATTAACTGTAAGCCCAAGTAATTTTTCTTCCTGAAATCAATGGAATCATCAAATCACCAAAAATTCAACTCTAACCCCTTCATCTAGCTCTAACCGAAATTCTAGGATTCTTTGGGGAAAATTGGGGTTTTCCAATTCTGACTCTGCAGACTTGCTCCTTACTACTCTTAACCATTTTATTAACTATTTAATTACATTATAACTACCATTTAGACTCAATTTGAATAGCATAACATTTAGGACATAACTTTTCCAAAATTTACAAACATAGCAAAATCAGCAGAATTTCATCGATTAAATTACTCACCGCAGCCAGAACAATCAATATTTGAAGTTTCGGAAGTTACCTTAAGCTCTTTCTTGCTTTTCCTTTAGGTGGCTGAAACCCTAACCTCCAAACCACTGAAATTTATGCTTCAAATACCTTAAATAATATAGAAGAGAAGCTTAGAGGAAGAATTATATATATTAGGTATGAGTTCACCAAAGAAATCAACCTACATTGTGAGTTTTCTTCTCCTTCTCTCTCTAGAATTCTCTCTCTCTATTTTCTGCGCTTGGACGTCAGTTTTGGGGCCGGAAGGAAAAGGATGATGTTTTAATAATATCCCATAATTTAATTAATTAATTTTCCCAATTTTGGATTTTTACAAATTTCTGGTAGATTTTCTGCCAAAATTTTGAAAAGTCATAACTAAATTTGTAGACATTATATTGGAGTGATTCTAAAAGCTATAGAACCCTTATTGAGTCTAGTTTTAAGAAACAATATAGAATTTTACCAATTGGAAGCACAAAATTCTTAGAATTAAATTCTTTGAATGCTGTTTCAGAAAATCAACAGTTTTTCTTGGCTAACTTCAAAAATTCATAACTCTTTGCATATAGCTCTAATTGATTCATATGACCTATAAAATTAAAGTTTTGGATGTTTACTTTCATTCTGAAAAAGTTAAAAAATGTTTGTCATCATTTGTTCATCCAAACCTACATGATAAACTTATTGTCTTGTAGGCGATTTCACTGAAAGCACTATTCACCTTCCAATTTCCAATATTTAATTCCTATGACAATGAATATTCATCATTTTATTAAATATTGTAAATAATTACAATATATATTTGGTGAATAAAATTTGGGATGTTATAAAAACCACTCAATTTTTATATTTCATACAACAAAAGATCTATTTAAACTGATTTAAATAATTGAAATAAAGTACTTAGCATAATTCTAAAATGTTATGCATGTGAAACATTTTATATAAAGAGTGGATTTGGTGTTTATCATCTCCAAAAATTGTCAATCTTTTTATTTTATATTTCATCGAGTTATATAAATATATAATTCATTTATTATTTCTCAAAATTTTATATACAAATATATACTCCTCTCTTTGTCCTGTTTAATGTTATCGGCGTTTTAACTATCTATATATGTGCTGAGGATCCATCAACATATCAAGAATTTAATCTTCAAGTTTAATTATTGATTTGGTTTTCTGCAGATTATTTATGGGTCCCCACTCCCCACACACACGGTTTCATTTAATTTATTCAGGTTTGCAGGTTATGAAGCAAAAGATTTTAAATTATTGTTGTATTATTTTATGGGATGGAAATAATAATTAAGTTTTGTTAAAGTGGAAAGTTTATGCCGGAAATTATATGTGAAATCTTCAAATTCTTAACATATTTAAATGATTTTTTTTCCTCGATTGAAATATGAACATGATGTTGTGCAAATAATCTAAGTATATCATCATTGATATATATATAAATATATAAATACATTATCATATTTTTTTAAAAAAAACCTGTTAAATGTCTGAAGTGAAAATAACATATGCATGCTAATTATATTGAATATTTGTTAATTAATTTAAGTTAGATGAGGCCCAATTTAGAAATCCTTTTTTTTTTTCCTTTTTAACTACCTTAAATTTTCCTTTTAAACAACATAGGGCATTCCGGTCTTTTAACAATATTCAGAAATTCCTAATTAGGCCTTTTGGCCTCATTAAGAATTCGTTAAAAGTGTATGCCCAATTTTGCTTTTGACCATTTCAATTAGATTTAATTAGGATTTTCCCTTTTATATATGATCAAATTAAAATATAAAGATCAATTATCAATTGAAAATTCCTCAAGTTGCAAATTAAATTTATTTATGGATTTCTCAAATCATTAAAAAATTGCATAATGATGTTCATATTACAATATTGTTTAAATTTAAAATGAATAAAATAATAAGTTCACGTTTAATCATAGTAAATTATTTAATAAATTCAAAAGTTGAAGAAAATTTGAAATACAATATAACTTATTTAAATATATATGAAATATAAATTAATATTCAATATTCAATTGATTACTGCGATCTACGTCATAATTAATCACGGATTAAAAGTTATAAGCAGGTATTTTTGAATCAGCTACAAGTTCAACTAAGCAAAATAGTACGCTGAGTAAATATGTTGGGTAAAATTATAGGAAACAGCCAACAAGATACCACTACAACTTCAAAATCTTACATCAATCTTGTTGGTTATAAGAATATAGAGCAATAGATAGCACTGGTAAATCGGGCCAGCTCGAGTCGGATTTTCAGCCCAAACCATAACGGACAGCCAATTCCCGATTGATCGGGCTGGCGGGCTAACTCGCCCAATAAAAAATGGATTTTTTTTTTTAAAAAAAAACTAATAAGGCCCAAATCGTTTTATAGCCCAAAATAATGAAATTTAGTGTTACATGGTGAATTCGCTTGGATTTTACATGGTGAATTTGCATCAACTATTAGTCTATTACCTTTGAATTGCACTTTTTGTACCCAAAAAAATATACATATATATCTTCCCATGAAACACATAATATTTGCAATTCACCATGTTCCTCCAATCCTCCATGCGTGCTTGTTTGAAGCAAGTCTCCTAAATTTTGTATTCCTTAATTGTTTTTTTTTTCAATCCCAAGTAATATCCCTATGCTCCATAAAAAAGAGATAGAAGCAAGTCTCCAAAATAATACTTCGTTAGGAATAAAAAAAGAGAGGCAGAACTGTAGAAGCAACATATTATATCATTTTTGCCATGAGCAACATATTATACCTTAGGAATAAAAAAGAGGCAGAAGCAACATATTTCATCATTCCAATTTCCATACACATGACACATCTAAGTTCAATTCACTTAATATCTCAATTTTAGCTTGTCAGTGTTATGAAATCAAAATAAACACAAGTCCACAACACATTACAAACATAAACTGATAAAAGGAAAATTAATAGACAATGATGGATAATAATAAACTTATAATCTTTCCCACTCTTCAATAATCAATAATGATATTTGAAGCATTATCTGAAGCAGCAAAAATAGGAACAGGAGCAGTTTCTCTTTTCTCTATCTTAGAATCCTCTGGCACACATAATGACAAAAACAACAAAGAGTTCTAGTAAGATAATTAGTTTTCTTAATTGTTCTAAAGCGTAGAGTAAAAAAATTAAAGAATTAGATATTACTATCTCATGGAAAACCAAGAAGCCAATTTCGAGTGCAAATAAGAGCTTCAACATTATTAGGAAGAAGACAAGATCGATACTTTGTGAGAACACGAGATCCAATGCTAAAAGCTGATTCGTTGGCAACGGTGGTAATTGGAATGCTAAGAATATCACATGCCATCTTTGAAAGGCAAGGAAATCGAGAAAAGTTAGCTTTCCAATAATCCAACACATTAAATCTCGTTGCCAATCTATTATTAAGTGTCGCTTCTTCCAAATAGTTGTCCAATTCTGACTTTTCGATTATTGACTCATCTTGACTATTAAATAAAAAAAATCCTATATTGCATTTAATTAATAAAAGGTCAACACAAAATAGTAAAGTGACAATCAAAATAACATTAAATCGAGCAGCTAACTAGTAAAGAAGTTAAAACTTACATAAAAAACATCATAGTCATCTACTTGATTTGAGCGAGGGGCAACAACTAATTCTGTGATTAACAAGTTGGCTTAGAGCTTGATGCAGCTCCAACAATTGGGGCTGAAGATGAATATGAAGATGATGTTCCACTTCTATACTCATTGAAAACATAGTATAACTTACTCCTTATGTTTTCAATCTTTTCTTGACAATTTAATGGATCAACTTTCCCAAAAGTGAACTTAATCACTTCAAGCTTCATCTGAGGATCAAGGATAATTGTTAGAGTAAGGATGACACTATAGTCACTCCAATATTTGTCAAACTTGTCAAGCATACTCTGAGCCATTTCCCAGATCACAGAATCGTTACTATGTAAATGTCCCTTCAATAGCAGCTCAATCTGTGAAATCTGTGTGAAATACATGTTAGCAGTGGGATATGATGTCCAGAAATCAAATTTGTTATCACTGCAAAAGGCTTCAAGAAAGTGCACATTGTCTCTGCTTTAATCTACTCTTCATATGTCGGATAATGACTGTAATTTGTGTCATTCAAAGCTAACCTAGCAAAAGCACAATGATACTTAAGTGTACTCTCAAGCATTACATGTGTGGAATTCCATCTAGTTGGGACATCATACCGTAAACCCACTGAACACTACTAGAAAAAATGGTTTTAACGTCCTTTTTTTTGGCCTTTTAACGTCTGAAAACAGAGGGACGTCTATATGAGGATCGTGGAAAAAAATGTCAATAACGTCCGTAAAATAGGGGACGTGAAAGGCAGACTTTAGACGTCCCCAGTTGGTACTGAGGACGTGTAAAGTCCACCTTAGACGTCCCCAATTCCAGCTGGGGATGTCTAAAGTCCCACTTTAGACTGCAGAAATAGGACGTGTCGCCACCCACTCTACCACGTCCCTTTTTATTTAAGGACGTTGAAAGTTTTTTTTTTAAATGACCTTTTTATATATTGCACTGTCTAGAAAATGTAAACTACAGAAATATGATTCCAACAACAGAATAAAACAACAGCAGTTCAGCAGAATGGAAACAACAACTTGAAACACAGTGATCAACCCAAGGCTCTACTACATGCAATAATTTTAAGGAGTATCAAACTAATTAACTAACAAACCACACAAACTACACAACAATCTATATCCAAGTCTGTTATTGCACTAAAAAAACTATATCCAAGTCCCCAGTTTGTACAATAACCAAGACTAAATCCAATCTATATCCAACAACAATAACGCTAATTATATGTACAATATATAGAACTACCACAAAAGTATGTCCTACACAAACTACTAAAGACTTTACTCTGGTATACGTTGAAGAAGATGTCCAGCCAAAAAGTCTCTGATCATATTTAGGTCTTCATATGAGTAGGCATCTTCATTGTAAAAAATCTGTAAATTAGAAAATAAGCTTAGATGAAATAATGAATCAAGTGAATGAATTGCCATTGAATTACAACACCAAGAATATTATCCTCTGAGAATGAAGAAGCGATTACTTGTTCAAAATCTGTCGTAATGCCACTCTGAATGATGTTAAACATATAAAGTAAGACATAGTATCCACATTCCTAGCCGCCAGGTTGTCGAGGGCACTATAAATCAAAAGCAAATGGTTAAAATCAATAAAGGCATATCTAAATTGACCGTCAATAAAAAAAGAACTTGATTTGAAACTACGTACCTTTGGAAACAACCATCTCGGTTCTTTGCCACCTTTACATTCGCGTGGCTCGCCAAGCGCTCGATACATCGTGCATGCCCTATCATTAAAATGAAAATCAACATAAATTAGAATAATTCATTTAAGTCAAGAATGAAGAAGCAATGAAATACAAAAAAATAACTTACGTGTTGAAGACGCTTTTAGTTTCTTTGTCTGGTCTTCTTCTTAAGGAATCAAACCAGTAAACAACGTGGGACCGAGGATAGAGAACACACAAACTCCAGTGATAACTATCACAACATATACAGATTAAAAAGAAGCTAGATGGCAAGGCAATTATTTATTAAAAATCTCAAATACACAAAATTAAAATGCGTACCCTTTAATAATAGGTGCTAGATAACAACGATAGTCATTCTCTGCCACTGTGAAGCCCACATAGTTCGTCCTTCTTTTCAATGTATTCCCAGTCCTTGTCATATGTGCAGGAGACAAGAATCCATATAAATCAACTCTTTGAGAGTCAATGCATATATGACGGAAGGAGATATAATAGAATTAAAATGATGAATGTATTAACTAGTTAAAATCAACTTAACTAAATGAAGGGAAAAATGGGAAATAAAAAACTTATAGGATTGTAAATTTGCCCCATCCAATATCTAGCTCCTCCAACTTAATGAATTGTTTAAGATCTTCTTTATCAATTGTGAAGTGATATTCTAATTCCTGGCCCATAATCCCTGTAGGCATATGCAAATCAATCTGGTAAATGCCTTTATAGATATGCTGCAGTCATGCTAAGAAGGGCCATTTTTCTGCTTCCTGCTCGTTCTTTTAGAATAAAAAAAACATATTTTTAGTAGGATGTCAACACATCTCAAGTAAAAGTGAGGTAGTTCCATACCATTGGAGGTGTTGGTGGTAACAAGCCAATAAGATGTACAGGCCAAAGAATGAAAGATCCTCTCGCCTGAGCTATCATGGCAACCTTGTCATCAGGAATAGGGATGGCTGTACCTTCTTCCCCCTCTCTGACACACGTCACAGTCACCCTATGCAAATGCTGTGGAATTTGCTGATTATGGTGGGTAGTAGGATCTGTGTGAACGAGAGCATCTGCAACTATACGTAGCACTGAGGCTTCCAAAGAGAGGATGGCAGGTTCTCCCTGCGTTGGAGTGGGAGAAGGGTCGCCAAGTGGTTCCTCCACCGGGTTGTAACTTCCTTTGGTGTTGTGGAAGGCCGGGGATGAATGGGTTCTACGCTTGATAGTAGCCATCTGCGATTCAAACATCTTCATCATTTTAGCTCATAGCTCAGGCATCAGCTCAAGACGTAGCTCTGGCAACAGCTCTTGTCGGAGCTTGTCGCAAAGGTTGGCCTCGAGCTCTTGTGAGACTTCTTGACGAATCTTGGCCACAACCTCCCTACTGGGTTCAGCTTGTGACGAAAAAGGATGTGAGACCCGGCCAAAATACTTCACGACACGAACTCCCCCTGCCTCCCCTCCAACATGACCAAGGTGATCTGCCTTCCTAATTGTCATTAACAAGATGTCCATTCGTCCACTTGGAGTGAACGAACCTTGGCTACTATGATCTTCCAGTTTATCCTGCAGTATAAAAGTTATCGTAAATAAAAATTAAGCACTCCCAATATGAAAAAATAACTTTGTACTTATGCTCTAACTACTTACAATTATTGCGGCAATCTCAGCAATAGTCGGATTTACGTACTTCCCACCCTTAAGCCTCCCTACTTTCCATTTTTTGTGACATGGAGGAGATGGTTGGGGCTGGACCACAACGGTAGGATCTGATATGGCTGCTTCCTTCAATTTCTCTAACTGTTCTGCCATCATCTTTCACTCAAGCTTCCGATAACTACCACGAGACATGCAATATTGATAGTTATTAGCTGATTGCCTCTCTGCATTTGCTGCACTTAATACCTGTGAAAGGAAAACAACTAACACCGAATGAATAATGTCAACTATATTCAAATAAAACACTATGATGACAGAAATCTTACCAAAAAGTTTGGATCTTCTTGTGATGCCATAAACAACCTCCAGTCCTTTGGAGACAAAAACGTATACTCATGACATGGATCCTGACCCCTCAGGTCCCCTCGAATGTAATCTCATGTAAGCCTGTTCTTGAAATCTTTCCATCATAGACGAACCTCCGTCATCCACTCCTTGTACATCTCCGCAGTGTCAGGGACATCATAGGTTTGCTGTAAGGTAAAAACATAAGTTAATTATATTTGAAGCAATAGGAATAAAGATATATATGCAGATGTATTGAAACTTATATACCAAAAGTTGTTGCCAAATCAAGTCTTTGGTTTTTGGTGGAACCAACTTCCAATTATCATAGATAATGCGAACTTTGCTTCGAGCCAAAAAACCTAAGTAGCTAATGAAATTTTCTTTCTCCGGACCGATTGGTTTCATATTTTCATCAATGTCAATATCCATCCTCTCCTGTTGATGGTGATGATGTGCTACCAATGCAGGCATTTTTGTACTGCCTCTAACATAGAGAGAAAGTGTGTTCTTTATAGCCAGAGGGAGTAACTGCTGCATAAGAACATGTGAGTCATGACTCTTCAGGCCAGTAACCTTTCAAGCTTGCAAGTCAACATATCAAGAAATGTTGCTTGAATACCCATAAGGAACTTTTAATTTCTTCAAAGTCGCGAGCAAGACTTCCTTGTTTGGTTTTGTGAGGGTAAACTTTGCCGGCTGAAATTTCTCATGCTCATCTGGCTAAGCGTCTTCATGAACTCCCATGTCACGTAAATCTTTTCTCGCTTGAAGGTGATCTTTTGTCTTATCGAGTTCGTTAAGTAGCGTATATAACACATTATCACAAACATTCTTTTCAATGTGTATGACATCAAGACTGTGGCGAAGTAAATTAGATCTCCAATATGGAAGAGTAAATAAAATTCTTATCTTCTTCCACTGCTGAGGCCCGAAGTCCTACGCGTCTTTTGACGAGTTTATGCTGAATCGTCACTTTTTCCAAACTCAAAGTCAACATGCTCAAGCTGCTGTAAGATATCTATACCGGACAAAGTCTGAGGTGATCCTCTTTTTCTGGTTTCCCATTGAAGCGATTCTGTTGCAATATGAACTTATGCCTTCCATTGAGAAACTTCTGATGCCCCATAAAGCACCACTTTCTGCTGTGGGGAAGGCGTACTGCGTCAGAGTCAAAATTGCAAGCTGGACACGCTAACCCAATATGCACATTCCAACCAGATAATGTGCTAAGGCCAGGAAAGTCACTAATCATCCACATCAAGGATGCATGCAAGTTGAACAATATCTTCCCGTAAGTGTCGTACTTCTCCACGCCGACATTCCACAAGTCAAGCAATTCTGCAATAAGCGATTGAAGATACACATTGATGTCATTGCCCGGTGCCTTTTTGCCTGGAATGATCATAGACATAATGAAAGAGCTTTGTTTCATACACATCCAGGGGGTAAGTTGTAGGGAACTAAGACTACTGGCCAAATACTATAACTTGTGCTAAGATTCCCGAAAGGATTGAAACCGTCGGTCACCAGCACAAGCCGAATATTTCTGGGGTCATTCGTGAAATTTGGAAAGTCGTTGTCAAACGTTTTCCAAGTATTTGCATCCCAGGGATGTCTTAATTTACCGTCTTTATTCTTATCAACGGCATGCCACCTCATGTGCTTCGCAGTTTTAGACGACATAAATAATCTTTGTAGGTGAGGTTTCAAAGGAAAATACCTGAGAATCTTTGCAGGTTTCTTCTTATGCTTTTCCCCCTTCCGAATTGTCTTGTACCTTGATGTGTGGCATCTCTTACAAGTCTCCCTGCTGGAATCGTCTCCCCAATACAACATACAATCGTTGGGGCATGCATCATGTAACGCCCCAAATTTTGATTAAGGGCTAATGGGGTTTATTGAGAATGTAATTGTGGATTAAAGTTGAATTAATGTGTAATTGTGACAATATTATCTAATATGTCATAATTGATGGAAAATTGATATAATGAAAATATTGACCATAAGTTAGTAGTTAATGGGGAAATTAATTACTAACTAAGAGGAAATGAGAGGTGTGATTAAATGACTAATGGAATTGGTTAGTGTAACTAAGTGGAGGATTAGTTATGAGGAGATTGCATGAGAGAGTGACATGTGGCATTGTTGTGTAAGCATGATGAGAGTTGTTGAGGAAGTCAACCAAGTATGGTCTCATCATTTTTCTCTCTTCCTTCTTTCCTCCAATTCAGCTGAATGAAAAGAGCATGGGAGCCAATAATCATCATTCATCTCTCTCCACACACTCAACCTCTCTCACTCTCTCTCCTTCTCTCTTATGCGTATGGGGCAAGGGATGAGCAGAATTTCTGCCTTCATCCCTATCATTTCGTCACACTCATCTCTCTCTTATCCCTCCAAGAATTTCATGCAGCCATTGGAGCTTGAAGAGGAAGAAGAGCTTGGGAAATAGGTGAGATTTTGACCCTTCTAATGACCTCTAATGGAAAAACTCCCTTCTTCAATCTTGTTCCTTGTGTTGAGAGCTTCAATTCTATGGTTTTAGATTTGCCATTGGTGATGATTTGAGCTCTCAAGGAAATATAAAGTTTGGAGAATCAAAGAACTTCTTGGAGAAAGTTAAAGAGGTGAGTGAGTTGAGCATGTTGATATAAGTTTTGTGGTCATTTGGTTAAGTTGTTGATATAAGTTTTGTGGTCATTTGGTTAAGTTGGAATTTTTGGGAATTTAGTCCTATTTTCAAAAATTAGGGTCTTGTGGTGTTTGAGTTGTTGTTGTCATGGATATGATGCTTTGAGATGTATCTTGGATAGATAGAATTTTATTGAAGCTTAAATGCCAAGTTTGATAATTTTGGGATTTTTGTTGAACATAGGCCAAAAATAGAACATATAGATGGAATGAGAATTTGATTATTTTGATGTTTCCATTGTGTTCCTTGTCGAAAATTGTGTGGGAGTAGTGTTGGATATGAATTTTGAACCATTAGGAACTTAGTTTTAAAAGTGGCAAGTCTTGGTTAGTGAAAAACTCTGTTCTGGCAGTGGATTTACATGGATGTTTTAAAATAGCAAATGGTGTTGAAAAATTTTGAAACTTTTCAGTCTTAAATTTCACTTGCCGAGCTTCAAAATGGACATACATTTCATGTCATTTCGATTTGTGAGCTAGGTGTTATGACTGTCCAAAGTTTGATGTTAAATCTGGGAACAATTCTGGAGCAGTGTGGACATTTCTCAAATTCTGTATTTGTGTGGTGATTTCTGGTAATGGCCCATATTTTTCTGGTAAATAAAACTTAAATAGTTTTCAATGGGCTTTGGGATCACCTAATTTCAATTTTTCTAGAATTAGTTATGATTTTTTGAAGTTCAGCTAAAAAACAGAATTTTCCTGGCCGCAGCCAGAAACCTTTTGTGCTGTTTCTGGCCACAGCCAGAGGTTTCTTGGCTACAGCCAACCCTTGTTTTCAACACTGTTTGATTTTGAAAAGTGGTTTCTAATCTAGTACTTCCCAATCCTTGTAGGCTATTGTTAGAGACTTTCATAGCTTCTTAAGGGACTTTAATGGTAACCAAAACTAAGTGTTTTGAAGTCAATTGAGTATTGGAATAAGTGATAACGCATCATCCTTAATTATGACTATAGGGTTTGATATTTTCCTGGAACGTAGAAGGCCTACGCCTGAACAAGGACGGAAAAAACAAGGTAGTAACACTTTACCTTATATCATGTATATTGCATTGCTTGTTTGCATTAGTCATAGAATACATATATAGCAAGGGGACGTGGCGAAATCCCGGTCTTGAATATAGATACAGTAAAGGGACGTGGCGAAAGCCTGGCCTTGAATACGATATAGTAAGGGAACGTGGCGAAAGCCCGACCTTGTATATAGTGAAGGGAACGTGACATTGTGCTTGGCCTCGAATATTGATTAATGCATTGTGATATATGTTTACTTGCTTTGTTTAATATGCATCATATACATAAGCTGTTGCTACTGGGATTCTCTAGAATCTCATTCTTTCCAAATAACATTTTTAGACAGGGCAAGTGGATTGAAGAACAAGCAAGTGAGCAAGGACAATTAGGACTGCCGGCGGTAGTCTTAGTTAAATATTTTGGTTTATACTGAACTAGTTACCATTTTGGGATAAATGTACCTATTGAATAGATCATAGCATGATATTTTTGTATAATCCCCGGTATGGATACTAAGATAGGCAATGATGCCTTGTATAAACCTTTGGATTAATGTTATTAACTTGGGTGTATGTCAGGAATTGTGTTGATACTATGATATTATATATGTGACTTACCAAATAGGCTTATTGCTTTTACTTTGAAATGAATGGAGATTTATTTGTACAAGTGTTGAAAATTTTTTTTAATCACCCCAAATCTCTCATTCGATTATGAAACGTGTTTAAATGCTAATTGTGGTCTTTATCGAGGTGGGGGTTACACATCAATATTTTGATAGTTCAACCCTAACTTGTTGATAATCTTCTTGGCCTCATAAAACTTTAAGGGAATCTCAGCGTCGGGGAATGCATCTTGTAATAATTCGAGCAACATCGACATTCCCTTATCTGTAATTCCACAAAAGCACTTGATATGATACAATTTGATCAAGAAAGATAATTTAAAATATTTTCGACAACCTTGATATAAAGGACGATCTGCTTCATCTATCAAGCTGAAAAAATCCCGAGCTGCTTCATTCCTCATGAACACCGGCTTAGAACCGTGCACTTCTTCGTTGAAGTTGTCGCCTTGAAATCCAAATGTATCACGCACAGCATCATTCACAGGATCATCTTCATCTAGTTGAACGCCTACTTGAGAACTTCGAGGAAGAGCATCATCATATCTAATGCCGGCCTTCTCACCATGAACTGCCTAGAACGTATAGTCCTCAGGGAAAGGCTTAAGAAGAAAATGTTCCTTAACAACATTTCATGCATGCCACTTCTTGAACTTGCATCTCTGATAGGGACATCATCTTGCCGTTACAGCCAGCATGAGTGAATGCGAAATCTAAGAAAATGTTTAATCTGTACAAATATTCCAAAGAATTGCGTGGCAACCTGATCCATGACTTATCCATAGCTACTAGTGAGAGAGAAGAAAGAATAGTGAAGAAGATGAGTGAATAGAGAATGACGAATTCCTAGAAACTTATATTCTGAAATTCTAACGTTTAATATTTTGTAGCGGTTCAAAAACCGCTACACTAACCGCTATAATACTAGACATTTGTAGTGGTTATATGTATAAAACCACTACTAATTTTAAAGCTGTTGAGTATTTGTAGCGGTTATAAGTATAAAACCGCTACTAATATTAAAGCAGTTGCTGCCACCTCTTAAAATCGGTCTAGGGACCTCAGACGCCTTCCCCCTATCCTCTCTTGAAGCCATATCAACTGTAAAAATTCAAAAAAAAAAAAATTTAGTCACATTATTATGCAAAAATATAATAAAAATACAAATACAAATAAAATACGTCTTATCTCCGTACCTCATGTACAATATTGAGAATTACTACAACAAAAACTCTTTCACAGACGTCTGAACGCTCAATCTAAAAGAAAACACTCAGAGAAACTTCAAAAAACAAAATGAGCAAACGTAAGAATGGAGAAGGCGGGGGGTATATAAAGGCCACAAATTTGTAGCGGTTATTGTAACAACCGCTACATTGACCACTACAAAGCACCTAGGGTGGCTAAAATTTGTAGCGGTTTTATAGTAACCGCTACAAAATACAAAAACCTTTGAAGTTCTGTAGCTGTTATGGTACAAAACCGCTACAAATTTGGAGACCTTTGAAGTTTTGTAGCGGTTATGGTACAGAACCGCTACAAATTTGGAAACCTCTGAAATTCTGTAGCAGTTTGAACCTTATAAATGCTACAAATATGTAACATTTGGCATTTTGTAGTGGTTTTGTTAGTCAAACCGCTACAAATAACCGCTATACTGTTTGTGCGTCTCAGTCGCGCCATGTGGCGAGAATATTCTAGCGGTTTTTATTTATTAACCGCTACAAAATGAACCGCTACAAGTTTTGGCAGGAAATTCGGGCCATATTTGTAGCGGTTTTTTCTACCTAACCACTACAAAAAACGCTGCCAATCTGTCGCGCCACTTGACGCGTAGCTTGCCGCTATAAATTTGTAGCAATTTTGGTTAAAACAGCTACAAATATTAAAATATGTAACGGTTATTTAAAACCGCTAGAATTCCATCACTACAAAATACCATTTTTTTTGTAGTACAGCCTCACTTCCCTTCAATAACAAGCCACCTTTTTCTTCTCCTCTTGAATGCCAATCCTCGCAGTACTCACGAAATATTCTTCAGGTATCTTTTAGCCCCGGATGTCTTGTTAACCATCAATAGTATTGAGATAAGACTGGTCGCTGCATCTTTTTTAGCTGGTAATGAGTTTTACATTACTGTTTTTTGTTTTTTGTGTTTTTGCCAGAAACCTTACGCGATGATAGAAGCTCCTTTCACACCCGCCATATATTTGAATATACTGGATTGGAGCAGCAGAAACATCTTGTGCTTTGCCCTTGAAGAATTGGTATATACATGGAACCCCTCAGATAACTCTCTGTCAAAAGTCGCAAGATTCTATCTTTGTGAATGGGGTCCAGTTTCAAGTGTTAGCTGGTCTCCTGATGGACGACTACTAGCAATTGGTTTTTTTAATTCCCTGGTCCAGATATGGGATTCTACTACATCAAAGCTTGTAAGATGTTACATTCCATCCTCTTTTTTTGGGGAAAAAATTGAAATTAGACCATAACACTATACTGTAGTGTATAGTTTTTCAAGACCAATACAACGTTGTCCTTTTCTTTTAGGGTGTCTCTATTATATAGCGTTGCACCTCCTGACATCTCTTTCCTTTGTGGACACAGCTAAGAATGTTCACGCGTGGACGTCAATGTCGAGTCAAGTTACATACCACGACATTCAAATCTCAAGTCACCTTGTTCAAACCTACAGTGGCCATTTTAGGGAACTGTGTGGCTTGAAATGGTCTGAGTCAGGACAACGGCTAGCTAGCGGTGGCAAAGATGGTTTAGTTCACATATGGGACAGCGCCATGGCATCAGCAACAACAATATGAATACCCAGTGGCTTCACAGATTTGCAGGCCACAAAGGTAGCGTGAAGGCACTCGCTTGGTGTCCATTCCATCCAGATTTGTTAGCTTCCGGTGGACATGACCATGATAAGTGCATTAAGCTTTGGGACATTTCTAGGGAGACTTGTGTGAAATCTGTTGACACAGGATCACAAGTGAGTGGTCTTATATGGAATAAGAATGAGCCAGAGTTGTTGAGCTCGCATGGAGTTCCGTACAATAGCCTCACGCTTTAGAAGTTCCCTTCGATGACGAGGATGGCAGAGCTAACCCGTCATAAGGGCAGTGTGATATCCATGGTGGACAGCCCAAATGGCTGCACTGTGGCATCAGCAGCTGTAGATGACACCATGTTTATTTGGGACGTCTTTGGAGACTCCAAGGTCGCTAACCACTAGCCAAGCCCAGCTCTGAAACCTTTTCTTTGTTATGTCAGTACTTTTCTTTATTTTCTTTTTTAATAGAATGTTGTATATCATTCAAGCAGAGAATTGGAAAGAATAATCAATTAGGGGCAATGTCCTTGTTGATCCGGGCCTCTATCTTTCTAGCAGCTTCTCTTCCGTGAGTGTTAATTCATATTTTGTGTTATTGATGTTGAGAAAAGCAATTATCTGACTTTGAATATATACCACGGAAGCGTGATGTATTTGGATTTCACTTTTTTTTTTTACTAGATCTGCTATGCTTACCACAACGCATTTAACTCTTGCTTCTTTTTAATATACTGTTTTTAAACTTGCTTCTTCTTTTCTCTCTCTCTTTTTCACCAGATCTGTTATGTTTCTTATTATTTTTTATTATTTTATCTTCTTTCTCTTTTTTCTTTGGATTTCCCTTCTATTTTATCTTCTAACTCGTGTTGTTATGGTTTGTAGATCGAGACTCCAAAACATGCTTCATGGCCACGTTCCCATTGAGAAAATGAGGTTCATCTCTCCCTATTGCTCTTCTCTATTCATTATTATGAGAAAATGAATTTTAATAATAGAAGGAGATAAGTTTTTTGCAATTGATTCATCTTATTGTTATCATCTTCTGTTTATGAGATCTCAACTCTAGAGTTATTATTGTGTAGATTTTGGATTTGGAGTTCAGATACTAGATCTGTAATTTTATTGATGATGATTTGTAATTTCTGATTTTAAATACTGTTTAGTTCAGATCTGTAATATAAATGATTTTTTTTTTTAAAAAAAAAAAGCACTTTAGACTTCCCCATTTTAAATTGGGGACATCTAAAGTGCTACACTGACACTTTAGACATCCCCATTTTAAACTGGGGACGTCTAAAGTCCAGACGTTGGACGTCCTTTTATTTACGGACGTTATTGTCATTTTTTACTATGTCGCTCACATAGACGTCCCCTTATTTTCAGACGTTAAAATGCCTAAATAAGGGACGTTAAAAACGTTTTTTGCAGTAGTGCTTCAACGTTGATGGCTTGTTGTTGAAGGCTAATATTCTAGTGTGGCTCACACTAAACGCCTCTGCCGATTCTTTCTTATAAGCTTCTCGAGATCTCAAATTCGTTAACCAGGAGGATGCAAAATCTTCTTTATTTGACTGAGTTAACATGCAGTGAGCAAACCCGAAGTCCATGGCTGACTTATTTGGAATGAATCGATCTATCTGCATCAAACAAACAAAAGAAAAAGAAACAAAATTGAATAAGGAAATTATAACACAAATCAATTCGCTGAAGCAAAGAATTGTGAGCTATCATTGTCTAACGTTTTCGCCTGAAGAATGACTCCTGCATGTGGTAATAACAAAAGACTAAGGAACAGAGGGAGAGAAAGCCTTGATGATTTCTAGTTTGAGCAGAGAAGAACACAAGTCAAAAAACGGAGGGAGCAAAAGGCGAGAGCAAGAGAGTATTGTTTTAGATTTAAGGAAGCAAAGATTTTTTTTTTTTTTTCCCAATTAGATTGAGTATTGTTTTATATTTTTTTCGACCTACAAGTATCAATCGTGTTATATGTGAGATATTTTATTAATATATTATAATTATTTTTAATTATTAATTAGGTAAATAATAAAATATTGTCAATGTAGCACGTAAGTCATATCTAAGCCTAAGTCAAGATTAGGGTAATTTATCATTCAACTATTTAAGTAGAGCCGGTAAAACGGGCTCAACGTGTTAGCCCGTGGGTTTGGGTATTAATAGTATATAAATATGTATTAATAGTATATAATCTATACATATATATATAATAGGAAGGTTTAAAGCCTGTCTCTTATGCAGCCACGTCAGCTTTTTTGACTCTCTCATCCTCCTATGTTACTTCTCGGCCCTCCCTTATTCTTCTTCGGATATCCATGACGGTTACAAACCAGCCACGTTGTGTGTGCCCGCCCACGTTCTGATTGTGTGGATAGTGGCTGGAGGTATTCTTATTCAGCTTCCTCTGCAATATTTCACGCCGTTTACAGCAAGTCACCTGATGTGCTATATCACGATCACTATAAAAGAACACCCAATTTTCCACAGAAATTTTTTTGTGGCAAATTCCGTCGGAAAGTTTTCCGACGGAATTTTCCGTCACAAATTTAGCTATGAAATTTTTTCCGTGGCAACTTCCAAAGGAAATTCCGACTCAGATGGAAATTTTCCGTCGGAAAAAATTAATTTTTTTATTTTTTTTAAATAATATTTATAAAATTAAAATATTAATTATTAAATAATTCTATTTAACCTTAATTATTAAAATTATTTTATTTATTATTTTATTTTATTTAAAAATAATATATATGTTATTAATATTATAATTATAATTTTATATTAAAAATAATATTTATAATATTAAATTATTATTTTATTAATTAATTTTAAATAAAAAATTGTTTAATTAAATATATAAAAAAAAATTTTCTTTTTTATTAAATTTTTCATTTTTTTAATAATATTATATTTAATTAATAATTAATTATATGTGTATATATATATGATAATATTATATATGTAATAATATGACACAGGTTCATTTTGGCGCAACTGGCAAAGACCCATGCGTGAAGGTGTCAGCAGCTTGAAGTCCTGGTGGGTTCGAACGCGAGGAGAGGCATTTTTAGGAATAATGAGATGCGGACATGTGGCAACACAAGGAGGAGACACGTGGTAGCCAGAGGAGAGGGACACGTGGCACTTGGAAATTTAAAAAAAAAATTGGAATTTTTTTTTTTAAATTTGTGACAAAAAGGAATTCCGACCGTCGGAATTCCTTTCAGTCAGAATTTGTGACAGAAATTAAATTCTGTCAGAAATTTGCGATGGAATTGAAATTCCGTCGCAACTTTTTTTGTCACGCACCTAGTAGCGTCGGAACGGATTCTGTCAAAAATGTGGTCCGTTGAAAAAGCTGATTCCGTCAGAAATTTAATGTTTTTTGTAGTGGATATTATCCTCTCTCATCTCTACAAGAATTAATTCTCTGCCATTGGATATTGATCTGGCGAGCTCATTGACAGTTACCATTCTGCCACGTTCCTTTTGTTGGCCCACCTTCTGATCGTGTGTTTAGTGGGTGCAAGTATCCCGAGTTCATCTTCTTCCGGACTTTTTGGCAACATGCATGGGTTAGTTGTTATTTCCGGTCCTCTATAGATACTCTTTCATTTTGATTATTCTATTCGACTACCGCCAGTTACATTCTACGCCGTTACATTCTTAAGGCTACCGCTAGTCAAAGTGCCCTCTCGCCACCATTGATCACCATCACCTCCCTCTTTTCTCAAACCACTTCCGTCGACCTTCACTCTCAAACACCACCACTTTTCTCTTCATCTTCACTACCACCACTATCGACGTCGTCATTACTGTTAAGAAGCAGAGCATAGAAGAGTTCAAAGTGACACCGTGAGCTTACTCCAGAGAAGAGAAGCCAAGACCGTCAGAGTTCACCACCATCATCACCATGGTCTCCTTCTCTATTTTTCAAATATCATCATTGCTGAGAAAAAGTCCACCATGGGCCACCGCCACTAATAGCCACAACCTCCGTCTTCCTCATTCCCCTGTGCACTACCAATGCTACTCTATTTTTTAGCACTGACGTTCTCCATCCTCACCACCATTGACGACAATACAAACATTAAGGGAGAGAGTTACAAGCTAAGTCATATCATTCTCATCCACATTTTGTGAAACCTGTCGAGACTCTATAACTTTCGGCAAGGTCAGAAGCTTCCAGCAGACATTTCCAAATTCTGGCCCCCATTTCCGGTGAAGTTGCATTTTCCAACGAGGCTTTTTCCTCACATTTGCAACGTCTTTTCTGCCTAGAATCATAGCAGCATCATCTATTGGAATTCTTTGTGAGTTCAGGCGTGTTTGAAATTCTCCGGTGTAGTTTTACATTTTCCGTTGAATCCTTGAAGTTTCCGACCCCACTTCGAGTGAGTTTCAATTTAGGTGAATTCCAACCCACATTGCACTAGAGGGCATGAACCGAAGATAGAGAACTGGAGGCTTGGATCTGGAACCATCATTGTCTACCATAACCATTAGCGCCACGGATCAGTTTGGAGTGAAACCATGTGTGGATCTTCTACAATGAGTCCATGCATGCCGACATCATCAATATGTGCATCTCCTCTTTGACTTGATGCATGTGAATAGGGGAGTTATTTAATTTGGCTTATTTTGTTATTTAAATATTTTACATGAAAATTGATTATTTTTTGTATAATGTGTGAATTAAATTTGTGTGATTTATATATATACTTTGCATATAATTTAGTGGAGTGGCATTTTGTTTATGTATTCAATTAAATTACATTTTCTCTTTTATTTTGGTGTGTTTATTAATTGCATTTAATATTTAAAAAATATTTAATTTCTAAAACCCTTTTTAACCAATTTCTCTTAGCACTTAATTTTTTCTTAGGAAGTTAAAATAAAAAGGCTTTTTGAGTGAGACGACCCGAATATTGTATTATACTGCAATTCTTAGATTTAAAATTTTGTATTTGACCCTAAGACGTAAAGACACAGTCAAATCAATATGTTAACACCGTTATAATTATTTATGTGAAAAAAGCTGAATTTTGACAGGTTGCTCTAGTGACCTATGTGGCTATGTGCACTTATATTCATTGCATACGTATAGAATACGCTTGCCACAGCAAGATGATGTTTTTTAATTTTCATTATTTAATTTCCCTTTTCATTACTTCATCATTCATCCATACATTATCCTTCAATGGACAACCTAGAGGGACATCTCAATTTATCAATTCTTGCTATCAGGGGAAGGAGGAAGAGAAAGATAGGTGTTAGTGTTCAACTAAGAAGTAATGAAAATGTAAGAGAAGGTATGAATAAATCATTCAACGCTAATCACACAGATTTCTCATATCATTTGAATTATGTGATATAAATTCTTATTAACATAATGCGTTTACTTTGGGTGGTCGTACTACAACAGCACAGGCTCGGAAGATGCAAATATTGCGAAACAGGAGAAGTCAACAAGAAAGCAGTACTAACTCCGTTGACATGAATCATGGACATGCTTTAACAATGAGTATACGTGATTGTTTTATGAGAAGGCTGTTTGTAACTCCCTACCTTAATAGCCAAATTTATAGTTCGAGAATGTGTCATTAAGTTGAAATAGAGACCAGCGGTTAATTTAAAAATTTTCCAAAACCTATTTAGTGCGGCCTCACGTTCATATTTTGAATATAACTGACCTATGCAGTTCAGTTTCATTCATACATATTAGAGGGTAACCAAAAGTTCCCAACAATGCTCAAATTTCATTTACTTAATAAAGGGTTTACATGGCACATTGCTCATTTACAGTTTCCCAAGTCCTATGGAAAGCTATTGAAGTCCTCTATACAGGAAAAATATGTATCAATGATGTCTATAACCACAAAAATACAGAATTACATGAAATCCTGTACTGCTTCAGAATTGTTTCCAGTTTCAACCCCAAACTTTGAAAAATCATAACTCCCAGCACAATTTCAATTGGAAACTGCACTTCCCTTTATGAAGGTATAGCTACACAAGGCTACTAGGGTGTCTGAACCCGTCCGAGTGAAAAGGAGACATCTTCCCGTCTTTGTTCCACCGCCATAATCCCCTTTTATTGTTCTTTTCTTTGTTCTCAACATACATTCTATCTTTACCTGTCTAAATTGTTGGTAATTATTATGCACGAAACTATATGGGGAATTTTTATAATCGAGCATTTTTTATCAATATTTTTATGTTATTTATGTGTTGCCCACCGAACCTTATATCATTTTCTGCGAATACTCTGATAAAGGTGAAAGTAAAATAAGAGTGTCACACTGTTCTTGTGTCATTTTCAGAGTTTAGGTTGCGTATCCAATATTTGTCAATTCTGCAATACATGTAATGTGTTTTTCCAGGGCATGGAGATGTAATTTTTGATAATTGTATCCCTACAAGTCATTAGACAGAAATTTCCATACCAGTATTATTGAACATCACAAACATTCCAGGCATGTGACAAAAGACGTAAGGTTTAAATTGGCTTTTGTGTTGTTATTTTGCTATCTTCTGATCCTGGTTCATGTGAGTTCGTTTTTGCTTAAAGTCATAGGTGATGTGTCTACATTTCTATAAGGTAGTGTTAATGAAGCTAGTTCAATTTCAGTGTCTCATACACCTACAATATCAGGTATATACTTTGTGGTATATTTGTGCATATGTACACGAGCAACATCAATATTGGATATGCAAAATTTCATTTAGTATGTATACTAGCTTTAGTACATAGTAGAGGACCATGTATCCTTAAAAAATGAAGGTATAAAGCCCCTTTTGCCATTGGTTTAAAGTTGAAACTTTGTTCTCATTAGTACATGTTATAACATTTTTTGTACACTAGATTATAAATTTAATAGTAAAATACTCATACACTCTTATATTTTACTTTAATTACACGCATCGTCTCTCTATTTTGAAAACATATGTTTAAGTCGAAATTTTGAACACCGTTAAGATTTTTTATCTTGTAATGGAAATTTATATTAAAGTTATATTTATTTTCTAATTAAATATAAATAAGAGTAATGGACTTTCACACAACATACCTATGCTATCATCTAACAATAACAAATGCTTAGGTAACGAACTTTCTAAAAAAAACCAAGATTAAGAAAATTACGGTGTAACATAACAAAAAGACACCAACATTATCAAATGAAAAGAAAGACGTTCTCTGACTAACAGCCTATATAGAAGTTTGTAATGATTATAAATATTAGGAATAAAGTAACTAAGATATATGTACGGGATGCACACAAATGCTGCAATATACCATAAGAACTATAAACCTAACAAGTCAACCCTTTATGAGAATTGCGTGTGAGCATATAACTAATCATTAACCATAAATAATCAAAACAAACAACTTTACAAATCCACATCTAAATTCCAAAGAACCGTTTAGAGTAGAAGGCAGGAACAAAAAACCATACCAATGTAAACAATAGATTTGTTGACGGTGTGTCTAGGCAAGACGTGTTGCAGGATTCCATTGCTGTTATGCATTCTATGGAATTTTTAAATATGATTTCCATGTCTAGGATTCCTAATCATCAATTGAGACTTAAGGTCGGTTGTCCTATTATACTAATGCGCAATCTTGATAAGTCAATTAGATTGTGTAATAGTACAAGGTTGATTCTAACTCACCTTGAGAAGCATGTCATCTTGGCAAAGATTATGACAGGTGACAATGTTGGACACAAAGTCTTAATCCCTAGAATAATTTTATCACCATCAGACACATCATTGCCATTCACATTGTGTCGTCGATAGCTCCCTATTATGCCATCCTTTGCAATCACAATAATCAAAAGCTAGGGCCAAAGTTTGATATCAGTTGGGTTATACCTTCCAAGACCTGTTTTCACATATGGCCAGTTGTATGCTACTGTTTCAAGAGCGAGACATAAAGATGGCTTCAAGATGTTACTTTTGGACAGTGCTAACAAAGTAACAAACATGCAGCAAATGTTGTTTACAGCGAAGTGTTTTTCAATGTTGTAAATTAGGTACATTAGTCATCATACTTGTGGTGTATAATGTAGGACACACATCATAATTTTATGCTTTTGTCTTAATTTAGTGGCACAAATAGCGATTTTATTGACTATTTCATGCAATATTTTGGTTGTATTTCGAGTTTGCTCATCATTGTTCCTTCGGAGCATCAACTTTTAAATATGTGAATTTGTACCCTTTAGGGTTTAGAAAATCCTGCTTATTCATCATATACAGGGCCAATGTTTAAACTATAATGAAATTATATGCAACAAAACTTTTGCTTCCAAAGTGTAGACACAAAAAACTAACGCTGGGCAAAATTTTAGGAAAATGTAGTATATTAATCATTTAATTCAAAAGAATTAAAATATAATTGGGAGAATTCCTCACAAATAGCTCATTGGAAACTTTATTGCCAAATGGGACCTAAGAGAAGAGCATTTATAGGAAAAGGAATATTGTTCAAGCACAATAGAATGTCATATAGGGATGATATATTGAATATATGGGAAGATTGTTTGAACACAAATAAAGATATTTTGCACACGAGAAAGATTGTTTGCACCTAAAGGTCCGATTTAGCAAATAAGTTTTTGTAATATCCCGATTTGTGATTAGGGCTAATGATTATGAAAATCATTGTAATTAGTGTAATTAAGCACTATTATGATTAGTGTAATGTGGATTTTGAAAATAAATACATGTGGTATTTAAGATCAATGGTTGTGATTCCTTGACCGTGGGTCGGAATCCTATGTATTGTGAATTGGTGAGCTCTTTGAGAGATTGAGTGGATGATGACATGTGGCAAGTGGGGAGCCATTGGATGTGGCACTAGAAGACAAAAATCACTTTTTCCTTCACTTTCTCTCTCCTATTCGGCTGGAGGCATGGGCAAGGGAGGGTGATGTGCTTCTTCATCATCATCTCCTCCACTTCATTTTCTCTCTCCTCTCCTCTCCTCCATTTTCGCTGAACAAGCAAGAAGAGGAAGAAGAAGAAAGCTTTGATTTTGGGTGAGTTGTGATTCTCCTTTGCTCAAATTCTCTTTTCTAATATGATGTATCTCATTGAGAGCTACATTGTGGTAATTTCAGAATCTTGAATAGTGTTGGTTGTGATTTGGTCGAATTTGGGAAGTTGGAGAATCAAGATTCTGGATTGAGCAAAGAGAAGAGGTAGGCATTTAGAGCATTTTGATATATTGTTTATGTGATTTTGGCTAAGTTTAGTCAAATCTGGAAATTTGCCCTAAATATGCCTATTTTTGGAAATATGAAGTTCATTGTGATTTATGATTGGAAATGATGTATTATGGAGTTATTTGAGTATTGAACATGATCTGGAATGTGGGAATGAATTTGGATGAAATTTGGACATTGTGTATCTTAGAGACCTTAAGGAATGATTGTGGTCAAATGGGTTTTTGGAGTGTTTTTAGAGTTGCCATTGTGTTCCCTGGTTAGTGCTTAGAGTGTATGAGCATTGGGAAGAGTTTGGGGAACCTTTGGGAGTGAATTTGACCATCTGGAGTTTCTGGTTTTTTCTGCGTTTTGGGTCTCTGATACACATCACTCGAGCAGAGGAAGAACGTGCTCGAGTGATGTGCAAGATTTTTCCCTTTGTGCTTCGAGTTACCTGGGTTTTTGCGGGTTATGCTCGCGAGCACTGGCTTGTGCTCGAGTGAGCGAAGAACATGCTCGAGTGAGCATGGTTCCTCTCGAGTGAAGGTGTACGCCCAGAGTAGAGGGTTACTCTCGGGTGGTTGCTCGCGGGAATGAGGCGCGGGTATGCTTCCTCACTCGCGGGTATGGGGGTGTGCTCGAGCACAAATGGCTGTGCTCGAGTGAACATGAACCCTGAGAGAGTTGTGTGCTCTCGGGTTCTCACCTCCTGGATTTCTCGCGCGGGTGCTCGAGTGATATCCGTACGTGTGCTCGAGTGAGCCTGGCGTGCTTCGAGTGAGCTGGTGCCTCGGGTGAGAGTGGTGTGCTCTCGGGTTGTCACTCGTGGCGTGTGCTTGCGGGTGCCCGGGCGAGAGTGAGCCATCACTCGAGCACAGATTTTCTGCTCGAGTGATGCGAGCACTTTCAGGGTGAGAGTGGTGCTCTCGGGTTGTCACTCGCGAGTGAAAACACTCATGCTCGAGTGATGTCCGTACAGTGCTCGAGTGAGAGCACTTGTGCTTCGAGTGAGGCAGTCAAAAATCAGAGTTTTGCCTTCGAGTAAGGGGTCTTTTGGGTAGGTTCTTCCAACCCTTTAGGCATATGTTTAGGCCTATTTTAGTCACCTAATGAGTCCTAAATGATAACCAACTTAGAGAATTATTGAAATATGATTATGGAAAAGAGATTGATCAAGTGTCCCTAATTTGAATAGGATTTGACATCTGTCGTCCACGTGAGCCCACTGTGCCGAAGATTGTCAGGAAAGATTCAGGTAGCGACTTCTCTCTTATGCTTTATGTAAATGTATTGTATGCTTGTCTGTCATTCATTGTGTGGATGTTGCTGCTGCTGCTTTGTGCTTTGTGTTGCTGATACATAGTGTTCACCGCGAAAGCGGGCGTTGTGCATAGTGATTACAGCGAAAGCTGGCATAGTGTTCACCACGAAAGTGGGCGTAGTGCATTGTGATTACAGCCGTGAGTGCTGTCGTATGTGGCGTGAGCCAGAGATCATTGTGAAGCTGCTGATTATGATGAACATGCATGCTCTATGTTTATATATTGTATGAGTGAGTTGTTGCTCTGGGATTCTCAAGAATCTCATTATTTCCATATGACTAACTTTTTCAGACAGGGCAAGTGGCTCGAAGGGGAAGCGACCAACCCGGAGTGGTTAGGGTCTCTTAGGGACATCCGATTTTTGGGATAGTTGGTTATATCCATTTTGGCTTTGGGATTGCCAAAGTGTAAAGAGATGTAAATGATTATTTTGTATCGTGTAATCCCCTTTATGGGAAAACTCATAAACCCATATCATATATGTATTAACCCGGGGTTTGCCGGGATTTTGGTTTCCGCACTTTGATATTTATTATGTACTCTGATTTCTCAAGTAGTTATATCCGTACATGAATGTGAGACCATGAATATACAAGTTTTGAAATGATTTTCATACGCCCCATCTTTTAGATGAGGGATTATAAATTGTTAAACCATCTTATTGGTCTCTATTTCATTTAAATTTTTGTAATCCGGATGTAATTACGGTGAGGGGGTTACAGTTTTCATTGCAGGTCTTTATGGACAATTTTCCCAACATAATCTAACCACCTAATATGTCACATTTTACTGATTGTATAGTTTTAGAACCCATACAATAAATAATTGTGCGAAATTGTTTCTATATTGTATAGATGATATTTGCAAATTTTACCGACAAATAAACAATTTACTACAGTATTACAAGCCCTGCCCTGTGCATCGCACGGAAACTGAACTAGTTAAATAATTAAAATATAAAAATAAAATTGATTTAAATGTAGTTTAAATCCAAATAATTAAAATTAAAGCTATCAGAATTCATAATTTATCATTTTTAAAAAAGAAATTTTTATAAAATTTATATATAAAGCCGCTAAGTATGATCAAATTGAAGAAGTTAACATGAGTTTAAGAGTGAGTTAACACTGTTTTGTAAGTTAGAAATGTAAAAACAGTAAACTTGGTATATAAACTCATGAATTTAACCCAGTTTACAATGATTACGAGTTCACCAATGACTCGACTTAATTTTGTAAGCCAGAAATGTTAAAACGGTAAACTCGGAGAGTCAACTCGCAAGTTTAATAATAATAACAAGGACTTGTAAATTACTCAAGCATGGTAATTAAAGCAACTGATGAAATCTTAGGAATAATTGTTTATAATTAAACTATAATTTACTGAACAAGTATTTTGACATTTTTATGATTATCAAGCAATATTATCAATTATTAAATAATTATTTTCCCTTTTTAAATTGGACAAAGAATATATTTCATATTTTTACCAGAAGAAATTCAAATTTAAATAAGTTGTCAATATAGCACACATCAATATGGCGTGAACTGCGATCTTCTTTTGAAAATGTTTTAAATAAATAAATTAAAAATATTAAAATTTTCTTATAACTTATAACTTTGAATTTCCATTTTAATTTCATAAATTAGAAAAAAGAAACATTTTAATTATTTGTTTAAAAGCAAATGCACCACTTGTTTTTGTTTCACTGTAAATACGCCATCCCTTGTTGCATGATGGGTATGGTTTGCATGTACGTGTATATATAACTAACATTTTTTAGGAGGGGTGTGAAGATTTCAATTCCCAAGGTTTAGTTAGCTAAATACTGAGATAAAATAATTATTTATCAAACAATAGCGGAATAATTCAGGTATTCTAATGCCAATTTTATTGTTTATGTCTTTTTCAAATTTAGAAAAATTGAAGAAGACCAATAAAGACTAAAGGTCCGTTTGGTTCAATTGTAAGCATCTCTGACAGTGCAATACAATGTAATACAACGCATTGTAATGCAATATTTATTACTACTGGAGTGTTTGGTTTGTTATAAGAAAATCATGTAATGATGGTTATTTTTAATTAAAAGGAAAAAAAACAAAAATGGTAAAATGACTCTCTTGACCCTAGTAAAAAAAATCTTCACGATTTTTGGTGAGATCGTGAAGGGAAGTTTCATACTTCAATTGCTGTAGAGAAGTTAAAAAATGTTGGATATCTTCATCAGCTCAATCTCTCACCGCTAGACAAGCTCGTCCCCGCCCACAACCGCATGCTGTCATCCATGATTATGGCCCCCACTTTGTCGTTTCCCCATAGATCGGAGATCAAGTCTAGCTTGCTTATTCTCACAGCAAGAGACTCCATGGCAACATGCTAGGTAATTAACAATGGTCATTTTGAGTGTGATAGGTTTGAATAGAATGACGAACTAGAAATTTTGAAAGTTTGTGTCGACTATGATTGGATTATGGATGTTCTGGGCATGTCTGATAAACAGGATTGTATACCCAACATTGTGATTGAAAAATCCTTCCAGATTATCCAGGGGTTTCCCAAATTTTCAACATTGTGACGCTATGCAAGAATTTTGAAAAATTTTATGCTTTTTGGGATAGCATAATTATTTTTTTTTTTTTTTATCTTCCATGAAATCCTTGCCTGATGTATTGTATATAAGCTCCTATGAAGAACTTTGTAGGAGGGAATCAAAAAATATTTGATTGCACGGTTGGTGTATTGAGGGTAAATATTTTCTTTTCATTGTATTATAGGGTAGGACTGAGCATGTCGCCCACAACCCAGTGAGCCCACTCAAACCCAATGGAAAATTGTCATTTTGGCCTACCCAAGAAAAGCCCAAAACGAGTAGCCTTGTGTACTAAATAGGACGGACCATGAGCACAACATTGGGCTGCCCATATCCACCGATATATGTGTGTTTATTCAAGTATAAATATAAGAGATATATATTATAATATTATATATATATATATTTATTTAAGTATAAGTTTAGGCAAAAGAGCCCATATTAATTTAATTCTATCTCACATATGTGAGATAAAATATATATTTAAATTTAAATATATTATATTATATATAATGTGAAGTCAAAGTTGCTTTGTAAGCAATTTTTCATGATGTGATGTAGCATGAAGTCAAGTTGAAGCAGATTATGGAAATCTTATATCGCTTATATGATAACTTCATTACTTGTGATAAAACATTTGGATCTTGGTCTAAGTCAACATTAGAGTAAGTGGATGATAGTGTTTATGATGAAAATGTTTTAGTTTAAGAGATTAAAACTGAAATATCCTTGTCTATTATTAATCATAAATTTAAGAAGTTTTTAGCCAGTGCAAAGATTATGATCAAGAGGGCTAAGCAGCTTTTCAAAGTTAGATGAATATTTTCAAATTGATTTAATATAATATTAAGAATCAAAATTTGACCTTTTGGTATGATGTAAAGTGCATGCTTTCAAATATAATGTTCTAAATTTGATTGCATGTAATTTGTTAGTTGCATCAGTCTCCACAGTGTCTTCAGAATTCACATTTAGTATTAAGGGTTGAATACTAGACACTTTTAGAAGCTTCTCATCTTAAAAATGGCTAAAGCATTCATATGTACTCAAAACTAGCTACATAAAAGTTCTACCAAATTAAAGGAGGTTGATGTTGATACTTTTGTTCATGTCATTTCATTTGTGGTTTCAATGGGAAATGATGTGGATTATGGTGCTTTATTATTAGTATTTTTTGTGATTTATATTAACAAATTATTGGCAATAGTATAGAAAAAGTGCAGCTTCATATTTTGACAAAAAAAAAAAAGTACTATCGGTTTGCCTATGCTCATTCAAACCCACACGGGTTTAGCCCAGTTCATTTGACATGGGCTTTGATGGGCATAGGCTAGCCTGTGCCCATTAAGAAATAAATGGGTGGGCTATGGGCTAACTACCGAGCAACCCATCCAACCTATTGCATAACTTTATTATAGAGGTTACAATTGAGATTTCATCAAGGACTACAGGCCTACAATGAGTATTCATAGAGGTCCCTATAATAGACATCACCAAAAAATGTGCAATTTATTTTATCATTTCAATCTGTATTATTATCAATAAGTCCAATGAAACAGGCCACCTATAATAATATAATGAAGATTATCATCATAGGTGTACAATGCAATCCAACCAAATAGGCCTAAATGAATTGAACCATTATAATGAAAGATCTCATAGGATTGATTACTTGACCACACCCCCATAAAGTGCACCGTTGTATTTAACCCGTCCATTTCTGGTTATTGAAAAGAAAATTGGTTTAAAGCCTTTACAATATCCCTTACTGTTCGGTAGACAAACAAGGCTCAGCGCCTGTGCAATTGGGGTAGACACATGCTGGTTAAATTTTACGCCAGAAGCCATACTTCTTCACGCAATTAAATTTATTTTAAAAAATAAATTTGTTTAACTTTAATCTTATTTTTAGGCTCTTTCCTTAATCTCTTATTTCTTCTGTTTTTTTTGGGTCCTGTTAACTTTAATCTTCTTTTTAGACTCTTTCCTTTACTCTCTTATTTCAGACTTAAGTCTGAACTTTCTCATCTCCATAAAAAAAAAAAAAATCCGGACCAAGATTTTAAAGCTATCAAGATTGGGACCAAGAATTGAAGGAAGCTGTCAAAACACAGCTGCAAGTTAAAAGAATCGGTCAACCTAATTCTAAAGAAACCCTCGTGGCCCAAAATGCAGCGGCCATTAAGGTTGAAACTTTCTCCCTAAGGGCCGAAATTTCTCATTTCAAGGCCATAATGCCCGCAAAACCAGCCTCTTCAAGCACTTGAGGTAACTGTTGTTTCACAGCAAAGAAGAGCTTCAACCCACGGGCAAGCTCAAACCTGCGTGTCTCACAGCAACTAGCTCGTCTTGTCTCTTAAATTGTCATCGGCAAAATTAAAAAAATTAAATTTTTGTAAGTATGTCATGGCCGGATACAATATGTGAAACATGAGTATATGAAAACATTTTTCTTTCGTTCGTTCCCATTGCTATTTTAATTTTTTTTCCTCTCAGGTCATCCCTTCACCTAAAATCTACAATGACTTGAATAAAATGATAAGAAAAGTCATGAAGCATTATATCAGTTCGCGTGCCTTTCTCTGCTTCTATAATCATCGTTCAACCTTTAGTCTCTTCCTCTCCATCCCTTTTACCCCAAATCTTCAATCACTTAAGGACTTTATTCAATGTTTCATCATTCCCTTCATCACTAATGTTGACACATTTTAGCCTCAGTGTTTCTGAAACCATCACTTCCTCTCATTCACCCTCACCTTCATCTTGCCCTATCCACCTCCTCCATCCCTGGGAGGGAGGGATCTATCCTATAAAGAGAAAGTAAAATCATGAAGGAGGAAGGACCTCCATGCCCCCCTCCATCAAAAAAAAAAAAAAAACCATCGTTATGCATGTGTGAGCCCATGCACATCATGTGCATATACGTATAAGCATATATTCGCATAAAAGGATTTGTTTTGGGTACATGGGGTAATTGTTACTAGGGTGCAGCATGTTTTGGGCTTAGTCCCCAGCCACGATGAAATCTGAAGTCTTTATTTTTGCCATATTCTATACTATATTTTATTGCCTCTATAAAATCTCTGCAGAATGTTTAAAAACCTCTAGAATAATTTTTAGATCTCCTTGCAAAATCTTGTTGTTCACAAAGCACCATATCCACTATCTGTGGCCAGATTCCCAGCAAGAACTCAGAACAGCAAAGAAGACAAAGCAAGGTAGGGGACATTGATTGCAAAGTTAGAGGTTCGCATTGCAATCTATAATAGCAGGATGCTTATCATCTTTCAAATCAAAAACTCGGTTGCAACCCGAATGTAGAGCCACTAGAGGGAACGCTACACACCACTACATGATAAATGTATTGACCAAGAAAAATTATTTTATATTGAGTCTAAAGGCTGGTTTGGGAACATTATAAAAAAGAAAACTTTTTTATTTTCAAATTGTTCTCTGGTATAAATATAAAGTTATTTAGATTAGGTTTGGAAGCACTTAAAATAAATGTTTTTTAGACCAAATTCTTCTCATATATTTATTTTATGCAATATAAAATAACTTAATTTTCTAAACTAATTCAAACAATTACTTTAAAATAGCGAAACCAAATATGCAAATAATACTTGAATAATCAAACTTGAGATATTAAATAATTGTAAAAATAAATTGTCACCACTGAAAGAGCAGGAATCATGAAAGATAATACACCTCAGGATCTATTTATAAGTCTTTTTATCATGTTTCACCAAAATTAAAAAAAACTTTAAACTCCATATCTTTCTAATTTTACAAATATTTTACAGGGAAAAAGACAAAAAAAAAAACCCCCATCAAAATTGGTAAAAGATAAATAAGTATGTTGAATTTCAATAATTCTAAAGGGACTTATTTGAAAATTTGAAATATATTACAAAAAATTGAGAAATTGCCTAACTACTCTTAGTTCTTTTTAAATAAATTAAAAAATCCTCAACCCCCTTGCCGGCCACCAGAGCTCAGGCACCAATGACCAATGGCGACAACTGTCATTGAAGCTCCAGTTAGTCAATGACTAGCAGCTGGAGCTCTAGTGCCCGGTGACTGGAGCTTCGGCTGTCTAATATTTTTTTTTTGAATTTCTCAAATAAAAGTTGTCAATATATATATCTGAGTTGTTAATAGCGATAGTAAAATTGTAAATGACAGCTTGATATATATTGTTTTTCAATTTCTTAGGCAAAAGTTGTCAATATAGTTACCTAAGTGAGTTATTAATAGCAATACTAAAGTTGTAAATGGGGTATTTGTTGAATATTTCCTAAGAACTTTCACCGGAGCTCCGACGGCTAATATTTTTACTTTGAAAGTTATTAGGAAGCATTCAACAAATTCTCCGTTTACAACTTTAGTATCAGTATTAATAACGCAAGTATCAATATTAACAACGTTTTCCTGAGAAATTAAAAATAAATATATATTAGGCTGCAATTTATAACTTTAGTATTCTCATTAACAACTCAAATATATACATTGACAATTTTTATTTGAGAAATTAAAAAAAAAACGAATATTAGAGTGTTGAAGCTCTAGTGGCCAATCACTGGCAAGGTCACCGGAATTTTGGTGCCTGGAGGCCGCCGTCGCTTCCGATCAATAGTGTTGGAGCTACGATAGTTGGCAAACGGTTTGAAGGTTTTTTGTTAAAAAAAATTAGGGATAGTAAGGTAATTTCTCAAATTTTGTAACATTTCAAATTCAAAACCAGTCTCTTTAGAATTATTAAAATTCATCATACTTATTTATCTTTTACTAATTTTGATGGTATTTTTCTGCCTTTTTTTCTATTTAATATATATTTTATTACCTAATTAGAGTAAGGTTTACATTATAATAAATAAAAAATAAAATCATACATTTACATTAAAAATATAATTATGCAACTTATCGATAGGAAAGAAAATCCTTCTTCATGCCTTGTAAATATTGATTATAGACGTAATAATGAAGCAATTGGTGAATCTGTACGTGAATATGACGGTGACATGCATGAGAAAAGGACTAGTTTCGCCTTTACGTGCCTTCACATTCTTCATTTTATGGGTCCCTTATTGGTAATTTATTTGTTAAATGGGACATTCGTTTGTAGATAATCTTCCGAATGTGCAGAATATCTTTCCCTGTGTGTAGAATATCTTCCTTGTGTGCATTATTCTTCCCTATACGCATGCAAAAATCTTCCCCTGTGTGCTCAAAATCTTCCCTTATGTGCACAATATCTTCCCTCATTGTACAGGTATTTTCTCAGGTCTCATTTGGCAATTAAGTTGCCAATGAGGTCTTTTTTAGTAATTCTCCCAAAAAAAAAAAACCCCTACAATAGCCCATTTAAGAATATGGTGAAAAAGTAAGTGCCTAATAAAAGGAAGGGAGAATTACATTCAGGTTCCACACAAGAGAAAAAAATAAAGAAATGTCTCATTTATAAGTTCAGGGGCTTCAACTGACAACTTTAGGAGCAACTTTGACAAGTTCAGAAGACCATTTTTTCATTTTTACTCTTGTGCGGGACCTGAATTTAATTCTTCCTAAAAAGAAAAACAACTACAAGAACCTGATTGAAAATATGTGAAAGTATAAAGACCTAATAAAAAGAGAAACAACTATCCAAAAATACTTAACAATAACAAGCTAGCAAGAACAATAGAGTTCAGAATGCCAAACAATTTTAATCAAAATATATTAAAAAATTATTCAATAAAAGAGCCAACCATTTTCAATTAGAGCAGCTCATAACTTTCAATCAATATAAATATGTTTGCCAGAACATAATTTTTTATATAAATTTCTGTCATTAAACTCAAATATTCAGGTAAACAAATATTAAACGTAAAATCTTTAATTAGTAGTAATATTTATTTCAAATATTCACCTTATTTTTTTTTAATTTCATGAATTAGTTAAAGAAAACCAAGGGTCAAGGGAGTAATAGTAAATTCAGGCAAAAAAAGGGAGTAATAGTAAATTTCTTGATCGAAAGAGTAATATAGTAAATTAACCACCACCAACTACAATATGAAACTTAAAAATTAATTAGAGACAATTAATTAATGGGTCATTCATACTACTATCAAAACTTACCTCCTTTCTCATGAAACGTTGGAACTTATGAAATTTTGAAAGTAAAAGAGAGAGAAATACGAGGCTTGGGGAGTCGCATTTACAAACATTGAACCTGAATCAAGTCACTTCTCCAATTCTATTTATAAGTCACTTTTAGTATATTTCATATGGACCAAGAAAAATATTAAACTTCATATTAACTCCACCTTAAAAATCAACAATTTTCTAATTTTAACCCTATTTAACTACAAAATCTCCAAGAAAATAACTATCTACATAATAATAAATGAAGGGTAAAATTGTACATTCATGTGAAAAATTTAATGATGTGCTTTATAAATAGGATAAAAAATATTTTTTTCTTTCTTGTGTAGGACTAGAGTATCTTTTTAGTAATTTTTATAAGAAGTACTCTCTCCTCGGTTCTTTTTATAAGAGCCCAAAATTTGAATTGCCGTGGTCCTTTTTATAAGAGTCCGATAAAAGTTGTCTGAATATTTAATGAATTTTTTTCCATTTTTAGTCCTAATTAATTATATGTATTGCATTAATTAAAAGGTTGGTAATATCTATTTTTACTCTATTTCTCTCTCTTAATTGCCTCTTCAAAAATAAGGGCATACTTGGAAAAAGGGTTTATTTCATACACACGTTAACCAATTTTAATCACATTCTTAAACCACATAATTCAGTTATCGGGCTTTTATAAATAGGACTTGAGGGAGTATCTTTCAGTATTCTGGAACAAAATGAAAATGAAAACTGCTCATTAATCACTTCACTAAAAACTGACGTTCTACTTTGCTCGTCTCTTCTTGTCTATACTCTTTCGTTACAGTCACTTACGTTATAGTCACACAAAAACACACTCTTGTAATATGAGAATCTCTATTTGTGATTCACATTACAAGCTTTTAATTATTATTGAACAACTCGGGCTCCTCATCTTGCTCAACCTTATTTCATGGCTTCTCAATTCCAAAGAAGACATAAAAGGAAGCCTTCATTCTTCAAGGTCTTGATCCATGATTTCTCTACTCGCTTGGTTAGTATATATATAGTATCCTCTCCCTTCATTTCATTATTCTCTTTCACAGTTTTATCAACCCATTCCTTCAATATATATACAGCTAGAAGGATAACAAGTTTTATAACACGTTCTTCTTCATGTGCTGACATTCAAACAGCAAATCCCACCATCTTTTATCAAGGAATTTGGGAAAGACGGCGTGCCAAAGAGAACAACGCTTGAGACTTATAATGGTAAATGTTGGCAAGTTGGAGTGGAAAACCTGGGAAACAACAAATTTTATTTTAATAATGGCTGGGATAAATTTGTGCAAGTTCATAGCCTGGAAAATGGAGATTTCTTGCTGTTAAAGTATTTTGCAGATTATTCAAAGTTTAAGGTCAAAATCTATGGCAAAACTTGCTGTGAGAAGCAATTAAACGTGGTTTCTAAACCTCTCGAAGGTAAACAAGAAGGTAAAAAAAGAAAGAGGCACAATGAAGAAGATGATGGAGAATCCAAAGCTTTTAAAAGTGACGTAATTAAACTTGAAAATGATAACTCTTCCTCCTCATTTGATGATGATGAAGAACAAGAATTTGGTAAGCTTCAATATAATATAATGTATCAATATTGTCTTTATCTTATTATTATGTATATTAGTTTATTGCCTGAACTGAAACCATATTTCTCTTAATTAACTTGAAACTAAGTTGTTTGTGTTTTATTCACAAATTTAAGCAGGTACCCAGAAAAGAAAAGCAAAATCTGTTGAATTCAAAAGGAATAAAAAGTATGGTGGAACGCCTGCAGATCATCATAACCTTATCAAATTCGAAACTAAGAATCCGTCCTTTCAATTCCAACTCTGTTATTCAACTGCCAGCTTCTATCTGGCAAGTTCTTTAATTTTCTGCTCGACTTTACCGCACAGACCTATATCACAAGTAAAAATAAGATTATGCTTTTTTTTTTAATTTTTTAAAATACTCTGTCTAAAAGTTGAAAAAAATGTTATTACAAAATTCAGCCACGAGAAGTCCGATGTAAAATTACATTTATCATTAATACCAAACACGAAAGCCACATTATATTTAATTAATTTTCATGAAAAATGTATTCTCTTGATATTTTTGGCTAGAAATTTGAATTCTGATTAATTATATTTTTGTGACTCGTGATCTGTGCTTAAATGGCTTTTATATCCAGAAAAGAATTATGATCTTTTCCGTTCTTTCTTATCCTATTCTATGTTTTTTTTTTTTTTTTTGATTTTTTATTAGTTTGGATGTGTATTATTTATGACAAAGCTAGGCTTTAATCCTAATTTTTCTTTTCTAACCATTGTTACTTGAAAGCTAAAATTTCATCTTCAACCAGAAGTCTCGGATATTGGTAGAATCTAAGGGCCAAAAAATTCTTTTTCATGGCAAGAAATGGAGATTAGGAATAGTTTTTTATATTCACGTAGAGACACTAAACAACAACGATTATTTTTGTATTATTTATTCTTACTGCGAACATTCATGATACTTCATATTTTAAAAACTGCTTTTTTTCAATCCATTTTCATTTTAGTCTGCATGACAAACAGGAAGGGGACTGGTTAAAATATTTCATATTTGGTCTTATACATTTATGTTTATTGCACAGCACATACCCATCAGTTTTTTCAAGGAACATATGAAGGAAAATAAAAGGATCAAATTAGAGATATCTGACAGAACATGGAATCTGGAGATTCTTGTGTACGAAGGCAAATGTGGTACAAAACGAAGAAACGATGCCAGAGTGACTAGGGGATGGAAGATATTAGTGAAAGAACATCACTTGAAAATGGGAGACGTCTGCATCTTTGAAATGATTAAATGTCATGATTCTGATCATTCTGCTGTGTTTCATGTTCATGTTTATAGGTGGGATCATCAGAGAGCAGAGTTTTACCAGAGAATTTAGATATTGATGATTCCGATGATTAAATGTTATTTTGATGTGATTTTTGTTTGTTTGGTTTTATCGTTATGAACTTTTTTGTGAGTTATGTGATCATGTGATTGGAGTATGGATTTGGTTCTTGGTTTGCTTTCACTACTATAAAAAGGTTGAAAAGTGACTACATTTTGCGGCCCTTCCTTTTTTAAAAAAGTGTCACAACTTCCTTTTTTTTTTCTTTTTCTTTTTCTATTTTTTTTTATTTTGGGCACCAGCTGTGGCGCCTAGTCCACCAGGCGCCACAGCTGGTCTGTGGTCAAGTTGGTAGGCGCCACGATTGGCTGGAAGTGGATAGAGAATCCACTTCCCACCAATTAGATTTCCCTCCTTTACTTTACTTTTTATCTCTTCCCTCTCTTTTTCCTTTTTATTCCCTCTTCCTCAGGGCGTTCCGACGCCCCTCCCCCTGTAAAAGATATCACTTTCTCTTATACAACAAACAAACACACACACACACACACGTCTTCTTTATTAAATTCTCTTGTCCCTTTTTCCATTTTTGTTTCGTCAGTCCCCAATCCTGTCCCTAATTGTTCCCTTTTCTTCATACTCTCTGACTCTCTTCCTCTTTTGAACTCCACTCCAGTTGGTCCCCACTCCACTCCACAGCTCACATTTGCTCATCCCCGTCACTCAAGCTAGCGTCACCAACGTGGTCCCTCACTCCCTGCTCTGGTCAATTAATAGATTTGCAAGTGTTTGTGCTTTTTTAATTTTAATTTTTTTTCAGGTTATTTTATATGATATAACATTGCTTAGTCGATATTTTTGGTTGGTTATGACGTCAAGAAGAAGACTGTTTCGTTCAAGCTTGCTTTGTTTAAATTTTTTGGCCGACAAGCTTGCGTTTTTTTAGTAATCTTTTAATTTACTTAATTAGTTCCTGATGTTCTGTGTTCACATATCAAGTTCTTGTACTGTGATATTTTTTATGCTAGCTTTGGAGAGTATTAATAAATGTTATATAAATATATATATATATATATATATATATATATATATATATATATAATATTTTAGAAGGAAATGACACAAGTGAAAGGAAAATTATTTTAAACAAGTTTTAGCATTTCAATAATAATGATTTTATTATTGTTAGATATCTTAAATGAATGTGTATTTGAAGTTTAATTTTTTTGGTGAAATTATATAAAACCCCTGAACTTTGGGTCAGTTGTAACTAACCCCCTAACTTTTTACTAAATTTAGAAAAATTAAAGTAGTTTTTACGTGAAAAGAATTAACACTTGGAAAATACAAAATACAAGTAATTTTCTTAATAAAATATAATTATAATATATTAATATATGGATGTCAAAATTATATTATTTTATAATTTAATGGGAAAATACAAATATGTGTGTATGTGAGATTGCAAAACATATATATTCTTGCTTATTTGTATATATAAAAAACATAACGTATTAAAATATTTAGTTTTCTTTCCTATGATTCATAGTATCATGAAACAACACATACAACAAATTAATTTTTGTGTTCCATATTGCCAAAGCTTGCTTTCCTATTTGTTGGGAAATATAGTTTTTTTCCTTATGAGTTGTATTATTTTTCAATTAAAACATAGGGTTTAATTTAAGGTTTAGAAAGCTTCAATTTTATTTTAAAATTGGTAAGAAAACATAAAAGTAATTAGTAAAATAGTCATATAACTAACCATGTACTTTTTTAAAAATAGATTGAAGGTATAGATGGATCGTAAATAGATATCATCTAATTGGTGTTCAAGGGAATATATAGATAGGGTGAAAGAGTTTATTACATTTGCAATGGAGCACACAAAAGATCCTGCTAAAATCTTGTGTTCTTGCTTATCTTGTTATTTTGGAAAGCGGATTAGTTTACTTGATTTGCTAGATCATTTAGTGTGTTACGGTATTGATCAAACATATATACGATGGACAAGGCATGGTAGGACGAATGATGCATGTAATGATCGAGTGCATACCACGTGTGATACTTTGAATGAATTTGATCAAAGCATGTTTGATGAAGATGATGGTCTTGAAGAAATGTTAAATGTGGTTGAAGGGGTGCTTCATAACTGACCTAATGAATTTGAGAAGTTGAAAGGTGATGCAGAGAAACCATTATATGCCGATAGTGCTAAATACACAAGATTGCTAGCAGTGTTGAAGTGTGCAACTTTAAAAGCTCGCTATGGATTGAGTGATTCGGGTTTCACTACACTGCTTGAACTGTTGCAAGATATGCTTCCAGAAGAAAATGTACTTCCTACCAAGACATACGAGGCAAAGAAAATTCTTTGCTCTACAACCAGTATGGGATATGAGAAAATACATACATGTCCTAACGATTGCATATTATTTTGAAATCAGTATGCAATCTTGGAGAAGTGCCCTAAATGCAACGCATCTCGATATAGGAAGAAGAAAGGAAAAACTCCTTTGAAGGTCATATGGTATTTTCCCATTATTGCGAGATTCAAGCGATTGTACAGTAATGCAGAGATTGCTAAATAGTTGACATGGCATGTAGATGAAAGAATTAAAGACATGAAACTTAGGCACCCTGCATATTCTCCTCAATGGAAAAAAAATTGATCATGAGTAACCTAACCTTGCAGATGAAGTAAGGAACCTTCGCCTTGCACTATCAACTGATAGAATTAATCCACACGGTGTTCAGAGTAGTACACATAGCACGTGGCCGGTGATATTGATTATTTATAACCTTTATCCACACTTGAACATGAAATGTAAGTTTATAATGTTATCCATGTTAATTTCTAGGCCAAGGCAACCTGGGAATGATATAGATGTATACTTGGCTCCTTTAATTGATGACTTGAAGCTGTTTTGAGAGGAAGGCGTCAGTGTGTATGACGGGTACATGGAAGAAAGTTTCACTTTGAAAGTCATGTTGTTTGGCACAATTAATGATTTCCCTGCTTATGGTAATTTGTCGGGATACAGCGTCAAAGGATATGGTGCAAGCCCTATATGTGAAGATGACACTCATTCAGTGTGACTTCATCATTGTAAGAAAAATGTTTACATGGGGCATCGAAGATTCTTACCATCACAACATCGTTAGAGGAAGTGGAAAAAGCCTTTCAATGGTGACTCAGAAGAAGGTAGCCACCAAAGATGTTGATCGGTGCCCAGGTGTATTCCAAGGTAAAAAACTTAGATAACAATTTTGGCAAGCCTTTTGCAAAACAAATTAAGACAAGTGGTTGGAAGAAAAAGTCTATTTTCTTTAAACTTCCATATTGTAAGTCTTTATATGTGAGGCATTTTCTTGATGTGATGCACATAAAAAAAATATCTGTGATAGTCTAATTGGCACGTTGCTCAATATCCAAGGAAAAAGCAAGGATAGTGTCAATTCGATGTTGGATTTGGTGAACTTGGGAATTAGAGAAGAGTTGGCACCGATTGAGCAAGGGCATCGTACTTATCTACTACCAGCAGCATACACTCTGTCGAGGAAAGAGAAGAAATTATTTTGTGAGTTTCTACAAGAAATTAAAGTTCCCGAGGGCTACTCTCCAAATATAAAGAACATTGTATCAGTGAAAGAGTTGAAGTTAAAGAACCTCAAGTCTCATGATTGTCATGTGCTCATGCAGAATTTCCTACCGGTTGGTATACATCCATTTTACCAAAAAATTTAAGAAACACCATCACTAAACTTTGCATGTTTTACAAGTTGATCTGCAGTAAAGTAGTAGATTCAACTAAGTTACAACATTTGTAAAGGCTAATTGTGTGTACTCTATGTGAACTTGAAATGTATTTTTCACCTTGTTTTTTTGACATTATAATACATCTAACCGTACACTTGGTCAAAGAGATTCAATTGTGTGGTCCAGTGTACTTGAGATGGATGTAACCAAATAAGCGATTCATGAAAATATTAAAAGGGTATGTGAAAAATAGATATCACCTAGAGAGTTGTATCGCTGAAAGGTACATGGTTGAAGAAACAAGTGACTTCTGTGCTGATTTTCTATCAAATATTGACCCTATAGGGATCCCCAAGTCCTGTCATGATGGGTGAAGATCAGGGAAAGGAACAACTGGGAGGGATGTAATAACGATATTAGCGACTGAACGAGAACAAGCCCACTTGTATGTGCTACATAACACTGATGAGGTCGAACCGTATGTAGAAGAACACAAGAATGCTCTTTGATTGGTACATGATGATAGGAATCAAAATTTGTTAACAAAAAATCAGAATAAACAATTTTCAGGTTGATTGAAAAATCGCATTAATGATTAGATGGAGCGGAATCCTGATTCAGTTTTTGAAAAATTGAAGTGGTTGTCGAAGGGATCGAGCTTAAATGTATTATCTTACAATGGTTATGCAATCAACAATTACACATTCTATACACAAGACCATGATACACAGAGCACGATGCAGAATAGTGGGGTAACACTTGTTGCTGATTCTTGGCATAGATCCAGTACTAAAGACATACACCCTGTCTATGCATCAATGTCATACTTTGGTGTCATTGAATGCATATAGGAGTTAGATTACTCTATGAAGAGGATCCTTTTATTTTAGCAGCACAAGTAGAACAAGCATTTTTCATTCCAAAATCTGCTAAAAAGAATTGGTCTATTGTACTCCTATCCAACAAGAATCGTCAAGAACAAGTTGATTTTGAGAGTAATGAATATTTGAACATCAATGATGATAATCCTTCATTTGAGAATTTGTGGTCAGTAGACATTGGTATAGATGCAGATGGAGATGGAGATGGAGATGGATCGGTATACGTGAGACATGATTATGAAGAGGGAACTTGGGTAACGAGAAACACAATTCTCAATCCAACACGAATTCTGAAGAATAAAATTTTAAATCAGATGAGAAAAAGGAAAAGATAATGAGTGCCTTGATTTGTTTACTTGTACATACGTTTTTATAAATTTCAAAATAATTTGCTTTCGTTGACATGGTTCACATTGTACACTGATGTTTGGTTTTGGTTTATTTCACTTCCAGGAGTATGGAATCACCACATGATGAAACTGATAATGTTCCCAAGAACATTGGTAAACAAAGATTTGAGGAGAATGTAAGACATGGCAGGACAGTTATGACGAGGTTGATCAAATTGAGAAGTAAGGGAATCAAGTTACAACTGGAGTGGAATGAAAAGGGAAACATATTCGGTAAGAACAGTACCTCATTAAATAACTTGATTGGGACTACAGTTCGAGACAGAGTCCTTATTATAGTTCAAAACTGGAAAATGGCAAGAAAAAATTATGAGGATGACGTCTGGGATGAAATACCGGTAACACATTAATTATATTATTGTTCAGTTTGTTTGTTTCACTTAATTTCAATCTTACATATTATATATGTTTTTTGTATTGTTACAAAGCATTTTTATTATTGATTATGATCGGAAGAACTTCGTGCTTAGAAAAGCTGAAAAACTTATGAGAAAGTTTCGTTCTGATCTTGTCAAATACTTCTTGAGGGATGATAATGAGATTATCATTACTATATCGCCGACATTGTACGAAGGAATCATCACTCAAGAAATGTGGGATGAGTTTATCAGAACACATACAACCTGGAAGTCCTGGTAATATAATATGTTTGACTTTCCCTGTTACTTGTAATGTACGTATTTGTAATTAACATTTATATATTAATATGAATCATTTTGATCTAAACAGGAGTTAAGTGAGAAAAATCGTGCTAATGCGACCAATATGGCATACCGATACACATAAAGACCTGTTTCATACACACAGTTAGAATGAAAAATGGTACGAACTAATGATTATTTCATTTGTAGATAAATTGTATGAATATCATTTAACTTCAATTAAATTTGTTGTGCAGATAGAAGAATCAAATTCAGATTTTGCACAGGTTCCACGATATGATCTGTGGAGAAAGGTAAAATTCGTAGTGAGGAAGCAAGAAGAGTAGCCGAATATTGTGTAAGTATTGGATTATGCGTATAATAAATAATTGGCTTTACTTAAATGAACTTGATTTATAATAACTAATATTGCTAATTCTTTTTGTAATAGCGACAAATGACACAAGAGGATCTTGTGTTGGCGAGCTATGTTGGTCGGGACAATTTGTTGAGCAGAGCACTAGGAGTACCCGAGTATGATGGTCGTGTTTAGGGTATTGGTTTTGCTGTCACCCCGTCAACATACTTCGGACGTCAAAAGCACCCTAATAGAAGTGACATTTCCCAGTTGCATGAGAAAATGACTAGTTTCATGCATAAAATGCAAGAACTTCAAGACCAAATTCGCTACAAGGAACAACGAGAAGAACAATTCTTAAAACAAATTTGTTTGATGCAAAAATAGAATGCGCTGTTAACAATGCAAATACAACAGTTGGTGCAGTGTAGGCCAACACAAAATATTTCCTTCTGTGATAGCCCAAGTGTCAGAGATAATTGTACTTCCATACCTAAAGTCCCTTTTCCTTTGGTAATTAATTTCTTCTCTACTTAACTTTATGTTACATTATAATTTAGCTAACTTTAACATATTAACTCTATTTTCTATAGGGCAAATTTCAATACAAGTTATATGTCAATTAAACTTCCAAGCACGCTGTTGCAGAGGGTGCTGGCTACAACACTAATAAGGACACACTACACAATTCACCGTTGCCCGACAATACACTCCAAGTGAGGATTGACATCTGCACGAATGAAGACGCTCTCTTACCTATCCCGTCTCGGGATGAGCAAATAATGGTGAAAGATATTGTAGGTGGCTATGTTACTTGGCCAATAGGTTTTATCGAGCCATATGAAAAGGTCATTCATTTACAATTCTCTACACTTTTCCTTCATACTTCCATCTACAACTGTGATTTAATTTTCTGATTTTTGCATGGTAGACAATCTAGAGATAAACAAATCCAACCTTATGGAAATATTTCGAAGTGTTCAACAACACAACCCAAGTTAAAAGCATCGACTAGCCAACAGAGCAAAAGAAGACCAACCTCATATCGCGATCAATTAGTATCGATTATACCACAATTGATCGGTGACGGAGGACTAGAAATACATTTTGAAAGACATATCTACAGTGTTAGCGGTCTAGTTGATTATGTTACTGCCGAGGTCGTGCACAACATATGTACTCGTGATTGGGTTAGTGCTTCAGCTATCAAAATCTGGATAAGGTACTTGATGATCATCGTTTATCACTGTTATTAATATTTCTCGTTTCATTTCTTTTGTTTTTCATGACATTGTTTGTTTTATGCCAGGCATTTATACCATGACATCTTAATGGATACAAACAGAGTTCAATTTGTATTTGTCAACCTTTATCTCCTTGGCCACCATAGGGGTAAAGTAGATAAAAATGCACAGTCTAATGATCTAAAAGATAACTTTAGAAAGAAAGCGACACTAAGTACACTATTTTTAGTGCCACACAATGCAAGGTAAGTTATTAGTGGTACAATTTTTGTTTTTATTATTTAACTTTTATTATAACATGATTGTTGAAACAAATTTTTTAAAATCTTTTAGGCACCATTAGATATTAATAGTTATCAATCCAGCGGAACATTCAGGCCCTCGCATTTACTACGTGGATCCTCTAAAAAGTGGTCTTACACAAAACCGTTCTGATATATTATTATTATTCAATAGGTAAGCGTACGTGCGTATGTGTAAATATTTGCATATGTGATTGCATAACAAAAAGTAATCAGTTTCTATTTGTTTTGTTAGCGCATTGACTAAGCATCGGTCCTCTGTATCGTTAAGTTATTCTAAAGCTGCTGACCCTCACCTTAGCTATCCTTGGAAGAAGATACTGGTACTTATATATGAATTTACTCAAACTTTGTTAGTAAGCAATTTTTATTCATAAACAGAGTTAAATATTGTATTATATTTTTGCAGTGCCCTTTCCAATCCAATGACAATGATTGTGGGTATTACATCATGAAATTTTTTAAGGATGTAATTACACATGAGCAGTCATTTATTCCTCAAAAAGTAAGTCATTTAGTTGCATTTCATATTGTGTTTTAATTAAATTTAATTAGTGCCTAATAATTACGTTTTACTGATTTTAAGTCGTTTTAATTTGTGGCTAATTGTATATATGTGTAGTATTATGAAGATCAACGTTGTGACACTTTGACTGACCATCAACTTAATGAAGTGATCGAGGAATGATGTGAATATGTGTTTAGGCAAATATCTAGGTAGCTATACTAATTAATTCACTAGCTAGTCTTTATTGTGTTGTTTCTTGCCATTTGTTGTGTCATGTATTTAAGTTGAATTGAATTTGTTGTATTTCATTCACGTACAATATATTGTATAACTATTTTTAGTACCACTTTAGTTAATTAATCATCTGTTTATATCATTTTAAAGTTATCTATCATTGTTATTGTTTTCTTTTCTTCATTCTACTGTGGATATAGATATAAAATATTTAAACCATGCAGTGCAATACTACAATTATGGGAGATATGAGAAAAAAAAAAAAGCCAAAAAAAAGAGTTCCTGTGGTGCTTCTTTAAACAAGGGTCACATGAAGAACCCAAAAAAAAATAGGGTACGTCCTATGGCGCTTGCATCGGAGGCCCCCTCCTGTGGCCCTTCCTCCAAAAAGCACCACAAGAGGCTCCCCTCCTATGGCCCTTCCTCCAAAAAGCGCCACAGGAGGGTATTTTTTATAAAAAAATTAAAATGTTATGGTGCTTCTAAGTGCCATAGCTTTTTTTAGTGGCGTCCATATATGTAGCATTTCTCTAATGCCACAGCTAATACAATTATAAACGCCACATCTCTTTTTTGTAGTAGTGTTTTATTAGTGCTGTGATAAATATAAATGAGGTTCCTGGTTTTGATCGATGGATATATGTGTGTGTTAGATCAAATTCCTTATCTCCATTATGTAAGTTTTTCAATCACACATGGAAATGTGTCCTATTTTTTATGTGGCTTTATAGTTAAATGATAACATTTCAAAATAGGATAAAATTATTAAAAATTTATTGCTGAGATTAATATTAGCTTGTTATGATTATTTTATGTGTTGCTGATTTTTCTCTCGGGGCTGTTTGATATGAGGAATTTTTTTTGTTTTGAGGGGGGGTTGGGAGGGGAGGATTTTTATGAGTTGGAATTAAAAAGTTTGGAGAAGTATAGTTATAAAATTTTACTAAGGAAAAAATGTAAGATAAAAGAATAATAAAAATTAAGTAAAAATTTTTAGCCCCACTTCTCTAATTTTTTTAAATCCAACTTGAAGGGGAAAAAAATTCCTCCGCTTGCCTCGTACCAAACAGTAATGTGATAGCTAGGCTAATTAGTCAAAGTGAGAATTGATTCTATTAAAAGAATATTTTTCATTCTGTGCAAAACAATACTTTGTTGATACTATTATAATTAAATTCTCTTCTTGTATTGTTGTGTTTGAAATTGCCTTGTTCGAGCTCACTCGCTTTCACCATCAAGCCATGAGATCGATAGGCTAATTAAATTTGCCATAGGGTAAATTTGAAGAATATTAATTAATAACTTAGGGTACAGTTTGAAGTGAAAGTAGGATGAGTTATTGATTCATGCTTCTCCGATATTTTTTTATAAGAAATTTTCTCTTTCTCTTGAGATTGATCCTTTTTATATCACTCTGGTGTTATTTATAAGTCCTTTTTTACTAAAAACTTTGGTCTTATTTATAAGTCCAGTTTCAGTGTAATAAATAAAATTGTGACAATTTTGCCCCTATTTATTGTACTAATGAAGAAATAATTTAAAGATAGATAGAGAATAAAGAGTTGAAAAGTACACATTTATAAATGAGGGTATAGTTGAAAATTTACCCTATAATTATTGAGTTAACTACTTCTCCTTGGTATGTGAGATTTAGTTAAAAAACACTTATAAATAGAACTAGAGTGGTAAGCAACTTTCTCCTTGTATCTTAAAATTTAAACTACTTTTTCCTTTTCTACCCCTGACAAATACACATCTTTATATTAATTATCTCCAACTCACCACTAATTCTCTTTCAATTACTCATTTATTAATATTCTCTTTCATATTTTATACTTATACTCATTTCATATTTGTTACCCATTCTTCCTCCTACGCTCTTTTCATAAATATGGGTATATCTAGAATAAACATAACATTTTTTTACATATTTTATTGTTTTTGACTGATCTTAACTGCTAGTTCGTTTTGCATAATATGGATAAAAGTTGCTTATAAAAAGGAGCAAAGAGAGTAATAAATATACCTGCTGGAACTATTTTCTTTGCTATTTCCTATTTTTAAATTTAGGATCTCTCTTCCATAATTATTACTCTACAGGCGTATTAATGGTCAATTAAGAAACATTTGCAGTCTTAAAACTCAATTAAATGAAGTAATTAGGTAAATAATTCAACTGAATGTTAGTAAAAAAAACAAATTAACCCTATCTTTTTTTCATCAAAAAACGTGGAAACTTTTCATATTGTTCATGTCTCTCCTGTCCTTATGGGGAGACCTTTCTGCAATAAATTCACCGTCCAAACTCCACAATATAAATCACTTATAAAGTTTTTTTATAATCCAGAAATAAAGACAAATCTAACTGCAAGAAAAACTTGCAATCAACCTCAACCGTTAGAATATCCATCAACAACTCTAAATTAAGGAATAAGTCACTTATAAATTTATTAATTAATATTCTTCATTTTTACCCTATTGCAAATTTAATTAGCCCATCGATCTCAAGGCTTGATGGTGAAAGCGTGCGAGCGTGAACAAGACAATCTCAAACACAAAAATATAAGAAGAGAATTTAATTATAATCCAATATTTCTATATACTTTACTGTTCCTATTTAAAAGTTACTTCCTACATATTTCACATATAAAAAAAATCTTGAAATTCATTAATTCTACTTTAAAATTAAACACTTTTCAATTTTATTTCTATTTAATATGTATTGTACCCCATGAGAATAAAGTCAACACAATAATAAATTAAGAATAAAAGTGTACATTCACATGAAAAATTTAATAATGTGCCTTATGAATAGGAATAAAAAGTTTCTTCTCTCTGTACCTATAAATAAAATCAGAGGAGTAGCTCCTCAAATGCTGTGTCTTTCTCTATTTAATAAGGGTAACTTGAAAATTTGTTAAATTTTAAGACAATTATTTAATGAGTTATCTACTCTTACTTAAGGTTTTGTTTAGTTGAAGGTTTTATTAAGTTAGGTTAAGTTGGGGGAGGGTTGGAGATTAAAAATAGGTATTTAGTTGGAAGGAGGTAAGGTGAGGGGTTGGAGGAGTTTTTGTCTTTTAGTGGTAACCTCCCCCCTTTTATAAAACCTTCAAATTTGGAGGTTTTTCTATGTTAGAGAATATTTATGTCATACCTTGACTAAATTAGCTATGACTTTTTTTCATATTTCCATCAAATAAGTAACTCATTTAATGTCCGCCTCAACATTCAGTGAGTTGGTGTGTTCAGCCATCGGAGTTCACTGCATTAAATAATTATTTTCTCAATTTTTTTTTCTATAAACAAGGATATTTTTTAGAAGTAAGTTATATTTTTTTTTACATATTTATGGTCTTTAATTAATTTAAATCCAATTTTTTTATTATAACTTGTCTTTTTATATATTATAAAAAGAGAAGAGTAACTTTTTATTTATATGATTTTGCCTGCTGGCAAGCTTTTTTCTTGTGGGCACCCTTTCTTTGATAAAATAAAGTCTTCTAAATTTTTAAATATCGAAAGAAGAGGGAAAACATTAAATATGAAAAGCATTTAGTGATAAAAAAAAATATTCCTTTCATTTTATTTAATCTTTTTTATTGTCTTAAATCTTAAAATGACAAATGTGTGAAAGAAGTGTATATAATTGTTAGAATAATTATTTTATAAATAATAATTTTACAAATAACTATTATTAATAAATACATTATAAAAAAAGAAGGAAAATATGTAAAGGGCATTTTTGTCCACTTATAATTAACTCCCCTAACCAAACCTCCTGAACTAAACAAGATACCAAACATCACCTACCCTCTTCTTGAACCAAACAAAATTATAACCCCATCTAACTTAACTTAAATAAATCTCACTTAACCTAACTTCCGTTGAACCAAACACACCCTTAATGTCAATGAGGTGGTTCACATATTTCTAATTTAGATGTTGATTTCAGTTATGACTAAACTAGTTATCTTGGAGCGGATTGTTTTCAAAATCATTTTTCTTCTTTTCTACTTAGAATCCCATCTATACCTTTAGGTCAAAAAATGAATGGTTCACATTTAATATTTTTTTAAAATTATCATATATATTATTTTATAAATTAATTTCATTAATTTTTTTTTTTTTTTGTATTTGCAGTTATGAATTGTATAGATCAAGTTTTAACAGTTTAAATATATTTATTTATGTTTTAAATATTAGTTTTATAAAATATTAAATCTGAGTCATCTATTTATTCTGAGAATAAAATAAGAAAAAGGATTCTGAGAAAACCCAAACCGTTATTTTGTTGGGATCTTGTTGAATTGGTTTTATAGTTATGAGTTATGAACTTTGTGAGACGTGATCATGTAATTTGAAGATGGATATTTGGATTTTGGTTTGCTTTGTAACTTTCTTGATTTATATGCTTAATTATATGTGCTTTTTTTTTAGAAATCAAATGAAGGCCCGTGTAAACTATTTTGAACTTTGTGTTTATATTTATGCTTAACAGTTGTTTATGTATTTTATTTTTGATTTGTTAGGTATCATATTTTATTACGGGTTGTGGTAAACATAAATGAGGTTCGGGGTTTTAAACAACTTATATCATAATGGATGGATGTAACATCCCCAATTTTGGCCCTAAATGTTCAAGAATTAATATGAATTAAATAGTCTACTATGCTGAACTGGGCACTCCCGGATGATATAGAATGATTCTCAAAGACTTTGTAAACTTTGGCTTTCTCCAATAAAGGGTAAACATGTAATTAAATGTTAGACAAAGGACAAATAAAAAGTAGACTTGTCATGGCAACTTTGTATGCATAACGTCCTGGATTTGGGAAAAAGTTTAATTTATGAAAATTACATGTAAGTGATGGTAATTTTGGAGATTACACCTATAATTTCAAGGAAAAAATTCCTGGGGACACAAGAAGATAGAAAATACTTCCCCAAACCATATTTAAGACTTAATTGAAGTATAAATGAAAAAAAAAAAATTACCTAAAAAAGGAATTTTAAAGAATGATTAGAATCTTTGTTAATTAAAGAATAATTATCCAAATTTAGTTATGAAAACTACCAGGAAGCCTCAAATAATTGGGAACAAACATGAGAAATTTTTTTAAAGTTAATGTGAGTTTATAAAAATAGTTTCATTCCCTAGAAATGGAAATTTTATCTTAAAGAATATTTTATGGGTATTTTATTCAAAAATCAGTCATTTTCTTGGAAATTATGGGAAAAATGATTAAAGACCAAATTTGAGCCTGAGAAAAATTGAAGGATTACTCCCTAATAAATGTGAATTATTGACGGTCTCATATTGGTTATATGACTAATGAAGCCTCAAAAAAGTATTTGTATAAAATTAAACCCATACTATTTCATACTATTTGGGAAAATATGAATTTAGTGGCATAATTAAGCCTTGGGAGGATCAACTCATGGTCTTGAAAAGGACATGTGTTGTAATCTTAAGCCATGGGAGAAAGGCAAATTAAATTTTGGCCATATAATTAAAAGAATTCATTATATTTATATTTTCTTGAGGTAGATATCAAATTTTATTGTTGGGAATTGGGTTTGGTCCACCCTCGGTGGATTAGGCCCAAATCCATTATTTTTTGGATAAAATAAAATACCTAAATATTTGTGGGATATTAGTTAATAATATTCCTAAAAGGTTCAAAATTAAAATCAAGTGGGAACAATTTTTCCGATGTTTTTGGTGGGAACAGTTGTGATCGAACATGGTTCATGTTCTGCAGTATATGAGACATATTCTACCTAGAAGAAAATATACATTGTGAAAAACTCTCTTCTCTCTCAGTGTTATTTGCTATGTGATATAGTTGGAGTCCGGTGTGATCCGGTTCGCATGGGTACCGTAAGAGTTCGAAATAACACTTCAGGTATGCCCGGAACCCTACATTTATTAAATCAAGTAAAAATATGGATAAAACCATCAAAACTCCTTTGTCCCTAGCATTTTCGGCACATTGAAGATAAAAAGGAGAGAGAGGCTGAGAGTGAGGAAAACAGGGGAGAAGAAGAGGAAGAATTTGTATAACCAAGTGAAAATAGGTAATTTTCTGCTTCTACATCATCATAGTAGCTTTGTTTCTTATTTAGAGGTTGTTTTCATGATTAAACATCTCTCTAAATAGTTGTTGAGGAGAGGAACTAGAGAGAGAAATCAAAGGAAACAAGTTTGTAAATTGATTAGTAGCAAGGTTATAAAGTATAGTTGATACTATTGATGTTGCTGTTGTTGTTTGGCTTTGTTCTTGAATATTTGTAAGTTTGGATACTAAGAAAGAAGGGGGAGATGCTGTCAATTTTTTGGAAAATATAGAAAGCATGATTTAAAGACTAATAAAGGCTCAAGAAGTGATTAAAGGTTGAGATATGGTGGTTAACGGAAGAGATGTTGAAAAATCATGTTATCTTCTTCCATTAAGTGCCACTGCCTGAACAGGGCATTGGAAAAGAGATAAAATTTGATTGTTTTGATGCTTCCAATGAATCTAGAATGAAAAATTATGTAAGGTACTAGTGAGAAAGAGAGTTAGAAGCATTAGGAATCAAAATGGAAAAAATTTGTCCCTCAATGTCTATGTTTCAGTGTTGGCTAAATGTAAAGGAAGGAAGTTGAATTCGAGTAAATTGAGCTTAACTATGGAATCTACATGAAAAATTACGAGGGAATAGCATGTGGAATTGAATTAGAACCAATTGGATTTAAAATCCCAAAATTAAAGTTCAAAGATCAAGTAAGAATAATCATGATATATTAGTGGTTCCATTGATTCTAATGAACTTAGCTATTAATACTATTACAAAATATAGATATTACTACCCTAAAGGACGTCCATTTTTTAAAAAGGGAAGTTAAAAATATAGGCAGTGGCATTTTTGCAATTAAAGAGGGGGATTGTGTATCTTTAGGCGTCCCAAACATAAGTTGAGGACGTCTAAAGTTTTGAATTTTGCCTCCCTCGCACCAAAATATGAAACTTTAGGGGACTTTAGACATCCTCAGGATGACTGGGGACGCCTAAAGTCCCTCACTTTAGGCTTCCTCAGGCTGACTGGGGACGTCTAAAGTGGACTTTCAGCTTCCTCAGTCAGACTGGGGAAGCCTAAAGGCCTGCACCAACGTCCCATCAGTTAGCTCTACCCTACTTTAACTTCATTCTTTCTCTTGTTCAATGTGCTTTCTCTTCTTTATCCGTGTTTCCCTCTCTCTTCTTTCTCTTTGTTTCCCTCTATTCCAACGACACTCTTCTTGCTTGTCCGGCAAAGCTATAGGCTACCATGGAAGGGACAAGTGTGTTGTCGTTTCTCTCTCCCTCTCACAACCATTGTCCAACTAGTGCCACCGTGGGTTGTCTCCTTCTCCGTCGTCCTTAAGTTTGTCTCTTACTCTCACAACTTTGCTTTCTTTAACACAAAATGGTTGGAATCACTAAAGTTCTGCTTTTGTTAAAAAAATGCTTGGAATCACCAAAGTTTTGCTTTTGTTAGCAAAATGCTTGGAATCACCGTCTTCCTGTACACCGTGATAGCTAGTTTCCTTGACACCATTGGCCACTAGCCCTGTTGTTTCTGTTATTAAGAATTTAAAAATAAAAAATGCCCTTTAGTTATTAAAAAAACCAAAATTGAAGATACAACTTTGCACACTACATAGAGGTCCTGACATGGGAAATTTATAGGAGGCGTTTGTAATAATCCAATGGAGATAACCATGGTGAATTTATAATTGTTTTAATTTAATAGTAACTATGATTTATTGGACACCTCTAATAAATAAGATTTAATTGGAGTATTATGAAACACCAACAAAATCGTTATTATGAATTCCACTAGACTTGCTTTTTAAACGTAGAAGGATACTTATAGAAGTGTTGGATATTTCCTTACCATGTAAGGGACATTGTGGTTTATTATGAATTGTTCGTCAATCCTATTTCTGCAGTTTTAATTTATTGGGTAGTAAAGAATATAAATAGTCATTTAAAAAAAATAAAATTTTAGATGCCCCCATTTTGGAATGGGAATGTCTAAAGTCAGGACTTTAGACGTCCCCATTCCAAAATGGGGGCATCTAAAGTCTAGACTTTACGCGTCCCTTTTTTTTTACGGATGTTATTACCATTTATTTTCTACGTCACTCACAAAGAAGCCTCCCTATTTTCAGACGTTAAAAGACCTAAAAAAGGGGGACGTTAATAGCGTTTTTTGTAGTAGTGTGATAGGTAATGTTTATTTAGGCTATTGAACATTATGGATGTGGAATTAGAGGCTTAGAAAATGAAACTCCAAGTATGGAAAGAGAGGAAAACAAAGAAAGTAAGAATTAACATGAATTGACATGTTTGTGTGCATGTTTATGTGATTATTTGAAATCATGCATTTATACATGTTATTATGTTTGAAACATATCATAGGCACATGTGATTACCTGTAATGCATGATAGTATTAATGAACATGTCTTTATATTATGAAGTTATTAAGTTGTAAACATGTTATGATGCCAAGCTTTGCCATGTATGTTTGAGTGGTGATTGTTTTCTATAGGGATTCTTTGATTTTCACCCCCTAATAACTAACCATACTAGGTTATGAGCCTAAAAAAGAAGAGATAGAGCAAGAAGCAAGTGTAAGTGGATGAAGTGATTAATTATTATGGTATTATTATGTAGTAAGTTGTAAAAATGCATAACAATTATCATTATTTGTGTAAATTCAATATGATTGACATCTATGTTTAGTATGTAATGATGATCAATAAATGATTGTATATATCATTAGTGCAAAAAACGTTTTTTAGACTGGTTAAAAATCACTTTTTAGACCGGTTCTAGATCCGGTCTAGATACGACCGGTCTAAAAAGTTTGATATTTTTAAGACCGGTTAGACATACAATCTAAAAAAAGACTTAGAACCGGTCTAAAAAATCTAACCTTTTAGACCTCACCTTGCTTATATCAGGTCTAAAAGCTCATTTTTTTAGACTGGTTGTTTTCATATCAGGTCTAGAAAAGACTTTGGAAGCCTCATGTTTTTGACTTTTTAGACCTTACATGCAGCAAAACCGGTCTCCTTTTTTGAATTTTTAGACCTCATATACAGTAAAACATGTCTCTTTCTTTTTTTGGTTTTTTTTTCCCACTGTTTTTTTTTTTTTGGTTTTTTTAAACATCTATATTGTTTCTTCTTCTAACCCAGCATCGAGCACTTTAAAAGAAACCCAACAGTTTTTAAGAGTATAATTCAATCTATAATTTCAACATTCTCATTCCTACAACTCAAAATTTTCCAAGAACAATTCAAATGTTTCAAAATGAAATTTAATATCAACAATCTTCCCATTCAAATATCGTTTAATGAAAATATGTCTCATTTATCTTTTCTAACCCTATATCGTTCCATGTCTCTCCCCTGCTGATCTAAAACTTCCCTTCACTGAGTTTTCAAAACTGAACTAAAACGTAATAGGCAGTTTTTGTAAAAAGAATAATCAATTGTTTCTATGGTACCTCAAGTTTCCCATGTTGAAATCGGTACAATTGTTTGGGATAGCTTATTTTTTTTATTATGTGTGTGTTTGGAGGGGGTGTTTGGACCCCCCAAACGCCCAATTGATCAGCAAACGCCAAATTGCCCATTTGGAAAAAAATTGTGAGTGTTTGTTTCTCAAAGTGAGCAATCGAGCTTAACTCTATCTTAATAACGTTTGCCATAAGCTTCGGGTGTGTTTGGGGACCCCCTTTAAGCCCAATTGACCACTATAAGCTCAATTGCCAATTGAGAACTCAAATTTTGAGTGTTTGGAGAGGCCAATTGGTAATTGAGCTTTTGCCAAAACCCAATTGGTGAAAGCTCAATTGGGAAAAGCTAGAAAATGGAGCTTTTGTTAAAAGCTAATGACATTTTATGCTAGATTAGGTTGTTTAGAAATTAGTTATATGATATTGGTTTTTCCCATAAAATATTTTTTAAATAGTATGTAGTATCAAAAAATATTTTTTGAGTGTTTTTAACCTCTTAAAATATTTTTCTAGTTATACCCACTACCTAGTATGCTATCAGACTGATTGTAATTTTACCCACTTTCTAGTTGTAACCACTCAAAAAATATTTTTTTGAGTGTTTTTAACCACTTAAAATATTTTTTTGGTATTTTTAACGTTTTAAAATATTTTTTTAACTGTACCTAGTGTGTTATTAGACTAATTGCAATTTTACCTTTAATGTATTTTTTCAGCTCCAAAAATTACTTTAAAATATTTTTTTGGTGTTTTTAAACCCTTAAAATATTTTTTCAGTTGTACCAAGTGTGTTATCATACTTATTATAATTTTACCCTTAATGTACTTTTTCAGAGCCAAAAATTACTTTAAAATTTTTTTGTGTGCTTTTAACTCTTTAAAATAATTTTTCAGTTATACTCAGTCTTAGAAGACTGACTACAATTTTACCTTTAATATATTTTTTTAGTAGCAAAGAACACCCAAAACTTAGAATATTGATTTATTGATTTCCACCCACTCTAAAATATTTTTCCAGTAGCACCTAATATTTTTAAGTAATTTTTAAATATTTACTTGATTTTTTAAATATTTTTCCACCCACTCTCTCTTACCATTATCACAAAAGCCCTTATACTTAAGCTAATCTAAACAAGTTTTATTTTTGCAAAAGCCCAATTGACAATCGTCAATCCAAACATAAATCACATTACATAATTTAGCTTTTACCAAAAGTAATATCACAACAAACCCAATTGAAACAAGCTCAATTATCAATCTCTGTTCCAAACACACACTTCATTTCTCAGCTTTTACTGATTTAGCTTTTGGGGAGAGTGAGAATGGTTAAAATATTTTTTCGGTTGTGTCCAGTATACTATCAGATTTATTGAAATTTTACCCTTAATATACTTTTTTTGCTACAAAAATTAATTTCAACTATTATTTGGTGTTTTTAACCCTTAAAATATTTTTTCAACTGTACCCAAGGTGTTATCAAACTAATTACAATTTTATCTTTATTGTACTTTTTCAATTCCAAAAATTATTTTAAACTATTTTTTTGTGTTTTTAATCCTTTAAAATATTTTTTCACCCACTCTCTCTTACTATTATCACAAAATTCACTTGTGCTTAAGTCAATCCAAACAAGTTTTACTTTTGCAAAAGTCATTTATACAATCGTTGTTCCAAACATGAATCACATTACACAATCGGGCTTTTACCAAAAATAAAATTACCAAACGCTAAATTGAGAAACTATATTTTTCCTATCGTTGTTCCAAACACACTCTATAAGTGCTTTTTAATTGTGATTTACGATATACGAGATAAATATATAAGAGAAGTTTTATCTCCATTTACATAATAATTGTTTATTTTTAAAAAATAAGCTAAACCAAACATGCTATAAGTCATTTAAAATGTTAATGTCTACATTTTGAAAAATAAAATAATAAGGACTAAATTAATTTTTTGAAACCGCGGAACTAATGATTTAAATTGCTATAATTATCGAAATCGAGTTGTGACGTGTCAAATTTGAGAGACCAAGTTTCCACCAACTTAAATTATAGGAATTGACTCATAAAATTAAGTTGAATTAAAATTATATAAATCAAATCATTAATTTTACTTGTAAAAAAAATCAAACTTAAAATATAAACCGGTAAATCAACTAAAGTTTTGGTTGAGATGATAAGCCTATACACAAGTTTAAACACCAAAAAGGGCATTTTTTGAGATTGACGAAATCCCTTTATCTTCTACTTAGATAATATATCCTTTATCAAATAAAAAAGGGATAATTAATATGCAGATTTTTATAGTTTTAACTAATTTTTAATTAGTCCTTATAATTTTTTCTTTTAATAAGCTCCTCATAGTTTCATCCATTTTTAATTAGTTCTTATAGTTTTTTTATCAGGTCCTACTTATGTTTCACCGGGATTTTAATGAGGTCCTTATAGGTTCATTGGATTTTCATTTATTAAATTAATTGAAAATTAAATAAAGTAATAATATTAAAGTATAATTTACTAATAATAAATTTAAATTAATAAATATATAATTCAAAAAATCATTAATATAATTAATTAGTAATTCTTAATTAATTAATTATAATTCTATTCTGTTTTTAGAAAAATTTATTATAATTCAAGAATATAAAAATAAATAATATAAATATGTTTTATGAAAAAATTATAAAGAATATTTAAATAATTCATGAAAAAGAACGTAAAAAAATATCATAATAATTTATTATTCATAGAATATTCTATTATACATAATAATATTATATTTTATATTTATATAAAAACATTGTTAGAATTTATTTTATAAATAATAAAACAAAAGTACCGGTCAATAATTAAAAATTATATAAAAGCTTAACGACTTACTAAAAAGGGGAAAAAATATAGAACCTAATTAAAAATTAGTTAAAACAATAATGAGCTAGTTATTAATTATCTCAATAAAAAATGGCAATATCTGAAACTTCTACATGTGATTGTTTACTATTTATGAGGATTATTTACCCTCCATGTGATTAGAGATTACCAAAGACAAAGTTAAAGGCATAGACATGTCATTCCAAAATTTATAACTAGTTGGATTGTTTGGATGGTATACATACTCATTTCAGTGTTAATACTTAATGGAGGGGGGTACACATTTCTTTGGGCCCGTGCAATTCGGCTCTTGCATTTTGGCTTCGATAACGACTGAACAATATTGGCAAAAAAAAAAACGACTGAACAATGAACACATATATTAAAAACGCGATCATCAACTAAAAAGCCTGGTACAGCTGACAAATTGAAGCCCTTCTGACATTTCGACAATTTTTTCACATTTCATGAGATATATGTGCATTGAAAGATAAGGTGATCCATATTTGTCTTGTAAAATAAAAAAGGGTATGATTGTTTTTTCATCTATAAAAATTAATCTTATTAAAGTTTCAAAAAAATTTAGAATCGTCTAAAAAAAATTTTCTACGGCTGACTAAAATGTTTTACCTAATTTTAAAAGATAAGGGAGACACACCTTTAGTAACTAGCCCTCAATATGGTTGGAACAAGTTTCTTATTTTTATTGGCTGCTCTCTGCAATGAGAAACACAAGAACTATGCAGCAAAAGTTGAAACACAAATTGAGCTTTGTAAATACAGATCAATTAAAACACCCACAAACTTTGGCATAAATCTATACCTTCAAACTCACAGTCTTCGACCAAAAAAAGCAACAAACTCACACAGTCGGCGATGTGAAACTTTGTGATTTCAAGGTATATAAACCTCAAATCTCTCAGCAATCAATCATCAGCTTTTTTTAGTGCTCCACCACGAATCAAGCATGAGAGACCATCTTTCTAAGCTGTTGTGAACAACTTTAAGAACAGATGCTTCACAAAAATGGAAGACAACTATAAAATCTGGAGGCTTTTCACCGAAAATAAAATCACATGAATTAACTAGTCTCTTTTCTTTTTTCTTTTTTTTTGAGATATGGGCAGTACCAAATTGAAAGAGCAGTTTTTTTGCAAAAAAAAAAAAAATTTAGGAATTTTTCTTCTTGAAGAAATATCACAAACCACAAAAATAAAGTTAAAAACGATCACACAACAGCGAAGTGCCGGCCAAAAAAAAATGCAAAAGCAGCGAATTCTGGATTTTTTTTTTTTTTTACAAAAATGGTTGAGCCAAAAAGAAAATGAAAATCAGGAAATACAAGCAACACAGGGGCCAAAAAGAAGTTAAGGAATAAGCAGAGAAGAAATATTAGAGAGAGCTAGTAAGGAGTGGTATGAACAGTGAACCGATGAAAGAAGATTTTTAGTGCCATCGAAAGATGCAAAAGCAGGAAATTCAGGATTTGATTTTTTGTTTTTGGGACGAGAAGAGAAAAAAGGAAAACAGAAATCAGAGAGTAGAAATAACAGAAAGGCAATAGCATAAAGGAAGCAAAAGAAGGTGAGAAAGCAATAGGAAGCAGGAGATTTGTGTGAACCTATGGAAGAAGAAGAAGCAGATCTGAAGTTTTTGGTAGGAGTGGACGAGTTGTTGCAAATTAAGGTCTCTGTTTAGATATTTAGATCGGAGCCAAGTCAATACAATTTTGTTTACGTCACACTCAATGCCGTGTGGTTTATATTATTGGGAGAATGACAATTTATGACCACTCAAGATTTCAAATTCTAGTATTCAGACTCCTCATATTTATTAGGGAAAATGTCAATTAAATACCATTTGAAAATGTAAAATCTTGAAAAGTTTTTTAACACTTTAAAAAGACTTAAAGGTACCAAAGATCAAATTGGATTTTTCAAGTTTTGACACATTTACCATTTTACCTCTCAAATTTTTTTTTTAAAATAATAGTAGTGCCCCTATCTGAGCACCACTGGTGGCCCGCCACCACCGATCTGGTGGCTATCCTGCCGAGACCCCATATAGCCGGAGCTCCGGCAGCCAGTGACAAGAGCTCCGACTGGCGGGAGCTTTTTTGGTGGGGAATGGGTTTTTTTTTGGAAAAAATTAGTTGAGAAATGGCAAGAGCTGGGATCGAACCCGTCCCACCCCTTTAGCAAAGGAGCATGGTGGCCATTGGGCCACCAAACCTCATTTGATATATATATGTATTATTAAATATGTATAATATAATTAAAGGCGTAGTAGCTTTAACAAAGTCAGTAATGACTTTAACAAATTCAGTAATGGAAATAACAAAATTCATAATGGTATTGACTAAATCATTTGCTGAAGAACTTTGACTTACATGTTTTCATCAGCATTTTTGCATAAAACGCTTTTGTCAAAACCATTACAATTCTTGTCAAAATCATTACTAGACTTGTCAATCCCATAACTGAATTTGTTAAAATCCTTTTATTTATATTATGAATGTTTTCATAATAGGATTGTCAAAACCATCACAATTCTTGTCAAAATCATTACTAAACTTGTCATTTCCATTACTGATTTTATTAAAGCCATCATTTCATTTTTTATATTATACATACATACATATATATATATATATATATATATTGCTCGTTTAGTCAATCCTATTACTCATTTTGTTAAAACCATTACGCATTTTGTCATTTCCATTATTGATTTTGTTAATGCTATTATACCTTCAATTCTTGTCAAAATCATTACTAAACTTGTCAATCTCATAACTGACAAGAATTGTAATGGTTTTGACAATCCCATTATGAAAATATTCGTAATATAAATAAAAAGATTTTAACAAATTCAGTTATAGGATTAACAAATTTAGTAATGATTTTGACAAGAATTGTAATGGTTTTGACAATTTCATTATGAAAATATTCATAATATAAATAAAAGGATTTTAACAAATTCAGTAATGAGATTGACAAGTTCAGTAATGATTTTAATAAGAATTGTAATGGTTTTGACAAAAGCGTTTTGTGCAAAAATGCTGATGAAAACATGCAAGTCAAGGTTCTTCAGCAAACAATTTAGTCAATACCATTACGAATTTTGTTATTACTAGTACTGAATTTTTCAAAGTTATTACTAACCTTGTCAAAACTACTACGTCTTTAATTTTATTGTACATATTTAATAATGCATATATATATATATATATATCAAAGGAGCTTTGGTGGCCTAATGGCCACCATGCTCCTTTGCTAAAGGGGTGGGATGGGTTCGATCTCACCCTTTGCCATTTCTCAACTAATTTTTTCCAAAAAAAAAAAACTCCTTCCCCACCAAAAAAGCTCCCGCCAGCCGGAGCTTCGGCCGTCGGGGGGTCCCTGCCGGTCGGCCGCCGGAGCGGCTGTGGCGGGTTGCCAGTGGTGCTCCAGCAGGGACACCACTATTATTTTTAAAAAAAAAAATTGAGGGGTAAAATGGTAAATGTGTCAAAACTTGAAAAACTCAATTTGGTCCTTGATACTTTTAAGTCTTTTTAAAGTGTTAATAGACTTTTTAGGGTTTTACATTTTTAAATGGTATTTAATTAGCATTTTCCCAATTTATTATTTAGTACTTTTTTTTTAAAATCCCATTTTAACCTTGACGTTTTATGAAGTACTTAATTGTGATTCTCTTGAATAAAAAAGAACAAAGCAACGCCATATATTTCCCTAATATAAGAGATAATTGGGGGCTAATTTTAATTTAAAAATTTCAAATCTCAATACACTTTATCTTTTATATTTATTATTTTTCCCTCAAACAATCTCTATTTATCATTTCAAAATATATCACTCTTTGGATCCTAAATTCTTGGGCTCCATGTAATTCGGTTCTTGTATATAGCTTTGAAAATAAATGAGCCATATATATTCAAAATTTAGAAGAATTAAGATATATCCAGCATCCTGAAGTATTTTCTTAGGTGCATCCAATATCCTAAAGTATTTTAAATTACATTCAACATCCATAAATATTTGTTTAGATTCATTCAGCACCTTAATTTTTTTATATGTCCAGCACCTTGAATCATTCTCATTAGTTTCAGGCATATTGAATATCCTAAAATATTTTTTATGCATCTAACACCAAGGCACAAAAAATACTATAGGGTGCTGGACGCACTTAAAAAGATACTTCAAAAATTTTAGAAACAAAAATAAATTACACAAGTGAAACAAATAAACAAACTAAAAACAAAGGAAAAATCAAATTAAAATAATCAAAATTAAACTTGTACCTACCTTCAACTTTTCTTCTTAACTACATATAGAGGGATATTCTGATACTTTTAACAACAGTCAAAAAATTTCTAATTAGGCTTCTTAACTTGGTTAGGAATTCAATAAAAATGAAAGCTTGAATTTAAATTTTAATATTTTAGGTGGATTTAATTAGGATTATCTTTTAAAGTTTCCTTCAAATTTAAATTTCAAAATTGCAACATTGGGAGAGCCATTATACAAAAGTGAGGGGAGGGGAAGGAGATTTTTTTAAAAGAAAAAAATTAGACAAACTAGTTCTATGAGGTTAAGAAGAAGATCGAATGCAAGGCCTTTCACTTAAAAGAAGGCTTTCGTATCACTAGACTAATTTGGACAGATAGCTTTTTGGCTAAGGGAAAGAAAGAAAGGGATAGTGAGAGTGGGAGACAGCTGTTGTAAGTAAGGGTGAGCAATCGGTTATTTGGTGCGGTTTTCTGTTAAAACTAAAATAACCGAATAACTAAATAATATGGTTTATAGAAACCGAACTGAAACCGAAATATATCAAATAACTGAACTGAATTTACTGACTTATTTTGATTCGGTTTCGGTTAAAACCGAACTAATACAACTGTTCCTTAGTTTTGACTTCAAACTAATGGAATGTTTTGGTTTTTAATCTGACAATGATGCAAACAAAGGTACAGAGCCAATGGAAGGCTTCCTTCTAGGTTTTAGGGCTTAAAATATATTGGGCTGGGTTTAAAAATATAGTTTGGGCTTTAGTTTCATATAATATATTATACATATATAAAAATATTAAACACATTTCGGTTCTTTCGTTAAAAACAAAAATTTATTCTCCTAACTGAACCAAAAACATAAAGCCAAATTTTAAGGAAAATAAGAACCGAATCCAAACCAAAAAACCAAAAATACATTCAGTTCGGTTCGGTGACCGGTTATGATTCGGTTTTGTTCACTATTAGTTGTGGGGCTTTGTATCATAATATACATACACTGTTATCGTTAAGGTGGTCTCTTTGCCCTTGATGTTTGTCTCTTTCCTCTATCTCCCTGCAATTTTATAAGTGTGTGTTTGGTTGCAACTTTTGGACACCCTTAAGCCCAATTGGGCATACAAAAGCCCAATTGCTAGCAGTGATTTTTTTTCCATGTTTGGTTGATAAGATTAGATATTGGGCTTTTGAGAAAATAACCACTGTACATGCACGTTTGGAACAAGCTCAATACTGGAGCTTTTATCAAAAGCTCGATCAAATATATCCTTTAAAAAATATTTAATGCGTTTTAAATTCTTTACCTACCCCCTCTAGTGCTCTCCTTCTCTCTGTCCTCGTTATACCATTCGAGTCTCCCATTCTTCATTTCAACGACGACGAAGCACTCCAACTCGCGGCAGCGGCTGCAGCTCGAGAAGGTCAGAATAGCGGTGTCCCATTTTCCGGTGTGGTGTCCGTGTTCTGCCGTGTCTCGAGTGTGGGTCTTCCTCTCGGTGGTTTTCGGCTGCAGCACAGAAGGTCCGAATAGCTTCCATTTCTCTCGGCCAGTTCGTTTCTCGGTGGTTTTCGTCGGGCTTGGCTCTGGGGGTAGCTGATCTGGTGGCGGTGATCTGTTTCTGCTTGGCTGGCGTTGAAGTCATCTCCAGTTCAAGGTGATGTGGCTGTGGATCTTGTCCGTCGGTGTGGATCTGTTTGGCTGCTGAGGTTTGAAACTTCATGTAACCTTCATCTTGTTTCATTTCTCTTTATCTGTCCCTCTCGTCGATCTGCTCCGTCGACGTGATCTGCTGCTTGACTATATGCCTTGTTTAGCTTCTTGTGTTAAGTAGAACAAAATGTGGTCAGTGCTTCGAACACCAACTGAATGGTTGTGTTTTGGGTATTTAAATTGTTTCGAAAGAGGAAAATAGAGAAGAGTAGGAACAGAGGGAATGAGATAGAAGAGATGCGAAAGAGAAAAGAACAGAGGGAATGAGATAGAAGAGATGCGATATGCTTTGTGTAAAAGAGCAGAATAGGAACAGAGGGAATGAGGTAGAAGAGATAGACATGATTAGAAGAGAGAAGAGTCGCTGCAGAGGAGATAATGAGAGATGAGATGCTGTAGAGGGAATGAGAGAAGAGATGCGAATAGAGGGAATAAGAGAAGAGATGCGAAATTATGAGAATGTTGTGCCTGTGTTCGTCCTGCTGTCGCCCTTTCCATGCATCCATTGTCCACTTTTCTTTTACTTCAAATTTTTAATTTTTGAGAATGTTGTGCCTGTGTTCATTTTTCCATTTTCCTTTTCATCTGAACAACAACTCTATTGGATTTGGTTAAAGAGAAATTATGCTATTTCCTAAAAAAATGCTGTGTATCCATCTACCTTGGTTTTATGGGTAGAAAGAACTTTATCTCTCATAAAATCGATATATGAAAACATTTTACGTTTGCAATGCTCGAATTTGGTCTTAGATATCTAATAGTAATATGATAATTATTAAGAAAATGTTATCCAAATAGCTAGATAGTGAAAATAATCATTTGTAATTTGCACTATAGCTTCTACATCAAGTACTCTGACTTTGTTAGGCGCACAAACACGGAACAAGGAAAGGAACTCCCTATTTTTATTCCTCCACGCAAAGTGAGATGCCGGCAGTTGCGTTTCTAATGTAAAAATGTCAAGATGATAGTGTTAAAAGGGCATATTGCCAAAATCTTATGAAACTTCCTAGGATTTGGTTTGCTTGGGACTTTTAGCTTCTCCCGTGGAAACCAGATTCAGGATGAAAACTCCAAGATAGAGTGGTTAGGATAAAATATGCAAATATATGGCAGGAGGTTTGGAACAACAGTTTTGCATTTATTTCTCCGACCAATGGATGGTGATTACCATAAATAATATTTATCCAGAAGCCTTTTATAACCTGGCCATATCTTCCAATGTATTGGTTCTTTCTCTTAATTGTTTTCGATGTTGCTACTTTCTAGTATGCATGCAAGGTAATTTCAGCACAGTAACTAGCCCCCTAGACTATTGATTACTGTTATTAAGAATGCTGCTTGTTTTAATAGTTTTATTATCTTTCAATATATGATGTTAGTTCATGATCTCAATGCAGCAATTTCATTGCCAATCACAAAATCCGGGGCCTGTTGCTACCGAGCCTCAACCACCTACCATCCGCCCTAGAGTGCGAGCAAGAAGAGGGCAAGCCACTGATCCCCATAGTATTGCTGAACGGGTAAGGCACATATATAATTGTTAGCCCTATAAGTTTTCGAAGTTGATACTTCCTCTGTTGAATTCCCTCTTTAAACGCACAGTTCCCTCTTGCTGAATATGAGACTGTGTGTGTGACTGAAATGAGTAAAGACGTTGTGGTTTAGCCTTCATATTAATTCTTATTAAAGACGTTGTGGTTTAGCCTTCATATTAATTCTTATTAAAGACGTTGTGTTTTAGCCTTCATATTAATTCTTATTAAAGACGTTGTGATTTTAGCCTTCATATTAATTCATATTAAAGACGTTGTGATTTTAGCCGTCATATTAATAAAATCAAGCATTTATTCTTGTGTGTTTGTAATGCCCACTGTCATTTGCTGCAATAGTTGTTTTAAATTTTTATTTGTTTGCGATGGAAATAGTGTTGAAATAGTGGTATAGAAATATGGATAAAGCTGTTTGGGATGATGAAACAACGGAGATTTTCGTCAATGCCTGCGTTGAGCAAGTATACAAAAAAGAACGCCGAGGGCAGTCATTTTCAAAGAAAGCGTGGGGAATTATTGTCTCTAAGTTTAATGCGAAGACTGGGAAAGATTATGACAGAAAGAAATTGAAGAATAGGTTAGATATCCTGAAAAAGGATTTCAAGACTTGGGATTCTTTAATCAAAGAGACTGGGGTGGGCATAGACCATGTGACAAAAAAAGTCATGGCAACAAATGAGTGGTGGCAGCGAAAACTACAGGTAAAACAATACTGTTGTAACTTATACCTTTCAATTTTTTCCCTCATAAGTGCTTAGTTTTGGTAAAGTAATTGTCACAAACGGGTTTCTTCTTTGCATGCAGGAGAAGCCAGCATATAGAAAGTTTAGGCACACAAGCCTTAAGTTCGAGAATGAATTAAGAATCATCTTCAAGGATGCGATGGCAAGCGGCGAAGATGTACTTGTACCCTCTGTCACACAGCCTCAGACACAGTAGGAGGATGAGGAGGAGGATGTGTATCGACCCACTATGGATGAAGAGGAAGGCTCAGGGGATAGTGAAGATGACATGTTTGGTGCTAACCCCGTGCCTAGTACCGGAGTGACGGATAAGCTAGCAAGCATTGGCTTAACAACAAGCATGCCATCAAATGGTGGTAGTGAGTCAGGAAGTTGGGGTAAGCGGAAGATGGGTGAAGGGTCTGGGCAGAGAAAGAAGCAGAAAATGCCAGCTTCAAGACAAATCGCTGATGCAGTTAGTGTGATGGCAAATGCATTCAAGGACAGAGCGGCAACATTAGATGCTATTAAAGATGTTAGTGTCGATTCTGCTATGAGTGAACTGCTTGGCATTGAGGAAGTGATACGTGATAAGAGCTTTCGTCACCGCTGTATCAAGCTAATCGAGAATAAGACTCATCGGGAGACTTTCATGTCACTCTGTAAACGAAACATGGAGTTCTTGGTTCCGTGGTTGGAGTTTATGATTTATGAATCGTAGATGTACCTAAACTATGTTTTATTTAACTTCATGACATTATGCTTTGTGTAAACTACATTATGCCAGTTATTATATGCTATTGAGTTCTTATTAGGAGTTTTTTTCATTCAATTACTCATACTTGAATTTTTAATCACACTCAGGGTACATAATCAATGGCAAGTTCGAGTAATCAACACTTACCTGACATGGTGGAGGAAGATGACCAGTCTCGACTTATATCTCTTATAAATAATAAAGTAGATGAGTATGAGCAATTGACTGCATTGATCTATCAATATTGGGTGCCTTTTATGTGTAAAGAACCGCGGAAAACAAGTACACGCACCGGTCATAACTGGGTGCAAGAGGTATTGGCAACACATGGTTCACGCTGTCATGACATGTTTAGAGTGGAAAAACATGTCTTTTATAGCTTGTGTCATAAATTGGTCGAACATGGCTTACATATTTCAACGAACATTGGGATCGAGGAAATGGTTGCCATGTTCTTGCTCATCGTTGGCCATGGAGTAGGCAATAGGGTGGTTCAAGAGCTCTTTCAACATTCAGGGGAAACGGTCAGTAGGCATTTGCACAATGTATTAGATGCTTGCATTAGTCTAGCGGGGGAAAATATCAGACCGTACGATCCCGAATTCAGTGTATGCCACCCCAAAATAAAAGATGATCCCCATTATTATCCATTCTTCCAAGATGCTATTGGAGCAATAGATGGAATCCATATTAAGTGTGTGATCATTGGTGCGAACCGTGAGAGATATATCGGCAGAAAGGGATATCCAACACAAAATGTAATGGTTGTATGTGATTGGGACATGTGCTTTACGTTTGTTATGGCGGGTTGGGAAGGTACTGCACATGATGCTCGTGCCTTCGAATCTGCTGTTTCTAATCCATCTTATAACTTCCCTCATCCACCTGCAGGTATTGCTCCGTCACCTTCTATTCAATTACTTTCATTTTACACTTTAATGAATCTAATAGTTTGGATTGATTTAAACTTTTATTAGGAAAATATTATTTGGTTGACGCTGGCTATCCGACACAACTTGGGTACCTTGGTCCTTATAGACGTGAGCGTTACCATCTTCCAGAATTTAGCCGCTAACCCGGATTTAGAAACGCTAATGAGACCTTTAATTTTTATCATTCTAGTTTAAGGTCTACTATTGAAAGGACTTTTGGAGTGTGGAAGAATCGATTTCAATTGTTTTAAAACATGCGCAAGTATAGCTATCAGATACAAGTCCGCATTGTTTGTGCAACAATGGCCCTACATAATTTTATTAGATGAAATGATATTGCAAACGTAGTGTTTCGTCAAGGTGAAGCTGGGAATCTTGTTGATGTAGATAATAATAGTGTAGCTGAACAATCTTCCATGACAAATTATGCCAGGCGATCTTCCTCTGAAATGATTCAAATTCGTGACTTAATTAGAAATCAAATTGTACGGAACATGTGATCCAATTGGTTATGTAATATTTTTCTAATTAGATTGTGCATTTTTTAATTGTCTAATTTCCCAACTTAAACTATTATAAATTTTTTATAATTTTTAATTACATTTCTCTTTTATCATTATCACAAAAGCCCAATTGACAATCGCTGTTCCAAACACACCACTTTCTTTATTTTTGCAAAAGCCCAATTGACAATCGTCAATCCAAACACAAATCACATTACATAATTTAGCTTTTATCAAAAATAATATTACAACAAGCATAATTGAAACAAGCCTAATTAACAATCACTGTTCCAAACACACCCTAAGATTATCTGCTTAGCTGATTTCATCACAAGCACACATGTGATATGTACCGCGAACTTTGCTCCAAATCCTCGTTTCGATTTTCTCAATGAACTGTTGGATATTTTCAGGAAGTATCTCCGTTACATGGTCATTTTTTTGAGTTGATCCAATTTCGTTTTTTCCAATATCACCTCATTTTCAATTAATTACATGAATTAATTTCTGTGAATCGATCATAAATTGTCATATTTGTATAAGTATATACATATGCATTATAAAATGGTTATACACTTCTATAATAGATTCAGCTTAATTAAAATGTGAAGTTCAAAAAGTAAAAATCTTTATGTTATTATGGATAAGATTATCAGATGGCTGACATATGGCTCAGTGAGACTATTTTACGTGACTTGATGGCTGTGAAATTTATAATTTTGTAGAATAAAAAAGAAAAAAAAATACAGAAAAAATACCACTTAAATTTCAAAATCTTAAATTAGTTTTTTGATAAAGATTTACGCTGTCAATCTCATTATTATTCTTATCAATCCCATTATTCTTCTTGTCAATAGAATTTTAAAGTTTAAATGGTATTTTTTTATCATTCTCTAAAAAAAATCTAATAAAAATTGTTCTTATTTTTTTATTTTTAAAAAGATTATTATTATTTTCCCAAAACACTTGAGTGAAAATTAATTATCAAACAAGTTGTTTTATAAGTAACTTATTCTAGAAATTTTCCATCTAGTATGATACGATGGCTGACAAGAAACTTCTTGTGAATGGGAGCATATTATTGCGTTTGAGGCATACCCAACATGTCTATGTTATAAGTAGGCATTCTAGTTTATCTTAGCTGTTGAGTAGGTGCGTGCTCTCAAGTTTCTTCCATAACTCATCAATAATGTCAGTATCTTTTACCAGATGGGACAAACCCAAAAAATTAAGCAGTAAACACAAGGACAGCTGTTGTAATTATTTCTTTGTTTTTTAACCCCTGTAATAATTCTCATGAGGAGAAAATTCCAAGCCCTTCCACGCGAGAAATAGCTTTTAACGTGAGCATTTAATTGTACCTTGTAAGAACAATGTCCCACAACGGCTCACTCATCTGTCAAGTCAAGCGTGAGCTATGAGACATAAAAGGCAGTTTAACTTTTAACTTTATCAGCCTTTGAAATTTCTCCTCCTCTGCTCCCCCATGTCACATGTCTCTCCTGCAATAAAGGACGCTGACAAAATAAAGCCAACCATGGCCCCTCCTGCCCCTCTCGCAAGCCTGTCTGTACTTCCGTCTCTGTTGAGTTACCTAGAATGGATGTGTTTGTTTTAATAATTGGATAAGTAACTTATTTTTATTTAAATTTATGGAATCATAATATTGAAAAAAAGTTAGATTGGGTAAAATGATAAATGTTTAGATTAACGATTGGATAAATAATTTAAAGTAACTTATATAAAAGCGAATAATGTTTGGTTTGATTTTTACATAAGTGACTTTTGTATTAATTAAAAGAAAAAAATTGAAAAAATTATAAAAAATGAAAAAAATGAAGGGATAATTGTGAAAAAAGTCCTCATTGGCAACTTAATTGTCAATAGGATCTGGGAAGATATCTATACACGCAGGGATTTTTTCACAATTTTCTCAAAAATTAACTTTGAAAATTTGGTAATGATACAATTTTAATAAAATTATATCAAACTCTAATTTAAATTGGTACACTCCAAAAGTTTTTCTACTGTGCACCTCAAGCTTAAATCTTATAAATTATATCAAACTCTAATTTAAATATTAAATCTTAATTCATATTTTCACATAGCTTAAAATCTAACAAAATAAACCGATTAAAATCTCAATAATACCTACAATAATCCAAATAAATTATTTAAACTAACTTTAATGGGTAAATACACTATATAGAAACTAATTTATGACATGTTTATAAAAAAAATTGATTATAAAATCATAAAACAATTAAATAATAAATCTAAACTGATTAAAACTAATTATTAATTATTCTCTACATTTTTACAGTCATATATTAACAAAACTCAAAACTTATCTAAACTTTTATCCCAAAGAATTCTTTAATTAGCAGAAGATTACTATCTAAAGAAAGAGAAAATTATTTAGAACATTTTTCATAAGAGAAGTTTTTGTGATTAGAAGTGATTTTGAGTACCTCATTGATCCCTAAAAATATGAAAACACTCCTATCAATATTTTTTTATACACACATAGGCACATAAGCTCCAATAAGTTTCATTTTGAGGCTTATGACTTTTTCCAACTTATAACTTTTTTCACCTTAAATCCAATCGCTGAAACAAATATCTCATTTTGATCAAAACACTGTTCAAGTCAAATTGGCCACTATTCAAATCCAATTTTCCTGTCAAATCGCCGAAACAAACACACGCAATAACAACAGGGGTAATCACATAACGGTTATAAGGAAGAGAAATAAACATAAACAAATCCTTTAAAATAATTAAATTATATTAAAGTTTCATGACATCTAAATTAGATTTCTAAATATGAAATAACCACCTACGTATAAATACTAGCTAGATGAAAATGAATAAATATGATAGTAGCCGTAGGTTTAGTGTTTGAAAATTACCTAAACCTAACTTCAAATCTAGGTTTGCGTAACCCAAAACAAAACTTTTCTCACACACTTACCTCATAAATCATAAAAGCTATTCTCAAAAGTTAATCCCAACACACACTTTAAAAGGAATGTGTCTAAAAGCCTACTTTATAGTAGCAGTAACCTGAGGCTATTAGTATTTTCCCTTCTAATTCTAAGAAAAAACTCTTTCCCCTCCACTCCCCTCCCATGTGTGTAGTGGCTCTCTCAGGGTGTGTTTGATTTAAGGGGAGGGGAGGAAAGCCAAAATTTTGACTTTAATTCCCTTCCCTTCTTTTAGGGTGTGTTTGGTTTGAAAGAAGGGGAGAGGAGGGGTAAGGGTGGTAAATTACCTTTTTGGTTGAAGGAACTGAAAATTTACTCTCTCATTCCTTTTAATAAAAGGGTAAAATTTGGGTTTCTTCTGCCCAAAAATGTAATTTACCCCCTCCCCTCCCCTCAAACCAAACACAAACAAAATAAAGGATCCTCTCTCTTTCCCTCCGCTCTAACTAAACAAAGTAACATACCTCCCCGTCCCCTCCCCTCCCTTCAAACCAAACACACTCTCAATGTTGCAATTTTGAAATCTAAGTTTGATCGAAAATTGACCTTCAGATTTGCATCCTATGATTCGGTTGCTTTGCCTATCTAATGTTAAGGTCCATATCTTGTGTCCCTTGTAACTTGGAGGCTCACATTAGAAAGGAAGATGCTTGCAGAGATTCTCTCTCTCTCTCTCTCTTGGTGTTACAAGGGTAGGTGTTTATGTCCTGAATTAAGGTGGGATCAAACTCACGACCTGCCACTTATAGCAAAATATTCATATTATTAGGTTACAAGGCCATTGATATAGAGTTTCATTTTGATTGCATGTTATGTGCTCCTACCTTTTTTTTTTTTTTTTTGCCAAAGTGCTGCTAGCTTCCTCAGTATTTATATAAGTAGATGGTTGGAATAACTTATTGTCAATGCCTTTAATTTAGTCATGTATGATTTTGAACTCTAAATTTTAAATTCGTGCGTCAATAATTGAGTGGCTCTACAATTTCATTATTGCTAACATGTGTTGCTTCTTTCATGCTGAGATGAGAAGGCTAATATGAAAAAAGAAACAACCTTGGCATCTTTCATTTTGGAGCACGTTTTTAATATATGCGTTCATTGTTCAGTCTTATCAAAGCCAAAATGCAAGAGCCGGATTGCAAAGAGCCCAAGAATTGTGTGCCCGCCGCTCCATTAACGCTGAAATGAGTATACAATCCAAAGTTACTGGGTGAGTTTGCGATGGGTTTGCCATCCGAAAGTAGCTTGCAAAGGTGTTTATGGGTGATTTTGGTTTTTTCAAAATGTTTGGGATAACATTTTTCTTAACTGGGTTTTTGGTGGAGGGGAAAAAACAACTTAAGCCATAAGCCAAAATTTCTTATTTTTAGCTTTTCCACCATGATGAGAGAAAAATAGCTTATGAAAAAAAGATGTTGAATCCATTTGTTTAATTGAAATACTATTTGTCAACACTAGTTTCCATTTCGATATTCAAAGAGTAATAAAGACAGAATTCCATGAGCATACATAAAAGTACAATTATACTGATAAAAATATTTATTTATAATCCCGTCGTCGTTCGTTGGCAAAATACAGAAAATACAGCGGAAACTTAATATTTACAAATTTTCCAAAATATTAAAGGCATAGACTAAGGTATAACCACGTTCATATCCTCGCATCGAGACACGTGCTGCTTACTTTCCGGCGTCAACGTCCTTGCCCTTTGCCCCACTGGTACCCGCTGAGGTATTTGTTTAAAAATAGGGTGAGATTTCAAAGAATCCCCGTAGAGACATGATATCGTTCATAGATAATGCGAAAAGTAAATATGACATGCGTCAATGTATGTACAAATTAATGAACAATATAAACACATCATCGTCATGTATATATGAGTAGGGCCCAGCCCCACAATCTACACCGGTTGGACTTCTGCCAACTCCCAGTCTAAGTGCACACTGGTACTAATACCCTCTCTCTAGGCAATTTATGTTAATTAATAAAGTGCATTTACAAAAAATGACATCCACACAATCATATAACTATGGCATAATATATGAAGGATAATGTCCCTACCTCAACGCTTTATAATCCTCTGTTTAACGGTGTCTCGTAACGCGTGTCGTTCCGGCTTTCGAATCGGTCCTAAAATATTAAATGTACCAAAAATAGGTCATAACCTATCCAAGTATCATTTTAGACTATTCCATAGTGTTTCTTGTGGTTATATTAATCTATGATGAAAATTTACTAAAATATCCCCAGGACCTCGGCCCGGCCTCGCCATACCTAACTTGATGGCACGTTTTCCCAAAATTTTGACTAAGGCTATTCTAACTTATTTTTGCCCAAGGAATCCATTTCCGGGCTTGAAATTACCAAATTTACTGTCAAATTACAAAAATACCCCTGACAGCCCTTATTTAGGGATTTCAGTGGCGTTTTCGTAATTATGCTTTTTCGGCCTCTACCGAAAAAATGCCCAACTGTAACCCCACCTATTTTTGCCCACTGAGTTCAATGAAACCATTTATTTCATGAAAATCCAACTCCTACTGCCAGTCTGGTGCTGGCCGAAAATATTAGGGAAAAATGGAAAAATGAGGTTTTGTATTTTAACTTCCAAGACTTGTACTTTTCCAATTTTAATCCTTGATTAAATCACTTAAACACTTCTTAATCATGATTTAAAGGATTTTGGGCAGAAAAACCCCTTAGGGTTATGGCTTTTCTAATTTTTACAACTCAACCCAAAAATCATAAAAATCAAACAACAATTGCCAACAACAACTCAAGAAGGCAAGTTCATGAAGTTACCCTCTTTGGCTTATTGGTTTCCTCTTACTCTAGGCTCCCCCCCTCTCTTCTTGATCTCAAAGTGCGTCTTCACCACTATAGATTCATGAGAAACAAGAGTTTAGAGAAGGATTCTAAGGAAATACTATAAGAAAAACCAAAGAAATCTTACTCACCTTAACCTCTTTTTCCTCTTTCTCTCTAATCTTCAAGAACTTCACAAGCTCTCTCTCTCTCTCTCTCTCTCTTCCTTGTGTTATGGCCGAATGTGTCTTGAAAGAGGAGGGAGCAAGTGTTTTATTAATTAAGTCTTCATTCTTTTTAACCCTTGATTTAATCAAGAGCTCCCAATGTGATACTTGTCACAAACCCTTCTCTTCCTTCATGATTTCTTCATTGACTTGCCATTAAATTGAATCAATTCTCTTCCTTTCTTGCTTCTCAATCCGTGCTCTCCCCCCTTTTGCTCCAAGTAACCCATTCTTCTTTTTCTATGTTCACACTTACACTCTTCCATACAATCATGTGTCTCATTTCTTCACTCAAGCTTCTTCTCATCATGCATTTCACCATACCCTCCTACTTTATGCCATAACCTCTCATCATGACCACCATGCCCATGTCTTCACTTGGTGCACACTCCATCTTTATCATCATTGAGAGGTTCATGTAGTATAGCTTCATTCATGTAGCATGTGATCATGAAGTCAATTTTTCTCCTTATTCTTCATGCTTGGACAAAATTAAAGAAAGGAAGGGAAGAGAATTGTTTTGCACAATTCCATAATTCACATAATTGAATTATGTATAATCCCCCCTTAATTTCACAAATTCTTGATTTGTTCCACCAAGAATAATCCCATTATGCATTTTCCTTTATATTCCTTAATTAATTGAAATTAACTTCAATTAATTGGAAAATAATTAATCTTGGGTTAAATTGGCAAAATTCTTATTTTGCTATTACCTTTGTAATTTAATTCATTTCTTGAATTAATTTGCCCGTTTCCTTATGAATATAAATATTTCAAAATTCATAAGATCCAAATTCATGAATATTCACCATTTTATTGCATTACTCAAATAATTATAATATATTTTTGGTGAATAAAATTTGGGGTGTTACACTATTATGATCCTTATTCTAAATTCTTCTCAGTGTAGGTTCAAGTCTTCAAATCTCTTGCTGATGTTGTGTTTTAAGCATATGAAATACAAGTAATTAAATATATGGAAGTTCAAATTCAACAATTGAATCCTACAAACTCTCCCCAACCACGAAGCTTGAGGAATTTATATGTAATGAGTATTTACAACATAATATACAAATTCCATCCCAACATTTTCATAGCTAACAAAGAAAAACATCAAATTGCACACACTATCACCAAAGTATCTTTGGAAGAAAAAACTTTAATACATACACATAAGTCACACAAAGAACACTTTTGTGAGGATGATGATGGTCTTCATCAGATTTCGATGAGCTTTTCTTCTCAGTGCTGGTTCAAGTCTGCAAATTCCTTTGTCCTTCTTGCTGAGGCTGCATTTTAAGCATTTGAAAGAAAAGAAAGTCCAGAAATGGCACAAGGATGGGACAAAAAAGAAAAGGAAATGGCAATCCAATTCCCTCAAGTAGCTCGCTATGATGCTAGTTCATCATAATAAAAGCAAATACAGGGTAGAATAATTAAACAAGCAGACTACGAGAGAAAGAAGAAATCAAAGGCTTTGGTTTAGTTCACACCTCTTCAGAATAGGAATATATGAAGGATCTTAATTAGGGCATTGCACTTTGTGAAGAAGAAGCACTGTATTTCTATTTCTTTTATCAATTAGAACAAACAAAAAATGTAGGAATCTACTTGCAACAACCACATAATGACAAAAAAATCAGATAGAGAAGATAAAACAATATATAGAGAAAAGCTTGTTTACCTACATGATTAGCTTTTGCGAATAATTCCTCATTACATGTTTGAATAATCCAAGAGCCGATTGCAAAAAGAGAATAATATAAGAGCCACAAAACACATGATTGAGAAACAAAACATTAAGAAGCTTGTCCTAAGAGAGCTATTGATATAAGCTTCGTGGAATATGCATCTCTCTGCATAATACTTCATTTATCGTTTAAGTAATGAAAATGAAAATAAAATTGACTAGGTGAACATGTTAAATCATTTACGTTTCAGTTTAGGATACGTAATGAGAATAGCTGAGGTACTGAATTAATGCTTTGAGCCACATCAATTGTTCATCGAAATTCATCATTCTGTCATCAAATATCAATAATAATATAATGTAAACACTGACGATCGCTACCTCAGTTTAATTCATGAAGCTGCAAATTATAATGCTTTAATCAAATTCTAATAATGCACACTAATAGTCATCTAGATTTCAATAGGAAAATTACAAATACATAGTAGAGTCGCTAAATATATACAATAATTTAAACTACAGAAAGAGAAATTAAACAAGAGTAATACAAAAAGCAGTTGGTCTAAATTAACCATAAACCCACTATGCACTCTTTACTCCTCTATATGAAAAATTATTATTTTGATAAAAAATGCCAAAATAGCAAATCCCGTATATATGACAATTCATCTTTCTGTGTAATAAGTGGTAAATAAATACAGGTAAAGTGATAATAATATCTCTGATCATCTCAAGAGATTCCCTGGATTGCCACCATAACCAACTTCAGTACCTTCTACTTCCCTCAGCCTCACTTTTCTAGCTATATCTTCACTGCTAACAGACTCTGAAATATATCATACCTTTCTTTAATGGGATATCATACCCTTTCAAACATATCACTAGCCTGAGTCCATACATAGACATCTACTGAAGACAAAGTCATCAAACCACATAGAAAATTTCTTGGCCAAAGAAATAACAAAGACACAAGCAGACTTATGGAAAACTTCCACTTTGTGGCCCTTCGTGCAGATAGCATTGCTTGTTTCCAAGGACAATAATATGAAGCCACGTTTAGCATTTACCACCACTGATACAAGCTTGCTACCTCCGAAGACTTTGTCCACTAGATTCACATGAATATTAAACTTAAATGACCTTGAACCTTCTGACTGAAATAACATCAATGACGAAGTAATTGCATGTCCAGAGAATCCTAGGAGGTTAGGAGATAGCACTAATGCACTATGACAATGTCTGAGAAGGAATAGTCTCACCTCCCACATGGAGATTTTGAAATTCATGCATTCTTGAACAGAAAATCATAGCTCTTCAACTCCGGCTATATCCTTCCTATAGAATATAGATATATAGATTAATGTTAGTCACAACTCTCAAGGCAGCTAAATTTCTTCCTTCCTTCAAACAAATGAAATGTCATTAAGATCATTGTTGGATGGTATCAAAGAAGGACCAAAAGGCTTGTATAAAGTAATTTGTGAGCAATGCAATTATTTAATGGATAGAATACAATGACGTTGCGCGGTCCATCTAATGGAAATTTAATATTCAAGGAAAGTTGATGGATAAAAAAAAATCCTGATTCTATCTATGTAAAAACAGGAGGTAAACAAGAAACTCTAAACAGTGAGATAATCTACAACACTAAAATTATCCCTATTTAAACAGCTTGGCCAAAAATATCTCTACTTAAACAATGAGTTACAATAGAAAAGGTGCAACAACCTCATCTATCTAATCGTATGAGATAATCAATCATGCTGATATTAGTTTTTTGTGTCACTGATTAGAAATAATGGTACTAGAGCACAACTTCATCTAACTCCTCAAGTAGGCAAGAACTACCTTTTTTCAGACACAGAGAAGTAAATTCCTGCTTACACCAGAGCTCATAAGGTGCTGACCCCACAAAGAATGCTTTCTGTTTAGAGCAGGTTTCTGCTGGAAGTATTAAACTGACACCCAGTACCCTGATCTCAAGATGAAACAGAACAAAAATATCATGGAAGGAAATGGGAACTAGAGAGTGGTCGCTTTGAACTGAAGTCTGAGATCATCAAAACTATCAAAGAAACACAGCAGCCTGGACATTACCACCACCATCATCTTCACCTTAACAGAAGGAATTGTTCAATAGCCACAATTGTCTGCCTCAATTTCTCCTCAACAACTCAATACAGAAGGCTTAACATAAACTGTCTATAACTCAATACAGAGTGTGGCATCTAACTGCTTTGTTTGACAGCAACCCCCCTAAATGATTAGGAACAAAGGTTATCAATGCAGCTGTCGCAGGCAGAGATTTTGGCAAAAAGGATGTCAATTCACTCTCAGGCCAAAACACTCCGTAAGTTTGTTTAACTGAAGTATTACCAATAGTCTTTGCATGAGCAGTTGCCATCTTCAAAACAATGAAATCTGTTTGAATCCCTCACAATTATCTTTCTCTGAACAATCTTGGAGATATACTTGATAGCAGTGTGACAGTCTACACAAGTTCTCAAGTTTTTAAAAACCTTGATTGGTGTTCCTGGTGGAGTTGAAATGACTCCAAAAGCAACAGCAAGCTTCTCACTGTGGTGGGAAAGGTTTTCCTCTTTTTGTTCCTCCTCCACATTATGTAGCACAAAGTTTGTGTCCGGGACATATCCCTCCTCTTTCATTTTCTTAAAGAGTTCCCCCAATAACTTATGTATATCATTTGATCTTGGGTGAGAAGTGTCACCAACAAAGAACACATGCACTTGTCTTTTGACCTCAATCCAGCTCTTACCTAGCTGCTTCACTATCCCACAAACATCCATAGCCTTTCTAAGCTTGGCTACCTCACCCCACATACCAGCGGTAGCATAAATGTTGGCTAAAGTGATATGGGTAGCCGGATTCTTTGGTTCTCTTTCAAACAATGCTTTTGCTGCTCGTTTAGCCAATTCTAGGTTCCCATGTATTCTACATCCTCCAAGTAAGGATGTCCAAAGGAATTTACCTGGCTTTATGGGCATTTTGTCCATGATACTTTTTGCTTCTTTGAATCGGCCAGATCTTGCCAACAAATCAACAACACATGAATAATGATCTGCAGTATGCATCAACCCATGCTTCTCTTTTATGGAATGGAAGTATTCTAGCCCTTTATCCACTAATCTTGCATGAGCACAGGCTGAAAGAACCCCGACGAAAGTAACTTGATCAGGTTTAAGACTAGATTTGAGCAGCAAAACAAAGACATGAAGAGCCCTTTCAGGTTGACCATTCTGAGTATACCCAACAATTAATGAAGTCCAAGATGCCAAATCTGGACAAGGCATCTGATTGACAACTTTTCTTGCATTTTTTGTGTTCCCACACTTTGAGTACAAATGAATAAGAGCACTTACAGCAAATGAGTAGGGGTCATACCCCACTCTTGTCATGTACCCGTGAAGCTCCTTACCCTGGTCCTCAACAGCATGATCAGCACAAGCATTTAAAACTCCCGTAAATGTATATTCATTTGGTCGGACATCTGATCGCATCAAGTCTCTAAAAAGAATAACACTTCAATCTAAACTCCATACCATTTTCCTCAACCATCCCCACCCTATTTGTTCATCTTTAATCAATAGTACAAGACCCCAAAGGGATGAAATAATACAAGTCATGACGACAAAACAGACCACCTAGTAAACTTCACTAGGCAAGTTGGTGGACGGAACTCTCTGCCGTTTCTCGACATATGCCGAAGGAAACCACCCTGCTCTCCCGTTATATTCTCCTTCTGACCATCCTGTTGCCGTCACCTGTGTCATTTTTTGAATTTTTGATGAGCTGCAAATGTAACAATTTTCCTACCTAATACAAGTATCTCAGGGGTTCTACAAGGTTTGCCAGTAACATACACATACAATGCAAGTGTTTTTAGATGAGTTTACAAGGTTCCTGAAAGAACACTGATATTTCCTTATTCCTCTTTTGGAAAAATTTAGAAAAGCCGGCACAACTTGAGAATTTTCCATGAGATCGCTCATTAGAGTACTCCTCCAGTCTTAAATATAAGACTTAGTTTATAGTGCACTCTTACATTTAGGATCGGAGCTAGCACTTCTTATCCTCAATGACATTTAACTGCTAAATTCTTACGAGGTCTTGCCAAAGCTGAAAATGTATTTGTCAATATTGTTGTTACTGATTGGAGGAGTTTTACATGGAAGATGTATGTACAGTGACAAGAAAACCTACCTTTCGCACAACAACAAAGTCACCCTTTGCCAAGCTCAATTCCTTATCTGTAGTAGCATTAAACGGATGCATTACCTGCAACCAAATGATGCATGGTTCATATTATCTTTTTGAGCCCCATTATTATTCTAGAGTTAGAATCCCTCAGCTTCCTATATTATAGCAACTAATAATTGATATGACTCTAAATTATTCGTCTCTAAGGAAGGAAGCACTTAGTTAGAAATTTTTCTAATTTTTCAGGAAAAAATGTCCATGTGGTAGAAACAGTAAACAAATAATGGTGTTTGTAAACTCCATTATTCCTTTTCTAAGGAAGGCCAAAGGAGAGGGGGCTTGTTTAAAATGACAGTTGCACGATCAAAAGAAAGGAGAAGGAAAAGAATCTAATAAAATAAAATAAAAAAGGAAAGGGAGGAAAAAGAAAACATTCAAAGATGTGGGGGCGAATCTGGAACACTAATAAAGCTGCCCAATGAAACCCGATCCACATCATTGTCCACTGATTACTGATCACCCGAATCTAAAGGAAGCTTATGTTGGATGCACCCCTCAATCCCACCGCCCAAAAGAAAAAAGAAACAGAAAAGCAACCCTTAGCCACTTACAAATTTTAAATTAAGCTCTAATGAAATTTTAGGGTAGTCTCTTATTCAGCAATAAATTAACATACAAATCTTATGTAAAAGATCAAAAAAAAATTATATATCATGTAGGGACTTGCAAAAGGCTAACGTAAAGCAAAAATTTGGTATGGGGAGCATAACTCAGCTAAGAAATACGTAGTTTTTGTGGAGCCATTCTCAGAAATCACTGGAGGGGCAGATTCTTTCCTCTGTCTCTCTGAAACCATCTGACACAGCTCAAAGAACAAGAACAAAATTGGAAGTAATGCAATCATATAAATATTCTTGGGGAAAAAAAGATTGGTAAATCTGGTTCACATCTCAGCTTCAATTTCACCAAGAATGACTGCAACTCTTGCATGAAAAGTCTTTTCCCCTTCAACCTACGAAAGCATAAAAATAATCTCCGTAATCAAAATTGAAAATAACTATATATGGGTAATTTACCTTCCTCCCATGACAGTAAGCTCAATTACACAAGCCTATACTCTATTGTATATTTTAAGATATCAACAAAAAGATAAGCTACGCTAACAGTGCTTAGATCAAGTGCAAAAGATCCAGTTCATCTGAAGCAAGGTTGAGAATTCAAGCCTTATGGATATAAAAAATCACGTCAAAAGGACAACTCCCAAGTAGACCCAACAATATTCGAACTTGACCCAATAGTAATATATAGTAGATAGTTATATCAAGAGTCCAAAATAGGCAATATAAGCTACAATTTTTAGCCATTTTGACAAAAATACACTAGAATGATTAAAACTCAATAATTACGTAACTACTTCTCTAAACATAACCTAACCACTTCTTTAAATCTAGAAAAAGGTAAAATTATTTCATAAAAGATAATATTTAATTCATAACAATAACTTGTTTCTTGTGCAGATACTTAATCAACATAAGCACTATTACAAATATAATAACAAAAAAATAGATATATTTTGCTTATTGGTTAGTGGCCAAAAAATTATTAAGAAATACATGTTTTCATAAGTTATATTTTCAATAATAAAAACCAATTCTGTTGTTGAGGTATTTGGCCAATATTTTTTTTTTTTGTTGGTTGACTTTTTCAGTTTTAGGAGGGACCGTAATTATCACATAGGGGAGGAATGCAGAAAGGAAGAATGATTTGCCCAAGTTTATATTATCAATCATGTTCATGTGTAAGCATACCATAGCAACGAATCTCTGGAATGTCAGTCTTTGCTGTTGTGCGTCGACAGCAGCCAGCGCAGCTGCAGCTTCTTTACCCAGAACAGCCATGTTTGCTTTTAGCTCCTGCATCCTTGCTTCTGAAGCATGCAATTTTGCAACATTTTCAGCAGTTGGAGCCTCTCTTACTCGTGATTGTCTTCTTGATATCTCATCCCTCTGAATTTTTAAAACCAAACCAAGTTATAATGCCCAACTTAAAGTAAGAATATCAATGCGTAAATGATGACCTAATATAGCCTGGGATACAACTTTTCTCTCGGATCACCAGAATGCACCAAACAGATAAAAGAACCCACAAATTAACTGCATACTCCATGCCACAGATAATAGAGGAAGCTCCCATTGGGCCAAAACTACTGGTTAAGTATAGAGATTGAGGAACTATTCCAACTTTTGACTTACCAGTAGCTCTGCTTCATGTCTCATCCGACTATATCGCTGACCAAGATGGCGAGCATCCTCCAAAGGTGCACATTAATCATTGATCTTAAGGGATCTAAAACCTGGAAAGTAAAAACTTAGGATTCATGCTGCTGTCCTGGTAGATTTAAAAAAGATACAAGACAAAAATCATCTTTCAGTCATTGGTCAAAAAATGAAGTCATTATCAAAGTCAATACTTTATAGCTGCTTTATCCTGCTTTAATGCCTGACCTGAGCATAATTCTGTTCCAGCTGCACATAATTTTTTATCCTTTAAAGATTGTCATTATCATTTTAGCACCCGAAAGGGTGGAACTGAAAAGAATTCATAGTCTTTTTTTTAACAAAGAAGGAATTCATAGTTTCATGTTCCAAAGTGATGAATTCAGAAGAGTCAAATTGATAACCAAGCCATCTGACAAGTGCCCAAAAAGGGGTTTCTTTGTCAAAACTTAAATAAGAAATACTCCCTCCAGTCTACAATACAAGTCACCTCAACTAATCCATCAAAACCAAGAAAGGGTAGTTAACTCATAAAATTTGCCTTAAATTGGAGGAAAAAAAAATTCCAACTTTACCAATAAGTCATATTTAAACATTAATTACAAGGCATTGATCAAATGAAAAAAACATTTATTACAAGGCAAAATTGACAAATAAGCATTAATTGCTCACCAAATGACTTAAATTGTGGATCAAACCATTTTTCTAGAAACGACTTATATTATAGATTGGAGGAAATAACATAAAAATCCACTCTAAATTGTGGGTTTTGAGAGTAGAATGCAGGTCTATCAATATTGTTATAGCAGCCAATTAGCAATTTAGTCTTTAAAACTAGTTATTAGATATCATGATCTATCTAATAACTGAATATTGTAAACAATTGTCTCATTCACCTCAAATATAACTAAATTTAAAAACTGAAATAGTAAAGCAGACGCGAAGTGATGAAAAAATGGGGAAGATTTCACATATGCAAAGACTAAAGAGCAACAGAATTATGTGTGCTCTAGAAATTAAATATGCAAATGTTGTCATGTAGCATAGTAAGAAAAATCCTACAAACTATGCCAGGCAGCTAAAGTAGCAACATGGAATTATTTTTGTTCCCCGGTAACATATTTGGCGGATCACATATGGAAGAAGGAATTTTGAGCTTGATGCAAATGGCTAAAATATCTTATGCTTTATAAGATTATCAAGAAAATAAAAAGTTATTTTATGTCTATGTCCCTATCATATTTGTGACGTGGCGCTGGGAACACAAAATTTGGTGACCCCAACTTGCTTTGCTTTCCAGTAGAAACTTCAAATTAATATATTCAGTCTAGTACCCGGCATGGCAAAGGTGATAGTGCTGTGGAATTTATGTCCTGCACGATTAATATATCATAAAATAATGCGTGACATTCCCTTGTCTTAGTTCAAGACCGGGTTAGAAAAACTGAAATTAAAGGGAGAGGGAGTATAGGAATCTGCAAGTTCAAAATGATGTTGCCCAAAAAAATCCAATTTTTTGCAACCACTAGCATAATAGATCAAACCCTAGGGATAGAAGCTGCCAATTGATCACATCCATCAATGCATAGTGTTACCAAATCAGGAAGATGGCTAGACAAATTATCACTTAATCTAGGACAATCCTTCAATGTGAGATGTTTTAGTTGAGGAAAAGTATTTATGGGACATGAGCTCCCCCATTCATGCATGACAGGCATGTTTCTAATTTCCAGAATTTCAAAAGAAGGAATGGGTGGTGCCAAAGAAGTATCATCATTTCTCTTTTAGAACTCAGGTTTGATCTTCATCAATGCTTTAAATCCTTCGATCTGTAGACTCTGAAGAGAAGGTAGTTGCCCAAGTGGTGGCGGCAGGTTGCAATTGAAGAGATCACAAAGAATCAATTGAACCATTTTGCAGTGCAATGGGCATCCTAACCAATTTGAGAATGAAGTTGCTTTATATCCAATTTGTTTATTGAATCTGGTAGTGCCCCAGATAAGACATTGTAAAGTGATAATACCCGCAAGCACTTTGAGCTTTGAAAATCTGTTTGATGGCATAAACCCACCCCACTCTTTTGTTGGTTTAAATTCGAAGCAAAATTTCTAAGGAAGGATAAATTGGGGTGATTAAATGACAGCGAAGACTTTCTATGAAGCTGGGTCATAGTCAATTAGGCAACTAACAATACTTCCTCCGATCCACAATATAAATCACTTTAACTAATTCATTAGAATTAAGAAATTGTAGTTAACTTATTAAATTCGTCTTAAATGAAAAGAAATTTCCAACTTTATCCATATTAAATGAGGTATTAAAGGAGAGAGAAAAATATAAAGAATCATATTTAAACACTAATTACAGGGATAAAATTGTAACAAGCAAGCATTAATTACTCTCCAAGTGTCTTGTATTGTGGATGGGAGGGAGTAATTAACTACTTCTTTTGTCAAACCATTTAGGATTAACAAGTCAACTGCAAGCTGCCCAATCATAGACCTATCCATCATGTTTGGACCATGTCTGCAATTTAAATCTCACATTTATGTTTGTGTGTGGTTAAATTGACTGTTAAGGGGGGAAAAAAAGAAATGAAAAATACCAATGATCTTTGAGAATGCTGCCTGCAAGGGTTGATTTTTGGAGCAGGAAACCAAATTCGGGTTTTTTAAGATAATCTTAATATTATCCTAATCATTGGTTACTTTTATTTTTTATGATAATTTTTTCTTGTTTTGTTTTGTTTTGTTTAGTTTATGTTTGTTGTTTAGTTGCTTTAGGTTTGATTTCTTGCGTTTGTTGTTTTTAGATCTGTTTGTGTTTCATCTTGTCTCACGGCACCGGGTTTGTTAGAATGGATGATGATGGGTTTAAGTTGTTTTGGCTCGGCAACTTCTTTTTTTGGTTCTTCTTTGACTCTTTTATTTCAGCAGATAGATGTTTTTCTCAAATCCCACGTGGGATCCCACAAATGGTAGCCTTGATTAGTATAGCACTCCCTCCCTCCGGTCCATATTATAAAATCTAGTTGACTTTTATAAAGAGATTGATGAAGTTAAATAAATTACTTTAAAGTAGTTATACTTATGTTTTTTCTTTTTCAAACTAATTAACTTAATTTATAAACTAATATATAATATAATGATATACGACATATCTTATGATTAAGTGATTTATCTAGCTTCTTTAATCTCTCCAAAAAGTCAACTATCTTATATTTAAAACTGGAGAAAATATCACACAAGTACTCTATTGTGCTTATTACCTGGTTTGATATGAAGATGGTGGTTCATCAACCCCTTGAACCTTGATTAGAGCTTTCCTTTGCATAGTTGTAGCTGTTCAAGCTGCATGACATCTATAAAAATCTTTTGAGGATTTGGCCTATTACATCTCTCTTTCTTTTTCAGGACCTTTTCATTAGTTTTCCGTCTATTATATTGTTCTTGTTACATGTTTTCTATTTTGTTTCTAGTACAACTTCATTAAACTTTTGTTGTTCGTGAGTTAGGTATGATATGTACATCTAGGTTCAGAGAATTTATAAAGGTACTTACAAATTGCTCACTAATAAGACTCTCATATCTAGCTAACAAGATTTAATCTTACAACTTTGTGAGTTATAATTCAACCTCTTATTAAGTGGACTAACATTTGTTGGCCTCGAATCCATCTATTTAAAACAACACACAAATCAATAAAAATAGCACAGACCAACTACAAATACATTTCTCTCACAAGGAACAACTTGCCTCACTCCTCATATATAAACAACTATATAAAAACAGGGGAAACGGGAAAAAAACTACTCTCTCCCACCCTAATTAAAAAAGCTTCAGTGTATCTAAACACACATATTAAGAAAATATTGAAGTTTAGTTCATATGTAACAAATTATTTGTTCTTCACAGTTTTTCCCTCAATTTAATGCCGTCATTTTTTCAACTAACTAAATTCAAATATATTCCAGAAAATCAAAATTTTTTGTTAAGCCTAAAAACATATGAAATAAAAAAAAACAATTGCGTGTGGGTCCATATTACAGTTCGGTGCATTTTTGTTGGTACTTGGGACTTGAGACCCATATTACTGTTTCTTCTCCCTCCTATGCTGTTACATGAATGAAGTAAAAAGCCATGCAATTTTGGAAAATCAATAAAATTCCGCTTGTTCAAAAAACTGCAATATATAAATGTGAAAGACAGAGAAATAAGTGTGTGTGTGTGTGTGATGAGTGAGAATTACAATAAAATTGTAGTTTTGTTAAAAGAAAATGGCAATAATTTAAAAGCATCTGGTTTAGAATATAATGTGAAGACAGAGAAAGAGAATAACACTTGGAAATATACAAAACTTCTTGCTACGCTTCATTAGTTGGCTGAAGGTAGAATACGTAATTAATAGAAGACTTCATGCTTTCCCTTGTAAATTTCAAATGAGCAAAATTCACAGCAGGCTCTTACACGAAACCAGAAACAAATTACAGAAGATCCAAATAATGGCTGGAAAAAGAGAGGAGTTGAAATTTCTGTTACAAAAGATTTCTTAATACTTCGATCCTTAATATATAATCTCCTCAAATAATTTGGGTAGGTTAAAAAAATTAGATAAATTGGTTATTTATTAAAATTGTGTGTTGTTTTCTTTAAAATGCTATCTTAGATCATGTGCATTGAAACTATCCATTGATATATGCAAATTCCCTTAATATGTGTGATTAATAGAGATAGTTTAGAAAAAATGATAAATAGGAGGGGACAAAATGGGGTGAGACCTTATATTTAGAACCAAATCCAACCCTATATTTGAAACCAGAGATAGCATCTAGAAATCAGGCTTTTATTTGATTAAAAAAGTCATATATCTAATTGAATTCAAAATTTTTTTATTATTTGAAATTTCTTTAAAAAAATAAAAATAAGATGATGACACCATGATATATAGAGGTTCGGATCCAAAAATTGAATCCTACATCCTCTCCCCAAGCTGAAGCTTGAGAATTTTATAAGTGATTAGTACTCAAAGTACAATACATACAATTCATCCAACATTTACACACCCAACAAGGAACCATCATATAACAATGTACCACACACACTTTCACCAATGTATCTTTTGAAAAAAATAAATTAATGCACATGAGTTACACGATAAGAACACTTCCAGAAAATCACAGAATATTTTGTCAAGAAGTTGATGAACTTGATCAGATTTTGATGAGCTTTTATTCTCAGTGCAGGTTCAAGTCTGCAAATCCCTTGCTGTCTTTCTTGCTGATGCTGCATTTTAAGTATATGAAAGAGAAGTAAGTGCAAAGACAGAACAAGGAAGGGAGGGAAAATAGGGGGAAACAAAGCAAAAAAGAAATGGCAATCCGTTAACCTCAAGCAGCTAGCTAGCTCACTTTGATGCTTGTTAATCACAATCAAATCATACATAAGGTAGAACAATTAAACAAGCAGATTATAGGAGAAAGAAGAAATTAAAGGTTTTGGTTCAGTTCGAACCTCTTTAAAATAGGAATATCTCTTAATTAGAGCATTAGACTTTGTGAAGAAGAAGCGATGTGTTTGTTTTATCAATTAGAACTAACAAACCATTTTGGACTCTACCTGAAACAACCCCATAATAAAAAAAACTCAGAGAAGATAAAATGTAATTTAAAAAAAAAAACAAGAAATGGTATTTCTCATAAAGACAGAAACTTGTTTAGATAGGTACCTTCATGATTACTTTTTGGAATAATTCATCATTACATGATTGAATAATGCATGAGCCGCAAAACACCTGATGGAGAAACAAAACTTTTTGAAGCATTTCTTCATAGGAGATATATTGATATAAGCTTTGTAGAATCTGCATGATCCACATAATTTTGAGACCAAGGGGATTACTTTCACTAATCTTTGAAGTAATGACAATTTAAATTTAATAATAGACCATTTAAACGTGTTAAATCGTAATGAATTAATGTATCTAATGTAATGAATTAATGCTTTGAGCTACATCAATAAATGTTGATCCAAAATTCCTCGTTCTTTAATTTCATCAAATATTTATAATAACTTAATATAAACACAAGAGATTGCTATCTCAATTTCATCCATGAAGTTGCAAATTATAATACTTTAAGTTAGTTATAAAAATCACAATTTTATAGTCATCTGTATTTCATTAGGACAACAAAAACAAAAACAGAGTATAAAGTCGCTAAACATATATAGCATATTAAATTACAAAATGAAAAACCAAACACAATTATTAATACAAAAGACAGTTAGAATTGCAGTTCATTGTCATCATTCAAACTCAAAAATAATTATTTAGCCAAGATCAAAATCTATCAATGAGCACTTTCAGTTCTGCAGTTAAAACAATCGCACATTCAGTTTCAAAAAAAAAAAGAAAGAAAAGAAAAGAAAAAAGAAATGCTTACAACCACCTTAATTAGTTAATCACATGATCGGTGCGCAACAATTTCTGAAAATATAACTGTTTAAAAATCTTTAAAGATAACAATCATACTGATTTTCTCAATATATAAAAGGTCAATTTAACTATTATTTGAAATAATTTATAGACTTGGTGAATTTATGGAAAAAGAAAAAGGAAACGAAAAGGCAAGTAAAGAAAAATAGCTAAAGTATGTTTTGGAAAACAAAACAGAGAAAGAGAGAGCTGGAATCCGATACACAACAAAATAAGTTTGTTAAAATCATATGAATTACCAACAGGTTAACCGATGTAAGAAGCGATTCCAACAATGTAAGTCAAATAATATTGAGAAACATTTATGTGGAAGCATAATTGTCTCTCTAAATCCATTTATTAACTATAAAAATGCAATACTTGGGAATATAGATAAATACCTGGTGGAAAATTGCATCTCATGACGAGTAATATAGACTGATGTGTGGGATGTGGGATATCTGGCGAAGAAGTTGTTCATCCTTGCTATGGTATTTTTCTTCAAGCAATGGACAGTCCCAAATGTGAAGCTTTCTCAAAGAAGCAGGCAGCTTTTCTCCTGACAATTTCTCCAGCTTGTCACAAAACATGATGTTGAGTTGTTGGAGAGAGGTTAGGTGTTGAAGTCCAGTGCAATTCAATGTCTCCAAGTAATTACAGCGAATAAGCTCAAGCGTTGTAAGATTGGTTGGAAGAGAATAGCTCTCTGGGAAACACTTGACATCACTACCATATGGACTATCAGTAACAAGGTAAGTGATATTACTTGGGAGGTGCCACCTTGCATGATGGGATAATAGATTTTCACACCATCGAATATGAAGTTCCCTCAAACTTGGCACAAGGATCCCTTCTGGAAATTCTTCCACCATATGACCATCTAAGTGTAGCTTTCTTAAATTTGGGAGAAGAGCTTCCATGTCATCCGACGTAAACTTCAAAGAACCACATAGTTGTATAGTAACAGACTGGAGATTTGAAGAGGAACATTTGAACTCATCACAAAATCGACATTTTCAGATTCATATATCTTTAAATGTTGTAATGATGTGGGCAAATGAATCGTGAGCGATGTATTGAAGCAATCACCAATAGTTAATTGTTGCAAAAGAGAATATTTAGAGAGCTCCTCCAGCATCCGACCTCCTGAAGTTTGTAGCTTGCAAAGAGAATGATGTAACTCTTGCTCTTGCCATACCACATTTTCACTTCCCCTTATCTTTAAATTCTGAAGTCTGGGACACCTCGGAGTACAAGAAGAAAACAATGGACAACGGTCAATTCTCAGCGTTTCTAAAGAAAGCAATTGGCAGGGTAAATTTCCAACTAACTTTGGGCATTCATATAGATCGAGTTGTTGGAGTTTAGGGAAAGCTTCTGTGTCAATGGAATGCCATGCTCCCAGGAAGACATATCTGTAAACTGAAGACATTCAAGGGATGGAAATGGTATTGTGGAAGCAAAATCATTGCCCTTCAACAACTCTTCACCAATGCTTACTACCCTTTCTAATCTATAAATATATAATTTCTTCAGAGAGGGGAGCTGCCCGAGGGGTGGTGGCATGCAACAGTTTTCACAATTCTGCAGTCCCAAACAAGTCATGTTGTGGTAGGAAGGGCTTCCAAACCAATCCGAAAACAATGTTCCTTTATAATACTTAATTATCAACTTTTCTAAATCCCAATGAGGTTGAAGATTGACCAAAATTTCTCTCTCAGTTGTTGAATCTTCCGCGTCACCATCGATCGACCATGATAATGTTAAGCCTTTCACATGCTTCTTCTCTATCATCCTCGCTTCAGAGGCTTCATTTCCATTCATGACATTCTGTAATTTGCTAATTACAATTGAACCCTTCAAACTTGACATTCTTCCCAATTCTCGAATCCCATTCTCTTGCTTTTTGCCAACAACGAGTTCACTCAAAAATCATAAATCTTTTAAGTTACCCATTCCCCTTGGCATTTCTTTCAAACAAGTCCCTCTTACATCAAGATTCCGCAAGTTTACAATGTTGCAAGCTCAATGTTTGTAGATTGTATAATTTGCACAATGAGTCAGGCAAGCTCACAATTTCAGATAAGTTAGACAAATCAAAATGGCGAAGATTTACAAGATCTTGCATGTCACTTGGTAGAGTCTTGAAAATATAACAACCACACAATTTCAACACTTGTAAATTTTTCAACTTACAGATTGAGTCAGGCAAACTTTCAATTCTTGTATATGATAGATCCAAATACCGCAAATGGATGAATTCCCCAATTGACTCAGGAACTATCTCTAAAGCAAATAGACCCTGAAGTGACAACGTTCGCAGGTACTTTAGATTCAATGATAGAATATGAAAAGCATCTCCAATAGAACTAGGGATTTTACAAAAATCCAATCCTATGAAAGTTCGTAAGCCTTTTAATTTTTCAAAAACCTCATGATCTAAGCATGCATAATTTTGAAAGTTGCAAGATAAATGGCGTGTCTTATTGCCAATTTTGTTTCCTTTCTCCCCTAATCTAAAGTAGAAGTCTCCAGCAACATGAGTTGCTAACTCATGAATGAGATCATGCATTACAAAGCACCAGCCATCTTTTAGTCTACCCTCATTAAAGTCCACATCTATTTTAGGCAAGGGTTGAAAGAACGATCTTGAAGTTAAATCATCAAAGTACCCATAACCAACTTCTTCGAAAGTCATGTTACCGTTTGACGGCTGCAAAAAACCTTCCGCCATCCACATCAATATCAATTCCTCCTTATCAAATTGATAATCCTCTGAAAATAAAGAACAATAAGCAAAGCATTGTTTTAAATGGGGAGGGAGATAATAATAACTAACTTTTAGTACTGGAATGATCTCATTGTCCAATGAATCCCATATGGAGTCTTTCAAAATATTATTCCAGTTTTCAAAGTCAGGCTTTGATCGAAAAAGTCCCCCAAGCAATTTTGCAGCTAAAGGCAATCCTTTGCACTTTCTGGCAACATCTCTTCCAATTTTTTCTAAGCATGAATTCACGGTTGATGAATCTCTAAAAGGTAAAGCGTGTGCAGTAAAAATTGACAAACAGTCTTTGTCAGATAAGACATTTAGAGGATAAAATGATGAGATAGTTTTAACCATCAAAGCAACATGTTCAAGACGAGTTGTAACAAGAATTTTACATCCTTCCACTCCATTATGAAGCAAATTCCTCAAAGTATCCCATTCAGTGTAATTGATATTCCAGACATCATCAAGAACAACTAAAAACTTTTTTCCCTTTAACCTCTCCGCCAAATGATGGTGAAGAAGATTGTAATCCATATTATCACAGACAAAATCAGAAGTGATAGATTTTATTATAGTATGTGCTATTTTCACAAGATCAAATGCTTTTGAAACACAAACCCATATGGCAAGATCAAATTTTGGCTTCACATCTTTATCATTATAAACTAATTGAACTAAAGTGGTCTTCCCAACCCCGCCCATGCCCACAACGGGGATTACAGACAGCAACTGATCACCCTCACCATTAAAAATAAGCTTAATTAGATCTTCTTTTTCTTTCACCCTTCCATGCACTTCAGAGACTTTCACAGCAGATATAACAGGAGTCCTCCATGACAAAGTTTCTGTTCCAGTGGTCTTCTCCAAATTAAGGGCATCTTTTTGTCCCAGAATAAGTTCAATCTTATCAGTGATAGCTTCTAACTTATTTGCTATGCTTGTATCACGCAGATTAAGAGAAGCAAAGGGGAAATAGCGCACCTTTTTCTGAGTGGCAGCTGGAGTGGAAATTTCATCCATCAAGTCATCCAAGTCATAAACAGCATCTTTGAGTTCGTCTAACCATTCTTTAACAGCAGAAACCTTGAATTGTTTCAGTTCAGCATCGTTGAGCACACACGTTGCAGCAAGCAAGTTTGGCTTCAAATGATTAAAGAGCTTGTTACTAAGCTTCTTTCCACAAATGACGTTGATTAAGTCAGCCTGTTTGGGGGTTAACCTCTCCAAAAGCACATTGAAGAAAGAAGAGAGAAGAGCTCCTCCTACAAGTGATGCCATGATCTCTTTGGGAATGACTGATATTTCTGAAAACAACGGAAATCCTCGCAACTTGCACGGGAGGGGAGATGAAATAGTACAGGGGAACTCGATTTTATATGATTCCAAAAGCTAGTTGAATCAAGAATGAAAAGGGCTGTTACACTAGTATACTACAAATACTTGGATTTTTTAAATAATAAGTTTATTTCTTACCCGATAACAATTACAACATTACTTTTATTTTACATTTTTTTGCCAGCAGTTTTATTTTACATTTAATAGTTAAAAAATTATAAAAGTGCGGAGACTGGGTCCTTGAATGGTTGGTTGGATTCTGAATTAAAAAGAAAAAAAAAGAAAAGAAGAGAGAGAGAGAAGAAGAAGAAGAATGGTTGGTTGGACAGTGACAAAACAAAGGCCATGAATATAGTGCAAAGAAATGGACAGGACGCGGCTTGTTAAAAGTCGCAGAGATGTGGACAGACGTAAATAAAACCGATTTTTTTTTTTGGGTACATTTTTTGTAAACCAGTTCAATTAATATATATATATATATATATAAAGTTAAGATGTAAATTTACTAATCAAGTTTTATCTAAGGAGCGTCTAACACAGATATATTTTAGAAGGGGTAAAAATACTAATGAATAATTAAAAAGGATGCATCTAATACAAAACTGTTACATTTGATCTAACGCTGTTAGGGATTTTCTTCTCTTATAATTTAACGTCGTTAGGTCAAATTTAACGATTTTGTGTTGAATGCATCATTTTTAATTGTTCATTGGTATTTTTACCACCTCTAAGACATATTTATATCAGAAGCTCCTCAAACAAAACTTTATTGATAAATTTACACCTTAATCTATATATATATATATATATTTCATCCCTCTGGTAATGACTTGGCCTTCCACAATAAAATGACATTTTAAACTGGGGGAAAGCCCCCACAATAAAATTTTTATTAGTTAGAAGGGTTGAATATATTAAGAGACCAGTTGGGCAATAAATTAAAAGTACACATCTTTTCATTGACTTCATCTTCACGGAAAGATCAGAAAATACATATCCAAATCACTATAAAATTTATAGAAAGACGGCACTTTCTATGTCATTTTTATAAACGGTTAACGTTAGTTGATTTAATAATTATGTTATTTTTATATAATTTTGAAAATTTTATTACTATTATTGATAAAAGTTTATGGTTAAATTTACGTTTTTTTTGTCCCTTCGGGGACATCCGATAAATTTACGTCTTTTTCACTAACTCCAAATATTTTCACGGAGAGTTTTTTCTTATGAAGAGATGTAGGACAATAATTGAACCGCGTGGGATCATATTGCCTTTGTGGAGGGTCTTTTCATTGGTTGACTACTTATCTTAAATCAGGAACACAGAGTTGGGTTTTGGGAATTAAATGACTCCTGAACTTTCTTAAGCAAAATGATATGAACGAGGAATCCGGATTCTCTCACACACGCTCTCCCATCCTTTGCCACCCTCGTATACAAAATCACACCATTTTGGGTATAAATTATTAGGGTGTTCTATCTTTTGTTGAAAAAAAAAAATAATATTGAAGCTTCTTAAATATTTTTTTAATAGTATCTAATATTCTAAAATATTTTTTATTCATTATGTAATATAAAATAATTTTTCAAGAGCATCCAGTATCTAACAAACTATATACTAAAATATTTTCTCCAATAGCAATAATGGGACCGTATGGGGCCATATGTCACTATGACATAAGTCTTTATAATACTAATGTCAATTTTTACTTAAATCAATAAGTTTGTTCAGAAAATTTTTGTTTCTTCATCAACCTCCACCAATATTAATAGGTGGAGGAGGAAAATTAGGTGATGTAGATCTTTGCATATAATTGATCAGAATGGATTCAGTTTATATTTAAAATAGAAAAGAGTTACCGTAAAGAAACCCCAAATGTTATTTAAAAAAACAAAAGAAAAGGAACCCCTAAACCTCATCTACTTGAAGTGTGGGATAGTCTTTTTTGCTTAAACAATATGCAATGAGATCCTATGTAGACTTTCTTGGCCCAATAAAACTTTCGGTAAATTTTCAGAGAAAATAACTTCAAGGTCCTAATTAAGAAAAATAATATCATAATAGTCTCATGATTTGTCAATAGCTGCTCTTTCACTTGTCAATTGTTTCCTTTTCATTTATCATTGACAAACTATGAAACTTTGATGATATTATTTTCATTATTTGGGAGATTGGTGTCATTTTTTATAATTTTTAAGGTCCACTTATTGGGTCTTTTTTCAATAAATACGTAGAATAATTGTTATTTTTGTATTGAGATCAAAGTAGTCTAACTATAAAGTCTAAATTAAAATTGGATGATTCAGACCAAAAAAAATAAAATTGGATGGAATCAATGTAAATTTTGTATTTATAAGCTTTTAAAATGATGAGTTTATCTTTTTTACATGATAACAATTAGAAGAATATTTTTATTTTAGATTATATGTTTTGTATAAAAATAAGAAATTGTTAAAAAATATAAAAGATTATGAGTGAGATTTGGTGCATGAACTGAATCCTTTTTTAGTAAAAGCAAAATAACCGCCAACAAAAGTGGATCCAGTTAGTAAAAGAATTGGCTCATAACCATAAAGTTATGAGTTCGAATCCGGCTGATGTGAGAACCTTATTGATGGATGATCTATAAGTACTTCTATAAGTATTCGGAGGCATACCCTGACTCTGGTGAGCCCCGGAACCTAACTCATCTAAAAGAGTAAAAACAAAATGACATTAAGGCTAAATGTGATTTTTATAAATGATAGTACAAAATGTTACTTCAATCAAATGTAGGAGTATGAAAGAGTTAACTAAAATTAAATTGATGGGAAACAATTGGCGAAAGAGAAGAGATATTGTGATGTAGACATTTAATGGGGAGAAAATTAGGGGGGGAAGAATATTATGAGGAAAAATTTCAAAAATCGTTAATTTATTTACGATTTTTGGAAGTTTTCATTCCTAATATTCCTTCCTCCATATTTTCCTATCGCTTTTCTCTCTATCCAAATATAAGGATGAATAAAAAGAGGTGGAACGGCCTATTCTCTTACAGTTAGAAGGATTTAGTCCTAAACACCGAGTGGATCGGCCTTTCCGCTTCCTGGCGGCATGAGTTTTGGATGAGCGGTTCTCACCTTTTGTTTTAGAAAACTTAAAGAATGACCTAACATGGACAGAAAATGTTTGCCAATTTACTGCAGCTTGTGGTAAGTGGAATGGGCAGGTATTTGGTTATACTAATGCAAGAAAGAGAAAGCTTCTAAGTAGACTGAATGGGATTACAAAAACTGAGGCTACGTTCGGCTTAACTTTGGAACTTGAAGAACTTCAGAATCTCTTTGGAAGCAATTGGAGGAGGTTCTCTTATAAAAGTCATTGCTATGGGCTCAAAAAGCAAGAAGGAGTGGAAGGTAAATGGAGATAGGAATACTTGGTATTTTCACTCGCGTGCTAAAAGACGGAAGATAAACTTCATTGGTGCTTTGAGAGGTAATGATGACGTTTGGGTGTATGATTACGAACAGATTAAAACCATGAATGTATCCTTTTTCTCATCATTATTCATGGAAGATCAAACCAAGCAGCCGCCTCTAATTTGTCCTACTACTTACCCATGCATTGAAACTGAAGAGCTAAGTATCCTAGGTCAGGATATTACTATAGCAGAAATGAAGCATGCCTTATTTAGTATGGGAGCATTGAAGGCGTCAGGTCCTAATGGTTTGAATGCTCTGTTTTACCAGAGCCAATGGCAAGTAGTAGAGAATTCCATGTGTGACTTTAGTAAGTCTGTATGAAGATCTCCAACTCAAATCTAGTCAATCAATGGTACATAATTGTGCTTATTCCAAAGAAGGATCATCCGGAAGGCGTGCAGGATTTGCAACCAATTAGTTTACGTAATGTGCTATTCAAGATTATTACTAAAGTAATTGCAAATAGAATTAAAGTGGTGTTACCGCAGATTATTAGTCCTCATCAATGCAGCATTGTTCCTGGAAGACAGAGCTTTGATAATATTATAGTTGCCCATGAAGTTATTCACTCGATGCAAAATTTGCAGGGGAAACGGGGTTATATGGCCATAAAAATTGATTTGAATAAAACTTACGATTGAGTAAACTTGCTTTTTCTTCGGGATTGCCTAAGGGATCTCAATTTGCCAAGTTCTTTAATTGATGTCATATTCACTTGTGTATCTACTCTAAGTATGCAGCTTTTATGGAATGGTGAAAGAGCCAGTTTATTTACCTCTACTAGAGGTGTTCGACAAGGAGATCCTCTTTTGTCGTATCTCTTTGTTATATACATGAAACAATCGGCCCCCTTAATTCAAGAGCGTATAGGAAATGGAGCTTGGAGACCTATTAATTTATGTAAGAATGGTCCTCCTATCTCTCACTTTTTTTTTGCTGATGATATTGTTTTATTTGTCGAAGCAACTGTGTATCAAGCAACAGAGGTCAAGAATTGTCTTGACAATTTTGTATGGCATCGGGATTGAAAGTGAATGCTTCCAAGACACGTGTCTTCTTTTCTAAGAATGTGAATCATACACAGAGGACTAAGCTTTGCAATATGTTGGGTTTCCAAGTGACTCCTGACCTTAGGAAGTATCTTGGAGTACCTCTTCATCATGAACGCGTCACAAAGTGTAGTTATCAAGCTATTATAGATAAGGTGCGTAAAAGGCTATCTAGTTGGAAAGCACCTTCCTTGTCCTTAACAGGGAGAACCACACTAGTATCTTCTGTCACTTCTGCCATTCCAAGGTATAATATGCAAACAGTTTCTGTGCCTAAGGAATGTGTGAAGATATTGAAAACCAGAATAGGAGTTTTTTATGCGATACAACTAATAAAAGAAAGACGCATCTTGTGGCCTGGGATACTATCTGTAAACCTAAGATAAATAGGGGGCTTGGTTTGAAGTATCTTTATTGCCAAAACCAAACTTACATGGTGAAGTTAGGGTAGAACCTTATTAAACGACGTGATGATTTATGGGTTAGGGTGTTGCATAGTAAGTACAGGTGTGGCGATGACTTAATGCCAAAAATTGATCCATCTAGACCTGGTTCTAATGCTTGGTCGGGCATTAAGAAGATATGAGAAGTTATAGCGAAAGGAACAACTATAGATCCTAATTCTAGTTGTGTATGATGGAAACATGACCGACATGGGGAGTTTAGCGTCAAGTCTGCGTACCAAGTTTTGGCTAAGATTCCTACTGAGAAGGACCAGTCATGGCAACAAATTTGAAAGTTACATATAATGCCCTGTTGCAAATCTTTTATGTGGCTTGCTCTCTACAATAAACTTCTCATTAATGAAGAGAGTGTCCATAGAGGAATGGGGGTTGATAGCAATTGCATTTCGTGTGGTGTTGTATCTAAAAGCTTAATTCACGTTTTGCATGATTGCACGAAAACCAGGAAGTTTTGGATAGAGGTGGTGGACCCAATTATTATGCATAGTTTCTTCAAATTAGATCTTGGAGCATGAAAGAATATTCGTATTCTTTATGACTAGGGGAAGGAGGGTTGGTGTGAGTTCTTTTCTATAGCCTGCTGGCCTATCTGGCAACGACGTAATGCTAGAATCTTCGAGTACACTATAACAAGCAATGAAACTATTAAATATAGAGCTGAATCAATTCTTAGCTCCTTGTCAAAAGTAAGGAATTTGTTGAAGAGAGTTAATTTGAACGAGCATCCTTTTAAACTAACTCTACTACATGGGCTCCATTGAGTCTTGGATGGGTAAAGTTGAATGTGGATGGGGCTTACTCACAGAACCATGTGGTGGCTTGTGGTGGTGTTCTTCGTGATGATAAAGGTACTCTCAAGGAAGGTTTCATGTTCAAAGCAGACGAGCCTGCTGATAGTTTACAAGTTGAGCTATGGGCTGTCCTTTTTTGTCTCAAGATGTGTTGGGATTCCGGAGAGCGAAGAGTGGTGGTAGAAACAGATGCTGAGGAGGTGGCTTCGTTGATCCACGACTCTGCTCCGATGAGCCATCCTGATGCTATTGTAGTAAATAAGATCAAGAGCATGATGCTTAGAGAATGGGAGGTAGATGTTCATAGGATCCCTAGAAGTGATAATATGACTGTTGATTACGTTGCTAAGCAAGCATTGAGTGCATGACCAAGTCTTCATCATTTTCGTGTCATGTTCGGATGCTTGTCTAAATTCCTGGATAAGGATAGTACAGTGTAAGGTGGGTCTAGTAGTGGTATAGGTTAAGGGCTTTCCCTCCTCTTTATGTATAAAAAAAAAACAGAGAAGGAGATGGAGAATGATAGTTGATCTATGTGGGGACAACGTGTGCGCGGAGTTGATTGTTGGGTTTTGGGAATTAACCTGTAAACTTTCTAAGCTAAAATGATATTTATCCATTTTTAATAAAAGTTGCTCTTGGTTCTGAATATAATATATATTTTTTATATTTGTCAATTATTTTCTAATTTATCCCTATTGATGTTTCCTCAACAATAACCAAGGATGAGAGAAAATGGAGGAATTAAGAAAGATGACTAGGGTGCTTTATAAAATACATGTCATATTAACTAATTTCATTAATCTAATCAAATTAGCTAAATATGTCTTATATTATTATATTATGGACCAGAGGGAGTATGAACAAGGAAGTAATTAAAGTTAGTGAGATAGCACCAATGCACACTGAGCAATTTCAAAGAAAAGGGTCGGAGCCATCTAGGTCAACTAACCCTTAACCCTTCTTAAGTCTTGATTATTAAGGATGTAGCTGCGTGTGGAATTGATAATTAGGTTCTTTTTGCTGGGTGAATGATAGGAAAAAAAGAAAAAATTAATTATTTGTAACTCAGCCCTTAAAGTTTTTCAATTTTTTAAAAAAAGATCTAAGTCTCATAACTCGTCATATGTGGTGATGACTGTTGAAAAATGTGTTTATTTGACATTCTTATCAATGACACATAAGCAAAAATGTCAACTTTTCCCTACCTCCTCACCTTTGCCGTACTTTATTAATTTTTATTCTTACTCTTTTACAATCATTTTTATTACAATTGTAACACCCCAAATTTTATTTGCTAATATGTCTTGTACTTAATTGTGGCATTTAATGAAATGAAATGGTGAATATTCATGACTATAGGAATAAACACTGAAAATTTGAAATATGAACAGTGCTGTCAGTGAAATGTTCTGCGAGGCAGTGAGCTTGTCAGGTGGTTTTGGATGAACAAATGATGACTAAAAGTTGTGAAATTTTACAAGATGAAAGTAGACATCCTAAAATTTAATTTGTTAGGTCATATGAATTATTTGGAGTTGTGCACAAAGAGTTATGAATTTTTGAATTTAGCTCAGTGCAACTAGCCAACATTCGTGACAGCTTCCAAAAACAAAAATTCCAGGAAGTGTGAGTTTCTAGTTAGCTAAAGGCTATATTTCTCCTTGAAACTAGATTTAACAAGGGTCATATAGCCTTTGGAATCACTCCAATTGAGGTTCTACAAATAAAGTTATGATTTTTTAAAGTTTGGTAAGAAAATCTGCTAAAATTCCCAATTGTTGTGAATTTGGAAAAAAGGAATGTAATGACAATTATGTAAATTGTGGAATAAAGAAAATAGGAGGGGAAATAATTATTTTGATTGTGTAAATGCCAAATGTCATTATTTTAAGGCAAGGGATTTAATTATAATTGCTAAAATTGGAGCACATGTTTAAATTGCAATAAAATATTTTATGTTGACTAAAGGAATGAGATAATTGTAGAAAACCCAATTATTGCATGAAGGACCCATCTAGGCATCAACTTGGGCCAAGTAAAGAGGAGGAATTGGTTCAAATATAAGGAAAAATATGACACAAGAATTAATAAGGGATAAGGTTAAATAAAAGTTGTCATAAAATTTTTTACACAAACATACTTTTAAAGAAAGAAAAAGGAGATATTTTAAATGGCTTCATCCCTTTTTCCCATTTCATTTTCACGAGCAAGCATAAGGAGAGAGAGAGAGAGAGAGAGAGAGAGAGAGAGAGTCATAAGGAGCTTGAGAGAACTAGGGTTTCAAGAGAGCTCAAAGAAGCACAAATTCAAGGTAAGACTTGTTGTTCCTGGTGATTTAGCTTCCCAATTTGTGTAGTTCCCTCTGTAAGCTCTTGTTCTTCATGGAATCTATGTTTAACAAGCTAATCTTCAAGGTTTAAGAGGGAGAAGGTGACGCCCTATAGAGAGGAAGTTGAGAATCAAGAGATAATCACAAGAACTTTATTCCTCTTGGTTAATATGTTGTTGTTGTGGTAGTTATTGTTGATATTGGCTTGATTTGTGGTTGTTCCTCTTGATTTTGTAAAATTTGGGATGTAAAACCCTAAGGGGTTATATTGTCCAAATTTCCTCAAATCAAGTTCAATTAGTGTTTAAATGGTTAATCAAGTGATTAGGAGAGAAAAGGAAGAAGCTTTAAAGGTTAAATTTCAAAATCACAACTTCCCCTTTATCTTAGAGAAGTTTCGGCTGAAAGAGGCAAGCTACACCCAAGAGGGGGTGAATTGGGTGATGTGATAAATTTTTCGGTTGATGCGGTGATATGAAAATAACTATAGATAAAGTAGAGATGAGAAGATTAGCACACAAAGAGTTATACTGATTCGGCCCAAAACACAGGCCTATGTCCAGTCCTTAGAGATCAAGACCTACTGAGATTTTCACTATTTTTCCAAGATTCAGTGGGCTCTCAGAACACCACAAAATAACAATTGTCCTTGAATGGACTACGAACAGAAATATTCTAACATCTAGAAATTTCTCTCCCCTTACGACAAGTCTTACGTGTAAAAACAAACCTATGACATTTCTCTCTTGCTTACGTATACAAGTCTTATGAGCAGCAACGTTCTCTCCTGCTTACACCTCTGTAAGTCTTATGAGTAGCAACGTTCTCTACTGCTTGTACCTTGTAAGTTTTATGAGCAAAAGGTCCTCCTAGGAATTCTCTCAACTGCTTTTCTCATAAGGATATCTACCCTCTCAAGGTCCCTGTACCTTGAGATCAAATTACAATAGAATTTGAAGTGTATACAAACTCTCTCACAGAGCAAATATGATAAACATTGAAATACAATATGAAGACAGAGAAAATATGAATAACAGAGACTCGTGAATTTTCTTGTGTGTATTCTCGTTGTAAGTTCTTGTTTTATGCTCTCTGAAACTCTGTACTTATAGTCAGAAGATTTTGTCCGTTGAATGATAGTCGTTGTGGAGCGGAGTGATTCACTGTGAAATAGGATGCCTACGTTTGAAATCTTTGAACAAGATATCGTGGGTGGTAGGTACATGCTTGGTAGTTGGTCGTAATGATTTTGTCCGCCGTTGTTTGACTTCCTCTATGACTTTCTAATTCAAACGATCAACCTCCTGTTTCTCACTTGAAATATATGTTAAATGAGGTTAGATAATAAAAACAAGTGAAAATAGAATGAATAAATAAGATTAAACCATGTTCGGATTGATCGCTGGGTGCATTCTTGCTTCTGACAGAGCATCACTCGAGTGCAAAGAGGGATCACTCGAGTGCAATACCATATTTTCTCTTCTTGCTTCAGCTTTTCACTTACACTTCCATGTGATTTTGAGAGAGTGCATTTTCACACTTGCGAGTGATATGGGTCCTCACTCGAGTGCATCCGGTCTCACTCAAGTGCACTTGTATTTTGCACTATAAGCTCTTGTCTCTGGATAACACTTGTATCCAATTTATCAAGAGTATGATTTTGCACTTACAGGTTATGTGGGTCCTCACTCAAGTGCACTGATCCTCACTCGAGTGCATGGTATATTCTTGTATAATATACCCTTTTGATTCAGTACTTGCATCAGAAATTGAGAGAGTTAGATTTCTCACTCACGGGTGCTGAGGTATCACTCGAGTACACTTAATCTCCATGCTCTGGCTGACTCTCGGGCAAACACTTCTGCACTTTACTCACGTGGACTCGAGTGCAATTTTCACTTTCGCTTGTATTTGCTCTCGGGTACTCACTTCTTGTATCACACTTTCTAGGACTCGAGTGAACTTGAGCCTATTACTCGAGTGTTGATTCCATGCTCGAGTGCAACACTGATTTCCTGTCTCTATTTTGCTCTCTGTCAAACACTTGCACGAGTGTGCCTTCATGCTCAGGTACAAATCAGTTCATCACTCGAGTGCTGTTGTCATCACTCGAGTTGTCCTGGTATTTTTCAGCTAGAGTTTGCTTCTGTCAAACACTTCCAGTCTAACACTTACTTGTGCTCGAGTGAAAAAGTGCTTATCACTCGAGTGCTAGCTCCATCACTCGAGTGCATCAGTTAAAATCACAGCAATGACTTCTGAACTTTGTGAGATGCATTTGATAACATTTTCAACCATTCTCTAAACTTGTAAAAACATGATTTGCTTATCACAACATACAATAATCTTTTGTTATCATCAAAACTTGGAATCTAACATCCAGACTTGGTGTGGGGGAATAGAGCTGGAATTTGAGCAATTTGATGGTTCCATCGTGTTCAGGAGGGAAAACTGTGTAGGATTGATGTTGAACACTTTGTGAGAAAAGCCCTAAAATATGAAGTTGCAAAAATAGCCTTAAAACCCTAAATAGGGTTGTCAAGGGCAAAAATATCATTTGGCAATGATTTTGCAAAAACTAAGGTAAAAAATGGATTCCTTGGGTGAAAATATATAAGAATAGCCTGGGTTAAAATTTTTAAAATTGTACGGTCAGATCGGGTACGGAGGGCCTAGACCAGGTCCCTAGGGGCATTTTAGTAATTTTACAGAATTGGACTAATAATATAACCAACAAAAACAATTTGGAAAAGTCTAGAGTGGTACATGAATGGGTATTAACCTAATTCTTGTACATTTGAAATTTTAGGACCAGATTGATAGCTCGAGCCGTTGACACAAAAATCGAGGAACCTGTTTTCGGTTACAAAAAGGGACCCAAGGTAGTAACTCTTTCTTTCATACATTATGTCAATGTTTATATGGTTTGTATATGTCATCTTCCATAATATGTATAATGCGTAGTGCCTACGAGTACACTGAACATGACTAAACATAGTGCCTACAGGTACACTGGTATGCCCAGTTGGTGGCCTCGAGCCCAACTGAGGTGCAGAACGAGTAGGGGTTGCAACAGTGGCTGGCTCTAAACATTTCTGACTGAATCGAATTGCACTGAACTGTATTGGGTGTTAGTATAATATTGCTGTATATGGTACATGACATATTTCTTATTGCATTTTTTATGATAGATTATCTGTTACTATTGAGATTCTTTTGAATCTCACTCTTTTTCAAATAAATAAATATTCCAGCAGAAGCTAGTGGCTCCAAGGGCAAAACGGCGAATACGGGCAGTTGAGGTGTTCGGATGCCGCGATAGGAGCTGTTTGGTTATGTTAGTTTAATTTTAAAATTTTGGACATTTTGTATATATATTATTAAACTCTGTGGGGAGACTCCTGTAAGGTAATCAAGTACCTTATATGAATAATATCAGTATATTTAAGCTATTCTTGTGTTGCTCACTAAACTACGTAAAGACTACTATGGTTAATATCAATGATAAGTGGTATGTAAGACGGGGTCTTACAACAGTAATTTCTTTACTCTCTTATTCTATATTTTCCCATAAATAGGGGTATTTTTATCAGAAAATTACAATTTTATCATATTTATTATCCTTAACCGCCGCTTTAATCAGAAAATTACAATTTTTTCATATTTATTATCCTTAACGCCGCTTTGATCTATATTATTCGGTTGAGTATTACTTACAAAAAGGAACTGAAGAGTATTATATAGCACCAATGCATATTGAGCGATGTCATAGAAAAGGATTGTCTCCATCGCGCAGCCAAAAATCTAGTGAGTTGGTAGTTGATACTATGTGGGATCATTTGAAGAGATGTTTGTAAAAAGGTCTTTTATTAAAAAGCCCAAAAAGAAAGGCAGTCTATAAATTTATTAAAATTGTATATTAAAAATTCACTTTTAAATTGATTAAATTTGAAAAAAAAGTTTTGGCCCAAGTCAATTTGGGACTTCAGTGAGTTTCTTGCTTCTCAAAGTGATGCTAAACATAGCTAATTAGCTGTGTAACTTGTGTCTTTTTTTTTTTTTTAAAACCCCATACTTCATGTCTATTTTGGAGACATAAATGAAAAGCCCTCGGGGCTCCTTTGTTAACTGATGGCAACAATACTAAAAAAAAATCCCGATGGGAACAATTAGTCAAAGCGAACAGATGGTTTGTTTGATTCTATTTTTAAATTTTTATTCTTAAAAATAATTTTATAAAACAGTTTTTGTAAACAAATTTTAAAAATAAAAAAACTGTTCAGATGGTTTTGAAAAATATGTTTTTGAATTGAAAATGTGGTGCAGTTACCAGTAATGACATTGCGGTAAGTGTTGGGTAATGTAGTGTCGATAATAGATAAGTTGTAACCTTAAAAAATAAAAAATAAGAAAATAAAAATAAGAAAATAATTAAAAATTGTTTAATTTTATTATTTTATTATTTTTAAAATAAAAAACAATTTTTAAAAACAAAATCGAACATCTCCTAAATAATATTTTGAAGGAGACATTTGCGAAGATTAGGTGGAGAACAATAATTGATCCGGTTGGGGACTGCCTTGCTTTTTGAAAGAAGAGTTGTCGTACTCAAGTTAGTTTACAGTCATAAAAGTGTGTAGACCGGAACACGCTGACCCCACTGGGTGCCAATGCATACAAATCCTACCAGAGATCAATGCACGCAGATTGACCTTATAAACGAAAAAATCTGTTTTTATTATGGGTGTTTAAATTCAGGACGGGATTGGGATCATCCATTTTCGGTTCCTATTTTGGGATTGGTTAGGATTGGGATGTCATTTCTGGTCCTGGGAAATTCTCGGGACAACCGGAATTGGGAATTTTCAGTTTTAATAATATAATTATATTAGTTAAATTGTTTATAATTTAGTGTTTAAAGTGATTATTTAATATCTAATAATGTCATAAAAATCACACAAATTGAGCTAGAATTGAAGAATAACATATTATTATTAATATTATTATCACATTTATCATTTTTGTTATTATCTTTATACATTATATAGGTAGGATTTGTTTCACGATACATACGATTTAACTCTAACTAAATATGTAATATACATTTTATCAAATGATAACTTAATTTATGAGATAAAAATACAAAAATAAAATAATAACATATTTTTTAAGGAAAAAAGAAAAAGTAAAAAAAACCCAGGACCGGGAATTCCCGGGATCACAAGGTGTGATCCCGGTCCCGGTTTCCCCGGTCCCGGCAAGGACGGGCAATTCCCGGGATAAAATGTCCGGGACTGGGCCGGGACAACCGGGACCGGGATACTTTGAACACCCCTAGTTTTTATGATTTGAACTGTAACTAATTTATCCCCCAAACAAAACCTTTTTTCATAGTTTCAACTGATGACATCCAAGATCTTATGATAGCACTGTTGTTCTGAGGGGCACTCTACTTTTATTAACACATATTTATAAGAAAGTCCCCATTCTCTATTTATCTTTTTGGAATCCTCATTTGCTTGTTCTTTCTTTATTTTTGTGAATTTATGAGTAATTTATTTAGTTTTTTTAATCTCTTCAAATTAAATAAATATATTACATTAAAGACGAGTATCAAATACTTTCATGATAAGGTGAAAGTATACACATGGTAGTCTAGATTTATGTAAGGTTTAGTTTAGCGCCTTGACTAAAAAACAATAGCAAAAGAACAATATTCAGAGAAAAGGATTGTCTCGTTTGGGTGGCATTAGCTGTGTAAAATAAAGACATAAATGGGAGACTCTAACCAATGAGGTTTAACACAGTTGGTTAAGGTCTTGCTACCCTGATCACAAGGGAGTGTGTTCGAACCCTCTAACTGATGGGGAGACCTCATTGGTAGGCGATCTTGTAAGTCCCTTGTAAGCGCTCGAAGAACCCTAGTGCCGTGCCCTGACCTTGATAGGGGATTGATGCTGAATCTACCTAAACTTTTCAGTATCAAAAAAAAAAAAAGGGAGACTCTAGGGTGTAGGGGCTCCTTTGTTCAATTCCTTGCTAATTAGGATTGCATTCTCCTTGGGGAGGACTGTGACAGAACGCAGGGCATCATCATGAAGGCAGGGCAGCCTCTGAAATGTTATACATGAGGTTACTTCAAACTTCAAAGAGCCGTGTGGAAAAGTCAGGCCTAAAAGTCTAAAACTAATGAGGTCGGACAGGGAAAAAGAAATAAAAGCAAAAGACATTTAACTCTATATATTTATACGGAGACTTTTATTTTATGAAGAGATTGAGGATAATAATTGAACCGTGGTTCACTTTTTATATTTCTTTTCCACAAAAAAAACAGAGGTGTAGGACGATAATAAATAATTGAACCGTGTGGGACCATATGACAGTATGACATAAATCTATAAATACTAATATCATTTTTTACTTAAAACAAATAAGTTTGTTCAGAAAATTTTTGTATCCTTAATAACCCTCATATGTTGATTAATAGGTGGAGGATGACGAAGAAAGTTAGGTGATGTGGATTTTTATATATAGTTGATCGGGGATGGATTCAGTTTGTTTTAAAAAAAAGAGTTAGAGTAGAAAAGGAATCTAAGGGTGCAAGGGTGTGTTCGGTTCAATAAAGGTTAAGTTAGATGAGGTTCATTAAAATTAGGTTATGGGAGATTATGAATTTTGTTTGGTTCGAGAAGAGGGGAGGGGAATGTTTGGTTTCTTGTTTGGTTCAGAAAGGTTGATGGGGTGAGTTAATTATAAGTGGACAAGTATACAATTTTCTCTTAATCTATATATTTTCCTTCTTCTTTTATTTTTTAATTTATAAATCTCAAAAAACTTACTATCTCACGTTTATATGATTAAAAAATTACTACCTCCGGTTCTAAATATAGGACATAGTTTGTAGTGTAAATTGCACTACAAACTATGTCCTATATTTAGGGCCGGAGGAAGTATATACATTTCAAAGGATATTTTATAGAGTTTTACATATTATTTCATTATTTTTAATATGATAAAATATTTTAATATGCTTTTGATAACTCCTCAATTTTAGTAGATTTGATATATGTTTTGACTAGTTGAGGTGTTACCAATGCTAAAATAAAAGCATTTATGGGAGATTTTGATAAGATATAAATTTGGTCCATGATTCATGGGTTTCATTGCAAATATCTTAGCTTTAAATTAAATTAGGTATAGTTAAACCTATGTGAAAAATTAAATAAATAACAATATTTTAAAGTGAAAAATAAGGAAAAGAAAGTGTTGCGGAGAGAGGGAGCGTGGATTATGTTGCCGAAGAGAGTAGAGAGGAAAAGAGGCATTTTAAATCAGGAGGGGTATGCTTGGAATATTAGAAAATAGATAGGGATATTTTAGTCAAAGTGAGATACAATGTTTCTCTCCCCTCCAAAAACCTCCAGTTTTGGAGGGAAGGGTAGGAGAAAAAGACCAAATTTTTAATCTCACCTCACCTCCCCTCCCCTCCATCCAACTAAACACGCGTTTCTGGTTTTCCCATCTTTAACCTTTCCTTTATCTAACATTCTTTTCAAAAACCTCCAATTAAACAAAGCTTAAAACCTTGTTTGCTTGAAGTGTGGGATAGTCTTTTTTTTTCCTTGGACTAAGTGTGGCATAGTCTTTTTTTTCCTTGGACTAAGTGTGGCATAGTCTTTTTTTTTTTTTTTTTTGGGTATGATCAGGGTATCCATTGTCAGTAGTAATTAGTAGTAATGACTAATCCCCTTACGCCGTAAATTTTTCAAAAGAGCTTTAGTATTAGGCTATTAGCCACGACACTGTCATCATGCTCACCACCAAGGATCCATTAGATGCTGAAGGAACTTAGTTAAATGATAAATATGTTAGTCTTGTGGTTTGTGGAATAGTCTTTTAGCTGAAACAATGTGCAATGAGATCCTATGTAGACTTTATTGGCCAAATAAAAACTTTCGGTTAATTTTCAAGGTCCACTTATCGGGTCCTTTTTTTTAATAAAAACGTAGAATAATTATTATTTTTGTAATGAGATCAAAGTATTCTAACTCTATAGTCTAATAAAATTGGTTGGAATAAATGTAAATTTTGTATTTATAATTTTTTTAAATGATGAGTTTATTTTTTGCACAGGATAACAATTAGAATGTTATTTTTATTCTAGATTACGTATTTGGTATGAAAATAAAAATTGTTAAAAAATATAAAAGATTATGACTCAGATTTGGTGCGTGAGTAAAAACAAATGACATTAAAACTAAATGTGATTTTTACAAATGATAGTACAAAATAAAGCTAGTTCACAAAAAAAAAAAAAAGAGCTAATACATAAACTTGCAAATTGATACAAGAAGGACAATTTAATGCAAATTGATGTTAGTTTGTTGATCTTGATGTTCAGCGGGATTGAATTATGCGTGAACTGAATCCATAAATGGTAGGTTCAACAGTGACAAAACCAAGGCCATCATTCAAAGACGTGAAGAAAAGTGGTATACGGAAAGAAAAACAGTAAATAAAAGCCGTGGGAGAAAGGGTTACATCGGTTTTTTGACCAAAGAAAAGTTACATGGAAAAAGAAACCTATTCAATTAACATTTTTTCCCATGTGTACCAGTCTGGTCATGACTTACCCTTTCACATATAACTATTTGATTTGATGTACAAACATTTGATTTGTAATGCATTTTGATTTTTAAGCCAAACAAAAATTAACAAAATGACACTCCTCTTCTTTTTAATGCAACTTTAATGTAAAATCTAATTAATTAATTTGAATAGACTGGCGATGTCAGTTAAGATGATATACTCCTTCCGGTCCTTAATATAACAAATAGTTTTTATATTTATCTATCTTTTTCTAATTTACTCCTATTGATGCTCCCTCAACAATAATCAAGGATGTGAGGAAATTGGGGAATTGAGGAAGATTACTAAGATATTTTAAAAAATACATGTTATATTAACTAACTTAACTAACTTTCTTAATTTAATCAAATTAGGTAAATATGTCCTATATTAAAAACTATAGGGAGTATTTTTTTAAAAAAAAAAAACTCTAAACATCTACCTTAATTCCCACACTGCTTCTCCTACTTAATTATTGTTAAGGAAATATAAATATGGTTAATTCAAGGAAAAATGAATAAAAGAGTGAAAGAGGTCTTATATTTAGAACAAACATCAACTTTCTAATTAGATTATGTGTCAAAGACCTGAAGTATTCTAAATCTATTCACATATATTTATTTTTAAAAAATATAAAGTAATACAAAAGAGTGAGATTGCATTTAGAGTATGATTTTTAATGTCTAAATTAGTTTTCTTAATAGATGCATTTCTTCAAGCAAATGTAGGAGTATTAAAGAGTTAACTAAAATTAAATTGATGGGAAACAACTGGCAAAAGAGAAGAGATATTTTGATGAAGAATAGGAGGTGAAGAAATGGATAAAAAAGTGAAAAAATTCTTATATTTTGGACCAACATCAATTTTCTAATCAGGTTCTAGATTAAATAGTGGGAGTATTCTAAATCTGTTCACATATATTTATTTTTAAAAAAATATAAAGTAATACAAAAGAGTGAGATTGCATTTAGAGTATGGCTTTTAATGTTTAGTTTTCTTGATAGATATATTTCTTCAATCAAATGTAGGAGTATTAAAGAGTTAACTAAAATTAAATGGAAGAATTACACAGGGGTCCCATGGAAGTTAAAATACGAAGAAATGGTCCGGAGAAAATATGAAATTACTCTTAAGTCCCAAGGGACCATTTTGTAATAAATTCCATCTGAGAAAAGTCACAATTGCCCTTAAGGAGGCGGGCAAAAAGGGAGACAGAGGGAGGCATCAAAATATTCCAAATCAGTGAAAGTGAGAGTGTGTTTCTCATTCTCCTACTCTCAAGCCGATAGTGAATGTGAAAAGCGAGACGCGACGGTGTGTGTCGGAGCTCTCCGGTGTAGTTCAAGGGCGGACGGCCGAGTAAAGCAACTCTGATCTTCGTTCTTCCGTGGGTAGGGTCCGACGAACTTCATTTTTCTTAAAATCAGTAAGCTTCTTCTCCTGTTTCGAGTGGCTTCCCTTATGTTTCGATTGCCTTCCCATTATTCAGTACGCCATTGTTTGAAACCCGAGACTGAGCTTCTTTTCCTCTTTTAGCCAAATCTGTGAAACCTGAGACTTGATGGCGTGTGACGGAGCTCTCTAGTGTAGTTCAGGGAGTCCATTTTCTTCCTGTGGATGATACAATCGAAGGGGTAATTGGGAATCTGTTTGATGCATATTTAAAACGTGAGAGCTTCGTCATTTTCTTGCTATGTCTTTTTTGTTTACAACTATGGATTTTATGTTGGATACCACATTGATAGTTTTACTCATCCACATCATTTTGTTGGATTAGAGTGCTAAAATAGGAGTATTTCATTGTTTTTCTGGTTAACTTTCTATACTTTTTGGTAACAACTCGCGTTATAAGAAAAAGAATAAGTTAATTTGAAATGCATGTCATTTAGAATCTACCTCATTCAGTTGTTGAATTTCGAAAGAGTATCTTGTTCTCTGGACAGTGACCATTTGATCTCTCGAGCATTATTTAGGACTAACACCCCATACCCAAAACAAAAGAAAATATAAAATAAAATTCAGACTTGCAAGAATCATCCCAAGCATTGCATTGGAATTCACTTCCTTTTATAAGTAATGGATTGTTGATGCTATAGGAGGATCAATGTGGCATGTACAAGGCATGGATTTATTCACTTGTGTGATTGAAATGTATATCTATCCCTTTTGTTGTTAGATTGCATCTAGTTCTTACTATAGAGAGAGAGAGAGAGTCAAGCATGTTTGTTTTGGAAACATCTTGGTGCTCTCTGTGTGTTTTATTGGTGCTGGGGGTATTTGTCCACTTTGCATTGGTTTGTTTGATAGTTATTTTGCGAAAATTGTTATTTGTTAAATTAAGCATGCAGTATGAAATAGTACAATTTAAGATCTTTTATTTCATTTGCTATATGTCAGTGGGGACTGTGTCTAAATCTTGTGTTAATTTTTTTCAGAAATTTATTGATTTTGTACCTGGATCCTTTGTTTCACCTGAAAGTGACATTGGCCATATAAAACAATTAAAAGGTCCATTATCTTTAAGCAATAAATTTAAGTTTAAATTATATACATCCTTTGCATGTAGAGGCTTTAGTGGCTCTTTTATGGTAGCCATACTATTGTTATTTCTTGTGATTTGATTGTTGTGCTTGTTTAAAGTGATTAACTTTTTGTTTATGAAGTTTTGCTTTGAGAGCTTGGATGCCTCCAAATTGGGATTAGCTTATTATTCGAGCCAACTATCCTGCTTCTTATGATAACTGTCTTTTAATTAAGCTTGTTTTTCCACTTTGCAAGTTTCTTGAAACTTCAAATTCGTTTCTATCTCAGATCTGCAATTTCCTGAGGTTTTTTTATCTCTTATTTGCTTCCTAGTTTCATCCTTTTGTTTTGCTTTTTATTAAGATGAAGAAGAAGCCAATTCCTCTCTTATTATATATATCATACAGTTGCTGATATGGGATGAGACTGATCATTGAACTTGCAACTATTTCATACTTTTACAGCTAGTGATAATCAAGCTCCTCTTCTTTGCTCTCTGTGTTGTCCAAATTATGCATTTACTTATACTTGAGTTTCTTTATATTTTTTTTGCTTGCTTGTCTCTGTTACATATAGACTAATTGCATCATAGAATCTGTACGAAATTATTTTGTTATGCAGTGCCTAACTTGAGTAATCATTGGCAAACATATTGCAACAAGAAGAAGTGCTTTGACTTCTCTCCCAGGTGTGTTGGTAGCCGTACAAATCCTATTTGTTGTGCTTTTAAAGCTTGTTTACTCTCTTATATTTGGCTGCTGGTTCTCCTCTTCCCCATGGGGCTTTTTTTTTTTTTTTTTGCATTTTCTTCTGTAGTCAACTATAGCTTTGAATTTTGATGCATTAAACTTCACCCTGATGTTATGAGTGTATTTTGGATTTTGTGTTTCCAACTAGTTCATTCCTCTGTACTTTGATAAAAAGTCAACTATTAGTTTTCGATAGTTAGGTGAATATTTTATCTATGATATGCATCCAATTAGTTGGTTGGCAAGTGTTTCATTGAAATTGAACTTTTTGAAATATTAGTTATCAAATCTTTTAACTCTACTCGAGCTTTGACTTATAATGCATTAAACTTGAGTATGATGTTTTGCATATGTTTTTGATTAAGTTTTCATGATTAGCTCTTTCATCTCTACTCCATGGGCCTATAATGACAACTTGACGTCCATTCCTTGACAACATAATTTACATCAGCTTCAAACTTACAAAACATGAAAGTGGGTTACACAAATGTCAACATAACTGCATATATATATATATATTAAAAACTCCATGGGCGTACACTGACAACTTTAGGTCCATACATTGACAACATAATTTACAACTCATTACAACTTTCCATAAATGAAAGTGGGATACCAAGCCATATTATATCCAACCTTCATTTACAGCTGAAAATGCATGCACAAGTAAGACAAAAGTCACATACCATTCCTATAGAACTAGTATGGATTTATATCTATTCATATTTACACAAATACTATGACATGCACTTTCCAAAATTAAAAGAAGCAAAACAACCATGATTTATCAGCTTGGATTAGGATTCTTGTAGGTCTTTGCAATGTGGCCAGCTTCATTGCACCTGCCACAATGATAAACCCTTTTGTCTTGAAATTGAGATTCAATCCTTTTTCGTTTTGGCCTTCCCAGGGGCCTTCTAGTAAGTGGTGGTCGCAATAAATTCTAAGTCATCAGCTGTGTCACTGTAAGGGCTTCAGCACGTGGGCAATCATGCGTTGCTACAGGCCTTATGGCCGTTGCATATATTTTTTCTTGGGTACAAAGTTTGTAGCTTTCATTGACGTACGAGTAGACACTACGATAAACTAACTTGATTGCTGCATATGCATGTGGACAAGGGATTCCGCTCATCTGCCATGCCAGGTAAGTGCATGTGTGCCCTATGAGGTCAACACTCAGATGGTGACTCGGCCGTCACACACTATTACAACTAAAATCATATCATCACCATAATATTCACATTCCATATTTTCGGCGCCCTTGACTTGTTCCATCAACTTAGACTCTATATTCGGCCCAATCCCATTCCTCCAATTTCTCATCGCTGCTTTACACGCAACCATCTTCTTGGCTAATTTTTCTCTATGCTCATGAATGAAAACATCAATATTGTGTTTCCTCTCTTTCAATCCCCAAGCGTTAAATGACTCCACAACATTCGATGTTAATTTATCCCATCTTTTGTGAGGAAACTTGCTTTGAGCCCATCTTTCAACGTCTCCTTCACTCTCAACCCACATACCTAACTCCAGAGAAAACAATTTCATCCTACCTAATGCAACATTCGATGTTAATTTATCCCATATTCATGTTCATGTCGTGCATATGCAATAGCATCAAGCATTTTAAGTGCATCTTCTTTGCTGTTTGAAAAAGTCCTATCCTTTACTCTTCTAAGCTTTACAAACTGTGCACTAAAGTTTTCCTTCACGTGCCTGTAACAAAATGCGTGTCTCTGAGATCCAAATATACAACAAACAACACTTATGATGGCAAGATTCCTATCTGACACTATTGTGATCTCTCTTGTGCCAATGATATCCTTCACAATCTTAAGAAACCAACTCCAATCATCATGTGTTTCTCCACTGACTATGCCATATGCAAAGAGAAATAATTGATCATCAGCATCATAAGCATTAGTTGAAACCAATGTTCCCTTGTAAGGACCACTGAGGTGACATCCATCTATATACAGTATGCCTCGACACCCTTGTAAGAAGCCTTTAATCGAGCATCCATAAGCAATGAATAGCCTCTCAAATCTGTCACCCTCAGAGAATTCACACCAGGCTACCGTGTCTGGATCAATCTCTATAAGCCTATCACATATCCAAGGAAGAGTCATGTATGAATCTTCGATGCGGCCATGTATTTCCATCAATGCTCTTTCTTTTCCCTTGTACGCTTGACTATAATTTAGACACACCCCGTAATCTCTATACATATCTCTCATAATCTCATTTGCATTCTTGTCTATGTTACACCTCAAACTGTCTACGATTACTAATGAGGTTAATTTGGATCTCTTCAAGTAAAGGTACAAGTAGATTATCATGTGCATCATGTTTGTGGTCACCTTTGAATGTCCTTATAGTGAGGAATTCAATATCTTGCCGTTCACCCATTGAATATGCTCCCAAGTACCATGGACATACATCAACCATGCATTTGGCGATGATCTTTTCCTTGTTGTTTTTGACATATTTATATGCAAACTTGTAGGCAATGCCATACTTGTATAATGTTTGTCGAAGGCCATTCGCATTGACAAAAACTTGTCCCTCCCCATTATAAGATCCTTCCACTTTGTAGAGTTCATTTCAGGTGTTCATATTGGCACCATTTGGACAGCGCATTGCAATGAAGGTGAATCTTCAATAGATATAGTAGCTGATCCTCCATCCCAACCTTCTGACAAGTTATCAAACATGCACCACATTGTAAAGTAAAAGATGTTACTAATGACAAGCTCATCTGCATTCGTTCACAAGCTTTTTTTTATAAAGATTTTAAACTTACACATATTGCTCATCACTTTAATCATCCCTTATTGCCATTCTATTATCATCTTCATTTTGTCCTTTATCTACATAAACATGCCCACTTTCTCAACTATAACTAATTAAATGTTCAATTGCATCATCATCTAGTATGTCCACAAATGTTGTTCTATCACACGGCAACGTGAACTTCATAACAAGTCCGTCGCTCTCTTTTCCCACAATGGAGGATATCATTCTTTGAAACTCTTCTAAACTTGTTCCTTCCTTAATGGTTCTAGATCTAACGGTTCCACCAACATATGTTAAATCACCATGTCTACTAACTTCAAACCTTCCCCTTATATAAAGGAAACATAGTAGATTCTTGCCAGACGTCGTAGCCATCTCTACTGTCTACTGCACAAAAAATTGTCATTAACAATGTCAGCAGCCTTATTAACAAATGCCACAGTCCCTATTAACAACACTTTCTTACTACATAATCAGGACCGCCAACCACACATATTTCACACCTTATTCATTAAATCCCACTTATAATGACTGAAAACGGCACAAAATACCAAAAAACATAGCAAACTTTTCAACCCCATTGCAAACACCATTACACCACAAGGAAGGAACATTTAAATATGACCTCTAGTTGTTATTAACAAGTTATGGAGCCTCCATTGACAACTATCGCTGCTGCCATTAACAACTCTTTTTTCCTTACGCAAATCAGGTTATTTAGCCCCTAACCTTTGACCCTCATCTTCATTCCTTACCTCTTCTATTGCAGAAACACACCACCATGAACCAGAAAATAGAGCATAATGACAAAAAAAAAATAGAGCATACAAAATCATGCCAAAACACATTGAAACCTTAGCCAAAACATATCCATTGCATTTACAAGACCTTCCTTTATAGCTTGCAAGCATATGGAAGACAATGCCCACAAAAATCATGACCAAAACAAATATCAATAAAAAAATCCTTTAGTTGTCACAAATAACATTTACATATGACCTCTAGTTGTCATTAACAACTTAAGGCGCCTCCATTGACAACTATCGCTGCTTTCATTAACAACTCTTTTTTTCCTACGCAAATCATGTCATGTACCCCCAAAACTTTGACTCACATCTTCATTCCTTACCTCTTATATTGCAGAAACACAGCACCATACACCAGAAAACAGAGCATAATAACACAAAAAACAGAGCATATAAAACCATACCCAAACACAATACAAACTTTGTCAAACCATATCCATTACATTTAATAGATCTTCTCTTATAATTTGCAAGCATACAGAGGACAATACCCATCAAAAGTAGATAAATTTTTCCATTTTTATGATCAAAACTAACATGACTCACCAAAACCTAAAGTTATGTTTACCAACTCAACAAAATATGCGAGTCACATGCAATAATCAAGATAAGACAGTTGATGGCATGAATTCCCTACCTTAATCTTCAACCATGGTTGCTGATCTCCACTTAGTTTTTCCCGCCATCTCCAGACTTCTTCCAGATGTAATGTGCGTGATTCACAGCATTTAATCATCTATTTTACTATTTGTCTGACAGGGGGCAATTGTGACTTTTCTAAGCTAAGCCGATGCTCATTTGGTTACGATAAAAAATTGATATCGTTTTAAATATAAGATATAATTTTATATTTATTAATTTTTTTAATTTATTTTTATTAACATTTTTTCAATAATAACCAATAAAGAAAAGAAAGGAAAAATTAAAAAAGATAATTAGAGTATTTTATAAAATACATGTTATATTAACTAATTTTCTTAATCTAATCAAATTAATTAAATATAACTTATATCAAAGTGTAAGTATGAACAAGAAAGTAATTGATTCGGCAAAAAAAAAAAAAAGAACAAGAAAGTAATTGAGGTTAGTGAGATAGCACCGACGCACACCGAGCAATTTCAGAGAAAAGAATTGGAGCCAACTTGAGGTTCATTTCAGTCATTTACTCATTCCTTGAAAATGAAGGATTGCATTCCCATGAGGAGTACTAGTCCCTTTGGGTAGGATAGTGACAGAATGAAGGACGGCATGAAGGCAGCCTCTGAAATGTTGTACATGAGGTTCAAACTTCAAAGAGACGTGTTGAAAAGTCACAAAAGAGGTGGGGCAGGGAAAAAGACACAAAAGTAAAAGTCATTCAACTCTTATGTGTATATTTTAATGGAACCTTTTATTTTATGAAGAGACGGAGGACAATAATCGAACCGTGTGGGACCTTTCCGTTCATTGATAAGGAAATGACCTCAATTTTTTCTAAGTAAAATTCTATTATCGAGCCGTGGATTAAATTAATAAAATTTTTTAAATTTATTTTTGTTAAAATATTTTTTCTCTACATTTATAAATCATTCTCATATCTTTTTCATCCATCTCTTTTTTTAATAATAATTAAATAGAGATAAAATTAAAAAAAACTATCATTAAATACCTTCAAGTGACTTATATTTTAGACAAAAAATTTCTACTACAAGTAACGTATGAGTTATAATAAGAATCAGAGTACTACTTTAATAAAATGTCCAGAGAATGGTAGGAGGTTAGTGAGATAGCACCAGTATCGGCAAAAAAATAGTGAGATAGCACCATTCACATTGAGCACTTCTGGAGAAAAGGATTGTCTCAATTGATGAAGGAGAGTTGATGACAAGCAATTAGCTTTGTAACTTTTTTCTTTCTTTTTCATCTTGGGCTTCATGTCTCAAACACTATGACATAATCATGTAAATCTATATAATCCTAATATCAATTTTCACTAAGAACAATGAGTAAAGAGTTACAGTAGAAAAGGTGGCCCAAAATCTTATCTACTTGAAAGGAAGGTGGGATAGTCTTTTTGCTTAAACGATGTATAATAAGGTCCCATGTAGACTTTCTTAGCCCAATAAAACTTTTGGGTTAATTTTTAAGGTCCACTTATTGGGTCTTTTTTCAACAAAAACATAACGCTCAGATTAACTATAAAAGTTTAAAGTAGTGTCAGTATCACTGCAAATAGATGATAACTCTATTTCATAGGATTTTAGGAGTTATATACTGAGTATGAAGATGAGAGGCGTACTAGACATTGTGCTGTTAAGGCAAGTCATGTTGTTATTGAGATTTGGAGAGGTAACAACATGGCCATTTGGTTGTAGGTGATAGCAGAACATGGGAAATAATAAGGGAAATTAAAGATTCCATATATGTAGGATTTAGATATTTATTTGGAAAGTTTTGAAAAAATGATGCTTCTCTTAGAAAAAGTCTTTGAAGGAAAATCACATGAAGGTGGATTATAAGATACAACTTGTGCACCTACGTGAATGATAAATGGAACACCTCTTAGTTCACCATGATTTTGCAAGAGTCACTACTACAGAACATAGATACAACTATCCTAAAGGACGTCCCTTTTTAAAAAAGGGACGTTCAAAATATGGTCAGGTTCAAATTATAAAGATTGGGTCGTCTGAAGACCTTTAAACGTCATAAAAAAAAGAAAAAGAAAGCCTTTAGACGTCCCCAGCTCAGCTGGGGACGTTGAAAGTCACTCACATGCACCAGAATTGACATGACCGGTGCATGTGAGCATGTCAGACCCCTTCCTACTCCCCTGCTGCATCTATCTCTCCTCCTCTCACTTTACTCAATCACTCCCGTGCTGCATCTCCGTCCCCATTGGGTCTCATCTGCACTTCTTTTTTTTCCTTCTTTCTCCGTCCCCATTCACTCCCCTGCTGCATCTCCTCCCAAATTCATCACTCCGTCCCCATTGATCGGTCTCCTCTCCCTTTCTTGGTTTTTTAATTTCTTTCTCCAAAGCTTCACCACTTCCGTCACCACGCCACATTCTTTGCTCTGGGTTTGCAGAGTTTTTTCCCCATTGGATCTCCTCTCCACCACCGTCGACCTCCTCCAAAGCTTCACCACTTTTCAGGTTAGCATTTTCTGTTTGATTATTCTTTGCTTTTTCGCTGATATTTCTTTTATTTATTCATAAAAAGCAATCTTTCTGGGATATTCAATATATTCTATAGTTCCTTACCGTGTCAATTTCCAATTCTTGGTCATTGAGATTCATCGGCAATACAGATTAATATTTAAAGATATATATTACCTCCCCCTTTCTCCTTTCAAACAAATAAAAATGATTGAAGATCACAGGGCGTTTTTAATAAGAGCACTCTGTTTATTATTCTGTTTATTATTTTATTATTCTTTTAATTATTATTATTTTTTATTAGTTAGAGTTCTTTTTTTTTTTAAATATTTTTAGTATAGTATATGGAGGTTTACTATGCGAATAATGATTAGGTTGATGATGGTAACTATTAGGTTTATTATGTGGAGGTTTATTAGGCGGATAGTTATTAGGATAGTATTGGATTTGTTTATTAATTTTATAATTTTAGTTATATATATCATTATAGGATTTTATATTATACCTTTTGCTTTTCTACATTCTCTTATATTTGACAGAATTGGTTCATTTTCGCACTTGTTTTGGTTATACAATTGTGGATTCTCTGTAACAGTGAGCTAATCCTTTGAAAATAATACAGAGATAGATTACATTTTAGTACATTTACATATGGTTCCTAAGTGATTATCTCACAAACTGTGTGAATCAAAGTGACAGAAAGGAAAAGAAAAGAATTTGGCACATGATAATGCTTTTAATTAGTAGGGAAAGGAAAAGAAATGAGAAAAGAATAAAGAATAAAAAGAAACTAAAAAATAAAAAATAAAAAATCTTGTAGACACACATATTAATTTTTTTTTTGCCATAAGACACACATTAATATAATATTGCTGTTGAGATTTGCCATTCGCTAATTAAACTTGGGAAGAATTTTTTGATGTCACATATCTCACTCATGGTACATATCTGATTTAATAATTTGGTTGCTAAAATATAAGTGTATTATGTTTGTGCTTGGTGCTAGAAGCTAAAGTTTTGTTTCATTTAAATTAAGCTGAGATGGTTTGTTATTTTGATTTTGGGATGTTTCACTTTTAAGGGGAAATGCTGTCAAAATTTTGAAAAACAAAATAGTAAATGGCATTCCTAGTATTGACAATTATTCTTAACTTGAGTGTAAATGGGAATGACGTAGGTGGTAATAAAATGGATCATAGTTGGATGAATGCTTTGAGAACAAGTGAAGAATATGAGAATTGGGTTGAAGAGTTTATTGAATATGCTAGAAGGAATGCTCCAGCCAGAAATGTCATGTATTTTTGTCCTTGTGTCAATTGTTTAAATGAGAGAAGACAGGATGTTGAAGTTATAAGGGATCACCTACTTTGTGATGGAATAAATCTTCGATATACAAGGTGGATATGGCATGGTGAGGAAGTAACTGATTGTCCGTCACACAAGAAGGAAGCTGTGGATGTCATAGATGAAGATAGAATGGAGAGAATGATTCACGATGTTGAGGTAGAATCCTTTGTGCAGTCGCATGAATATGATAGCCTGCGAAGTGATGCAGAGAGACCGTTGTACCCTGGGAGTAAGTACACACGGCTGACAGGAACATTACATTTGGTTAACTTAAAAGCAACTTGTGGGTGGATCGATAGTAGTTTCACATTGCTGCTTGAACTGTTGTGTGATATGTTTCCAGACGATAATGTACTTCCAAATCGTATGTATGAGGCCAAGAAAATCCTATCCACCATGGGTATGGAGTATAAAAAGATACACGCTTGCCCTAATGACTGCGTACTGTACAGAAAGGAGTATGAAGGTATGAGTGAGTGCCCTAAGTGTCAAACTGCACGATACAAAGTGAAGAAAAATGGTGGTTGTGGCGATGGGACAACTAAAAGGCAACCTATAAAAGTTTTATGGTATCTTCCAATAATACCGCGCTTTAAGCGTTTGTTTGGCACTGCAAAAAAAGCGAAGAAGTTGAGATGGCATTCAGATGATAGAATATCCGACGGAAAATATCTTCGGCACCCAGCTGACTCTCCACAGTGGAAGAAAATAGATGAAATGTTCCATGAATTTGGCAGCGAGCCTAGAAACCTTTGGCTTGGCCTTTGTACAGATGGCATCAATCCGTATGGAACTCTTAATAGCACACACAGTGCGTGGCCAGTACTCGTTGTAATATACAAATTGCCTCCCTGGCTTTGTATGAAACGCAAGTATGTGATGCTTTCTGTGATGATTTCTGGACCAAAACAGCCAGGAAACGATATCGATGTCTACCTGGCGCCTTTGATTGAGGACTTGAAGAAGTTGTGGGAGGAAGGCGTAGATGTGTTTGATGCATATAAGAATGAGTCCTTCAAGCTACGTGCAATGATTTTCACCACGATAAATGACTTCCCTACGTACGAAAACCTCTCAGGGTACAATGTGAAGGGGCATAAAGCATGTCCAATCTGTGAAGCAGACACTCACTTCCACCAACTTAAACATGGAAGAAAAACGGTCTACCTAGGTCACAGGAGGTTCCTTCCTAGGTTCCACCCGTATCGTAGGTTAAGAAAGCGTTTTAACGGCTTACCGGAGCATGAAATGGCTCCAAAGGCATTAACCGGAGAGGAAGTTTACAGTCGGGTTGAACGTATCAATGTCTTACTCGGTAAGAATCAGAAGACTGCGGGTGAGAAGAACATATGGAAGAAGAGATCAATTTTCTTTGATCTTCCATATTGGCGTAGGCTTGACGTGAGACACAGTATTGATGTGATGCACGTGGAGAAAAACGTTTGTGATAGCCTTGTCAATACACTTTTACACATTCCAGGGAAGACCAAGGATGGGATTAGTGCGAGACTAGACCTTGTTGATATGGGAATAAGAGAACGGTTACATCTACAGCTAAGAGATGATGGTAGGAGGGCATACATGGAGCCAGCATCGCATACACTATCAAAAGCGGAGAAACGAAGTTTGTGTGGGTGTTTGCATGAAATTAAGGTACCACAAGGATATTCTTCGAATGTGAGAAGGTGTGTGTCAATGGACGATTTGAAGTTAGTGGGAATGAAGTCCCATGATTATCATGTGTTGATGCAACAACTGTTACCAGTAGCTATTAGAGGGATTATGAAAGATGAAGTTCGAAGCACTGTGACAAGATTGTGTGTTTTCTTTAATGCTATTTGTAACAAAGTCATTGACACTGAAAAGCTGGATGAACTGGAAGCTGAGGGTTATATCATATTGTCCCAATTAGAGATGCACTTTCCTCCTTCTTTTTTTGATATAATGGTCCATTTGATAGTTCATTTGGTAAGGGAGGTAAGGCTCTGTGGTCCAGTTTACCTGAGGTGGATGTACCCTTTCGAGCGATACATGAAGATCTTAAAAGGGTACTCTAAAAATCCCTATCGACCAGAAGCCTCAATAGTTGAAAGGTATGTTGTTGAAGAGGCTATGGACTTCTGCAGTGATTATCTATCAGGGAAGAAGAAGGAATAATCTTGGCATGAAGAGGGGAGGAGCAAGGGAACACGAGGACTGAAAGTGAAGACTATGCCTCTTGAAGAGGTGTTGCAAGCACACCTTTATATCCTGAATAACATGACAGAAGTTCAACCGTACATAGAGGAACACAGAAAGAGATTGAAGAACATGAATCCGAGGAAGAATGACATGCAGATTACTATTGAGCAAAACAAGACATTCATTCAGTGGTTTGAGGAAAAGGTTTTGCATGAGACCGGTGTGTCTGGGACAATAGAGTGGCTAGCCTGGGGGCCTTCGTTTCAGATCATTACTTTGAGCGGTTATGATATAAACGGGTATTCTTTCTACACAAAAGACCAAGATGACAGGAGTACCATGCAAAATAGTGGGGTGATGGTAAAAGCTGAAGCCATGCACTTTTCCAGTTCGAAAGACAAAAACCCCATATTAGCATCCATGGCCTATTATGGAGTGATAGAAGAAATATGGGAAATCACTTACAACAAGTTCAAAGTTGCTTTATTCAAATGTAAGTGGGTTAGCAATAATGCTGTGGTAATAGATCAACAATTTGGATTTGTCTCAGTTAATCTTGAAAGAGTATGTTATAGGGATGAGACCTTCATTCTAGCAAGCCAGGCGAAACAAGTGTTTCATGTCACAGATCCCGCAAATAAAAAAATTTCTATTGTACTTCAAAGTAAAAAACAAAAAGCATGGTGATCCGACCTTCAACCTTGACGACACACCACCTTTCACAATTAATCCACCTACAACAAGTGAAGTAGAATTGGTAGATGATGAAGAATATGCTGTGAGAAATGATCATGGTGAAGGAATATGGGAAATAATCTAGAGTAAGAGCTTAACTTAAAAAATAGTAATGTGTGCTGTTTGTTTTATAACTAGTTAGTTTATTCATTTGCTTACAATTTATTCACCTATCTGACAATGATTTTTGTGCTTACAGGAATATGGACAATTCTGGTGACTCACAAAGTGATAGGGACAATGAAATGAATAGGCCTAAACCTGATGCGAGAAGAAGGGTTAGAGGCAATACAAAAATGCCTGCATTGGTAGCACGTCATCACCATCAACAGGAGAGGTTGCATATTGACTTTGATGAAAATATGAAACCAATTGGTCCGGAGGAAGACCATTTCATTAGCTACGTAGGTTTTTTGGCTTGAAGCAAAGTTCACATTACCTATGATAATTGGAAGTTGGTTCCACCAAAAACCAAAGACTTGATTTGGCAACAACTTTTGGTATATAAGTTTCAATACATTTGCATTATATCTTTATTCCTATTGCTTCAAATATAATTAACTTATGTTTTTACCTTGCAGCAAACCTATGATGTCCCTGACACCGCGGAGATGTACAAGGAGTGGATGACGGAGTTTCGTCTACGATGGAAAGATTTCAAGAACAGGCTCACACGAGATTACATTCGAGGGGACATGAGGAGTCAGGATCCATGTCATGATTATCCGTTTTTGTCTCTAGAGGACTGGAGGTTTTTTATGGCATCACGAGAAGATCCAAACTTTTTGGTAAGATTTCTGTCATCATTGTGTTTTATTTGAATATAGTTGACATTATTGATTCGATGTTCGTTGTTTTCCTTTCAAAGGCATTAAGTGCAGCAAATGCAGAGAGGCAAGCAGCTAATAACTATCAACATTGCATGTCTCGTGGTGGTTATCGGAAGCTTGAGCGAAAGATGATGGCAGAAGAGTTGGAGAAATTGAAGGAAGTAGCCACATCAGATCCTACCGTTGTGGTCCAGCCCCCGCCACCTCCACCACGTCACAAAAAATGGAAAGCAGGGAGGCTTAAGGGTGGGAAGTACGTAAATCTGACTGTTGCTGAGGTTGCCGCAAGAATTGTAAGTAGTTAGAGCATAAGTACAAACTTATTTTTTCATATTGGGAGTACTTACGATAACTTTTATGCTGTAGGATGAACTGGAAGATCATAGTAGCCAAGGTTCGTTCACTCCAAGTGGACGGATGGACATCTTGTCAACGGCGATTGGGAAGGCAGATCACCCTGGTCATGTTCAAGGGGAGGCAGTGGGAGTTCGTGTCATGAAGTATTTTGGCCGAGCCTCACATCCTTATTCATCACAAGCTGAACCCAGTAGGGAGCTTGTGGCCAAGATTCGTCAGGAAGTCTCACAAGAGCTCGAGGCCAACCTTCACGACAAGCTCTGACAAGAGCTGTTGCCAGAGCTACGTCTTGAGCTGATGCCTGAGCTACGAGCTGAAATGATGAAGATGTTTGAATCGCAGATGGCAACTACCGAGCGTAGAACCCATTCATCCCCGGCCTTCCACAGCACCAAAGGAAGTTACAACCAGGTGGACGAACCACTTGGCGACCCTTCTCCCATTCCAGCGCAAGGAGAACCTGCCATCCTCTCTTTGGATGCCCCAGTGCTGCGTGTAGTTGCAAATGCTCTCGTTCACACACAAGCTACCACCCACCATCATCAGCAAATTCCACAACATTTGCGTAGGGTGACTGTGACGTGTGTTCAAGAGGGGGAAGAAGGTACAGCCATCCCTATTCCTGATGACGAGGTTGCCACGATAGCTCAGGCGAGAGGATATTTCATCCTTTGGCCTATACATCTTATTGGCTTGTTACCATCAACACCTCCAATGGTATGGAACTACCTCACTTTTACTTGACATGTGTTGACATCCTACTAACAGTATGTGTTTTTATGTTCTAAAAGAATGAGCAGGAAACAGAGAAATGACCCTTCTTAGCACGACTGCAGCATATCTATAAAGGCATTCGCCAGATTGATTTGCATATGCCTACAGGGATTGTGGGCCAGGAAACAGAGTATCACTTCACAATTGATAAACAAGATCTTAAACAGTTCATGAAGTTCGAGGAGCTAGATGTTGGATGGGGCAAATTTGCAATCCTGTAAGTTTTTTATTTCCCAATTTTTCCTTCATTTAGTTAAGTTGATTTTAACTAGCTAATACATTCATTATTTTAATTCTATTATAGCTCCTTCCGTCGTATATGCATTGACTCTCAAAGAGTTGATTTATATGGATTCTTGTCTCCTGCACATACGACAAGTATTGGGAATACATTGAAAAGAAGGACGAACTATGTGGGCTTCACATTGGCAGAGGACGAGTATTGTTGTTATCTAGCACCGATTGTTCAAGGGTATGCATTTTAATTTTGTGTATTTGAGATTTTTAATAAATAATTGCCTTGCCATCTAACGTCATTTTAATATGTATATGTTGTGATAGTTATCACTGGAGTTTGTGTGTTGTCTGTCCTCAGTCCCACGTTGTTTACTGGTTTGATTCCTTAAATAGAAGACCAGACAAAGAAACTAAAAGTTATTTTTTTGTATTTCATTGCTTCTTGATTCTTGACTTAATGAATTATTCTAATTTATGTTGATTTTCATTTTAATGATAGGGCATGCACGACGTATCGAGCGCTTGGCGGGCCACGCGAACGTAGAGGTGGCAAAGATCCGAGATGGTTGTTTCTAAAGGTACGTAGTTTCAAATCAAGTTCTTTTGATTGACAGTCGTTTTAGATATGCCTTTATTGATTTTAACCATTTGCTTTTGATTTATAGTGCCCTCGACAACCTGGCGGCTGGGAATGTGGATATTATGTCTTACTTTATATGTTTAACATCATTCAGAGTGGCATTACGACAGATTTTGAACAAGTAATCGCTTCTTCATTCTCAAAGGATAATATTCTTGGTGTTGTAATTCAATGGCAATTCATTCACTTCATTCATTATTTCATCTAAGCTTATTTTCTAATTTACAGATTTTTGACAAAGAAGATGCCTACTCATATGAAGACCTAAATATGATCAGAGACTTTTTGGCTGGACATCTTCTTCAACGTATACCAGAAGAGTAAAGTCTTTAGTAGTTTGTGTAGGACATACTTTTGTGGTAGTACATATAATTAGCGTTATTGTTGTTCGATATGGATTGAATTTAGTCTTGGTTATTGTACAAACTGGGGACTTGGATATAGATTGTTGTGTAGTTTGTGTGGTTTGAAAGTTTGTGTGGCATGTAGTAGCCTTGGGTTGATCACTGTGTTTGTTGTTGTTTCCATTCTGCTGAACTGCTGTTGTTTTATTCTGTTGTTGGAATCCTATTTCTGTAGTTTACATTTTCCAGACAGTGCAATATATAAAAAATCCATTTAAAAAAAAAACTTTCAACGTCCTTAATAAAAAAAGGGACGTGGTAGAGTGGGTGGCGACACTTTAGACGTCCCCAAATAAAACTGGGGACGTCTAAAGGCCACATTAGACGTCCCCAGTTGGAACTGGGGACGTCTAAGGTCCACCTTAGACGTCCCCAATTATACTGGGGACGTCTAAGGTCCACCTTAGACGTCCCCAATTCTTCTGGGGACGTCTAAGGTCCTACTTTAGACGTCCCCAGTTGGAACTGGGGATGTCTAAGGTCCACTTTAGACGTCCTCTGTTTTACGGACGTTATTGACGTTTTTTTCTACGACCCTCAGATAGACATCCCTCTGTTTTCAGACGTTAAAAGGCCAAAAAAAGGGACGTTAAAACCCTTTTTTCTAGTAGTGAGTTATTTGGTTTGGTTCATCACTTGGGGATTGTAACAGTGAATGTTTCTTGCAGTAATTTTATAGTTTCGTAATCAGATTTTTTTTTGGATTATTAATTAGCAGTGCATATGAAGGTAAGATTTTTTTTTTCCTTCCAATGAAAATATCATTTCTTTTAATATTGATTTGAAATTCAAAACAATATTAAAATAAGATAGAGCGATTACACCACGATATATAGAGGTGTTCAGATTCAAAAACTGAATCCTACATCCTCTCCCCAAGCAAATGAGGCTTGAGAATTTTATGAGTAGTGAGTATTCACAACACATTATCCATAATTTATCCTAAATTTATACACCCAACAAAGAAAATAATTATACACAGATGTATCTCACACACTTTCACAGAAGTATCTGTGGAAGAAACAAAAATTAATGCACACAAGTCACACAAAAAACACCCCCAGAAAATCAGAGAATCTTTCGTGAAGAAGAGGATGGACTTGATCAGATTTTGATGACCTTTTCTTCTCAGTGTAGGTTCAAGTCTGCAAATCTCTTGCTGATGCTGCATTTTAAGCATATGAAATAGAAGTAATTAAATAAGCAGATTACGAGAGAAAGAAGAAATCATAGGCTTTGAGTTCAGTTCAAACCTCTTTAGAAGGGAATATATGAAGGATCTTAATGAGAACATTACCCCTTGTGAAGAAGAAGCACTATGTTTCTTCTGTCAATTAGAACTAACAAGCCATGTTGGACTCTACCTTGCAACAAATTAAACCCATAATACTAAGATCTCAAACAGAGAAGATAAACAATTATGGGGAAAAAAACAAATGAATAGTACTTGTTATATAGATAGAAACTATTGTCTGGATGTGTACCTTCATGATTACTTTTTGCAAATAATTTCCAAGCTACTTGATTGAATAATGTATAAGCCACGAAACACTGATGGGGAAACAAAACTTTTTGAGTTTGAAAGTGCATTTGGACTTTTAACCCAAAAAAAAAAAACTAAAGGTGCATCTAGCATCTCGATCTATATTTGAAAGTGTAATCAACACCCTAAACTATTTTTGGAACTGCAATCATCACAGTATTTAAGGGTGCTGATCTATTTTTGGAGGTACAATCAGTACCCTAATGTATTAAAAATGGAGCAATTAGACCCTTTCACTAACAGAATACTAACTCCGTTTGCTAACACACTCTTTCCTTTCCTCTTTCATCGATCTTCAACATGTTTATCCCTTTTTTTGGTATTTAAGTGTGCAATTTTGCCTCTAATGTATTATGTTAACGAAATATTTTATCATTATTAGAATTATTTTATCATTATTATTAGATCAATTAGCATAATTAGCGGGATTGATTGACCGTTACGATTCCCTCATTTAGGAGCAATTAATATTTAGACTCCTCACTTTTGTATATATAGTACCTTCCTGTGAATAGAAAATATACAATTTTTTTAGTATTCAGTTACTTTCGTAACATGGTATCAGAGACAGTGTAGGGTTAGGGTTTTTTGAATTTTTTTTTCCCCCGATTCACTGTTCGGTACTGTACTGCACTGTAGCATTGTTAATCGGCACTGTTTCGGTACTGTGCGGCACTGTTCATTGGCACTGTTCGGTACTGTGCGGCACTGTAGATCGGTACTGTTTTGCACTGTTCATCGGCACTGTTGCGCACTGTTTTGGTACTGTTCTCGCACTGTTTGGCACTGTTTAGGGTGCTGTTTGGGACTATTTTCTCACTATTCAGGTACTGTTCCTAGTATCTTATTTAGTGTTCGGTTTTGTGCCCAAATTTGGGGATTTTCTCGTTGGATTGGACTTCTTTCTTATTGTTATTCGCTTCTGGATTCTATGGCTGACTCTAAGACTCCTGAAATGTTACCCATGTCGGCTAAGATTACTTTCTCACAATTGAACTGGACTAATTATAGTGATTGGAGCACCACTGTTAAAATCTATATTATGGGTATTGAGAAGGAAGAACATTTAACTGATGAACCCCCTAGTGACAAAGAAACACTAGTTGCTTGGAAAAGGGCTGATGCTAGAATCTTATTTCAAATTAGAAATTCTATTGAACCCCGGATCTTGTCTTCAGTGAGTCATTGTACTACTGTTAAGGAAATAATGAGTTATTTGGAATTTATGTTCTCTGGTAAAGGGAGCCTCACTCGTGTTCACGAAGTTTGTAAAGGTTTTTATCGCTCTCAACAGCAGGGTCGTCCATTGAAGGACTTCTTTTTGGACTATAAGCGATTGTATGAGGAAATGAAAGTCCTCATGTCTCCACAAGCAAATCTTGCCACTCGTATTAAGAATCTAGAACTACAGGCCATCATTGGTTTTCTTGAAGCCCTTGATCCCTCTTATGAGACCATTCGCTCTCAGATTCTGTCTAGTCAAGAACTCCCATCTCTTGACGATGTGTTCGCCCGTGTTCTTCGCACTGATAGTATGACTCGTTCATCTGTGGATCCAAATGCAAGTGCTTTGGCTGGTCGGGGCCCATTTAACCTCAAGAATTATGGATCCAAACAGAGTTCCACCACTCCGCACATGACTTCTGGCAGTATTATCTGTAATTATTGCAAGGAACCTGGCCATATCAAGAAAAATTGTCGCAAATTGCAAAATAAACAGCAGCGTGATCAACAACGTGGATTTGCTCATGTTGCCCAGAATTCTGATCAACCTGCACCTGGTTCACCCTCTGCCGCGGCCTTATCCACAAGTACTCTGCCCTCTGGTCTTGCTACCACTTCCTCAAAGTGGGTCATTGATTCTGGTGCTACCGACCACATGACAGGTAACCATCACTTATTTTCATCGTATGCCCCCTATGCTAACCCATCTTCCATCTATGTTGCCAATGGTTCCCCCGTCCGTGTCGTTGGATCCGGCATTGTTAACCCCACTCCCTCCATTACGTTATCCTCTGTCCTTAATATTCCTGATCTCACATTTAATCTTCTGTCTCCCAGTAAACTAACTCGCCATTTGAATTGCTTCATTTCACTGTTCCCTGACCATTGTTTAATCCAGGATCTGTCGACGAAGCGTATTATTGGTAGAGGTTATGAATCTGGTGGGCATTACATTCTGGATGATCAGGTGCTGCGTTCCGTTGCCTGCTCTGGTGGATCCTCTCCCTTTGAAGTTCATTGTCGTCTTGGTCATATGTCACTTTCGTCTTTAAAGAGGTTATATCCTCAGTTTTCTTCTGTGTCTGCTTTGGATTGTGAGTCGTGTCAGTTCGCCAAACACCATCGTGTTCATTTGGCCCCTCGAGTCAATAAACGGGCTGCGTCCCCCTTTGAGTTAGTACATTCTGATGTTTGGGGTCCTTGTTCAGTTTTATCTCAGACTGGTTATCGTTATTTTGTCACTTTTGTTGATGATTTTTCCCGAACCACTTGGCTTTATTTAATGAAACAACGCTCTGAATTGTTTACTCATTTTCAAAACTTTTGTGCTGAAATCCAAACTCAGTTCAATACTCCTGTCAAAATCCTTCGAAGTGATAATGCAAAAGAATATTTTTCCTCCCCTTTTTCTGATTACATGCATAGCCATGGTATTCTTCACCAATCCTCATGTGTTGATACCCCTGCTCAAAATGGGGTTGCCGAAAGGAAAAATCGCCACCTTTTAGAAACAGCCCGCGCTCTTCTGTTTCATTCTAGTGTTCCTCAACCGTTCTGGGCTGATGCCATATCTACTGCATGTTTTCTTATCAATCGCATGCCTTCGGCTGTTCTTAGTGGTGACATTCCCTATTCTGTTTTGTTCCCCACCACTAAGCTCTTCCCTGTTGATCCGAAAATCTTTGGTTGCGTTTGTTTTGTTCAGGATGTTCGTCCAAGTGTTAGTAAACTCGATCCAAAGTCTTTAAAGTGTGTCTTCCTTGGTTATTCTCGTGTCCAGAAAGGTTATCGGTGTTACTCTCCTGACCTTTGTCGTTATCTTGTGTCCACTGATGTCACCTTCCATGAGTCCTCTTCTTTCTTCTAATCTTCAGTCTTCTCTGCGTCTCCTTCGGTCATTGATACGGAGGATGACTTCTTGGTTTATCATGTCCCACCAGTTCAGCTGTTGTTCCGGTTCCTGCTATCATTACTGAGATTGATCCAACCAATTCTGCGCCTCTGTCAGTAGATGCTTCGCTGTCGGATTATGTTCCTGCGACCCCAGACCCTCCAGCTCCTGCCCCTGATATTGTTGTACCTGATTCTGCCATTGACCCATCCAATGACCTCCCTATTACCCTCAGAAAAGGTATCTGCCCCCATTGTCCTCCTAAACGCTATGCTGACTGCATGTATCCTATATCAAACTTTGTGTCTTACCAACACTTGTCTCCTATTTCCTCTTCCCTTGTGGCCACCCTTGAGTCCATCACCACCCCTACCACCCTTCACCAAGCCTTAGCCCATCCTGGTTGGCGTGCTGCGATGGAAGAAGAAATGATGGCCCTTGACAAGGCTGGTACCTGGACTCTTGTTGATCTACCTTCTAGGAAGAAGGCCATTGGGTGTAAGTGGGTGTTTGTGGTTAAGACTAAGGCTGATGGTTCCTTGGACCGGCTAAAAGCTCGGCTTGTTGCTAAAGGGTATGCTCAAACTTATGGCATTGACTACTCTGAAACTTTCTCCCCGGTCGCTAAGCTCACTTCCATCCGTCTTCTTGTCTCTCTAGCTGCCTCCTATCATTGGGATTTGCATCAGTTGGATGTTAAGAATGCTTTTTTGAATGGTGACCTTCTTGAGGAAGTTTATATGGAGCAACCTCCTGGTTTTGTTGCTCAGGGGGAGTATGGGAAAGTGTGCTATCTCAGAAAATCATTGTATGGTCTAAAACAGAGTCCACGTGCCTGGTTTGATAGATTTTGTAACGTGGTTCAGAAGTTCGGATTGAGCCAAAGCAAAAGTGATCATTCTGTGTTCTATCAGAAGACCGATGCAGGTATGATTCTTCTGGTTGTATATGTTGACGACATTGTGATTACAGGGAGTAACACTTCTGGAATTTCTGAGCTTAAAGTCTTTCTCAACCTCCACTTCCAGACGAAAGACTTAGGATCATTGAAGTACTTTCTGGGTATTGAAGTTATGAGAAATAAGAAAGGCATTCTGTTGACTCAGAGAAAGTATGTTCTCGACCTCCTAAAGGAAACTGGGAAGCTTGGAGCTGCACCAAGTAGCCTTCCCATGATTTCAAATCCATACCTGGAATTGAATGATAGTATGTTTGATGAACTTCCTGATGACTTGAAAAAGAAGATTGATCCAGAGAAACTGAAGCCATTTGCATATCCTGAGAGATATAGAAGATTGGTTGGAAAGCTGAATTATCTAACAGTGACTCGTCCGGATATAACCTTCTCGGTTAGTGTACTTAGTCAATTCATGGCATCTCCAACAGTGGCACAGTGGGAAGTGTAATATCCCGAATTTTGGGATTGGAGGCTTGGGAATAAGCCTAAATTGAGTGGACTACTAAGCCCCGATTTAGTAGATGTCCCAAATCTATCCTCTAATGTTCCTTATATCTTTGGGGCATTAAAGAAAATAAAATGGTTAATTTTGGAGAAAGTAATTATGTTTTTGGTGAAATCGCCTATGAGGTAGTAAGCTTGTCATATTTATTTGAATGATCAAATGATGAGCAAAAATTATGAAATTTTACAGGATGAAGGTAGACATCCTAAGCTTTAATTTGATAGGTCATATGAATCAATTAGAGCTATACACAAAAAGATATGAATTTTTGAAGTCAGCACAGAAAAACTGTGAAATTTCTGGAACAATATGCAAAGATTGAAATTCTGGGAATTTTGTGATTCCATTAAGCAAAAGTCTATATTTTTCCTTGAAACTAGACTCAATAAGGGTTCTATAGGCTTTGGAATCACCTCATTTCGATTTTTCTAGAATTAGTTATGATTTTTCAACATTTGGGCAGAAATCTGCCAGAATTTCTGAAAAATCCGAAAATGGCAAAATAATTAATGGATAATTATAATATATTATAAAATCATCTTCTTCTTCCCTTAGCACCAGAACTGACGTGAAGTTCAGTATTTGGAGAGAGAGAAAGTTGAGTTTTTAGAGAGAGAAGGAGAGGAGAAAACTCACGAGATAGGTCGATTTCTTCGGTGAATTCGTACCTTACGTGTATAATCCTTCTCCTAAGCTTCTCTTCTATGTTGTTTGAGGAATTTGAGGCAAGATTCATGGTGTTACCAAGGCTAGGGTTTTCAGCCATATTTGGGAAAAGCCAGAAGGAGCTTGAGGATCGAATATGGAGCCCCGAGCTATTTGCACGTAGATCGAGGCACGCGTTTCAAGGCGAAAAAGGGTTAAGGTAGGGGACTTACCTTACTTGCATGTAATTGATATCTTTGCTTGTGTAATGATGTATGTGATTGCTTTACTTGATTGTGTAGAGCATATTTGAATAAATGAAGCTCTGTTTCTGTTTTCGTTGTGGCCATAGTTTTTTGTATGAAACATTGAGCATGCAGAAATGTCATTATGGTGCATACATCTAGATAAAGCTAACATGTCATACACATAGCATCAATCATGCATTATGGTATCTGTTTCCTACTGAGATTCTCTCGAATCTCACCCTCCCCTACCAACAATTTAGACAGGAGACGACAGAAGATATGTAAACAACAATGCAGAGAACCATATAAGGGGATTGAAATGGTGGAACGAAGATGAGAAGATGTCTCCGTTTCACTGGAACGGTTTTAGATACCCCAGTAGCCCTGTGTGGCTACATTGATGGTAATGATCATGTACGAACCCCTATGGGGAATTTATGTAATCATGCACATATTATCAGTATAGTTATGCTATTCCTGTGTTGCCCAACAAACCGCATGTCGTTTTCCGCGAATACTCTGGTAAAGGTGAAATTAAAATAAGGGCGTGACATTTTGGTATCAGAGCAAGGATTCTGGCCACAGAATTTTCCTCTCAGAGTAAGTGCGGTGGTTTTGGCAACAGGATAATATACTGATATACTTGATTACACAGTGGTAGGAACAGTGAAGTAAATTACTTCAACTTGTTCACAAGCCCCTGAAAGTTACAGACATGCCTCAAGGAAACAATAGGAGCCGGTATCCACATTTGGGTACAAAAGAGTTAAGCGTGCTCAACCCAGGGAAATGCCATGATGGGTGACCTCCTGGGAAGTTGTTGCACATGTTATGTCATACTATGAAAAAAAAGAGTAAGACATGTTGTACAGTAGTTCAGAGGTTGTATGTTGTTGCAGGCTTTCCTTGACTACTGTAAACACTTGTGATATGTTGTTTTTGGATGTGTTTATGTGTAATTTACCTCTTTCTTGCTTCATATAGTGAAACATAAAGGTGGTAAGACTAAGAGGTTTAGATGTTGGGCAAGGTCAGGAAGTTAGACCTAGCCTAATACAGCAAACACATGGCAAGAGAATAGAATAGCAAACAATGATCAGCGATCATCAGGAAGGTTATCCTGAAAAGGCCAATATAATAACTATAATCCCTCATACACTATGTGATGGTTAATATGTTGTATGTTCTGTATTCTGTGATATGAACACGTGCCTAGGGCACATTACCTAGTTGTAGTATGGGACTCAACTGAGGTACACGAATATTATCTAGCTGTGGTGCGGGAAGTGTATATGTACCGTCCGATGGGAAGTGTATATGTACCATTCGGCCTAGTAAGGACCCAGCTATGATACACGATTTACCTAGCTGTAGTCGGTGACTCGGCTGAGGTACACGGAGGGGTTCCAACGAGATAGTTGGCCCTGTATTTTGTGTATACACACGGATTGTTGTTTTAACTGGGTGTTTGGCCCTGAACTTTGTGTACACACACGGATTGATGTGATTTTCATTTTACACTATATGGTGCATGACATATTTATCTATCACATTTTCTATGGATGATTGTGGGTTACTATGGAGGGCCATGTGGTGTGAATAAAAAGGCACCCTACCCGACGAGGCTGCTAGCCATGTCCTAAGGGACTCGGGTTCGAGGCCAAGAAGGGCCATAGGTGTGACAATAATAAAAAAAAGGATGAGATATTTATATCAAAATTTCCCATAACTCAGCATTATGCATGGGATGATGATTGTGAGAGGAGCTTCAGAGAGCTGATGATGAAAATTTATTAAAGTACCAACACTGATAATCTCATATCCATAGTGGGCCTTTGTTGTCTTCACTGATGCCAGATGGCATGGATTGGGAAGGAAATTGAATCCCCAGATGCGAGCAGGCATAGATCAAGATGAGAATTGAGCCCAGTGAGGGCATACGCATCTCGTCAGCTGAAGCTTCAGGAATTGAACTATCTCATCCATACTCTTGAGTTGATGATAAGAATATTTGTATTGAATTGGGAAACATTGCCTTTATGGCATAATTGTGGAGTTGTACTGCGACCACAAAGATTGAAAGTTCTGATCGGAGAGGGCTACCTATGGTGAAATCTGAACGGAGAGGGCTACCTATGGTTAAATCTGATCGGAGAGGGCTACCTAAGGTGAAATCTGATCGGAGAGGGCTACCTAAGGAAAGTTCTGACCGAAAGGGGGCTGACCAGGTGTATGGGCGCCTGTGTGAAGCACCGAGTACAGAACCCTAGAGTGCAGCCACCGTGACGACGAACCCTAGAGTGCAGCCACCATGATGATGAACCTGCGAGTACAGCCACCGTGACGACAAACAGTAGAGTGCAGCCACCATGAAGTTGAATCGTAGAGTAGAGCTACAGAAACGTTAGTCCTTAGCGATGATGTATTGTAATGAATCCCACATTGAATGAGTTTTCTTGAAATAAGAGTTTATATGGATCAGAATGATTCAAGTTCAAACGGGTAAAGAGCAGGCACTGTCAGGTGTCATGGGAGGTTCCTGTAGACTCCTATTAAATCATCCTGATAATATTAAAGCTCATATGAGGAGATAGGCATCAGAGTGGGCAGCGGAAGTGTGGTGAATCTAGGTGCAATTTCGAAACTTATGTGAGGGGTTGATGTTCGTACCATTGTTGATCATCCCAAAACATAATATGGCCTTGATGGTAGGCATTGTTACAGTGTATGTGATGAACAGTATTACACCCTGAGTGGTGTATAGTATTACATCCTGTGTGGTGTACAGTATTAAACCCTGCGTGGTGTACAATATGATGACCTGTATGGTCAACAGTCACACAACCTTTGTAGTTTGTGGTGACACATGTGAACTGGAATTGGGATGAACCCTAGTGTAGTAGGGTAGAATGGTGGCGAATACCTCTTAACAGCACTAGTGATAACAATCCCAGATCCACAGTCAAGCTTTATGGTCTACACAGATGCAAGTAGGCATGGATTGGGATGTGTTCTGATGCAACAAGGTTGAGTAGAGGCATGAGCATCTCTATGGCTATAGCCTCACAGAATGAATCATCCACTTGTGATATAGTGTAAACAGTGGATGGTGCACACAGTGAATAGTGCACATAGTGACCAGTGTACATGGTACGAAAAGTGAATAGTGTACATCGTATGGCTAGTGAATAGTGCATACAGTACGGCCAATAAGGGTCAAATAGTCATTTGACCCTGAATACTGAATAGGTAGGCGTAAATTACAGAAAGTGTACAGGTTTGTACAAGGCGGTAAGACCCAATGTGCAAGGTTGCATAGGGCGGTGTCTCTAGGCTATAAGACCTGTGTGTCTAGTGTTGTGGTTGATGCCTAGTGCGATGACACTGGACTGGTGTGTCCAAGGTAATCTTTTGAGGTTGACAGAACATTCAAAACATACCAGGTTGTAGCGGAGGCAGTAAGAGCAGTGTGATCAAGCGTTTTGGTGTCCAATGGTACTAGTATCACATGAGGCACGATATTCTACCATGGGAGGAACCTAACGAAGTGAACCATGGCCGGCTCACTAGCCCAACCTCGTTGACTCGAGGTATGGGAAAAAGACCATGGACTCGGGTGAGGATTAGGCCATTACAAAAAAAAAAGATTGTGTGAATTCGGGTGAAGTCCCAAAGAGGCTTAAGGCCTTTGGAACCAAGCGCTGTGGGTACCTGTGTTTGATTACACACTACATACTGTGTACAGAATGGATGATGAATGCTGAATGCTATTTGAGATTAGTAATGGAAGTACGACTATGGTGTTACATGGCTTATGAGCCTGCATATGATAATAGAATGGAATAGGATTAATCCCTACATTGTAGACGTTCAAATTTCGAGGACGAAATTTATTGAACGGGGGGAGAAATGTAATATCCCGAATTTTGGGATTGGAGGCTTGGGAATAAGCCTAAATTGAGTGGACTACTAAGCCCCGATTTAGTAGATGTCCCAAATCTATCCTCTAATGTTCCTTATATCTTTGGGGCATTAAAGAAAATAAAATGGTTAATTTTGGAGAAAGTAATTATGTTTTTGGTGAAATCGCCTATGAGGTAGTAAGCTTGTCATATTTATTTGAATGATCAAATGATGAGAAAAAATTATGAAATTTTACAGGATGAAGGTAGACATCCTAAGCTTTAATTTGATAGGTCATATGAATCAATTAGAGCTATACACAAAAAGATATGAATTTTTGAAGTCAGCACAGAAAAACTGTGAAATTTCTGGAACAATATGCAAAGATTGAAATTCTGGGAATTTTGTGATTCCATTAAGCAAAAGTCTATATTTTTCCTTGAAACTAGACTCAATAAGGGTTCTATAGGCTTTGGAATCACCTCATTTCGATTTTTCTAGAATTAGTTATGATTTTTCAACATTTGGGCAGAAATCTGCCAGAATTTCTGAAAAATCCGAAAATGGCAAAATAATTAATGGATAATTATAATATATTATAAAATCATCTTCTTCTTCCCTTAGCACCAGAACTGACGTGAAGTTCAGTATTTGGAGAGAGAGAAAGTTGAGTTTTTAGAGAGAGAAGGAGAGGAGAAAACTCACGAGATAGGTCGATTTCTTCGGTGAATTCGTACCTTACGTGTATAATCCTTCTCCTAAGCTTCTCTTCTATGTTGTTTGAGGAATTTGAGGCAAGATTCATGGTGTTACCAAGGCTAGGGTTTTCAGCCATATTTGGGAAAAGCCAGAAGGAGCTTGAGGATCGAATATGGAGCCCCGAGCTATTTGCACGTAGATCGAGGCACGCGTTTCAAGGCGAAAAAGGGTTAAGGTAGGGGACTTACCTTACTTGCATGTAATTGATATCTTTGCTTGTGTAATGATGTATGTGATTGCTTTACTTGATTGTGTAGAGCATATTTGAATAAATGAAGCTCTGTTTCTGTTTTCGTTGTGGCCATAGTTTTTTGTATGAAACATTGAGCATGCAGAAATGTCATTATGGTGCATACATCTAGATAAAGCTAACATGTCATACACATAGCATCAATCATGCATTATGGTATCTGTTTCCTACTGAGATTCTCTCGAATCTCACCCTCCCCTACCAACAATTTAGACAGGAGACGACAGAAGATATGTAAACAACAATGCAGAGAACCATATAAGGGGATTGAAATGGTGGAACGAAGATGAGAAGATGTCTCCGTTTCACTGGAACGGTTTTAGATACCCCAGTAGCCCTGTGTGGCTACATTGATGGTAATGATCATGTACGAACCCCTATGGGGAATTTATGTAATCATGCACATATTATCAGTATAGTTATGCTATTCCTGTGTTGCCCAACAAACCGCATGTCGTTTTCCGCGAATACTCTGGTAAAGGTGAAATTAAAATAAGGGCGTGACAGGAAGCCTTAGAACATATCTTGCACTATCTGAAAGGCTCCCCAGGTCGGGGCATTCTCTATTCGGATTTTGGGCACACTAGAGTTGAATGTTTCTGTGATGCGGATCATGCAGGATCCAAGGCCACGAGACGATCTACTACGGGTTACTGTGTGTTTGTTGGTGGCAACCTGATATCTTGGAGGAGTAAGAAACAAGGGGTTGCATCTAAATCAAGCGCAGAGGCAGAATACAGAGCTATGTCACAATCCGTACAAGAAATTGTATGGGTACTTCAGCTTATGAAGGAAATTGGCATTGTCACGACATTACCTACGAAGCTTTGGTGTGACAATAAAGCAGCGCTTCATATAGCATCAAACTCTGTGTTCCATGAGCGGACGAAACACATTGAGATCGACTGTCACTTCATTCGGGACAAGATCAAAGAAAATGTTGTATCTACAGGACATGTGCGATCGGACGACCAGCTAGCAGACCTTCTGACAAAAGCGTTGACTGGGATACGGGTTGAATATCTTTGTAACAAGTTGGGCATGATTAACATATATGCTCCAACTTGAGGGGGAGTGTTAAGGAAATATTTTATCATTATTAGAATTATTTTATCATTATTATTAGATCAATTAGCATAATTAGCGGGATTGATTGACCGTTACGATTCCCTCATTTAGGAGCAATTAATATTTAGACTCCTCACTTTTGTATATATAGTACCTTCCTGTGAATAGAAAATATACAATTTTTTTAGTATTCAGTTACTTTCGTAACATATTAAAAATGGAGCAACAGGGAGTTTTTTTTTTTAAAAAAATACCCTAAACATCTATATTAATTCTCACACTTCTTCTCCTACTTGATTATTGTTAAGGGAATATAAATATAGTTAATTCGAGGAAAAATGGATAAAAGAGTGAAAGAGGTCTTACATTTAGGATCAACATCAAATTTCTAATTAAGTCATATATTAAAGATAGGGAGTATCCTAAATCTATTCACATATATTTATTTTTTAAAAAATATAAAGTAATACAAAAGAGTGAGATTGCATTTAGAGTATGGCTTTTAATGTTTAAATTAGTTTTCTTACTAGATATATTTCTTCAATCAAATGTAGGAGTATTAAAGAGTTAACTAAAATTAAATTGATGGGAAAGAACCGGCAAAAGAGAAGACATATTTTGATGAAAGACATTTATGAATAGGAGGTGAAGAACGGTAATTGTTCAGTGTGGCGACTACTTGTACGCGTAGTTGACCGTGGGGTTTTGGGAATGAGGCTCTAAGCTTTCTAAGCTAAAATGATACTCATCCGGTTATGATAAAGAAGTCATTTGTTATAAATATAAAAGGGTTAAGGTGTAAAAATACCCATGAACTTTTCTCAAAAGTGCATCCAACACCATAAACTTTTTTTAGGTGTAAAAATACCCATGAACTTTTCAAAATGGGGCAAAAATGTCAAACTGTTAATTGGTACAAATGTCCCTTTTGTGGGACCCACAATTTTATTTTTTGACGTACAAAAATACCCATGAACTTTTCTAAAAAGTGCATCCAACACCATAAAATTTTTTCTGGGTGCAAAAATGCCCATGAACTTTTCAAAAGTTTATGATGTTCGATGCACTTTTGAGATACAATTTGCGCAAGTACATGAATTATAAATGGAACATCTCTTGGTTCACCACGATTTTGCAGCAGCTATTTGGTTTGGATCATCACTTGGGGATTGTAACAGTGAACGTTTTTCACAGTAATTTTATAGTTTCGTAATCAGATTTTTTTTTTTGGTTTTTTAATTAGCAGTGCCTAGGAAGGTAAGATTTTCTTTTTTTCTTCCAATAAAAATATCATTTCTTTTAATATTGATTTGAAATTTAAAAATAATATCAAAATAAGATAGAGCGATGACACCACGATATATACAGGTGTTCGGATTCAAAAACTGAATCCTAAATCCTCTCCCCACGCAAATGAAGCTTGAGAATTTTATAAGTAATGATTATTCACAACACATTATCCATAATTTATCCTAAGTTTATACACCCAACAAAGAAAATAATCATACACAGATGTATCGCACAAACTTTTGCAAAAGTATCTTTGGAAGAAAAAAATTAATGCGCACAAGTCACACAAAAAACACCCCCAGAAAATCACAGAATCTTTCGTGAAGAAGAGGATGGACTTGATCAGATTTTGATGACCTTTTCTTCTCAGTGTAGGTTCAAGTCGTCAAATCTCTTGCTGATGCTGCATTTTAAGCGTATGAAATAGAAGTAATTAAATAAGCAGATTACGAGAGAAAGAAGAAATCATAGGCTTTGGGTTCAGTTCAAACCTCTTTATAAGGGAATATATGAAGGATCTTAATGAGAACACTAACCCTTGTGAAGAAGCAGTAGCACTATGTTTCTTCTGTCATCATAATAAAAGCAAATACAGGGTAGAATAATTAAACAAGCAGACTACGAGATAAAGAAGAAATCAAAGGCTTTGGTTTAGTTCAAACCTCTTCAGAACAGGAATATATGAAGGACCTTAATTAGAGCATTACACTTTGTGAAGAAGAAGCACTGTATTTCTATTTCTTGTATCAATTAGAACAAACAAAAAATGTAAGAATCTACCTGCAACAACCACATAATAACAAAAAAATCAGATAGAGAAGATAAAACAATATATAGAGAAAAACTTGTTTACCTTCATGATTAGCTTTTGCGAATAATTCCTCATTACATGTTTGAATAATACAAGAGCCGATGGCAAAAAGAGAATAATATAAGAGCCACAAAACACATGATAGAGAAACAAAACATTATGAAGCTTGTCTTAGAAGAGCTATTGATATAAGCTTCGTGGAATATGCATCTCTCTGCATAATACTTCATTTATCGTTTAAGTAATGAAAATGAAAATATAATGGACTAGGTGAACATGTTAAATCATTTATGTTTCAGTTTAGGATACGTAATGAGAGTAGCTGAAGTACTGAATTAATGCTTTGAGCCACATCAATTGTTCATCGAAATTCATCATTCTGTCATCAAATATCAATAATAATATAATGTAAACACTGACGATCGCTACCTCAGTTTAATTCATGAAGCTGCAAATTATAATGCTTTAATCAAATTCTAATAATGCACACTAATAGTCATCTAGATTTCAATAGGAAAATTACAAATACATAGTAGAGTCGCTAAATATATACAATAATTTAAACTACAGAAAGAGAAATTAAACAAGAGTAATACAAAAAGCAGTTGGTCTAAATTAACCATAAACCCACTATGCACTCTTTACTCCTCTATATGAAAAATTATTATTTTGATAAAAAATGCCAAAATAGCAAATCCCGTATATATGACAATTCATCTTTCTGTGTAATAAGTGGTAAATAAATACAGGTAAAGTGATAATAATATCTCTGATCATCTCAAGAGATTCCCCGGATTGCCACCATAACCAACTTCAGTACCCTCTACTTCCCTCAGCCTCACTTTTCTAGCTATATCTTCACTGCTAACAGACTCTGAAATATATCATACCTTTCTTTAATGGGATATCATAACCTTTCAAACATATCACTAGCCTGAGTCCATACATAGACATCTACTGAAGACAAAGTCATCAAACCACATAGAAAATTTCTTGGCCAAAGAAATAACAAAGACACAAGCAGACTTATGGAAAACTTCCACTTTGTGGCCCTTCGTGCAGATAGCATTGCTTGTTTCCAAGGACAATAATATGAAGCCTCTTTTAGCATTTACCACTGCTGATACAAGATTGCTACCTCCGAAGACTTTGTCCACTAGATTCACATGAATATTAAACTTAAATGACCTTGAACCTTCTGACTGAAATAACATCAATGACGAAGTAATTGCATGTCCAGAGAATCCTAGGAGGTTAGGAGATAGCACTAATGCACTATGACAATGTCTGAGAAGGAATAGTCTCACCTCCCACATGGAGATTTTGAAATTCATGCAATCTTGAACAGAAAATCATAGCTCTTCAACTCCGGCTATATCCTTCCTACAGAATATAGATATATAGATTAATATTAGTCACAACTCTCAAGGCAGCTAAATTTCTTCCTTCCTTCAAACAAATGAAATGTCATTAAGATCATTGTTGGATGGTATCAAAGAAGGACCAAAAGGCTTGTATAAAGTAATTTGTGAGCAATGCAATTATTTAATGGATAGAATACAATGACGTTGCGCGGTCCATCTAATGGAAATTTAATACTCAAGGAAAGTTGATGGATAAAACAAAATCTTGATTCTATCTATATAAAAACAGGAGGTAAACAAGAAACTCTAAACAGTGAGATAATCTACAACACTAAAATTATCCCTATTTAAACAGCTTGGCCAAAAATATCTCTACTTAAACAATGAGTTACAATAGAAAAGGTGCAACAACCTCATCTATCTAATCATATGAGATAATCAATCATGCTGATATCAGTTTTCTGTGTCACTGATTAGAAACAATGGTACTAGAGCACAACTTCATCTAACTCCTCAAGTAGGCAAGAACTACCTTTTTTCAGACACAGAGAAGTAAATTCCTGCTTACACCAGAGCTCATAAGGTGCTGACCCCACAAAGAATGCTTTCTGTTTAGAGCAGGTTTTTGCTGGAAGTATTAAACTGACACCCAGTCCCCTGATCTCAAGATGAAACAGAACAAAAAAATCATGGAAGGAAATGGGAACTAGAGAGTGGTCGCTTTGAACTGAAGTCTGAGATCATCAAAACTATCAAAGAAACACAGCAGCCTGGACATTACCACCACCATCATCTTCACCTTAACAGAAGGAATTGTTCAATAGCCACAATTGCCTGCCTCAATTTCTCCGCAACAACTCAATACAAAAGGCTTAACATAAACTGTCTATAACTCAATACAGAGTGTGGCATCTAACTGCTTTGTTTGACAGCAACCCCCCTAAATGATTAGGAACAAAGGTTATCAATGCAGCTGTCGCAGGCAGAGATTTTGGCAAAGAGGATGTCAATTCACTCTCAGGCCAAAACACTCTGTAAGTTTGTTTAACTGAAGTATTACCAATAGTCTTTGCATGAGCAGTTGCCATCTTCAAAACAATGAAATCGGTTTGAATCCCTCATAATCATCTTTCTCTGAACAATCTTGGAGATATACTTGATAGCAGTGTGACAGTCTACACAAGTTCTCAAGTTTTTAAAAACCTTGATTGGTGTTCCTGGTGGAGTTGAAATGACTCCAAAAGCAACAGCAAGCTTCTCACTGTGGTAGGAAAGGTTTTCCTCTTTTTGTTCCTCCTCCACGTCATGTAGCACAAAGTTTGTGTCCGGGACATATCCCTTCTCTTTCAGTTTCTTAAAGAGTTCCCCCAAGAACTTATGTATATCATTTGATCTTGGGTGAGAAGTGTCACCAACAAGGAACACATGCACTTGTCTTTTGACCTCAATCCAGCTCTTACCTAGCTGCTTCACTATCCCACTAACATCCATAGCCTTTCTAACCTTGGCTACCTCACCCCACATACCAGCGGTAGCATAAATGTTGTCCAAAGTGATATGGGTAGCCGGATTCTCTGGTTCTCTTTCAAACAATGCTTTTGCTGCTCGTTCAGCCAATTCTAGGTTCCCATGTATTCTACATCCTCCAAGTAAGGATGTCCAAAGGAATTTACCTGGCTTTATGGGCATTTTGTCCATGATACTTTCTGCTTCTTTGAATCGGCCAGATCTTGCCAACAAATCAACAACACATGAATAATGATCTGCAGTATGCATCAACCCATGCTTCTCTTTTATGGAATGGAATTATTCTAGCCCTTTATCCACTAATCCTGCATGAGCACAGGCTGAAAGAACCCCGACGAAAGTAACTTGATCAGGTTTAAGACCAGATTTGAGCAGCAAATCAAAGACATGAAGAGCCCTTTCAGGTTGAACATTCTGAGCATACCCAACAATTAATGAAGTCCAAGATGCCAAATCTGGACAAGGCATCTGATTGACAACTTTTCTTGCATTTTCTGTGTTCCCACACTTTGAGTACAAATGAATAAGAGCACTTACAGCAAATGAGTAGGGGTCATACCCCACTCTTGTAATGTACCCGCGAAGCTCCTTACCCTGGTCCTCAACAGCATGATCAGCACAAGCATTTAAAACTCTCGTAAATGTATATTCATTTTGTCGGACACCTGATCGCATCAAGTCTCTAAAAAGAATAACACTTCAATCTAAACTCCATACCATTTTCCTCAACCATCCCCACCCTATTTGTTCATCTTTAATCAATAGTACAAGACCCCCAAAGGGATGAAATAATACAAGTCATGACGACAAAACAGACCACCTAGTAAACTTCACCAGGCAAGTTGGTGGACGGAACTCTCTGCCGTTTCTCGACATATGCCGAAGGAAACCACCCTGCTCTCCCGTTGCATTCTCCTTCTGACCATCCTGTTGCCGTCACCTGTGTCATTTTTTGAATTTTTGATGAGCTGCAAATGTAACAATTTTCCTGCCTAATACAAGTATCTCAGGGGTTCTACAAGGTTTGCCAGTAACATACACATACAATGCAAGTGTTTTTAGATGAGTTTACAAGGTTCCTGAAAGAACACTGATATTTCCTTATTCCTCTTTTAGTCTTTTGGAAAAATTTAGAAAAGCCGGCACAACTTGAGGATTTTCCATGAGATCGCTCATTAGAGTACTCCTCCAGTCCTAAATATAAGACTTAGTTTGTAGTGCACTCCTACATTTAGGATCGGAGCTAGCACTACTTATCCTCAATGACATTTAACTGCTAAATTCTTACGAGGTCTTGCCAGAGCTGAAAATGTATTTGTCAATATTGTTGTTACTGATTGGAGGAGTTTTACATGGAAGATGTATATACAGTGACAAGAAAACCTACCTTTCGCACAACAACAAAGTCACCCTTTTCCTTATCTGTAGTAGCATTAAACGGATGCATTACCGCAACCAAATGATGCATGGCTCATATTATCTTTTTGAGCCCCATTATTATTCTAGAGTTAGAATCCCTCAGCTTCCTGTATTATAGCAACTAATAATTGACATGACTCTAAATTATTCGTCGCTAAGGAAGGAAGCACTGAGTTAGAAATTTTTCTAATTTTTCAGGAAAAAAATGTCCATGTGGTAGAAACAGTAAACAAATAATGGTGTCTGTAAACTCCATTATTCCTTTTCTAAGGAAGGCCAAAGGAGAAGGGGATTGAATGTTTAAAATGACAGTTGCACGATCAAAAGAAAGGAGAAGGAAAAGAATCTAATAAAATAAAATAAAAAAGGAAAGGGAGGAAAAAGAAAACATTCAAAGATGTGGGGGCGAATCTGGAACACTAATAAAGCTGCCCAATGAAACCCGATCCACATCATTGTCCACTGATTACTGATCACCCGAATCTAAAGGAAGCTTATGTTGGATGCACCCCTCAATCCCACCGCCCAAAAGAAAAAAGAAACAGAAAAGCAACCCTTAGCCACTTACAAATTTTAAATTAAGCTCTAATGAAATTTTAGGGCAGTCTCTTATTCAGCAATAAATTAACATACAAATCTTATGTAAAAGATCAAACAAAAATTATATATCATGTAGGGACTTGCAAAAGGCTAACATAAAGCAAAAATTTGGTATGGGGAGCATACCTCAGCTAAGAAATACGTAGTGTGGAGCCATTCTCAGAAACCACTGGAGGGGCAGATTCTTTCCTCTGTCTCTCTAAAACCATCTGACACAGCTCAAAGAACAAGAACAAAATTGGAAGTAATGCAATCATATAAATATTCTTGGGGAAAAAAAGATTGGTAAATCTGGTTCACACCTCAGCTTCAATTTCACCAAGAATGACTGCAACTCTTGCATGAAAAGTCTTTTCCCCTCCAACCTACGAAAGCATAAAAATAATCTCCATAATCAAAATTGAAAATAATTATATATGGGTAATTTACCTTCCTCCCATGACAGTAAGCTCAATTACACAAGCCTATACTCTATTTTATATTTTAAGATATCAACAAAAAGATAAGCTACGCTAACAGTGCTTAGATCAAGTGCAAAAGATCCAGTTCATCTGAAGCAAGGTTGAGAATTTAAGCCTTTTGGATAGAAAAAATCATGTCAGAAGGGCTACTCCCAATTAGACCCAACAATATTTGAACTTGACCCAATAGTAATATATAGTAGATAGTTATATCACGAGTCCAAAATAGGCAATATACGCTACAATTTTTACCCATTTTGACAAAAATATACTAGAATGATTAAAACTCAATAATTACGTAACTACTTCTCTAAACATAACCTAACCACTTCTTTAAATCTAGAAAAAGGTAAAATTATTTCATAAAAGATAATATTTAATTCATAACAATAACTTGTTTATTGTGCAAATACTTAATCAACATAAGCACTATTACAAATATAATAACAAAAAATAGATATATTTTGCTTATTGGTTAGTGGCCAAAAAATTATTAAGAAATACATGTTTTCATAAGTTATATTTTCAATAATAAAAACCAATTCTGTTGTTGAGGTATTTGGCCAATATTTTTTTTTTTTGTTGGTTGACTTTTTCAGTTTTAGGAGGGACCGTAATTATCACATAGGGGAGGAATGCAGAAAGGAAGAATGATTTGCCCAAGTTTATATTATCAATCATGTTCATGTGTAAGCATACCATAGCAACGAATCTCTGGAATGTCAGTCTTTGCTGTTGTGCGTCGACAGCAGTCAGCGCAGCTGCAGCTTCTTTACCCAGAACAGCCATGTTTACTTTTAGCTCCTGCATCCTTGCTTCTGAAGCATGCAATTTTGCAACATTTTCAGCAGTTGGAGCCTCTCTTACTCGTGATTGTCTTCTTGATATCTCATCCCTCTGAATTTTTAAAACCAAACCAAGTTATAATGCCCAACCTAAAGTAAGAATATCAATGCGTAAATGATGACCTAATATAGCCTGGGATACAAATTTTCTCTCGGATCACCAGAATGCACCAAACAGAGAAAAGAACCCACAAATTCACTGCATACTCCATGCCACAGATAATAGAGGAAGTTGCCATTGGGCCAAAACTACTGGTTAAGTATAGAGATTGAGGAACTATTCCAACTTTTGACTTACCAGTAGGTCTGCTTCATGTCTCATCCGACAATATCGCTGACCAAGATGGCGAGCATCCTCCAAAGGTGCACCATTAATCATTGATTTTAAGGGGTCTAAAACCTGGAAAGTAAAAACATAGGATTCATGCTAGTGTCCTGATATATTTAAAAAGGGCGAAAGTATGGGTCCAAGAGCAATTTTGTCCTGAAAGTTTTTTGGGAATCAATTTTGCCCCAGAAGTTTCAAAAAGTAACAATGTTGCCCTTTTCCGTTAAAAAAATTAACAGTCAACGTCAATTTTTTAACGGTGAACGTTTGTTATTATATTTGTAATAGTGCTTAGGGAAATAATTTTTTTTAAAAAAAAAAAGCTAGGTTGGAGCATAAAAATGTAAAAAAAAAAAAAAAAAAACAAATAGGGCAACCTGGGTCACCCCGGGTTACACCTAGTTACCCCTAGTTCACCCCGAGTCGACCGGTTCAGTTTACCCCAGTTTTCTGACCTCAACTGGACTGGACTGGCGACCGGTTCACCTGTTTTCGGTCTAAACCGGCCAGTCTGGTCCAGTTTTCAATACAATGGTTTCATCTTGTCTCACAGCACTAGATTTACCAGAATAGATGATGATGTGTTTAAGATGTTTTGACTCTCCAACTTCTTTTTTCTGTTCTTCTTTGACTCTTTTCTTTCAGTAGATAGATGTTTTTTTCTCTAATCCCACATGGGATCCCGCTAATGATAGCCTTGATTAGCATGGTACTCCCTTCGGTCCATATTATTAAACCCAATTGATTTTATAGAGAGATTAATGAAGTTAAATAAATTACTTTAAAGTATTTATACTTATATTTTTTATTTTTCAAACTAATTTCTTAATTTATAAACGAATATATAATATAATGATATACAACTTATATTATAACCAAGTAATTTATTTAGCTTCCTTAATCTCTTCAAAAAAATCAATTGAGTCTTATCTTTAGGATCAAAGAGAATATCACACAAGTACTCTATTGTGCTTATTACCGGGTTTGATATGAAGATGGTCGTTCACCAACTCTTTGAAACTTGATTAGAGCTTTCCTATGCATAGTTGGCGTTGTTGGAGCTACATGACATCTACCAAAATCCTTTGACGATTTGGCCTATTACGTCTCTGTTTCTTTTTCCGGACCTTTTCATTAGTTTTTTTTTACTATTATGTTGTTCTTGTTACCTGTTTTTCATTTTGTTTCTAGTCCAATTTCATTAAGCCTTTGTTGTTCGTCAGTTGGGTATAATATGTGTATTCAGGCTCAAAGAGAATTTATAAAGGTACTTATAGATCACTCACTAATAAGACTTTCACATTTAGCTAATAAGATTTAAATTTATGACTTTATGAGTTATAAATCAACTTCTTATTAGGTAGACTAACATTTATTGGCCTTGAATCCATCTACTTAAAACAACACACAAATCAACAAAAATAGCACAAACCAACTACAAATCCATTTCTCTCACAAGGAACAACTTGCCTCATTCCTCAGATATAAACAACTACATAAAAATAGGGGAAACAGGGGAAAAAAGCAAGTACTCTCTCCCACCCTAATTAAAAAGGCTTCAGTATGTCTAAACATACATATCAAGAAAATATTGAAGTTTAGTTCATATGTAACAAGTTATTTGTTCTTCACAGTTTTTTACTCAATTTAATGCCGTCATTTTTTCAACTAACTAAATTCAAATATATTCCTGAAAATCAAAATTTTTTGTTAAGCTTAAAAACATATGAAATTAAAAAAAAAAAAAACAATTGACTGTGGGTCCATATTACAGTTCGGTGCATTTTTGTTGGGACTTGGGACTTGAGATCCATATTACTGTTTCTTCTCCCTCCTATCCTGTTACATGAACGTAGTAAAAAGGCATGCAATTTTGGAAAATCAATAAAATACCTCTTGTTCTCAAAACTGCAATATATAAATGTGAAAGACAGAGAAATAAGTGTGTGTGTGTGTGTGTGTGTGTGTGATGAGTGAGAATTACAATAAAATTGTAGTTTTGTTAAAAGAAAATGGCAATAATTTAAAAGCATCTGGTTTAGAATATAATGTGAAAGACAAGAGAATACTACTTGGAAATATAGAAAAGTTCTTGCTACGCTTCATTAGTTGGCTGAAGTTGAATAAGTAATTAATGGAAGACTTCATGGTGTCCCTTGTAAATTTCAAATCAGCAAAATTCACAGCAAGCTCTTACAAGAAACAAGAAACAAATTACAGAAGATCCTAATGGTTGGAAAAAGAGAGGAGTTGAAATTTCTGTTACAAAAGATTTCTTAATACTTCGATCCTTAATATATGATCTACTCAAATAATTTAGATAGGTTAAAAAAAATTAGATAAATTGGTTATTTATTAAAATTGCATATTGTTTTCTTTAAAATGTCATCTTAGATTATATGCATTGAAACTAGTCATTGATATATGTAAACTCCTTTAATATGTGCAATTAATAGAGATAGTTTCAAAAAATTGATAAATATGAGAGGACAAAATGAGGAGAGGCTTATATTTGGAACTGAATCCAACCCAATCGCATCTAGTTCTTATATTAGGAGTTGGAGATAGCACTTAGAAATAAGGCTTTTGTTTGATTAAAAAAGTCACATATCTAATTGCTTTTTTTTAATGATTTTAAATTTAAAAAAAAAATAAAAAATAAGAAGATGACAACACGATATATAGAGGTTCGGATCCAAAAATTGAATCCTACGTCCTCTCCCCAAGCATGAAGCTTGGGAATTTTATAACTGATTGGTACTCGATACAATACATGACACACAATTCATCCTAGCATTTACACACCCAACAAGGAAAACCATCATATAACAATGTATCACACACACTTTCACCAATGTATCTTCTGAAAAAAAATAAATTAATGCACATGAGTCACACGATAAGAACACTTCCAGAAAATCAGAGAATATTTTGTCAAGAAGATGATGAACTTGATCAGATTATGATGAGCTTTTATTCTCAGTGCAGGTTCAAGTCTGCAAATCCCTTGCTGTCTTTCTTGCCGGTGCTGCATTTTAAGTATATGTGAGAGAAGTAAATCCAGAGACAGAACAAGGAAGGGAGGGAAAACACAGAAGAAAAAAAATGGCAATCCGTTAACCTCAAGTAGCTAGCTAGCTTACTTTGATGCTTATTAATCACAATCAAATCATATATAAGGCAGAATAATTAAATAAGCAGATTATAAGAGAAAGAAGAAATTAAAGGTTTTGGTTCAGTTCGAACCTCTTTAAAATAGAAATATCTCTTAATTAGGGCATTAGACTTTGTGAAGAAGAAGCGCTGTGTTTGTTTTATCAATTACAACTAGCAAACCATGTTGAACTCTACCTGAAACAACCCCATAATAAGAAAAACTCCAACAGAGAAGATAAAATATAATTAAAAAAAAAAAGAAATGGTATTTGTTATAAAGAGAGAAACCTGTCTAGATAGGTACCTTCATAATTACTTTTTGGAATAATTCCTCATTACATGAATGTATGAGCCACAAAACACTTGATGGAGATCAAACAAAACTTTTTGAAGCATATCTTCTTAGAAGAGCTATTGATATAAGCCTTGTAGAATCTGCATGATCGGCATAATTTTGAGACCAAGTGGATTACTTTCACTAATCTTTGAAGTACATTTAAACGTGTTAAATCGTTTTACGCTTCAGTGTAGGATAAGTAACAAGAGTAGCTAATGTAATGAATTAATGCTTTGAGCTACATCAATAATTGTTTATCCAAATTCCTCATACTTTTATTCCATCAAATATTTATAATAACTTAATATGAACACAAGAGGTTGCTACCTCAATTTCATCCATGAAGTTGCAAATTATAATACTTTAAGTTACTTATAAAAATCACAATCTTATAGTCATCTGTATTTCATTAGGGGAAAAAAAACAAAAACAGAGTATAAAGTCGCTAAACATATACAGCATATTAAATTACCAAATGAAAAACCAAACACAATTACTAATACAAATGACAGTTATAATTGTTGTTCATTTTCATCATTCAAACGCAAAAACAATTATTTAGCCAAGATCAAAATCTATCAATGAGCACTTTCAGTTCTGTAGGTTAAAAAAAACGCACATTCAGTTCAAAAAAAAACAAAGAAAAAAGAAAAAAGAAAAAAGAAATGCTTACAGCCACCTTAATTAGTTAAATCACATGATCGGTGCGCAACAATTTCTGAAAATATAACTGTTTAAAAATCTTTAAAGATAATAATCATATTGATTTTCTCAGTATATAAAAGGTCAATTAAATTATTGTTTGAAATAATTTATAGAGTTGGTGAATTTATGAGAAAAAGAAAAAGGTAACGAAAAGGCGAGTAAAGAAAATTAGCTAAAGTATGTTTTGGAAAACAAAACAGAGAAAGAGAGAGCTAGAATCCGATACACAACAAAATAAGTTTGTTAAAGTCATATGAGTTACAAACATATTAACCGATGTGAGAAGCGATTCCAACCATGTAAGTCAAATAATATTGAGAAACATTTATGTGGAAGCATAATTGTCTCTCTAAATCCATTTATTAACTATAAAAATGCAATACTTGGGAATATAGATAAATACCTGGTGGATAATTGCATCTCATGACGGGTAATACAGACTGATATGTGGGATGTGGGATATTTGGCCAAATAGTTGTTCATCCTTGTTGTGGTATTTTTCTTCAAGCAACGGACACTTCCAAATGTGAAGGTTTCTTAAAGAAGCAGGCAGCTTTTCTCTTGACAATTTCTCCAGCTTGCGACAATGTATGATCTTCAGTTGTTGAAGGGAGGTCAGGTGTTGAAGTCCAGTGCAATTCAATGTCTCCAAGTAACTAAAGCCATTAAGCTCAAGGGAGGTAAGACTAGTTGGAAGAGAACATCCCTCTGGGAAACACTTGACATCTCTATCATATGGACAAGAAATAGAAAGGTAAGTGATATTACTTGGGAGGTGCCACTTTGCATGATTGGATAATAGCTTGTCACAATATTCAATATGAAGTTCCCTCAAACTTGGCACAAGGATCCCTTCTGGAAATTCTTCCATCTTGTAACAACTTTGTATACATAGCTTTCTTAAATTTGGGAGAAGAGCTTCCATGTCATCTGACTTGAGATTGAGATAACCACAACTTTTGAATGTAATAGATTGGAGATTTTGAAGAGGGACATTTGAACTCATCACAAAATCCACATTTTTGGAGTCACTTATCATTAAATGTTGTAATGATGGGGGCAAATGAATCACTGGAGTTGATATATTGGAGCAATAACTGATAGTTAATTGTTGCAAATGAGAATACTTAGAGAGACGCTTCTCCAACATCCGACCTCCTGAAATTGCTAGCTTGCAAAGAGAATGATGTAACTGTTGTTCTTGCCATGCCACATTTTCACTTCTTATTATCTCTAAATTCTGAAGTCTGGGGCACCTCGGTGTACAAGAAGAAAACAATGGACAAACTCTAATCTGCAGTGTTTCTAAAGAAAGCAATTGGCAAGGTAAATTTCCAACTAACTTAGGGCATTCAAATATATAAAGTTGTTGGAGTTTAGGGAAAGCTTCCATGTCAATGGAATGCCATCGTTTCCAAGAAGTCATACATCTAAATTGAAGATATTCAAGGGATGGAAATGGTATTGTGGAAGCAAAATCATTGCCCTTCAATAACTCTTCCCCAATGTTTTTTACCCTTTTTAATTCAATAATATATAATTTCTCCAAAGCGGGGAGCTGTCCGAGCGGTGGTAAAATCAAACAGTTTTTGCAATTCTCCAGTCGCAACCAAGTCATGTTGTGGTAGGAAGCACTTCCTAACCAATCCGAAAATATTGTTCCTCTATAATTATTAATTTTCAATTGTTCTAATTCCCAATGAGGTTGAAGATTGGCCAAAATATCTTCCTGTGCCCTTGTATCTTCCGCGACAACATCCCATGACCATGATAATGTTAAGCCTTTAATATGTATCTTCTCCATCATCCTCGCTCCATAGGCTTCATTTCCATTCATGACATTCTCTAATTTACTAACTACAATCCAACCCTTCAAATTTGACATTCTTCCCAATTCCCCAATCCCAGTCTCTTGCTTTTTGCCAACAACAAAGTCACTCAAAAATTGAAAATCTTTCAAGTTACCCAATCCTCCTGGTATTTCTTTCAAGTTAGTGTCTCTAACATCAAGATGTCGCAAGTTTACAAGATCTTTCATATTACTTGGCAGCATTTCCAAAGACCGACAACATCGCAACCTCAATTTTTGTAGATTGTATAATTTGCACAATGATTGAGGCAAACTTACAATATTTAACAAAGACAAATCTAAATAGCGAAGACTTATAAGATCTTGCATGTCATTAGGTAGAATCTTGAGGCAAAAACAATGATACAACTTCAACACCTGTAAATTTTTCAACTTACAGATTGAATTGGGTAAACTTTCAATATATGTCCTTGATAGATCCAAATAACGCAGATGCATGAACTCGCCAATTGAGTCAGGAACTATCTTCAAAGCAGATAGACCACAAAGTGACAATGTTCGTAAGTACTTTGGATTTAATGCTAGAATAGGAGAAGTATTTCCAATAGACATAGGGATATTGTGAAAATCCAATCCTATAAATGTCCGTAAACCTTTTAATTTTTCAAAAACCTCACGGTCTAAGCATGCATAATTTTGAAAGTTGCAAGATAAATGGCGTGTCTTATTGCCAATTTTGTTCCCTTTCTCCCCTAATCTAAAGTAGAAGTCTCCAGCAACATGAGTTGCTAACTCATGAATGACATCGTGCATGACAAAGCACTCACCATCTATTGTTTTATCCTCAAGATCAAAGTCCTCATCTTTTTTAGGCCAGGGTTGAAAGAAAGATCTTGAAGTTAAATCATCAAAGTACATATAACCAACTTCTTCTAATGTCATATTCCCCTTTGATGATGGCAAAAAACCTTCCGCCATCCACATCAATATCAATTCCAACTTATTAAATTGATAATCCTTTGAAAATAAAGAACAATAAGCAAAGCATTGTTTTAAATGGGGAGGGAGATGATAGTAACTGACTTTTAGTGCTGGAATGATCCCGTTGTCCAATGAATCCCATATGGAGTCTTTCAAAATATTATTCCAGTTTTCAAAGTCAGGCTTTGATGATCGAAAAAGTCCCCCAAGCACTTTTGCAGCTAAAGGCAATCCTTTGCACTTTCTGGCAACATCTCTTCCAAATTTTTCTAAGCATAAATTCACGGTTGATGAATCTCTAAAATGGAAAGCATGTGCAGTGAAAATTGACAAACAGTCTTTGTCCGACAAGACATTGAGATGATAAAATGATGATATAGTTTTAACCATCAAAGCAACACGCTCTAGACGAGTTGTAACAAGAATTTTACATCCTTCCACTTCATTATGAAGCAAATTCTTCAAAGTATCCCATTCAGTGTATTTGTCATTCCAGACATCATCAAGAACAACTAAAAGCCTTTTTCCTTTTAACTTCTTTGCCAAATGAAGCTGAAGAAGATTTAAATCCATATTATCACAGACAAAATCAGGATTGATGGATTTTATTATAGTCTGTGCTATTTTCAAAAGATCAAATGCTTCAGAAACACAAACCCATACAGTAAGATCAAATTTTTGCTTCACATCTTTATCATTATAAACTAATTGAACTAAAGTGGTCTTCCCAACCCCGCCCATGCCCACAATGGGGATTACAGACAACAATTGATCACCCTCACCATTAAACATGAGCTTAATTATATCTTCTTTTTCCTTCATCCTTCCATGCACTTCAGAGACTTTCACATCAGATGTAACCGGAGGCCTCCATGACAAAGTTTCTGTTCCACTGCTCTTCTCCAAATTAAGGGCGTCGTTTAGTCTCACGATATGTTCAATTCTGCTAGTGAGAGCTTCTAACCTATTTGCCAAGCTTGTATCACGCAGATTAAGACAAGCAAAGGAGAAACAACGCACCTTTTTTTGAGTGGCAGCTCGGGTGGAAATTTCATCCATAAAGTCTTCCAGTTCATAAGCAGCATCTTTGAGTTCGTCTAACCAATCTTTCACAGCAAGATCCTTATATTGTTTGAGTTCAGCGTCGTTGAGCACAGCTTTTGCAGCAATCAAGTTTGGCTTCAAATGATTAAGGAGCTTGTTTTCAAGCTTCTTTCCACAAATGAAGTTGATCAAATCAGCCTGTTCGGGGGTTAACCTCTCCAAAAGCACATTGAAGGCGGCAGAGAGAAGAGCTCCACCTACAAGTGATTCAGCCATAAGTGATCTATCTCTTTGGGAAATTAGTGAAAATGTTCGTAAACTTGCACAGAAGGGGAGATGAAAGTTTCAATTTCAAAAGCTAGTGGAAGCCGATGTCGCAGTGACTTTTGTCATTTTGCAATAATGCAAGGATGCAAGAAAAGGAGGACCCCGCAATTGATTAAAGTTTTGGTTTTTCCTTTTTCGATTTAAAATGTGGCGCCCATTGTTTCTTTTAATTCTTTATAATCCTTGAATAGTATAAAATCATGAAGGGATAGCACAAACTTATTGACTCGTTGACTTTAATATCTAGCCCGGGATATTGTTTATTATGCACAGCAGGGGAGATGTCTGGTAGTTAATATACGAGCTGTTTGGTCCGAAATATAATAATTTAATTCACTACTTTATCTCCTAAATTATAGTTTTTTTTAAATAAAGTATTCATATTGATTGCACACATTAAATAATTTCTATTTAAGATTAGTTATAATGAAAGATGATATTTTAGGAAAACCAAACGATATTTGTTTTTTTTTTATGAGAATTATATTTGTTACAAATAACTAATATATAACTAATTTTCTTAATCTATCCAAATTAGTCAATGAACTCTTATATTAAATATAGGAAGTAGTATTAATCATTACTAATGAAGGTCCCTCCAAATTGAACTTTAAAAAAAAAAATGCTAGCCACAAATATCCTTCTTATTGAAGGCGATCATGTTCGAGACATTGTTATGCATTAAATATGTGCACTTCTCCCAGCGTGGATTCGAATATTGGTTTACCAGGTTGTGTGGGGCCAGCCCTTCCACAAGGCCCAACTAGTTGGTTGAATTTAAAAATTAGGGAAAAAGACAAACAAATACCACCTCAACTTCCAAAACCCAGGAAAAGTCCCTTAACACATACAAAGGATAGAGAGGTGATAGGGTAGGAATATGAGTTTTTCATGTTTGGAAGAAAAGACTAAAAAGCCCCCATTACTCAATCATTTTACACATATTGTCAGTATTTATTGATTTTGATAAAACCATTATGAACTTTGTCAAAATTGTTACTCTTTTAGCCAATCTCATTATTTATCAATTGGTCACAATCCAAAATTATTGATTTTGTAAAATCATTACAGATTTCATCAATACCACTATTCATTTTGTCAATCTCATTACTCAATTGGCCATAACCCTAAACTCTTTATCAATCATTTTATACATATTGTCAATACTTACAGATTTTGTTGAAATCATTACTCTTTTTGTCAATCTCATTACTTAATTGGTCACAACCTAAAGCTCTTTGTCAATCATTTTATATATTCTGTCAGTACTTATTCATTTTGTCAAAATCATCACGCATTTTGTCAAAATAATTACACTTTTAGTGAATCTCATTACTCAGTTGGTCACAACCAAAAATTCTTTGTGAATCCTTTTACACATTTTGGCAGTTTTGATTGATTTTGTCAAAACCCTTATGAATTTCATCAACACCAGAATTCATTTCGTTAATCACATTACTCTATTATTCACAACCCAAAACTCTTTGTCAATCCTTTTACTCATATTATTTGTACTTATTGATTTGTCAAAATCATTACAGATTTTGTCAAAATCATTACTCTTTTAGTCAATTCTCACTAGCAGAAAATTGACTTTTTAGACCGGTTAAAAAAGACTTTTTAGACCGGTTGTGAATTAGATCTTGGTATAGCAGGTATAAAAAATCTGTTATTTTTTAGATTGGTTATAAAAAGTCATACTTTTAAGACCGGTTGTTCTTAAAACCGGTCTTAAAGGTCACCTTTAATACCTGTTTTGCCCGCAACAGGTCTTAAAGGTCAGACCTTTTAAGACCGGTTGTGCTTACAACCGGTCTTAAAGGTGTCACAACCGATCTTAAAGGTGGATTTTTAAGACCGGTTGTGCCTACAACCGGTCTTAAAATACTTTTAAGACCGGTTGTGACTACAACCAGTCTTAAAGCTTCTATTTTTTTAAAAAACGTCCCTTTTATATATACACGCACTGGATGCTCCAATTTTAACAGCAGTATAGAACAATCACAGATTTCAATTTCAATATTCAAAAGCAGCAGTCTATAGCAACAACAAATTTTCATACAAGCCAGTCACACATTGATGATTTATTTACACTTGTAGTTTCAGTCCCTAAGTCACAATTAGAGTGCAAGCAAATTTGTCAAGAATTTAGCCAAAGGTAATGACCAACCTTAGTTTAGCACTAAATAAGTGCAATTAGACAGTAAGGAGGACCAAATGACAGCAGTAATGAATCTTGAAGCAACAGAGAACAATGCAAAATGCAACGGATGAAATGCAGTGCATGTATTTGTCTATCTATATGCAACTCCCTAAGTATGAAGTAAGTAACAGATTACACAGAAGCAACATAACAGATTTCATAAAAGCAATGACAGCAGCAAGATCAACAACAAGCACAAATAAAGGTGTAAGCCAGGTGACTTTAAATAAACTTCCAACAAATGGCAATTAGTGTAGAACAAGGTTCAAGATCAAATGTCACAATTTAAGCAACAAGTTAAAATCTGATTCTATAAACTCCAAATTCACGCAATTTCTTGCAATTTCAATGTGCAACATGAAGTTGTCTAAAACTAAAAACATGAAGGAATGTCCAAATAGAAGAATTTGCTCAGAAATGGATGCAAAACTTTGAAACGACAACGGCAGCAATAAAATTCAAGTATTGTGTTCGCCGTTTAGCTTCCGCAAGCGCACGGGTCGCAAGTAATAATTTAGTGAGTAAATGAATGTCGATCCACAAGGACTATGACGAAAGTGAGTTAATTATTGTAACTATGTTCTTAACTAGGTTGAATGAAATCATTTGAAACTGAGTATGTCAAGTAAGGAAATTTACTAAAAACAATAAGGTAAAACAAAGGTGATTGTAAAATTGATTCTACTTCAAGGTTTAAAGGCTTAGGATTACTTCTTCCTCATTGTATTTCATGGAACTATGCAATTGATTCATTTATGCTAATTGTGTGAGTCCATTTGCTAGTCAAAGATTCTGTGATCATCAATCAAGCTCTCTCAAGTCAAGATTGATTTTTAATCTTCATTAACAATATTCAATCTCTTGTCTCATTAATGAAAATCATCTTTCCTAAAGCAATTCTTCATTAGACTATGCTAGGTTGTTAGATATATCTCTATTCTAACAACAAACCATCCATTTAATCCTTAAACTTCAAGTCTAGCATGATTTTTCTCAAGTTCTACAACCAAAATAGCTCTCTCAAGCATCATTCAATTGAACCAAACTAATCATGTGGTGATCAAGCACAAGATAGTAATTAAGCATGGAGAAAAATCAGCATATATCACTACTACAAAAAAGTAAAGCTGTGGCACTTATAATTATATTAGTTGTGGCGCTAGAGAAATGCCACATATCTGGACACCACTAAAAGAAGCTGTGGAGCTTCCAAGCGCCACAACATTTAAAATTTTTTTTTTTATTAAAATACCCTCCTGTGGTGCTTGGTGGAGGAAGTGCCACTGGAGGTGGGTCTCCTGTGGCGCTTGTGTCAACAAGCGCCACAGGAGATCGAGCTCCTGTGGCACTTCCTCTAACAAGCGCCACAGGAGGGTATTTTTTTTATAAAAAAATTAAAATATTATATATATAGATATATATATATATATATATGTATATAACATTTATTATTTTCATATTTAATAAAAGTCTCGTATTTGAAGGGATGAAGCATAAATAAAGATATACCTGCATCTTTTTTCTTTTTTTCTTACCTTGCATATATCAATTTCTCTTTTCTTAAATTGTTTGTATAGTTTTGCTACGTTTGTCTGTGCGTTCCTATCACTAAAAAAAGATTTGCTTAAAATTTATTTCAATATTTCTTTTCAATAGTAGTTTCTATAATAGATTTGCTTGTCTATGTATTCCTATCACTAAAAATAGATCAACAATAATGTTCTTACATTAATACTCTCCAAAGCTAACATAAAAAATAAAAAGAATGAAACAGTCTACTTCTTGACATCATAACCAACCAGAAAATTCGACTATAAAAGAACTTGAAAAGCAAATCTATTATAGAATACTGATTGCACATCTAAAAATACATTAGGGTGCTGATTGCACCCTTAAATACTTTACGATGCTAATTGCACCTCCAAAAATATATCAGGGTGCTGGATGCACTTTTACCCTTAAATCTATGTGAAAAATTAAATAAATAATAATATTTTAAAGTGAAAAATAAGGAAAAGAAAATGTTGCGGAGAGAGGGAGCATGGATTATGTTGCCGAAGAGAATAGAGAGGAAAAGAGGCATTTTAAATCAAGAGGGCTATGCTTGGAATATTAGAAAATAGGTAGGGATATTTTGGTCAAAGTGAGATACAATGTTCTTCTCCCCTCTAAAAACCTCCAATTTTTAGAGGCTAGAGAGACGAGGGGAGGGGAATAGAAAAAGACAAAATTTTTAACCTCACCTCCCCTCCCCTCCCCTCCGTCCAACTAAACACACTTTTCCCACCTTTAACCCTCCATCAAACCTTTTTTTCAAAAACCTCCAACCAAACAAAGCTTAAAGTCTCGTTTGTTTGAAGTGTAGGATAGTCTTTTTTTTTTTTTTCTTAGACCAAGTGTGGCGTAGTCTTTTTTTTTTTTTTTTGCTATGACTAGCATTAGTCTTTTTTTTTTTTTGGTATGACTAAGATATCTATCGTCAGTAGTAATGACTAATCCCCTTATACCGCAAACTTTTCAAAGGAGCTTTAGTATTAGGCTGTTAGCCACGACACTCTCTTCATGCTCACCACCAGGGATCGATTAGATGCTTAAGTAACTTAGTTAAATGATAAATATGCTAGTCTTGTGGTTTGTGGAGTAATCTTTTTGGTTAAACAATGTGTAATGAGATCCTATGTAGACTTTTTAGGCCAAATAAAAACTTTCGGTTAATTTTCAAGGTCCACTTATTGGGTCCTTTTTTTAATAAAAACGTAGAATAATTATAATTTTTGTAATGAGGTCAAAGTATTCTAACTCTAAAGTCTAATAATAAAATTGGTTGGAATAAATGTAAATGTTGTATTTATAATTTTTTTAAATGATGAGTTTATTTTTTGCACAGGATAACAATTAGAATGTTATTTTTATTCTAGATTACGTATTTGGTATGAAAATAAAAATTGTTAAAAAATATAAAAGATTATGACTCAGATTTGGTGCGTGAGTAAAAACAAATGACATTAAAACTAAATGTGATTTTTACAAATGATAGTACAAAATAAAGCTAGTTCACAAAAAAAAAAAAAAAAAAAAAAAGCTAATACATAAACTTGCAAATTCATACAAGAAGGACAATTTAATGCAAATTGATATTAGTTTGTTGATCTTGATGTTCAGAGGGATTGAATTATGCGTGAACTGAATCCATAAATGGTAGGTTCAACAGTGACAAAACCAAGGCCATCATTCAAAGACGTGAAGAAAAGTGGTCTATGGAAAGAAAAACAGTAAAAAAAAGCCGTGGGAGAAAGGGTTACATCGGTTTTTTGACCAAAGAAAAGTTACATGGAAAAAGAAACCTATTCAATTAACATTTTTTCTCATGTGTACCAGTCTGGTCATGACTTAAGCTTTCACATATAACTTTTTGATTTGATGTACAAACATTTGATTTGTAATGCATTTTGATTTTTAACCCAAACAAAAATTAACAAAATGACACTCCTCTACTTTTTAATGCAACTTTAATGTAAAATCTAATTAATTAATTTGAATAGACTGGTGATGTCAGTTAAGATGATATACTCCTTCCGGTCCTTAATATAACAAATAGTTTTTATATTTATCTATCTTTTTCTAATTTACTTCTATTGATGCTCCCTCAACAATAATCAAGGATGTGAAGAAATTGGGGAATTGAGGAAGATTACTAAGATATTTTAAAAAATACATGTTATATTAACTAACTTAACTAACTTTCTTAATTTAATCAAATTAGGTAAATATGTCAGGTATTAAAAACCATAAGGAGTATTTTTTAAAAAAAAATACTCTAAACATCTACCTTAATTCCCATAGTCCTCATCTTACTTAATTATTATTAATGGAATATAAATATGGTTAATTCAAGGAAAATTGACTAAAAGAGTGAAAAAGGTCTTATATTTAGAACAAACATCAACTTCCTAATTAAGTTATGTGTTAAAGACATGAAGTATTCTAAATCTATTCACATATATTTATTTTAAAATATCCAAAAAAAAAAAATTAAATTGATGGGAAACAACTGACGAAAGAGAAGAGATATTTTGACGAAGACTTTTATTCTGAATTATGAATGGGAGGTGGAGAGCGATAATTGATCCGTGTGGGGACCACGCGTACGCCGAGTTGGCCGTTCGGTTCTGGGAATGTAGCTGTGAACTTTCTAAGCTAAAACGGTGCTCATTCGGTTATGATGAAAAATTAACGTGGTTTTAAATATAAGATATAATTTTATATTTATTAGTTTTTTTAATTTATTTTATTAATATTTTCTCAATAATAATTAATGAAGAAAAGAAATAAAAACTTAAAAAATATAATTAGAGTATTTTATAAAATACATATTATATTAACTAATTTTCTTAATATAATTAAATTAGTTAAATATGATTTAGATCAAAGTGTAAGTATGAACAAGAAAGTAACTGAGGATAGTGAGATAGCACCGATACACACCGAGCAATTTCAGAGATAAGGGTTGGAGGTTTGGAGCCAACTAGGGGGTTATTTCAATCATTTGCTCATTCTTTGATAATAAAGGATTGAATTCCCACAAGGGGTACTAGTCCCTTTGGGTAGGACAGTGACAGAACGAAGGACGTCATGAAGGCAGCCTCTGAAATGTTGTCCATGAGCTTCAAACTTCAAAGAGCGTGTTGAAAAGTCACAAAAGAGGTAGGGTAGGGAAAAAGACACAAAAGCAAAAGTCATTCAACTCTTACGTGTATATTTTAACGGAACCTTTTATTTTATGAAGATTGAAGAGACGGAGGACAATAATGGAACCGTGTGGGACCTTTCCCTTCATTGACAAGGAAATGACCTCAATTTTCTAAGCAAAATTCTATTATCGAGCAGTGGATTAAATTAATAAAATTTTTTAAATTTATTTTACTTAAAATATTTTTCCTCTAAATCATTTTCATATCTTTTTCATCCATCTCTTTTTTTTAATAATAATTAAATAGGGATAAAATTTTAAAACTATCATTAAATACCTCCAAGTGACTTGTATTTTAGACAAAAAAATTCTACTACAAGTAACTTATGAGTTATAATAAGAATCAGAGTACTACTTTAATAAAATGTCCAGAGAATAGTAGGAGGTTAGTGAGATAGCACCAGTATCGGCAAAAAAAAAAAAAATAGTGAGATAGCACCATTCACATTGAGCACTTCTGGAGAAAAGGTTTGTCTCAATTGATGGAGAGTTGATGCCAAGAAATTAGCTTTGTAACTTTTTTCTTTCTTTTTCATCTTAGGCTTCGTGTCTCAAACACTATGACATAATCACATAAATCTATATAATAATGATATCCATTTTTATGAACAATAGAACAATGAGTAAAGAGTTATACTAGAAAAGGTGCCCCAAAACCTTGTCTACTTGAAGGGTGGGTGGGATACTCTTTTTGCTTAAACCATGTGTAATGAGATCCCATGTGGACTTTCTTGGCCCAATAAAACTTTCGGGTTAATTTTTAAGGTCCACTTATTGGGGTTTTTTTTCCTTAAATAAAAATGTAAGGCGCAAATTAACTAGAAAAGTTAAAAGTAGTGTCAGCATCATTACAGATAGATGATAACTCTGTTTCACAGGATTTTAGGAGTTATATACTGAGTATGAAGATGAGAGGCACACTAGACATTGTGCTGTTAAGGCAAGTCATGTTGTTATTGGATTTGGAGAGGTAACAGCGTGGCCATTTGGTTGTGGGTAATAGCAGAACATTGGAAATAATTTAACGAAATTAAAGATCCCGTATATGTAGGATTTAGATTTTTATTAAAGTTTTGGAAGGATCATCACATGAAGGTGGATTATAAGATACAATTTGCGCAAGTACGTGAATTATAAATGGAACATCTCTTGGTTCACCACGATTTTGCAGCAGCTATTTGGTTTGGATCATCACTTGGGGATTGTAACAGTGAACGTTTTTCACAGTAATTTTATAGTTTCGTAATCAGAGTTTTTTTTTTTCGGTTTTTTAATTAGCAGTGCCTAGGAAGGTAAGATTTTCTTTTTTTCTTCCAATAAAAATATCATTTCTTTTAATATTGATTTGAAATTTAAAAATAATATCAAAATAAGATAGAGTGATGACACCACGATATATACAGGTGTTCGGATTCAAAAACTGAATCCTAAATCCTCTCCCCAAGCAAATGAAGCTTGAGAATTTTATAAGTAATGATTAGTCACAACACATTATCCATAATTTATCCTAAGTTTATACACCCAACAAAGAAAATAATCATACACAGATGTATCGCACACACTTTTGCAAAAGTATCTTTGGAAGAAAAAAATTAATGCGCACAAGTCACACAAAAAACACCCCCAGAAAATCACAGAATCTTTCGTGAAGAAGAGGATGGACTTGATCAGATTTTGATGACCTTTTCTTCTCAGTGTAGGTTCAAGTCGTCAAATCTCTTGCTGATGCTGCATTTTAAGCGTATGAAATAGAAGTAATTAAATAAGCAGATTACGAGAGAAAGAAGAAATCATAGGCTTTGGGTTCAGTTCAAACCTCTTTATAAGGGAATATATGAAGGATCTTAATGAGAACACTAACCCTTGTGAAGAAGCAGTAGCACTATGTTTCTTCTGTCATCATAATAAAAGCAAATACAGGGTAGAATAATTAAACAAGCAGACTACGAGATAAAGAAGAAATCAAAGGCTTTGGTTTAGTTCAAACCTCTTCAGAACAGGAATATATGAAGGACCTTAATTAGAGCATTACACTTTGTGAAGAAGAAGCACTGTATTTCTATTTCTTGTATCAATTAGAACAAACAAAAAATGTAAGAATCTACCTGCAACAACCACATAATAACAAAAAAATCAGATAGAGAAGATAAAACAATATATAGAGAAAAACTTGTTTACCTTCATGATTAGCTTTTGCGAATAATTCCTCATTACATGTTTGAATAATACAAGAGCCGATGGCAAAAAGAGAATAATATAAGAGCCACAAAACACATGATAGAGAAACAAAACATTATGAAGCTTGTCTTAGAAGAGCTATTGATATAAGCTTCGTGGAATATGCATCTCTCTGCATAATACTTCATTTATCGTTTAAGTAATGAAAATGAAAATATAATGGACTAGGTGAACATGTTAAATCATTTATGTTTCAGTTTAGGATACGTAATGAGAGTAGCTGAAGTACTGAATTAATGCTTTGAGCCACATCAATTGTTCATCGAAATTCATCATTCTGTCATCAAATATCAATAATAATATAATGTAAACACTGACGATCGCTACCTCAGTTTAATTCATGAAGCTGCAAATTATAATGCTTTAATCAAATTCTAATAATGCACACTAATAGTCATCTAGATTTCAATAGGAAAATTACAAATACATAGTAGAGTCGCTAAATATATACAATAATTTAAACTACAGAAAGAGAAATTAAACAAGAGTAATACAAAAAGCAGTTGGTCTAAATTAACCATAAACCCACTATGCACTCTTTACTCCTCTATATGAAAAATTATTATTTTGATAAAAAATGCCAAAATAGCAAATCCCGTATATATGACAATTCATCTTTCTGTGTAATAAGTGGTAAATAAATATAGGTAAAGTGATAATAATATCTCTGATCATCTCAAGAGATTCCCTGGATTGCCACCATAACCAACTTCAGTACCTTCTACTTCCCTCAGCCTCACTTTTCTAGCTATATCTTCACTGCTAACAGACTCTGAAATATATCATACCTTTCTTTAATGGGATATCATACCCTTTCAAACATATCACTAGCCTGAGTCCATACATAGACATCTACTGAAGACAAAGTCATCAAACCACATAGAAAATTTCTTGGCCAAAGAAATAACAAAGACACAAGCAGACTTATGGAAAACTTCCACTTTGTGGCCCTTCGTGCAGATAGCATTGCTTGTTTCCAAGGACAATAATATGAAGCCTCTTTTAGCATTTACCACTGCTGATACAAGCTTGCTACCTCCGAAGACTTTGTCCACTAGATTCACATGAATATTAAACTTAAATGACCTTGAACCTTCTGACTGAAATAACATCAATGACGAAGTAATTGCATGTCGAGAGAATCCTAGGAGGTTAGGAGATAGCACTAATGCACTATGACAATGTCTGAGAAGGAATAGTCTCACCTCCCACATGGAGATTTTGAAATTCATGCAATCTTGAACAGAAAATCATAGCTCTTCAACTCCGGCTATATCCTTCCTATAGAATATAGATATATAGATTAATATTAGTCACAACTCTCAAGGCAGCTAAATTTCTTCCTTCCTTCAAACAAATGAAATGTCATTAAGATCATTGTTGGATGGTATCAAAGAAGGACCAAAAGGCTTGTATAAAGTAATTTGTGAGCAATGCAATTATTTAATGGATAGAATACAAGTACGTTGCGCAGTCCATCTAATGGAAATTTAATACTCAAGGAAAGTTGATGGATAAAACAAAATCCTGATTCTATCTATATAAAAACAGGAGGTAAACAAGAAACTCTAAACAGTGAGATAATCTACAACACTAAAATTATCCCTATTTAAACAGCTTGGCCAAAAACATCTCTACTTAAACAATGAGTTACAATAGAAAAGGTGCAACAACCTCATCTATCTAATCATATGAGATAATCAATCATGCTGATATCAGTTTTCTGTGTCACTGATTAGAAACAATGGTACTAGAGCACAACTTCATCTAACTCCTCAAGTAGGCAAGAACTACCTTTTTTCAGACACAGAGAAGTAAATTCCTGCTTACACCAGAGCTCATAAGGTGCTGACCCCACAAAGAATGCTTTCTGTTTAGAGCAGGTTTCTGCTGGAAGTATTAAACTGACAACCAGTCCCCTGATCTCAAGATGAAACAGAAATAAAAAATCATGGAAGGAAATGGGAACTAGAGAGTGGTCGCTTTGAACTGAAGTCTGAGATCATCAAAACTCTCAAAGAAACACAGCAGCCTGGACATTACCACCACCATCATCTTCACCTTAACAGAAGGAATTGTTCAATAGCCACAATTGCCTGCCTCAATTTCTCCTCAACAACTCAATACAGAAGGCTTAACATAAACTGTCTATAACTCAATACAGAGTGTGGCATCTAACTGCTTTGTTTGACAGCAACCCCCCTAAATGATTAGGAACAAAGGTTATCAATGCAGCTGTCGCAGGTAGAGATTTTGGCAAAGAGGATGTCAATTCACTCTCAGGCCAAAACACTCTGTAAGTTTGTTTAACTGAAGTATTACCAATAGTCTTTGCATGAGCAGTTGCCATCTTCAAAACAATGAAATCGGTTTGAATCCCTCACAATTATCTTTCTCTGAACAATCTTGGAGATATACTTGATAGCAGTGTGACAGTCTACACAAGTTCTCAAGTGTTTAAAAACCTTGATTGGTGTTCCTGGTGGAGTTGAAATGACTCCAAAAGCAACAGCAAGCTTCTCACTGTGGTAGGAAAGGTTTTCCTCTTTTTGTTCCTCCTCCACGTCATGTAGCACAAAGTTTGTGCCCGGGACATATCCCTCCTCTTTCAGTTTCTTAAAGAGTTCCCCCAAGAACTTATGTATATCATTTGATCTTAGGTGAGAAGTGTCACCAACAAGGAACACATGCACTTGTCTTTTGACCTCAATCCAGCTCTTACCTAGCTGCTTCACTATCCCACTAACATCCATAGCCTTTCTAACCTTGGCTACCTCACCCCACATACCAACGGTAGCATAAATGTTGGCCAAAGTGATATAGGTAGCCAGATTCTCTGGTTCTCTTTCAAACAATGCTTTTGCTGCTCGTTCATCCAATTCTAGGTTCCCATGTATTCTACATCCTCCAAGTAAGGATGTCCAAAGGAATTTACCTGGATTTATGGGCATTTTGTCCATGATACTTTCTGCTTCTTTGAATCGGCCAGATCTTGCCAACAAATCAACAACACATGAATAATGATCTGCAGTATGCATCAACCCATGCTTCTCTTTTATGGAATGGAAGTATTCTAGCCCTTTATCCACTAATCCTGCATGAGCACAGGCTGAAAGAACCCCGACGAAAGTAACTTGATCAGGTTTAAGACCAGATTTGAGCAGCAAATCAAAGACATGAAGAGCCCTTTCAGGTTGACCATTCTGAGCATACCCAACAATTAATGAAGTCCAAGATGCCAAATCTGGACAAGGCATCTGATTGACAACTTTTCTTGCATTTTCTGTGTTCCCACACTTTGAGTACAAATGAATAAGAGCACTTACAGCAAATGAGTAGGGGTCATACCCCACTCTTGTAATGTACCCGTGAAGCTCCTTACCCTGGTCCTCAACAGCATGATCAGCACAAGCATTTAAAACTCCCGTAAATGTATATTCATTTTGTCGGACACCTGATCGCATCAAGTCTCTAAAAAGAATAACACTTCAATCTAAACTCCATACCATTTTCCTCAACCATCCCCACCCTATTTGTTCATCTTTAATCAATAGTACAAGACCCCCAAAGGGATGAAATAATACAAGTCATGACGACAAAACAGACCACCTAGTAAACTTCACCAGGCAAGTTGGTGGACGGAACTCTCTGCCGTTTCTCGACATATGCCAAGGAAACCACCCTGCTCTCCCGTTGCATTCTCCTTCTGACCATCCTGTTGCCGTCACCTATGTCATTTTTTGAATTTTTGATGAGCTGCAAATGTAACAATTTTCCTGCCTAATACAAGTATCTCAGGGGTTCTACAAGGTTTGCCAGTAACATACACATACAATGCAAGTGTTTTTAGATGAGTTTACAAGGTTCCTGAAAGAACACTGATATTTCCTTATTCCTCTTTTGGAAAAATTTAGAAAAGCCAGCACAACTTGAGAATTTTCCATGAGATCGCTCATTAGAGTACTCCTCCAGTCCTAAATATAAGACTTAATTTGTAGTGCACTCCTACATTTAGGGCCTGTTTGGTTGGAGGGGAGGGGATGGGAGGGGATGAAAAATGATCCCCTCCCCTTGTTTGGTATGAAAAGTAAGAGGGGAGGGGTCCTAAAAAAGGGGCTCCAAATCCCTCCCACTCCCTCAAATTGGCTCCCTCCAAATTGGGGGGTTTTGGAGGGAGCCAACAATTTGAGACTATTTTACCCCCATTATCTTTTCATATTCTCAATTATACCTTATGAGTCTTCAATAAAAATATAACTTCTTTTATCATCTCCAGTGTTTCATGCTTGTGTGTGTTTTTTCCAACCTTGTAGTTCAACCAAATCATGAGTATGAATATCTCCAGTGGAATGAATGGCGATTAAAATATAATTCCGGTGATGATGATATTTTCGCAAGTGAATTTGACTGTAAAATATTATCCATAAATCTTTGTTTTTTTTTACCAGGGTTAACCATAAATCCATAATACAAGTGTGAGCGCATGACATCAATTTTTTTTGCAACTCCTCTGCATTTTTTTTCAATAGAAGGAATTTTTCATTTAATTTAATATAATAATTGCTGGAATATTCATATAACGAGAAATTAAGTTGAGGGAAATTGAAAACTATTTCTATTTTATATCTTCATCTTTTTTTTTATAAATTATATAATTTATATTAAGGTATAAACTAATTTAAATAATTTATATAAGGAAAAATATATAATCTAATGTTTAAGGATAAAATGGTAAATTAAATATTATCTTCCCTCCCCTCCCCTCTTAAACCAAACAAATGATGATTAAAAAACCTTTCCCTTCCTCTACCTCCAACCAAACCAAACAAGGTGATCCTCCCTCCTCCTATTCCATCCCCTCCCATTCCATCCCCTTCCTTTAAACCAAACAGGCCCTTAGGATCAGAGCTAGCACTACTTATCCTCAATGACATTTAACTGCTAAATTCTTACGAGGTCTTGCCAGAGCTGAAAATGTATTTGTCAATATTGTTGTTACTGATTGGAGGAGTTTTACATGGAAGATGTATATACAGTGACAAGAAAACCTACCTTTCGCACAACAACAAAGTCACCCTTTTCCTTATCTGTAGTAGCATTAAACGGATGCATTACCTACAACCAAATGATGCATGGCTCATATTATCTTTTTGAGCCCCATTATTATTCTAGAGTTAGAATCCCTCAGCTTCCTATATTATAGCAACTAATAATTGACATGACTCTAAATTATTCGTCTCTAAGGAAGGAAGCACTGAGTTAGAAATTTTTCAGGAAAAAAATGTCCATGTGGTAGAAACAGTAAACAAATAATGGTGTCTGTAAACTCCATTATTCCTTTTCTAAGGAAGGCCAAAGGAGAAGGGGATTGAATGTTTAAAATGACAGTTGCACGATCAAAAGAAAGGAGAAGGAAAAGAATCTAATAAAATAAAATAAAAAAGGAAAGGGAGGAAAAAGAAAACATTCAAAGATGTGGGGCCGAATCTGGAACACTAATAAAGCTGCCCAATGAAACCCGATCCACATCATTGTCCACTGATTACTGATCACCCGAATCTAAAGGAAGCTTATGTTGGATGCACCCCTCAATCCCACCGCCCAAAAGAAAAAAGAAACAGAAAAGCAACCCTTAGCCACTTACAAATTTTAAATTAAGCTCTAATGAAATTTTAGGGCAGTCTCTTATTCAGCAATAAATTAACATACAAATCTTATGTAAAAGATCAAACAAAAATTATATATCATGTAGGGACTTGCAAAAGGCTAACATAAAGCAAAAATTTGGTATGGGGAGCATACCTCAGCTAAGAAATACGTAGTTTTTGTGGAGCCATTCTCAGAAACCACTGGAGGGGCAGATTCTTTCCTCTGTCTCTCTAAAACCATCTGACACAGCTCAAAGAACAAGAACAAAATTGGAAGTAATGCAATCATATAAATATTCTTGGGGAAAAAAAGATTGGTAAATCTGGTTCACACCTCAGCTTCAATTTCACCAAGAATGACTGCAACTCTTGCATGAAAAGTCTTTTCCCCTTCAACCTACGAAAGCATAAAAATAATCTCCATAATCAAAATTGAAAATAATTATATATGGGTAATTTACCTTCCTCCCATGACAGTAAGCTCAATTACACAAGCCTATACTCTATTTTATATTTTAAGATATCAACAAAAAGATAAGCTATGCTAACAGTGCTTAGATCAAGTGCAAAAAATCCAATTCATCTGAAGCAAGGTTGAGAATTTAAGCTTTGTGGATAGAAAAAATCACGTCAGAAGGGCTACTCCCAATTAGACCCAACAATATTTGAACTTGACCCAATAGTAATATATAGTAGATAGTTATATCAAGAGTCCAAAATAGGCAATATACGCTACAATTTTTACCCACTTTGACAAAAATATACTAGAATGATTAAAACTCACTAATTACGTAACTACTTCTCTAAACATAACCTAACCACTTCTTTAAATCTAGAAAAAGGTAAAATTATTTCATAAAAGATAATATTTAATTCATAACAATAACTTGTTTATTGTGCAAATACTTAATCAGCATAAGCACTATTACAAATATAATAACAAAAAATAGATATATTTTGCTTATTGGTTAGTGGCCAAAAAATTATTAAGAAATACATGTTTTCATAAGTTATATTTTCAATAATAAAAACCAATTCTGTTGTTGAGGTATTTGGCCAATATTTTTTTTTTTTGTTGGTTGACTTTTTCAGTTTTAGGAGGGACCGTAATTATCACATAGGGGAGGAATGCAGAAAGGAAGAATGATTTGCCCAAGTTTATATTATCAATCATGTTCATGTGTAAGCATACCATAGCAACGAATCTCTGGAATGTCAGTCTTTGCTGTTGTGCGTCGACAGCAGCCAGCGCAGCTGCAGCTTCTTTACCCAGAACAGCCATGTTTGCTTTTAGCTCCTGCATCCTTGCTTCTGAAGCATGCAATTTTGCAACATTTTCAGCAGTTGGAGCCTCTCTTACTCGTGATTGTCTTCTTGATATCTCATCCCTCTGAATTTTTAAAACCAAACCAAGTTATCTCCGGTTCTCCTCAAGCATCCTTCACCAAGCTCTTCTTTCTCTTTCTGAGCTTGCTCCTGGTAAAAGTAACAGACTTTTTAATTGGACAAATTACTTAAAATTGCAGGATTACAGTAATTTTAAAATTTCCAAAAAAAAACTAAGGAAAAAGAATCATTAGTAGCCCTGAACTTCTATTATACCAAAAGAGAGCAAGATATTCATGGTCATCACACCAGATCAAAGTATTAAGGATAAATTTAAGTCAATACCTCCTTCCGCCTAGCCTCAATAAGAGCAGTTTACTTTTCTTTCTCAAGTTGAAGTGCAACTCCATCAATTAGTCTCTTTTCTTTCTCATACGTCTTCCACTCTCTAAGGAGTCTCTTCTTTCTATTAACTTCAAGTTTGCTTCTTGTTGCCACCTGTGAATAAATGATAACAAACTTGGATAACTAAAAACTTGAACAACAGGATGGACAAAAGAAACTTGAACAACAGAGATATCTGCTTCATTTTAGCCCCTTTTCATCCTTGCAGATAATCATAATCATTGGCAAACAAACCTTCATGATGACAGGCACTAAAAAATGCTTATGTTTTTAAGTCATACCTCTATTGAACCATGATTCAAACAAATGAGTATCAAAACAGGTGAACAAGTTGAACTATAGCAAACAAATAAGCTAAAAATGAAAAGAATTTTTCAAAGAATGCCTTTTAATGAAAATCTGGAAATTTTTCAAAGTAATTCCTTCAAGATATGAATTAAGTTCAATCATAATCAAGAGTGGCAGCAACCTCTAAGAATCATACTTATGTTTAGCAGGGTAAGGAGTTCAGCTATAAATCAAATTCAAGAGATTGGAAACAAGTATAACTTGTACAAAATATTCATCACCAACACATTTGAAATCAGCACACTTGTCCTTTGCTAGATAAAACTAGCAACCTTTTTTTTTTTTCTTTGGCTTTCAAGAAATTAATAAATTGAATGGTATTGACTTACCTTGATACCAGCCTCAACAAGGAAATTAACCAACACAGATTTCATTTTGGTCTAACCACTCTTAAAGTCAACACCACCAATCAAATTGTCACAAGGACGATGAGTGAGCATATTTAAAACTAGGAAGGATTTTCATATAACATAACATGAATGAATTCACCATATATTTAAAGTTTAGAACGTGTGTAGTGGAAATTAGGATTATTGACCTTGGCGAAAACGGCTTTGAGCTGTGATGTCCAGTCTCCCAGAGTCCTAATGAGAACACTTACATAGTCATCTCCTGGAGCTGATGTGATAGAGAAGGGATGCCTGCAAATGCCACGCACAAATTAATCCAATTTAGCCATCACCTTTAGATCAGTGGTGAAATGAATAGAAATTATATATGAACTAATAAACGAGGCACATACCATTGAAATGGGGAGACATCTGAACAATTAACTAATAAATACTGGCCACTCATGTACTTGAATCCTTGCGGCTTAGACATATACAAAGCCAAAACATTTCCTGGGTATACTGCAACCTGCATTTTTGAGAGATAAGGTTATTAATTGACATCACTAATGAATTAAGTAAAAGCAGAGGATAGAAATATATAAGAGATCATATTCAAGAAGAATGCCGGTACCTTCAAGATTTTGACAGACTTGTAGCCGGACCTAAGAGCTCGAATAAGGTGTACGCATGCATATAATACCATTGGAACGGCGAGATACATCCAAGTGTGCCACAAAAACCAAGTTCAACAACAAGAAGATCAAGGGTGTGTCAGTTACAGAGTATGGAGGGAAGACGAAGCATATATACTGTTTTCTTGTACCAGTGCTTGGAGAGGTATAGGTGGTATCCATGAACAATGAAGAGGGCATAGACGATGACAAAGAGGTGGTGAGAGTACCAAAAGGCATTGAACCCAGTAAGCTTCTTTAGAGGCTTTGGGAGGCTTAGCCTGTTGCGACGGAACCAAGGCTGAGCCAATATGAAGGCTATGGCCATAAGCACCACCATGACGATGCCAGTCCAACCCTCCGTCCCCTCCGTCCTCAGTAAAGTCAATTAGTTGTTTTTTCAAGATTAGAACAAGAAAGTTCGAAACCCAGAAACAACAGCGGCATAACATGGATCACCATTCCAAAAATTTGATCAACAAAAGATGAAACCCTAGCCGTAGATCCAAAGTAGGAAGATCTTAGAACATAAGCAAGAAAAACTTACATGAGAGGTAGAACAAAGCCGGTGGAGCTCGATGATGTGCGTTTTCCTTGTGCTTGTGGAAAAATTAGGGGTGGCGAGGGATTTTCGTGAGACGCAGAAGCAGAGACGATGAGCGCACAGCGAGGGATTTCCATGAGAGGTAGAAGCAGAGACGGTGAGCGCATGGTGAGGCGAGGGATTTCCGTCTAGGAGAGGAAGAGAGCAAAAAGGCGGTCTTAAAGCCGATTTTGCACTAGTGTTTGGGGGTGTTTTTTTGGTGATTGGATAAGTAACTTATTTTTACTTAAATTTATGGAATCTTAAGATTGGAAAAAATTTAGATGGGGTAAAATGATGAGTGTTTGGATTAGCGATTTGATAAGTAACTTATGTAAAAGTGAATGATGTTTGGTTTGACTTTTGCATAAGTGATTTTTATATTAATTAAGAGAAAAAAATTGAAAATATTATGAAAAATGAAAAAATGAAAGGATAATTGTGAAAAAAGTCCTCATTGACAACTTAATTATCAAATGGGACCTGGGAAGATATCTACACATGAAGGGATTTTTTCATAATTTTCTCAAAAATTAAATTTGAAAATTTGGCAATGGTACAATTTTAAATAAAATTATATCAAACTCTAATTTAAATTGGTACACTCCAAAAATCTTTTCTATTGTGCACCTCAAATTTAAATTTTATAAATTATATCAAACTCTAATTTAAATATTAAATCCTAACTCATATTTTCACATAACTCAAAATCTAACAAAATAAACCGATTAAAACCTCAATAATACCTCCAATAATTCAAATAAATTATTTAAACTAAATTTAATCAGTAAAAACACCATATAGAAACTAATTTATGACATGTTTATAAAATCATAAAACAACTAAATAATAAATATAAATTTATTAAAATTAATTATTAATTATTCTCTACATTTTTATAGTTATATATTGACAAAACTCAAAACTTGCCTAAACTCTTATCCCAAATTATTCTCTAATCAGCAGAATATTACTATCTAAAGAAAGAGAAAATTATTTAGAACATTTTTCATAAAAGAAGTTTTGTACTTATAAGTGATTTTGAGTACCTCATTAATCCCCAAAGATATAAAAATACTGTTAAAGTCATCCCTTGAGTAAAAATAAGCTTTAGTTTGAAGCTTATCCGTAAGATCTGATATTCAGATGGGCTAATAAGTCAGAATAAGGAGCAATAAGGTTACTTCTGACTTCTGGAGTATTGGCCTTTTTTTAACTTCTATCTGATCGTTGAAACAAAAGCTCAAAATGGGCAAATCACTATTTAAGTCCAATTAGTGCACTGTTCAAGTCCGATTTGAAGCCCAAACGTTTAAACAAACACACACTTTAGATCGGTTTAGAAGACAGCCGGTCTTAAAGATAAATTAAAGATGATATTGTACTAGTATTTAGATCGGTTTAGAAGACAACCGGTCTTAAAGATGAATTAAAGGCGATTTTGCATTAGTGTTTAGATCGGTTTAGAAGACAACCGGTCTAAAAGATTTCATTTTTAAGACCGGTTATTAGTCAAAACCGGTCTTAAAACTTCCTGATATTTTTTAAAATTTTATTTTTAATCTATTTAGACCGGTTATCTGAATAACCGGTCTAAAAGCTTGCAAAAAAAAATTATTTTTTTTAATTTTTATCTTTTTAGACCGGTTATTTTTATAACCGGTCTAAATTATTTATTTTAGACTGTATATCTTAAGAACCGGTCTTACAAGTTCTTTATAATTACAAAACTGTCACCGCACCTTTTTTTTAGACCTTATCCGTTATAACCGGTCTATATGTGACGGGCTAAAAAGGTAATTTTGTACTAGTGTATGTTTGAGTGTGGCCTTGAAAGCATGATTTTAGGATGCATAATCATAACTGTCCTGATTAAGCTATTTTCAAAGCACGATCCTTGTTCCGTTTGATAAAGAATATATAGTAGATGATATCCAATGATCATGAGAATTTCTATGCCCAAAGTAGACACCGAGCTTTCCAACTTAATTATCCTAAATCAGGGCAATTATATTGGATGCACTACAAAAAAAATGAAAATTAGCGACGGAATTTTATTCCGTCCCTAATCCCTCACAAATTCTGTCACTAAATTTAGCGACGGAATTTTTCCGTCACTAATTCCGTCGCTAAATTAATCTGCCTCTAATTCCGTCCCTAAAATTAGCAACGGAAATTAGCGACGGAATTTTTCTGTCACTAAATTAGCGACGGAATAGAGACAGAATCACATTCCGTCGCTAAATTACATCTCTAATTTCGTCATTAAAATTTAGCAACGGAAATTAGCGACGGAATAGAGACGTAATTACATTCCGTCTCTAAATTCCGTCACTAATCCGTCTCTAATTCCGTCATTAAAAATTAGCGACGAAAATTAGCGACGGAATTGTTCCGTCCCTAATTTCTGTCACAAATAATTAATTTTTTCAATAATTATATTTTTTTATAATTATAAATTTATAATATAAATATTAAAATAAATAAATAAAATTATTAATTCAAATTTATTTTTGAAATTGAAATTATAATATAATATATTTGAATTTTTAATAATATATTATATAAAAATAAAAATAAAAATTTTATAAACGCAAAAAAAATTAAAATATATCATAAAATGAATAAATAAGATATTAATAATAAAAATTTAGGTAGAAAAATTATATAAAATAAAATAAGAAAAATAAATTCAAATATTTAATAATAGATTAAATATTGTATTTCTAATTTTGTTCACAAAGAAATATATATATATATATATATGTATGATTTTGCATTTAAATTACATAGGTTCTTCTTAGCTCAACTGGTAAAGGCACTGGCACACGCGTGGGAGATCAAGGCTTTGAATCCCAACTTGGTCACAAAATGCAACCAATTTGTGACTTGGACACGTGGCGCGCAATGAAGGGTGACACGTGGCGCGCAATGGAGGGTGACACGTGGAGGGCGAAGGCGAGGCGGCGGCGGCTGACGAGGACACGTGGCCGGCGGTGGGTACACGTGGCGGCCGCCGGTGAGGGACATGTGGAGGCTTGACATGTGGCAATTTAAATTATATAAAAAAAATATTTTGCGACGGATTAGAGACGGAATTTAGTAACAGAATGTTCCGTCGCTAATATAGCGACGGATTCTCTGATACCAAACGGGGGAGGGGCCCCGGAGATGGATCTTAACTGAAGAAAGGGAGGAGCGTGTGAAGAGGGAAGAAGACGGACTTCTTAAGGCAAAATTACAAACATAATTAAAGTGTTTAAATGATGCATGTAGAGGGGATGCTCTGTAGTGTCCACTAAGATTGCGAATGAAATTAATCGGTGGCGGTAGAACCTGCCAGTGATTAACTCATTAAATCTGCTAATCCCGGGTCATCAGAGGAGGCAAGGATATGGTGCAAAGAAAAGTAGAAGAAACTGATTAATTTTATTGAAAAGAAAGCATAAGCACTTACAAAATGAGAAAAGGAAAGAAGGAAGAAAGCTCGCCGGAGGGAGGAGACTCGTCGGAGGACCTCAGAACTTCTCTCTCTAATTCTCTCTCTAGGTGTCTCACCGAACCTGCCTCAGAATGAGACTGAAGCGTCTTTAAATAGACGGACGAGGACACTGTTTAGGGTGACTGGTAACCGGCTAGTGACTTGTACTGTTTGCACAGTTCCGGTGAACAGTTGACCGGTGACTTGTTACTGTTTAAACAGTTCCGGTTGGTACTATTTGTTCAGTACTGCCGACACTACAGTGTTACTGTTTGACATGTGGTGTTACAGTACTTTACGGTGAAAGCTACCTGTGTACTACGGTGTATAGTGCTACAGTGCTTTCGTATGTTTACATCGAAAACCTAAAAATAATTCTAAGTCTTCGAGAGTTTAATCTTCATTCAAATCTACAACAAACTCTTCTTCATCATCCTCTTGATTGTCTGAGGCTGCTGAAGAGACTGGTTGGCTGGTTGAAGCCGTTTGGTCTTGTTGTTGTTGTAGAACTTGTAGCATTGAGCTGAGTTGACTGATAAGATTAGCCTTATCTGTGGTTCCAGCTAAGATAGACTTAATCCTTGATTTTTGATTCAGGAATTTGCTTTGTTCTGTCATACAAAGATGCTGAGGATTTTCTTTGAACCATTTATCAACTGCTCTACTGTCAATTCTGCTGATGTCAAATTTGGCCCACCATCTTACCGAGGGAAGTCTTTGTAGAGTTGGTAAGAGGGTAGATCCTTGGTTTGTTCTTGAAAATCTGTAATTCCAGGCAAAGACCCAAGATACAGATAATTTTGAAAAATAGTGAAGATCAATTGGGAAAGGATCCTCACCAATGTTGAATTTTTGTTTAAATAATTCAAAGGCTTGTATAACCTTTGGGGGTAATATCTCTAGTACTGGACCAAAGAATCCCCACCAGTGAACAAACCATTGAGGAAAATCATACTCAGTTTTTGTTTTGAAGTAGATAAACCAAGTATGTGTAAAAAGTTCATTTTGATCCCAAAAGACATTGGACCATGCATCAACATAATCCCAGTAAGTATATCCTTTGGGTTCATAGTCAATTTCCCAAAATTTTGGTTTAAATAATTTTTGTCCCCACTGGGAAGGGGTGAGAACTTTTAAAATCTGGAGAGAGGAATGAGTAATCATTGGTCCAGTTCTTTTGTCCGTTTTTCGTTCAATTTTAATGGACCTAGTATGAACCAGTATTATCTCATACCATTCTCGAGTTTTTGCCAAATCAGAAGGCCTGAAATGAAATCCCAAAGGAAAGATATTCAAGGCTACCTGATTTGGATTTTGGTGAAAAAACTCTGGTTCCACCTGTAGAATGTGTTTTGCATAAGCCTCTTTATGGAAATAAGGCGTATGCGTGCTGGCTTGTGTTTGGGGTTGACTGACAATTGCTTTGGATGAAGAAGCTGCAGTTGTCAGTTGTTTTGGTGGAATAGAGGGTCTTGGCCAAACTTGTAGACTTTGGGGTGCTTGGTTTAACCTGTCATACTCTTGTTTAGTCATTGGGGAAAATGGTACAAGGGCTGTGTTTTTCCCTTTTTTCACCACCTGTTCCCATGATTGGTTGGGAAGTTTCCTCTGGGCATATGCCTGTTCATAAGATTTTAAAATCTCATTTGTAGAGGTTGCTTCTGTTTGAGGTTTCTGGATTGATGACCCAGATTGAGTAGATGACTCTATTTGAGACTGCTTCTGCTGCTGGGATCCTTGTGTTTGGGATCCATATTGTTGTAGAAGTTGTTGCATAATCACTTCCAGACTTGCGCTAGAGACTGTTTGATTTTGAGCATCTTGCATGACACTCGGGAGTTTATCACTCTTTTGTTTATCATTAGGTTCTTTCTTTTTTCTGGGCATTTTGTTGGTTCACTCACTACCTACCCTGAAGAAACTCACGGGTAAGAAAATCTGGAAAGGAGTTTGAAGTGCCTTTGATAAATTCAATGTCGAAATCAAAAACACTTAGAATTGCTTGCCACCTGGCAAAAATCTGTTTTGATGCAAGGTTTTTAACATCTTTTTGCAAAACATCTTTTGCCAATTTACAATCAATACGAACTAAAAACCTTTGGTTTAAAAGATCAGATTGAAATTTGGAAATGCATAAAACGATTGCCAAAATTTCCTTTTTAATGGTGGAATAATTCTGTTGTGCAGTATTCCAATGTTTAGATGCGAAAGAGACAATTTTTTCTTTGTCGTCTGAACGCTGTTTAAGAATGCCACCATAACCAATGTCAGAGGCATCAGTTTCAACAATTTTGTAAGCAGAAGGATCAGGAAGGCTAAGACAAGGAAGTTCCTTAACCTGGAGTTTAATCTACTTGACAACATTTGAATGGGTATCCGTCCATAGAGGAGGATTCGTTTTAAGATGCTGGTGTAGTGGTTTAATGAAATTGCTAAGATGAGGAATAAAGTCAGCAACATAGTTTAAACATCCCAAAAATCGTTGAAGTTGTGTTTTGTCAATGATTTGATCGGGAAATTTATCTGCAAATTGAATTGCACGTTCAATTGGCGTTATGGATCCTTGGTAAATCCAATGACCAAGAAACCTAACTTTAGTTTGAAAAAGACTAATTTTAGGCTTAGAAACTACTAAACCATTTGTTTCTGCAATTTTAATAAAATGATTAACATGTTTGAAATGTTGTTCAATAGAATGAGAATAGATCAAAACATCATCAATGTATACAATGATGAATTGGCTATAGTCATTAAAGATTTCATTCATGATTCTCTGGAATTCAGAAGGAGCATTTTTTAAACCAAAAAGGCATAACATTCCACTCATACTGACCAAAAGGCACAGTAAAAGCAGTTTTATACCTATCTTTTTCAGAAATTTGAATCTGCCAAAATCCAGATTTCATGTCAAACTTTGAAAAGACTTTTGCAGAATACAAACGTTTAAGTAGATCAAATTTGTTTGGAATTGGATACCTAATCCATTGTAACGCTTCGTTCAAAGGTTTGTAATTGATTACAAGTTTAGGAGCTCCACGCTCTATTTCTGCGTTTTTATTTACATAAAAAGCAGCACAAGACCAAGGGCTTCTAGATTTGTGAATCAATTTTTTGTTCAGAAGTTCTTGAATTTCCTTTTTACAGGTTTCAAGAAGTTCTGCAGTCATTTGAATTGGTTGTGCCTTAGTTGGTATTTGTTTTTCATAAAAACCTGTTTCATAAGGCAAGTCAACAACATGTTTTTTGCGATCCCAAAACGCATTTGGTAAATCCGAGCAAATAGTTTGATGGATTTTCGCAAGACAAGTGTGAATTTGTTGTTTAATTTGTGCTTGACATAGGTGAGCTTCTATATGTTTAAAAGAGATATCTACCTTTAAAAAATTAACTTGTTGTTTTGAAGAAAGAAGATTTAATTCCTTAACTCTGGGCTTTTGAGTAAAAGGAAATAAGATGGTTTTACCCAGATGTTCTTTTGAAATTCCATTTTCATCAGTCATATATGGGAATAATAGCCTTGCAAATGGCGCCCCAAGAATAATCTGGGTTCCCATATCTTTAACTAATATAAATGGGGTTTGAATCTTTAAACCTTCATTTTCAATAACAACGTTTGAAACTTTGTATCTGACATCTAAGCGTGAGCCATTGACGCCATTAAACCTTTCGGTTGTTTTCTCAAAATATTTTGTAGGAATGATTCCCTCTTTAAAACAATTAGAATCAGCTCCTGTGTCAAACAAAACAGTTTAGTCCAAGACAAAATCATTATTAATAATAATCTTAGCTTGAACATAGAACTTTTGAATTGATATTTTTGAAATCAAGTTTAAAAATGGTTCAGAAAGATTATTGTCTTCTTGATCGGATGATGTTTTTAGTTGCCCTTCAGTTTGAGTTGCAAGTTGAAAATCCTGTATTTGGGATATAGCAGTTGCATGGGTGTCTTGTTGGAGTTTAATAAGACTGATTTCAGTTTTGAGGTTATTTACCTCGTACTGATGGTCTTGGAGGGTTGTAGGTTTGACAGAATGTTTAAACTTGTTTAAAACATTTGTTAAATCATATTTGTTGAAAAGAATATGAGGTTTAGAGTTTGAAGAAGTCGGAGTTTTATTGAGAATTTCTCTTAGTTTGAACAAATATTCTCCTCTATCAGAATCTGGGAGTTTAGTAATGATATCAAGAAGTAAATCATGTTCCTTCGTGATAACATTAATTTCTGAAGAAGAGTTTTCTGGAAGATCTTCATTTTGAATTTGATTGAGATCCTCAGAAGAACTACTTTTAGATTCAGATTCTGAAGTTTCAATCAAAAGATTGTTTATTTGTTCTAGAAGAGGCTCTTCAATACTCTTAATCTTCTTTAATTTCCGAGTCAAATGACAATATTTGGAAATATAGCCTGGTTTACCACATTTAAAACAAGTAACTTTTGTTTGTTTAGGAAAATCAACTTTTGGTTTAGAGCGAAATTCCTTTTCAAGTCTACGGGGAGGTGTATTGGGCTTATATCTTTGGTAGATATGTTTTTTCTTTTTGTAGTAAGGCTTGCGGTGAGGTTTAGATTGCTTACAAGGAGGAAAGCCAAATTGTTCACAGAAAGTTCCCAATTCTTTCCTGCTTGTATCTTTTTCTTTTTTAAGTTGACGTTGGATTTTATCATCCTGACAAATTTTAAGAGCAGTTCTTTGGACATAAGAGATTAATTGACCATACGTCAAATGCTCATAAGGGATGTTGCCATCATTTTGGTTTCTAAATTTTTCTCTAACTTTATCACCTAACGACTTAGGTAATCCAGCTAGGAATTTTTCTTTCCAAAATGGCTAATGAGCATCATCTCTAGTGAGTACTCTAGTCAAAAAAGTATCTCTATACCATCTGAAATCAGATAAGGTACTGCATTTAAGATTTGAAAGAAGTTCAGCTGACCTATCTTTCCAGATAGATGGATCTCCAACAAAATGTTTAATAATTGTAAAAAGAAGAGTGTTTACTGAATCTGGAATGGGTTGGTCGTTTGAGGTAATGGGTGTTCCATCATATTCAGTTTTAATAGATGTAAAGATGGTATGTTTATCTTCAGAAGAGAGATAATTATCCCACCAACCTTTGAGTTGTCCAGTAAACCCGGAAACTATAAGATTGGTAATCATCTCATCTGAATAATCATGTTGAGTTTGGTATGCGGTACTTACCATGGACATTTGTTGAAGAGTTTGGAGAATGTTTGACTCACTTTGACCATCTATGTTCCATTCATAGATATTGTCAGCGTTAAAGGACTTAAAGTTTTGGTTTATTCGTTCTTCAACCAGAATGTCTGGAGGGCTAGCTTTATGGTAATAGAGTTTTGAAGGCTTTTTCCAGTGTTGATGGTTGATCTGGAGTTGCGACTCAGAATGGTTAGAGTCTGTATCTCCAATTTGGGAATCTTTTTCGAAAGTCATGACGTCTTTTGATCTGGTGGAGGACGTTTGGGGTGTGTCTAGGACAGTTGTAGTTTGAAGTTGGCTAATTTGTTGGTTAACCTTTCTTAATAAATCAGATCTTTTAGTCTGAAAATCTGACTTAATTTTCGGGTTAATTTGAAAAGGTTTGAAAAGAGGTGTTTCAATTCTAGTTTCGACTTTTCTTGAAGAAACTGGTGTTTGAACAAAATAATCACCTAATACCTGGAGGTATTGGTTTGTGTAATTGTTTTGTTCAACAATGTTCTTAATATCCATTGGGTCAATGGGTTTTTCAATGTTTTTAAATTTGAAAGGTGCAGCAATAATTGGTTGACGTTTGTCATCAGCCAATTGTGGTATTTGCACTGGTTTTGGAGGAAGAAACTCAGAAGAAATAGTTTCACCTTCAGAAGTTTTCCATTGTTTCTTTGTCATATTGATGGTTTGTAAGAAAGGATATTCCAAGTTTTGATCTTCTGAATAAGCATTAAACCAATCAAAGAATGGAATATTTTCTTGTATTTTTTCAAGAAATCTGTAGAATTTTTCTTGAATTTCTTTTCTAGCAAATTTTTTGAAATTTCGTAGAAACCATTCTCTCTGAAGGGTATATTTCTCAGAGTAAAATTCTTTTTGCAAAGTTTGTTTGTCAATTTGGAAAACATTTTCTAAAACGTTTATAATGAAAGGTTCCCCTGGTTCCCCAAGAGATGAATAGGTTGGAGACTCAATTGATTTCAAGTCATCATCCTTTTCATAACTTGTGTGTGGGATATTTAAAGAATTGTCAACTCCTTGAATTGAAACGTTTGTGGTTGTTTGTGGGGTTACCGTGGGTGGTGCAGGTGCATATATGACCGATGGTACCTTTGGTAGAGTTTGTTGGGGAGTTAATGTGTTGGGGGCTGACATATAGATGACAGATGGTGGTTTAGGTAAAGAAGAACAAGAATATCTTGAAGATTCAGATCTAACAGACCTACAGTCTTCATATAATGAAGGCTCAGTTCAGGTGGCTTGACTACAAGATCTTCTTGGTCTATCAAAAGATAGTTTGACAGTTCCATCCGATGTTTGAATGATCTTGCTTACCTGAGATATAGGTTTAGGAATCGGCTTTGTGGCCTTATCCATTGTCCAATCATCTGGTAATTCAACATCATCCCACATAATTGTTTTTGGAACGGTCAAGTTTGCATTTTGCTCATCTGATAAAAAGACTATTGTTTGGCCATTATCAGGTGGTATCAAAACTAAGGAATTGGATGAGTTTAACACCTTATACTATATCCTATATGTTAGGGTAGCAGGTATAGATCCTGGTTTCATTTTCAAACCGTTTAACTGAAGTTTGAGTTTAAGAACTTCAAGAACATGTTCATCCTTTAAATCTGCCATCCTATCTGGATAACAGTTAAAGTAGACAGGACCATTATGAAGTCCAAATTCTGCTGCTGCTAGTAGAGAATCCGAAAATTCATAATGTCTAGCATCCATGAGGCATACTAGTCCTGATACGTTTAATCCTTTTCTTATCAATGGTTTAATGGCAACTTGAACACTTCCGATGTGCAAAAAGTTGTAATCTTTCTTATGTTTGTCAATTGACTTTTGAGAAAGAAGGTAAAATTCTTCCTTTTCTGGTTTGATAGGAATTGATTCTTCAACTGTTCTGATTATGTAATCAGATTTGGAGAACCACTTCTTATCTTGAGTTTGCATTTGATAAAGCGCGTTTAGAGCAATTAGAGGTAAAACCCAATCGTCTACGTTCTGGTTTATATTTTCAAAAGAAATTTCTTCTTTGAAAATTTGTTTAGAAGTTGAAGACTTTGATTCCTCATCATTTAGCGTAGAGTTGTTTAATGGAGTAGAAGAAGAGCTACTACTACCGCGTTTAGAAGAAAAGGAACGGAGAAGAAAATACATAATTTAAATTGCAAAATTTAAATTGATAGAATTAAAAAGACTGAAAGGAAACAGTGCAGGAGGTAAAGGACAGAAATAAAGAGCGGAATATAAAGGCTGAAAGTAAATGAGTAAAAGCTGAAATTAAGACTGAAGAAAGCTTAAAGAAGGAAGATAACAATAATTGTAATTCTCCCTTGCCTAAGTATCATTACCTTCTGGATCCATAGTGGTATAATAATTAAAAATGTATCAGTTTTTATGGATTAAAATGTTTTGTTAAGAAATTAGTAAGATTTTTTAGATCTAACTCTAGCCAGACTTATAGTATATAAAATCTTTATTTATCATACACTACTGCGTGGGGCACAAACGCTTGCCTCAACACACGGGACTTATGGCAACCTTAACCCACGGATGGACTCATGTATGATAAACAAGAACTATATACAAAGTGCTATCAAGTATAGACCTTTAAGTCATACTAATCCGCTAACAAAAATTTTAATGCCATAAAAACAGATCCAGATCTAAGTATTACATCCCTACTTCACCTTCTGAGAAAGAAGGTAAAATTCTTCCTTTTCTGGTTTGATAGGAATTGATTCTTCAATTGATAGAAATTCCGTCGCTAAATTAGCGACGGAATTTAAAATTTCGTCCCTAATTAATTAGTAACGGTATTTTTACCGACGGAACAAATTCTGTCGCTAATTTGGTTCCGTCGCTAAACTAATTAGTGACGGAAATTCCGTCGCTAAATTCTGTCGCTAATCCGATATTTTTTTGTAGTGATGTATGTGCAATGAGTTGTGGGTTTTTGAAGTTCATGCATAGAAACTGTCAAAAAATTGGAGCAAGGATCGAATATGAATTAACTATAAGTCTGTAACTCTTTAATAAGAATCAAGCAAGAACGATATTTTTCTCATGTAAAAGACTTCAAGAGCTCTCAATAGAATTTTAGAGCACCCTCATATGATGTTTTCACAATTAGTTATGACTTTTTAAAGTTAGATCAAAATCTGTATATTATTGAATGAATAGTAATCCAAAGATAAATATGCAAGTTTCAACTTATGGGCTTATATTTGCTATTGGCCTGAACTATATTGCTTCCATCTGCGTAGTTTTTTTATTTTGGTCGAAACTTCCAGATTTAATAAAGGTGGTTGAAAGACGTATGTTACAATGGATCACCATGTTTTAGTGTAAACAGTACTAAAGTTATTAAAATTTATTGTTGAGATTAATATTAGCTTCATAATTATTTTATGCGTTGCTGATTCTTCTCCCCTAATGTAACATAATTCATGTGCAAGGACTAGAAAATAAGTTTTACAGCCGCACAAAATATATTCTCTTTTTTCAGAATAATTGGAAAGTAATAGGAAAGGAACATTGGGTACGGTTAGAAATTAAAATAGGAAGAATTATTGAATTTTAATCATAATAAATATACCTGCTGTTAATACCTTTTACTTTTATTCCCTAAATTTAATTTACTACTATAAATATATTAATGGCTAATTAAGAAATATCAAATATGTAACATCTCGAACTTGAATATGCCCCAAAAAGGATTTATTTGACTATTAAGCCTATTCAAGGGTGAAATTTTAAGTAAACAAGCGAGAAATAATTATCTAAAATTATTTAAGGGCTCAGAGAAAATGAGAAAACATTATGGAATATTATTTTTGAAAAAATGGAGATTTTATAAAGGGTTTTATTTCCTAAAAAGAGTTATAAACTATTTTAGAGTAATTTTATAAAAATTAAAGACCTATTTTTCCGTAGACTTCAACAAAAATAGTTATCCTCTCACTTGCGCCTATAGGGATCCTTCTAATGTTTTTACCCTATTTACCCTATTTCGAATTAATAAGAAAATTAATTATAATTCAAAAATAGTTGTCCTCTCTCTTGCGCTTATAGGGAGCCTTCTAATGTTTTTAGGGAGAATTGCTGATAAATACTTCTTTGACAAATTAATTACTGAATGCTACCATAGAAGATTTGTTGCACATAACGGAAGATATTTTGCACACAACGGAAGATTGTTTGCACATTTATATGGAAGATTTTTATACACACGGAAGATAGTTTGCACAAAACGGAAGATTTCTTGCACCTTTGGTAGCAATCAGTAATTAATTTGCCCCAAAGATATTTTTGAGCAATTCTCCCATGTTTTTACCCTATTTACCCCATTTCGAATTAATAAGAAAATTAATTATAATTCAATATTTTTATACGAATCCCCAAATGTCCCCTCTCTCTCTCTCTCTCACACGGCCCATAGGGGTTAGTTGGAAAATTTTTAAATTTTATTATAGATATTTCATGAGTTGGCTACTCTTCTAGTTCCAATGAGGTGGTTCACAAATATTGAATGAGCACTCCTATCTATATATGCCCTTTCACGGCCACTTGCCGTACTCTCTCCTCCCTCTCACTTATATTCCCCCGTAATCAAGGCATTAAAACTTGAACCGGGTATTAAACCGGTTAGGGTACTGGATTAAGGGTCAGTGGATCAGACCGAGGCCAAACCGGAACTAAACTGGGACCAAACCGGTGAGAAATTGAAAATTTTAGACTTATAGTATGAAATTCTAAAGGAAAAATTTAAAAAAAGTTTTTTTAAAAAATATGAACCCGGACTAGACCGGGAACCGGACTAGACTAGGAACCGGACCAGTTTACAGGCCGGTTCGCCGGTTTCCGGGCTGGATCGGCCGGTCTGGGTTCAAGAACCTGGCTCGTAATCTAGTGATGATCTGCTCTTTTTCCCTATTTAAAAATTTTTAAATAATTAAGTATGTTTTTATTTAAATAATTTCTTATAAAAATATTAAATTAATAAACATAAATTTCATAAAACTTAATCATCAAAGTAAAATTACATTTAAAAAAATAAAATTTAAGTGTACTTTGTTACCCATACTGTCATGACTTAAGTTGTTGAGTAAGCAATTTTTCGTTAGCAGCACTAACGGTCACTATCGGTATTAAAATTAAAGAATTAAAGATATGTACACTTTATAAAGTTGGGGATAAAAATGAAACCTCATGCCAAGTTAAAGAACTTGGAGCATACTTCAGCCTTATTACACTATAAATATATTAATGGTCAAATAAGAAACATGTATAGTATAGTATGAAACCTAAAACCCAGTTAAACCAAGTAATTAATTAAATAAACAATTCAACTGAAGGTTAATAAAAATACAATTCAAACACTTTCCTTTTTCTCAAAAAAACATGGGAACTTTCCATATTTATTTTCTCTCTTGTCTTTATAGGGAAAGCCTTCTGCGATAAATTCATGATTCATAATATAAGCCATGAGTATTATTAATTAATATTTCTCAATTTTACCCTATTTCTAATTAATAAAAGATAATTTTATTGTAAGTCAATAATTCTATATGGTTCCTCAAATGCTGTGTTTTTCTCTCTCTTTAAGGGTCTGTTTGAGTTAGTGTTCGAGAAAAATATTTACGGAAGTCGAGATAAAACTCCTTATCTAATACACCGTAAATTACGTTGTAAAAGTAGTTTCTACCGCTATCCCAAACAGATATTAATAAGGGTAAGTCGAAAAACTTCTAAATTTTAACAGATATATTAAATGAGTTAGATACTCTTCTTTAATTTCAATGGATGGTTGACATATACTTAATGAGGCAATAGAGGGAGTACTTCCCTCCTAGCTATATATGTCCTTTCATTGCCATTTGCGTTGCTCTCTCCCACACATTCTCTTACCCTTCAAATCTGATCATTCTGTGATTTGCATTAAAGCTTGGGCTTCTAGATCATCTCATGGCTTCATCTTTCTTGAGAAAACATGCAAAGAGGCCTTCATTCTTTAAGGTCTTAATTAAGGATTTCACCACTCGCTTGGTTAGTATATACTATTACTAGTAGTATTGATTTTATAATCTCCTTAATTGATCCTTCATTTTAGTTTTCTTATTTCTGCTAGCGTATGTATGTATGTATGGGTTTGATACTGAAAGAGAACTTGTCTCTACTTTTAGTCTCACTAGTTTTGATGTATAAAAGTCCAAACCTTTCCTTCAAAATATAGATATTTTCTGTGATTTATTCACCTTCTACCTAGTTCTCTTAACTAGGAAGATTAACAATTAGAACAATGTTATGAGGAAAGTACGTACGTAATTTCAAGTTTTCTTAACAATGTTTATTTGTTCTTCTCTGTGTTGATATATATGAACAGAAAATCCCACCAGCTTTTATCAAAGAATTTGGGAAAGAAGTGCCAGAGAAAACAATACTTGAGAGTTATTTCGGTAAATTAGAGGAAGTTGAAGTGGAAAATCTTGGAAACAAATTTTATTTTCACAATGGATGGAAAAAGTTCGTGGAAGATAATAGTTTGGAAACTGGTGATTTCTTGGTGTTCAAATATTTTGAAGATTATTCGAAGTTTAAGGTCAAAATCTACGGAAAAACTTGCTGTGAGAAGAAGAAATACGATGTGATTAATGGTACAAAAGATAAGAGAAATGTACAAGAAGGAGGAAAAAGAAAGAGATATGATGAAGAAGAAGATAATGGAAATAGAGATGGAGAATCCAAATCAAAAGCTTTTGAAAGCAATATAATTAATATTGATTCTGAATCTGACGATGAAGAAACTGATGAACTTGGTAAGCTTCAGTTTCTTTTTTGTCTTCATCTTTGTATTTGAATTATTTAAACTAAAATACACACACACACACACACACACACACACATTTCTCTTAATTAACACCAAAGTTGTGTTTTCTGCCTTTCAGAAACTAGGAGGAATAGAAGACACAGTACACTGCCTTCAAATTACAGTAACCAAATACATCTCCCTTTAAATCCTTCCTTTCAACTTGAGCTCAAGCATTCAACTGCCAATTTTTATATAGTAAGTTCTTCTCTTCAACATTACCTCACAATTCTAAAATCTTTAATTAGTATTTTGTTTGTTCCAATAAATTCATTCATAATCATACTAGCTCTCACAGTTCTGTGTATTTTGTTTCTAACAAAATCTTTATTCCGGTGAGAACCGGAAAAAAGTAAACATATTTTAATTTATTTTTTTTCAGGGTCATTCTTGAAATATTCTGTCAAAACGTTGAACAAACTGTTCTCTGAAAAATTCAGTTACCAGAAGTTCTCATATGGAGTTAATTCTCCATTCACTCAACGTGTTCTGAAGTTTTTTTCTTTTTTTGCAAAATCTTTTAATTCTAATAAATTTTATGTTTTTTTTTTTTTGCAACCCATGATATGTGAAAAGTCCTGCTAGAGATATAATGGGTTTTGTCTGGACAAAAGTGAAAAATATTTCCGTTCTTTTTTCCCCTTAGGTATTATCCTTTTTCTAACCGTTGGTATATATTATGAACATACAATTGCTGAGTAATGAGTTGGCAGAATCAAAGCCCCAAAAAAAAAAAAAAACCCTTTTCATTGCTGGGAATTATTATTCAACGTACAATTACCTTTTCCCATTAATATTAATTTTTATCTAACAATTCACACACACTCTCTCTCTCTCTCTCTCTCTCTCTCTCTCTCCCTCCCCCCCCCCTCCCTCCCTCCCTCCCCGTCGGTCCTTGATGTAGGACCTGATTGGGGAGTTAATCTTAGTCCTAATGTAAGACTTATTTCTTATATTTATCAATCTTTTCTTAATTTACTCTCATATTTGTCAATCTATTTCCTTAACAATAATCAAGTAAGAGAGAGATTGAGGCAATTAAGGAAGATTATTAAGGCATTTTGGAAAAAAAAAAAGACATATTAACTAATTTAGCTAGCTTTCTTAATCTAATCAAATTAGGCAAATAAGTTTTACATTAAGGATATAAGGGAGTATGATAAGTTACTGTCCTTTTTTATTTAAATATGCATTAATGTTTAATTTGTTCCTACAGTGTATACCCACAGATTTTCTCAGAGAACACATGAAGGATATACTAAACAAAAGGATCAAGTTTCAAATATCCCAAGAAATTCGGAATGTCGAGATACTAGTGCTCAAACGTAGACTTGATAGAAAAGAAGTAAGAGTTACCGGAGAATGGAAGAAAATAGCGAAAGAATATGGTTTAAAAGTAGGAGATGTTTGCATCTTTGAAATGATCAAAAGTGATAATGATTTTGATGACTCTAGTGTGTTTCGTATTCATGTTTATAGTTGGGACCCCAAGAAGGAAGAGTTTGCTAAGAAATATTAGTTACTAATCTTGATGACAATTTACTGAATATTGGCCATTTTGTTGTGTTTATGCCTTTTCTTTTACAGTACTGAACTTTGTAAGATGTGATTAGAATATAATGGATTTGGGTTTGAATTTGGTTTATAAGTTATTGGATTTAGTGAATGTTTGGAAATGCGTTTTAAGGGCCTATTCACACGATTGATGGTAAAATCGTACGATTGGGAGAGGATAAAATTTTTGTGAGTGTTTGGTAAGACGCAATTGACAATCTCACTTTTGATGTATTCATACGATTTACGTAAAGCTAGAAGGGAGAGCTTTTTGCTGCGAATGGATCAGGGAGTATTTGCGTGAGTAGAAGTCAGGGATGGGTGTTGTTTAATTGACGTGTGTCCCACTACGTTGATGCTATTTGTTATCTTTTTTTTTATTTTCATTTCAAATGATGTAGGCCTCTCTTTTTTTCTTAATCTTATAATGATTTTTTTCCCAATAATTCCATTATCTTGATCTCCAAAGCATTTGATTAAATCAATTTTCATAATACTTAATAAGTTAAAATTTTTAATTGAGATATTTACTTACATACACATACTTAATTTTTTTCATTCTAATTTGAGGTCTACTATAGAAAGGACTTTTGGAGTGTGAAAGAATTGATTTGAATGGTTACAAAAAATAAACAAGTACAGCTACTAGACACAAGTTTGCATTGTTTGTGCAACAATGACCCTACATAATGTTATTCGTGACTCAATTAGAGACCAACTTGTACGGGACATGTGATCTAATTAGTTATGTAATATTATTTCATTAAACTGTGTATTTTTTAGTTCCCAAATTTCCCAACTTTAACTTTTATAAATTTTTTATAATTTCAAATTTAATTTCTCTCTTACCATTATCACAAAAGCCGTTTATGCTTAAGTCAATTCACACAAGTTTTACTTTTACCAAAGTCATTTATGCAATCGCTAATTCAAACATAAATCACATTATACAATCTGACTTTTATCCAAAAGTAAGATTACAAAAAGTCATATTGCAAAAAGCTAGTTTTACAATCGATACTTCAAACACACTTATTTGTTACTATTTACAAGTGTGTGTGTGTGTGTGTGTGTGTGTGTGTGTGTGTGTGTACCGGCAAATAAGAAGCGGCACTCCCTATGATTAAACGAATCCTTCCTGCAAAACAGGGTGAGCAACTAGAGGTCGTAATATGGGTTTAATCCATGGACCGAGCCCGTCCAACCCGGTAAAATAAGCGGTTTGGGTTCTGCAAAACTAGGACCATTTGGGAGCGGTTCTTTTGGGCCTAAACCCATATTGTCCCAACCCATGATGGGTTGGACTACTGGGCTGGCAGATTGGCTCATATTTTTTTTTTTGTAATCTAACTACCTAAGACAAGCCCGGATGTCCCAAGGCCCACCCAAATCCCAAACCCAATTTTGTGACCTAGCCTACTATCACTCCTCTTCACCTCATTCTCAATCTCTCACGCTCTCAGATTCCCTAATCCCTACCACTACCATCCATCATTGTTCAATGTGTCCATCATCCCCCCAAGTGCCCGAGGGCTGAGCTATGCCTTGGTACACCACCGTCCACCGGGAGTTGCTAAATTGCTAGTCTCAGACTGAATCTTAGATCTTAGTGCTTAGTCTCTTACTCTCTCAACTCACACTCAGTCTCTCAATCTCTCGACTCACATCATGCTTCAAATACGAACACTTAATTTTAACTAATTATTAATTATTTTTAAGTTCTACTGATGGCTTTTGGATTTATGTTTATTTTGTCATTTGTAGACTTGTGGTGAATATTTAATTTGTAATGAATTTTTAATTTTTTTATGGTTTAGATTTATAGGAAAAACAATTTTAATATATTGTGTAAAAAAATAATTGAAAAAAATAATAATATGGGTAGGGCGGGCCAACCTACCAACCCAGCGGTTATGGGTTGGGTTGGCAAAATACCACCCATATTGATGCGGTCATTTTAGGACCAAACCCATATGGTCCCAACCTATTATGGGTTAGCTCAAACCTAGTGGGCTGGACCATATTACTACCTTTAAGTAAAACTACAGAAAATAATAGAACTCAGTAAGGTAGAAAACCAGAGGAGGAAGGAAAAGTGCTCAAAAGCTCAAGGCCGAGTTGCTCAGACCTTTGGTCTTATACCCTTTATAGGCCACAGGTCACAAGAGAATATTGGGCACTTAAACACAAATAAACGTTGGTTACAAAAACATTAAATCGTCGGTTACAAAATCATTAATCTACTTAATGAATATTTATAGGGAGGTTACTAGCCGTTAGGGCATTAAACACATTAATAGGTGTTTATGATGTCACGCCCTTACTTTGTTTTAACTTTTTTTTAGAATATTCACGGAAAACGATATGTGGTTTGGTAGGCAACACATGAATAACATGAATATATTGATAATAAGTGCATGATTAAATAAATTTCCCATAGGGGTTCGTACATGATCACTACCATCAATGTAGCTACGCAGGGCTACTTGGGTATCTAAACCCGTCCCATTGAAATAGAGACATCTTCTCGTCTTCGTTCCACCACTGCAATCCCCTCATGTGGTTCTTTGCATTATTCTCAGCATATCTTCTGTCTTCTCCTGTCTAAATTGTTGGTAGGGGAGGGTGAGATTCGAGAGAATCTCAGTAGGAAAACAATACCAATATGCATGTATGATAAATGTTTAATGCATGACATGCTTGCATCACATAACTCATACTCACACAATGACAAATCTGTAAGCTCAATGCTTCAAATAATATACTTATGGCCATAGCATAAATTGAAGCATAGCTTCAAATCATTCATACATGTTTCACATAATCAAGAAAAGCAATAACATGCATCAACACACTAATACAAATATCAAATACATGCAGAAGAGGTAAGTTCCCTACCTTAACCCTTTTCCGCCTCGAAACGTGTGCCTCGTAAAATGTGACAACAGCTCAAGCTCCATATTCGATCCTACAATTCCAAATGTACCATTTAGACACTTTTATAGTGTTTATGGGGGGTTATAAGAGCCTATTATGAAAATTTACTAAAATGCCCCCGAGACCCGGCCCGGCCCGGCCCCACCATACCCGGTCCGACTGTATTTTTCCCAAAATTCTATTGTCGGCTAGTCTGACATATTTTTGTCCAAGGAATCCATTTCTGGACTCAGAATTATCAAATTCAATGTCAAATTACAAAATTACCCTTGGCAGCCCTACTTTAAGGGTTTTAGGGGCATTTTCGTAATTATGCTTTTTCGGCATTTTCCGAAAAAGTGACCAACTGTAACCCCACCTAATTTTCCATTCAAAACACAATGGAACCATCATATTATTGAAAATCCAACTCTAAGACCCATTTCTAGAGCTGGCTAAAACTTATAAGAACTCCAAGGAAAATCAGGGTTTTTCAGTTTCGGCTCTGTAAACACGTTTCTTTCTACTTTTAACCACTTTATTGACTATTCCATTAGGTTACAACTACCATTTAGTACCAATTTGGGCAGTGTAACCCCTAAGGAAACCCATTTCCAAAATTTAAAACCAACGGCAATCCGGCGAAATTTCATCGATTAAATTGCCCACAGCAGCTAGAATAGTCAATATACGAAGGTTTGGAAGTTACCTCAAGCTCCCACTGGCTCTCCCTTGATGTGGCTGAAAACCCTAGGTGCCAAACATTCAAATTTGAGCCTCCAAACCTTAAATCATATGCAAAGGAAGCTTAGAAACGAAGTTATACGCATTAGGAACCGATTTACCGAAGAAATCACTTACCTTTGCAAGTTTTTTCCTCCCCTTCTCTCTCTACAAATCTGAGTTCTCTCTCTCTCTCTTAGGGTCTGTTATGGCGTCATATTTCAGGGCTAAAGAAGAAGGAAAGAGCTTATATCATATTATATATTATATTCTATTCATTTACTAATTTTCCAAAATTTCGGATTAATTGGAAATTCTGGCAGATTTTTGTCCAATCTCTGAAAAATCATAACTACTTCTAGAAAAATCGAATTGAAGTTATTCCAAATGCTATGGAACCCTCATTAAGTCTAGTTTCAAGGAAAAATATAGCCTTTTGCTATCTGGAAGTGCAAAATTCCTAAAATTTCAATCTTTCCATGTTGTTCCAGAAACTTTACAATTTTTCTGTGCTGACTTCAAAAATTCATATCTTTTTGTATATAGCTCTAATTGAGTCATATGACCTATCAAATTAAAGCTTAGGGTGTCTACTTTCATCTTGTAAAATTTCATAATTTTTTATCTTCATTTGTTCATTCAAAATCATATGACAAGCTCACTACCTCATAATCAACTTCACCGAAAAAATAATCATATTCTCTAAAATTCACCATTTTACTTTCTTAATACCCCAAAGATATAAGAATTATTAGGGGATAAATTTGGGCTCTTGCTAAATTGGGGCTTAGCAGTCCACTTAATTTAGGCTTATTCCCAAGCCTCAAATCCCAAATTTCGGGGTATTACATATGATCCATTAAGGTAGCAATAAATAATACAAATTAATCTTGTATATTTGTAGAAATATTTCCGGTAAAAGTGCCCAGTACGGCATTTAACTCACACATAAGGGAGGGGGAAATTGTCGGATTTCAACTACGTTTCCGATGGCCGTTTGTCATGCAAGTCAACCTATATTCCTCCTCTTGGTCCATTTACTAGCTCAAGATCATTTGTTATTACTTGGACCCCACAATCCCAAATAATGTCGGACTTGTTCCTTGTGACACACCCACTCATTATTTCCAACAATCCCCAACATTTGTTAAAAGAAACACCTTAATTGAGTTACACACATGAGTATAACCATTGTATATGAGGGACCCCATGTAGTCAGACAATCTCATTTACATTCCATTGTGCTAGTTTCTCCAAGGGAGAGTTTGCTTGAATGGTCAAGAAGTGGGCTGACTTAGTTAACCAGTCCACAATGACCTATATAGCATTATATCCACTTGTCATTAGTGGTAAACAAATCACAAAGTTCATCGAAATGTTGTCCCATTTCCACGTGGGGACGTCAAGTCTCTGTAGAAGACCGGGAAGTCTCTTATACTCGATCTTAATTTTCTAGCACATGAAGCATTTTGAGATGAATTTCATGACATCCTGTTTCATCCTAAGCCACCAATAATCCCATTTTAAATCATGCTACATCTTCATCACTCTGGGATGGATAGTGTACTTACTCTGATGAGCTTTTGAAGTGATAAAAGTAAAAGATAATGTTCCATTGATATACCACAATACCTTTTCCAACAATGGCAGCTTGTTTGGGTGACTTCCTTGGTGCACTATACGATCAGACTGATTTACCAACCTTACAATACAATATAGCCCCCTAACTTCCTAAATTATCATCTCTGATTGTGGTCGTTTTCCATGATGAAGATCGAGTTGTATTTTTATTCAACCACAAGTATAAATTGTTAAAATGACATAACATAAAGGACTTGACTTATGTGATTGGTGCAGATAAATTATAGTGCCTTTAAACCATTGAATGAAAACTTCATAGTTCACTGGGGGAATTCTTATCTGTAATAATACGAACAAGACAACCCTTGAGAGAGGGAAAGTGAAAAATATGATGCATAGTTTCTTCTTCATCGCAGCCAAATTGACATGGGTCATTGATTGGCATATGGTGCTTTTGTATAATATCAGCAGTAGGAAGAGCATCATTAAACAGTTTGCAAAACAAAAGAAGGAATTTAAGCAATATGGGTAATTTTCAAAGTATTTCCCAGAATGCATTGTCAACAGATTGATGCCACGTATGTTTATGTATGAAGATTTGATACCCATCCTTAACCTTATATGAACCAAAGTTGTTATCCTGCCATTGGAAACTATCCTGAATATCAAGAAAGGATAGAGGAATGCTATAAATTTGTTGTGCAATAGGTCGTGGGTATAAATCAAAAACTAATGAAAGATTTCATTTGACAAGATTTCAAGGTGAAACATGCATTAATAAATCTTCTACTCAGTTAATTAAACCAATCGAACTTTGATCCAACTGCATTGATCACCATAACCGATGGTTGAGAGATATGGGCGAACCATTACCCACTTTCCATTGTAACCTATCTATTAAAATTAGCATACTCAGCTACTCATTTCCATGTCCAAGAAGAATTGTATGGAAGTTTTATGATTCCATCACTGTTGACATCAATGTAAACCAGGCTTTACTGGCGAAGCAACTTTGGAGAATTTTAACAGCAGATTAATCATCTTTTCTAGCTAGTGTACACAATGAAGTATTTTTTTTTTATTGTGGTTAATGCTTCTTTTTGATAATATTTTAATATACATATTGTTGTGAATGTGCTGGAGGGTCCCAAACGTGCCCAGCAGGCAGCAAGGGTGAAGTCAAGTCAAACCTCAAAGCCAAAGTTAATGGGACCCACATCATGAGGGATTGAAAGTAGAGCTGGGAATCAGGGCCGGCCCTTGACAGGCCAGGGCCTAACAGGGCCGGCCCTAAAGGGCTCGGGGTCAGGAAAATTGCAGTTTTTCAAAGCCCGGCCCGAGAGCATCAGGGCCAGGGCCGGCCCGCAGGACCCGAAAGTCTTTTTCACAATATTTAACTATTTTTCCTACGTATTTTCCCCAGAGAGATATAATTAGTAAATAACAACAATTAAAGTTCTAATTTAATACATAAATATTGTCAATATTAAGATTTAAATAACACATCTCTTGCAACAAACAAACACAGTTACTAATGTATAATCAAAGATAAAATCATGTCCATAAATAACTCACACAAAAGCCGAAGTATAAAAAGGCAAGAAGCTAAATACTCTAACATTTAAGCAACATGAGTATGACGACTATCATTTTCACCTTCTTCGCCACTATCATCAATTTCAAGGACATTTGATTGTATTTCACTTTGAGTAGTAAGTTCAAGTAGTCAAATAATCATAACCTCCATAAAAAATCATATTCCATCACGGAGAACAATATATAATATGATTTTATTCTAAATAGGCAGAACAATATACTTAAAAATCACAATATGATTCAATTAGACGAAACAATATACTCAAAAATCACAATATGATTCAATTAGACAAAACAATATACTCAAAAATCATACTCTATACAATATGAGGACAGAGTGACATATAGATCAATAAGGCAATTAAAAAATGTAACATGATTCCCTTTCCAAGCAAAAAAAATAAAAGATAAACGGGCCTAAAGGGCCGGCCCTTTTAAGCCCGAGGCCCTACAGGGCCGGCCCTTTTAGGCCCGACTTCCTTTTCAGGCTACAATTTACAAGCCCGGCCCTTGAAGGGCCAGGGCCTAAAAGGGCCGGCCCGACGGGCTCGGCCCGTTTTCCCGGCTCTAATTGAAAGCATTTGTCACCCTCCTATTTAATTGTGATAAATACTTATGTACATAAAAGATCTTAACTCTATCTAATTAAAATACAATAACTCAATATATTTTAATTTTTATTAGTTGATGACTCATCTTAAAAAATTTTTATTTCATTTATTTTCAAGAAAAATAAATTTCTTTATTTGAAAAATAAAAAACTCATATGAACCAAATTAAGAAATTTATTTTTCTTGAAAATATAACAAATTAAAATAGAAATTTTTTAGATGAATCATCAACAAATATAATTAAAATATTAAGTTATTATATTTTAATTAGTCAAAGATCATGTGACGCCCCTAAAATATGTATGTCACTTAGTAGCTCCATCACCAACTCATCAAATGCTATAACCTTAGTCTCATTATTATTTATACTCTTTCATATGGGTGATTATGCTTTACCTTCATGCAACTTATATTTCCACCTCTAGACGTGGCTTCAACTTATTGAATGAAATATGAAAATGAGTGATATTATTGATAGGCTTTAAAATATTTCTGTTATTCACCGCTTCCCCCTCTTTATTGGTTATTATTGAGGGAGTATCATAGAGGTAAATTAGTAAAAAATTGGTAAATATGAAAATAAGTCTAAGGACTGGGGGAGTATCATTTTATTATGGGTTAGGTGCAAATTCACCTTAGAAGTATATACGAAGGAGTAATTTTTCTCTGGAAGTTTTTTTTTGTCTTAATGTCAATCCAAAAATCTTAAAACGTAGCAATGTCGCCCCTTTTTAAACCACCATTATTTATATTAACCATTAATTTTGGTTGTAATTACTTACATGGCAGCCATGTATATTCTGACTTTTCCACCTCATCGGCTTTCCTTTTCTCTTTCCCTCAATCAATCTTCTAGACAAAAAAAAAAAAAAAGCTCCTTCCCTCCCTGTCTTCTTCTTCCTTGATCATTCACCCACTCCGTTGGAAAAAAATAGAAAAGATCGTTTGCCCACTCATAACCATGCAGATGAAGCCCACGCTCATCACCACCCCTTCCCTTACTGCCATTGACGAAAGTCAGTTCAACCTCAGCAGCGGACTACGAACAGGTTTGGCATTCCGATGTGGCGAAGGATAAAAGTAAGTTGATTCAGCTTGACGGTGGCAAACACATTGAGATCGAGATAGAGATAGACGACCGAGGTAGGGCTTTGCTTTTATTTTGGTTTGTTTCTGGATGTCACAAAAGTTCAATGGAAGTTTGTTTCTAGTTTGATTTTATGACATTTTTCTGCGATTTTGGAATGAGTACTGTGGTTCAAGAAGAAAATAAGCAAGTTCGTCCATAGAAACAAGATAAACAACTGTGATTTTGGAGGAAAATTAGCTAAGCCTCACTTTACTAAGGTTGAAGAGCACAAGTGGCGGCACTGAGGTTCTTTGCTCTCCACCCACGCTAAAAATCAAATCTGGGAAAATTTTGAGTTATAATTTGATTTTCCTATGGAGCTTCTCACTTTGTTTTCATAGTTTGTAGGTTTTGGGCGTACCTGAAGTGTTGTTTCAAACTCAAACAGTACCCACGCGAATCAAATCACCAGGATTCTGGCTATCTTACACAGCAAATATACAGGAAGGGAAGAGAAGAGAAGAGAGTTTTTTTCACTGTCTTTTCTTTTCTAAGAGAGAACATGTTCCATAATAAATAGAACGTGAAGCCCCATTTAATCTCACATGTTCCCACCAAAACCACTGGGAAAACTTTTACCACTTATTTTTAATTTTGAACCTTTGGGGAATATTACCAACTAATACCCCACATATATTTAGGTATTTAATTTGGCCCCAAAGCTAATAGGTTTGGGCCCAATCCATCAAGGGTGGACCAAGCCCAATTCCCAACATCTCCCACTCACACTTGGTGGATTGGATGTCGTGAGGTTTGCCTCTCTCTCTTCCTTCTTTCATACTAGGTGCTTTGCTGTGACCGCATGGGCATGACGACTCCTAAGTGTTTGTACTAGAAATCCCTCTCATAGGACCAGCACAGGACAACCTTTCTTTGTGTAGTTTGAATTTAATATTATGCCTCAATGTCCTAGATATACCAATATACACTTCCACATGACATATCTAATTCCTCTCAAGTCAAGATAAAACTTAGATCACCTTTTCATATGCTTAGTGTCCACACTTATGAAATTACCAAAATTAATATCATAAGGGACATGTCTCAGACACCAACCTAGGTGTGTATATCTCAGGTAATCTTCCTTTCGCTCATATATCATTTTGATGTGCATCAACCACTTTCCTAACATAAAACCTTGGATCGTATCAGTTGTGATCATATGATGAATGTTGAGGTAGCAGACGTTGAAGCATACCTCCACGATAGTCAAAGTCGAAGGACATCATAGAAGTGTTTAATCTTCTTTGGACTCACACAGTAATGAAGCAGGGATCCATTCACTTGCTTCCTATTTGTGATTCTTTCGCACATGTGGTATGAATCACATGCTACGATGTTACTCTTGCACTACAGACATGAATTTAGATGCTCCCAGTATCTAAACCTAAATTCTTCTACTCCATTTATCTATCATGACGTTAATGCTGAACAATTTGTTATCTAGCAACAGGCATCATGGAAGCGGGCATCCATGATTCGATCCAATTTATATTATGTCTTATTGGATCTCATCTCGACATACTACACTCTTATTGAGGTGACATAATTTGTGTTTCTTCTCTACCATATCAGCATTCCTGCTGCTTTACTGGTGAACACAACTGTCTTATCTTTGCATACTCCTCCTGAGTATCAAAGGCGGTTGCTCGTGTGAAAGAGACAACCTTACCTGCCTGTACGACATACTAGACATTGTATACCTTCATATAGACACATAAAATTTTATGAAGAAACATTTTCATTAATCATAAACATATTACATAGTGTTTGTAATTTTACATTTTGTGCATCCCAATAGCCTTCACATTTTGTCATACATTTCCTTGGCTATGAGTTTGGTTAGGGGGTCTGCGACCATACTTTTGGTCGAAATATGTTGTATAGTAACAACTTTCTGTGCTACATAATTTCTCACAAAATTATACTTTATATCTATGTGTTTGGTCTTACTATGATATTTGGGATCTTTCATATAGGCTATGGTTGCGGTATTGTCACAATACACTAACACCGGATTTGTGCTTTCATTTCCAAATCCAAGATGTTCAATAAATCTCTTGAGCTATATAGCCTCTTGCACTGCTGAGGTGCAAGCCACGAATTCAGCTTCCATAGGATGTAGGGCAATGCACGTCTGCTTCTTGCTTCTCTAACATATGGTGCCATTGTTCAGCAAGAAGGTATATCCAGAAGTTGATCTTCACTCAACTTCATCTCCACCCAAATCAGCGTAAGAGTATCCAATCAAGCATAGATCGCTTCCTTGATAGCATAGTGCATAATCTGACGTGCCCTTCAAGTATCTCAAAATCATTTTTACTCCTTTCCAATGTTGCTCACTGGGATTTGACTGGAATCTGCTAACCAGTTCAATTGCGTAACAAATATCCGGCCTTGTACACATCATTGCGTACATCAAACTTCCAACGGCACTAGCATAGGGAACCCTTCCCATTTTTTTCTTTGCTGACTCAGTTTTGGGACACATATCAAGACTCAAGGTTACACCAGAAGCTACTGGGGTATCTAACGGATTGCAGTCTCTCATATTGAATCGCTCAAGAATTTTCTTGATATAATTCTCTTATGAAAGAGAGAGAATTCTTTTAGAGCGATCCCTTTGGATTTTAACTCCAAGTATATATTCTGCTTTACCTATGTCTTTCATCTCAAAATTCGATGATAATCATTCTTTAATAGCTAAGACTGACTTTAGGCTATTTCCAGCCAATAGTATGTCATCTACATATAAGGATAATATTACAAAATTACCCTCAAACTGTTAGATATGAATAGTTTTGATGATGTCAAATATAGATGTTAAATATGAGCAAAAAGTTTGTATGATATAATTATCTTCTACATTGACTGACTACTATATTTAATGTTGCATATTTTGTAGATTAGTTATAAACCCGATTGTGGGTTGATGTTATAATGCCTCATATGTGGAGAATGATCATCAAGAAGAAAATCAAGAGACAAGGGATTGAAGAAAGAAGGCATTGCAAGAACTAATAGGAATATCAAGCAAAGATTGAAGAAGATTGAAGATATTCAAGAAGATATCTAGTTGGTTTATGAAGAACGATCATCAATTCAAGAAGATATCTATTTGGGTTATGAAGAATGATCATCAAGTGGCAAAACAAGAAGAAAGAGATTGAAGAAAGAAGAAGAAAGAGATTAAAGAATGAATAACTTGCAAGATCACATGAGAATATCAAGATTCAAGCTATTAGAAGTGATATCGGAGGTTTCTATGGTCAAACGGAAGTTGGAATGGGTCAATACGAAGCTAAAATGATGTATACGGAAGTTATGGTGCCTCTGGGGATGATTACTCGAGTAATCACTTGAGTAATAGGGTACTGCCTCATTTTGGAGGTGATTACTCGAGTAGCTACTCGAGTAATCTGCCGGGTTACTTGATAAATCACTCGAGGCGGAACTTGAAGTAATGGGCACTCTGTTTTCGCGTGGCAGAACAGAGGTTCGGTATTTTGATGATATCTCTCCAACCACATGTCGGATCGAATTGAAACCAGTGGCATATGAAACTAGACTTCCAACACGAACTTTTGACACCAATATCACATTCAAAGGAGTTCATATGAGAGAGATATAAGCTTCAAAATTTGACACATGAATCAGCATCATATTCCTGGACAGCTTTGGTATTTTGGATATAACTCCAAAAATACACATCGGATTGCAACGAAACCGGTGCCATATGAAAGAAGACTCAAAGAGCTTTCCATGGATATATAATTTGTCACATTTGAAGCTATATCCTAAGATCTATGATTTCTGGAAGTTGATGCTCGTGAGTTCAAAAATGGTCTAAGAACAGTAGATACTCTTTGGATCATAACTTTCAGTACACAACATGTTTGGAGTTGATTCTTGTTGCATTGGAATGTAGATAATGAGGGCTTTCCGATGATATATAATTTGCCATGTTTTGAGTCAAAATCAAGAATTCACTTGAAGGCACCACTCGAGTAACTAGTTGATAACAAAAGACTTTACTCGAGTGAGTACTCGAGTAATCAGATAGAAAACTTCCAGTTGCTCTCAGCCTGCCAACATTACTCGAGTAGGTACTCAAGTAATCAAATAGAAAACTTCCAGTTGCTCTCGGCCTGCCAACGTTACTCAAGTCAGTACTCGAGTAAAGAGACAGAAACTTGAAGTATCTAGAGTCGAACTTCAAGTTACTACCCGAGTACGCAGAGTTATTTAGAAGAGAACTTCAAGTCGAACTCCAAGTTACTACCCGAACTTCAAGTGGAACTCCAAGTTACTACCCAAACTTCAAGTCGAACTCCAAGTTACTACCCGAACTTCAAGTCGAACTTCAAGTTACTACTCGAACTTCAAGTCGAACTTCAAGTTATTACCCGAGTAAGCTATACAGAAAATGGAAGGCCACTCGAGTAGCCACTCGAGTAACCTGTGAGGAAACTTGATGTTTACTCGAGTGAGCACTCGAGTAATGCTTCCCAGGAAAACAGAACAACGTCCCGAAGATTCTGGAAATCAATGAAATGATCATATAACTCATTCTTCTTGCTTCTAATTACTCTAACACTTCATTGTATTAGTGTTTAATGTATTTCTCCAGGAATACAATGAAGATATGATGTGAAGAGTCAAAAGGTGAATTTACGGAAGCGGAGCGTCAACGTTATAACGGCTAGTTTTCAAATTGAAGAAGCCATACTCCAACGGATATATTGAAATGCTCAAACGGTCATCAACCCTCATCAACTATAAATAGAAGATCATCCATAATAGAAGGGACTAAGTGTGCATACATCATCAAAATGTCAACATCCTGACACCAACGCTCATCACACACACTCTCTGTTTCTCTAGCTTCTATACTATTTACCTTTGAGAGAGAAGTTATTTGTATTGTACTTCTGTGAGTATTTTATCCACTCTATGAGAGAGTTTGTAAACACTTATATTTCTGAATTGATCTCAAGGTAGAGGAACCTTGAGTGGGTTAATTTCCTTACGGGAAGCTGTAGAGAGAATCGCCGGTAAGACTTTCTACTCGTAAGACTTACAATGTGCAAGCAATAGAGAACGTTGCTGCTCATAAGACTTACAGTGGTGTAAGCAAAAGAGAACATTGCTACTCGTTAGACTTGCAAAGGTAAGCAGGAGGGAAAGGTCTTCGGGATTGCTCTGCTCGTAAGACTTGTTGTAAGGGGGAGTACTTGGTGAGAACTTTGTAAAGGCTTTTCTTGTGCCTGGATTAAACAAGAAAATAGTGGATTTGAAAATCTCAGGAGGAGCCTGGGGACTGGACGTAGGCCATCACAGATTGGACCGAACCAGGATAAATCACAGTTTGCATACTCTCTTCCTTAAACTCTTATATTTCCAGCATATATTAATTGTTGATTTATGATTCATTATTTTCATATTTATTGCTTCCTCTAAGATGCAAAAAGATTTTCAAAGTTCTTAAGATTTTTATCTTACACCCAATTCACCCCCCTCTTGGGTGTCAACCGGTTCTAACACAAACTGCTTAATGTAGATGCAATGATCCTCTTCAATCATTGGAAAATCATAAGAGGTTATCGCTTTATGAAACCTCAAATACCACTATCTGGATGATTATTTCAGTCCATAAATGGACCTTTTGAGCTTACAAATTCTACTCTCCATTCCTTTCTTAATGAAACCTAATGGTTGTTCCATATAGATTTCTTCATCTAGATCACCATTTAGAAATACGGTTTTTACATCCATCTGATGTAGTTCCAAATCTAAACTATTTACTATTACCAGAATAAGTCTTATAGAATTGAAACGTACAACAAGTGAGAAGGTATCCTTGTAATCTACATCTTCCTGTTGTGTGTACCCCTTTACAACTAATTGAGCCTTGTATTTGTCAATTGATCCATCAACTTTTCTTTTAATTTTGAGAACTCATTTGTTCCCAATGGCTTTTCGCCCTTTTGGTAGATCAACTAATTCACAAACTTGATTCTTCTTCATTGAATCAATTTCTTCCTCCATTGCATTCTTCCATTCATCCTTAGCAAGACATGATAAGGCTACTTGCACAGAACGAGGCTCATCATCTCCGTCTGGAGTAACAATAAGTGTCTCTCTTTCTATAGAGAAGCGTCTCCTACGTACATTTTCCCTGTCACTTCTTCTTGTGGGAACTTCTTGTCTCTTTCGCTTCTCTTGTTTAGGCCTTTGGAAAGACCTTTCTGAGCTCCCACTCAAGTCAATGTATTGAGACGATTAAGGATCATTAGTCTGAGTTTGTTCTTTATTGCCTTGTTCTTGTGTCTCATAAAGAGATACTATACGATTAATATCTCCCCTGCTTGTTGGAAATTGTGCCCTAAGGGCCAGTTATTGTACTTTGAACATTATTAATATAATGAAATTTCTCCATTCTCTTATCATATTATTTTCATGCTAACTGTGATAATTGTATCGTTGGATAAATCATAAAGATTGTCCTAAAATGTCCCTGGTCGATCATTTATGTAGGAGCAGAGATGAAACAAGACCAATATGACTTTGATAAGATATGGAGATACGAATCAAAGTCTTAGGCACTTGTAAGAGTACAAGGTTTTGACCGACCCACTATGAGAAAGCTACATGGATCAAGTCATAAGCTTTTCTCATGTATAACCACGTCACAATGCCCTTTGACATGAGGTCATCATAGATTCCTACATGAGAGTTGCTAAACTTTGAACTAGTCAAAAGTCACTTTGACCGGGTAAAGATAAAAGCTACAATCGGGCTTGGTGATTTTTTTCATGAAGAGGAATATGAATTATCAAGATGGAATTTGCCCCTCATATTAATAGAGAGATATTACTGGGCCCCTTGATAAGAGAGTCTGAGAAATGTATGGACATACTACGATGGAAAGGAGTTTCCATTTCTATTGTTAGACTACTCAAGAATCGAGAAAGTAATGGCCAGAAACAAGAGGATGACATTATCCATGCCTCATCCTTGACTGATATATCGTGTGACAAAAGGGACGTGACATGGTTATATGACAGGTTGCATCGTGTTAACGATCCTCATATGAATTGGGTAGTCGTAATGTCTTGCTAGAGGCCACTTGCGACTTGTGGGTTAGTACAGTTATTGGCCCACTGCCAACTTCCTATAGGCCTACAGGGTCACACACAAGAATGACCCAACACGAGATAATGTTTAATCTAGGGTGGATGAATTTTATATTTATATTTATATATATAATATAAAGTTTGTTAATAATATTATATATATATATATATGTATTTTCATATTATATATATATATGTGTGTGTGTGTATATATTATGATATTATTATATTGTGTTAGTTTTAAATTTAATTTTATTAAGATAAATTAGATTTAATAACTAACATGATAGAGATATAGTATCTCAGATTTAATTTATGAAGATAAATTAAATCTAATTGCTCTTTATTTGGATTAAATAAATAGGTTAAATTAAAACTGTTGGACAGATTTAATTTAAACTGAATTTATTTAATTAGCTCATCAAGATAATTAATTTTTAATTAATTTTGAAATTAATAAAGATTAATTTTGAAATTCGAATATAGCCCTCATAGGTTATAAACTTGATAGAGTAGATATACTCATACACGAATGAGAATTTAGAGATGTAAGGGAAACCTTAGGAGATAATTGGAGGCCCTAGCACGTAGTTTGTGTTAGAGAGTATTCGTGTGGATACCGGTAGAGGGAGCGGACCTGACGTGTTGGCTCTTAGAGATCTAAAACCCTGAATTAAAATGTACGAATCTTTCTAACCCGGTTTAAACACTGTTGATATATCCTCGATTAGGATTGGCGAAAATTTTAAAATTCTTCCACTATGCCTGCCGATCCTAACACTGCTAGGAAATTCATTTTCTAGAAATACGATATCTCTTGATTCAATTTCAGTCACAGTTCCAACTTCATTTTCACCTATGAAAACATATCAATTTGATTGCTCAGAGTATCTTATAAAGATACACTTTTTCCCTCTAGGACCCAATTTCCCATACCTATGGGATTATTATGAATGTATGCAGCCGACCCCCAGGGTCTTAGGATGTTTAAATCTAGCTTGTGTTTTGTCCATAACTCATAGGGTGTAGAAGTGATTGATTTTGAGGGCACACGGTTAAGAATAAAGACAGCCGTTAGTAAAGCATCACCCCAATATTAAATTGGCAGATTTGCTTGAGCCATCATTGACCTAACCATGTCTAGAAGAGTTCTATTTCTTCTTTCAGCAACTCCGTTTTGTTGTGGAGTGCCAGGGATGGTTAGTTGCCTAATTATCCCTTTTTCTTCATAGAGCTCCTTAAACTGATCAAATAAGTATTCACAACCCCGATCAGTAACAGTTTAATTTTACAATCCATTTGATTCTCTACTTCATTCATGTATCGTCTAAAGCATTCAAGAGCTTCATACTTGTGTGAGATCAAATAGATGTGACCATATTGCGAATAGTCATCAATGAAGGTAATGAAATATCTAGCTCCGTGTCTCGCCCTCACACTCATTGGACCGCATATATCAGAATGGATTAATTGCAATGGAATCTCAGCTCTAGTTCCCTTACCGAAAGGTTTACTAGTTACCTTACCAGCTAGACAATTCTAACATAAGGACATTTCCATACTCAAAATTTCACCTAGCAATCGTTCTCTAGCTAGTTTAATAATTCTATTTTGGTTAATGTGCCCTAGTCTAACGTGCCAAATATTTATATCAACAGTTATATTGGAGGAAATAACGAAATAGTCATGCACATTAAAATTACCAACAATATCCATAACAAAAAACTTTCTAGAAAGTAAAGCTAAACTATAAAAGGTCTTGTTGCTAAAACTGTTTGCAACTTTGCCATGAAAGTTTACATCAAATCCAAAATCTAATAAACAAAGTACTGAAACTAAATTCCGTCGGATGTCGGGTGCATGAAGAACATCATGTAGGATCAAAGTCTTCCCACCACGCAAAGGTAACTTGCAGGTGCTAATTCCTTTGACTTCGAACTTTGCATTGTTGCCCACATAAAGCCATTTTCTTAGATGCGGCAACCGACGGTATTCCATGAAGGATCCTGATCCCTCGTCACAAGGTCTGTTGAGCCTGAATCCAACATCCAAGAAGAACAAATAGGTTCTGTTAGAAAAGAAGTACTTAAAACAAAAGAAATGTGTAAATTCACATAATCCACTAGTACTTTTTCAGTCCCGTGTGAAGTGACCCATTTTCTGGCAAGTGTAACATTTGACCTTATTCAGGTCAACTTTCTTCTTTCCGCCCTTCTTACCTTTCTTCTTGAATTGCTTTCTACCCTTTTTGAACTTAGAGCCATCCTTCTTAACTCTCTTCTGAGATTTCTTGCCCTTTTTGGAATCGGGCTTTGCATTAGAAGGACCAGCATTTTCAATGTAGTAGGCTTGTCCAGAAGCCTTATACGCCTCTAAGCGTTCATCCTCAAGCTCAAGATGTTTCACTACATCATCGAAAGTGACAATATTGTCATTATGAGTCAAGTTCACTTTCATGTGCTCCCAGCTAGAAGGAAGTGATCTGATCACAGCCTGAACTTGCTGTTCATCAGTCAAGGTGTGTCCAGCTTCCTGAAGTTCTCTGATCATGTTGGACATCTCTCTCAGATGCTGCTTCATAGGAGTATTTGCTCTAAGCTTGTAGGTATCAAACTTGATTGTCAACCACTACTACAAAAAAGTAAAGCTGTGGCGCTTATAATTGCATTAACTGTGGCGCTAGAGAAGTGCCACATATTTAGATGCCACTAAAAAAAGCTGTGGCGCTTGGAAGCGCCACAATATTTTAAAATTTTTTTTTAAAAAAAATACCCTATTGTGGCGCTTGCTCAAGCAAGGGCCACAGGAGGGGGACCTCCTGTGGCGCTTGCTCGAGCAAGCGCCACAGTAGGGCCCCCCTACTGTGGCGCTTGCTCGAGCAAGCGCCACAGGAGGTCCCCCTCCTGTGGCACTTGCTTGAGCAAGCGCCACAATAGGGTCTTTTTTTTTTTCTTTTTTCTTCTTCTTCTTCTTTTTTTTCCTGTGGCTCTTTTTTATGCTTCCTGATTGTGAAATTTTATATAAAATGAGTGGATTTCGTGTTTATCATCTCCACAAATTGTCAATCTTTCTATTTTATATTTCAACCTATTATATATATATATATATATATAATTTTCATATTTAAAATTCAAGTTCCCCAACAATAATGTTCTTACATTAATACTCTCCAAAGCTAACATAAAAAATATCACAATACAAGAACTTGATATGTGAACACAGTACATCAACAACTAATTAAGTAAATTAAAAGATTACTAAAAAACGCAAGCTTGTCGGCAAAAAAATTTAAACAAAGCAAAAAGGCAAACGAAACAAGCTAGGTTTTCATTCTTTCCTATTAAATTAGGAACATAAAGGCAAACGTTATATTACGGTTTATCTTGACTAAAAAAAAAATTTAAACAAAGCAAGCTAGAATGAAATAGTCTTCTTCTTACAAATCTATTAATTGACCAGCGCAGGGAGTGGGAGACCACGTTGGTGATGCTAGCTTGAGTGACGAGTGAGCGTGTGGGTGTGTTTTTTAGTGTGAAGATGATAGGAAATGGAGGGAGGGGGTCGACGGATCTACTAAGAAGATGAGAAAGGGAAAGTAGTTTAATGGAGGAGAGAGTAGTTAAATAATTAAAGTGGAGTAGTAGTCAAAAAGAGAAGGAATGGGGGGCGGACACAAAACCACTAGGCGGGAAATGAAATAATTGTGGTCAAAAAGAGAAGTTGAATTTTTTTTTTTTTAAATGTGGGCAATTGTGGCGCCTAAATAATTAGGCGCCACAATTGCCTCCTCTATTCAGCTGTGGCGCCTAAGCATTAGGCGCCACAGCTGAACATTACATTAGCATGTGTGGCGCCTATTTAATTAGGCGCCACACATGCCCACATTATAAAAAAAAAAAATTTCAATGTTGCAGCTGTGGCGCTTGGTGGGTTAGGCGCCACAGCTGCTTTTATGGCCCCAAGTGTGGCGCCTGCGTAGGCAGGCGCCACACTAGGCCTCCTCAATTGTGGCACTTAATCTATTAGGCGCCACAGCTGGTACCGAAAATTTAAAAAAAAAATTATAGAGGTAAAAAAAAAAACAGAGAGAAGCTGTGGCACTTGTTTAAAGAAGTGCCACAAAATGTGCGCCACCTTTTACCCTTTTTGTAGTAGTGAACCTTCTAAGCTTAGTGGTTGATGTGCCACCAAACTTATCCTTAAGTGCAGCCCACAGAGCCTGAGTAGTTTGGTATTTCTCATATTGGCACATCAGGTCATTCTCCATTGTTCTCAATAGGTGACTCTTGCAATGATGTTCTTCTTCTTCCACGCTTGGTAAACTTCCAAGTTTCTCATGTGCTAAGTAGTCGTCCCAGCTTCACGTTCCACTAAAATAGTGGTTAGTGGTTCAACAGCCTCCTGTTCCTCCAAAATGTACTGCACCTTACGGTGCTAGATGTCCCAATTGTCACCATTCAATTTCTCCCCCTTATTCAGTTCAGTAATGATGCCTTTAGTGGCCATTTGTCAATTCTGAAGTAACGTTTTTCACATTTAGAAACGTTGTTGTCCTTAAGAGAACATAACCAAACGATTATATAGCATAGCATGGTATACAACGTCTGTACTTATATCATTCTTGACAAGAAAATAAGTTTATTACTAGATCCATGATCAGGAGAATGCGTTTGTACCTCCCATCACACAAATAATAGCAAGTCTATTATTTTCTATAAAAAACTTCATATAAGTACTTTAAATAAGTCATCAGCTTTTAGAAGTTCCACCCTTTAAAAGCTCCTACTCATCAAGAATACATGGTATTATAATGCACAATTAAAAATTAGCATTAACTAACAAACATAGTTCATTACATGAAAAATACCATGTCCATACATAAAACATACAAACAATAACATTTAGAGTCATATTCTCAATACAACTAGTATAAAAGGAAATAGGAACATAATACATCATTAAATGTTAGAACAACAGTAGTCAATAATGGTTTTCCTTAGTTTCCCAAAGAATCTTTTCTTTTTCTTCATGAATCTTGTTTTTTTTGTCACAGCATCAACCCAAGCAACAATCATTAAGAATGTGCCCCTTGCCCTTACCACTGGGCGGTATTTCATCATTACGCTTACATAGAACTCTGCACTCTTTTTATCTTTTATGCTTTCCACATAATTCGCAATTATTGAGTATATGATTTTTATATTATTTATTCTAGCTATTTTGTCCGCGTCAAGTTCCGCTATCTTCTCAGCCATAGCAGCAGAATAGGGTTGGTCGACCTCTTCTAAATTTTGAGGTTCATCAGGATAGGAGGGCACAAACTTTGGTCCAGAATCAGAGTAGACCACTTGGGGTTCCTTTGGAACAAGCTCCAGAAAATCTTCTTCAGGGATAAGATGGAGATTGTCCTTGGGATCTTCTTCAAAAAGTTCATATTCTTCAGGATCCTCTGTAGGATCATCCATATGAGCTTGATCGTCCACAAACTCAATGCTCAATGACCCATACTCAAGTGTTTCAGTGTTGTTAGAAGCCTCTTGCTTCATTTTTGACTTAAATAAACAAATGTAAGTCATTATCATGATTTTATATATTTTTAAATGTATAAAAAACACTTAAATAAGCACTAAAACCTCACAAATAATCTTGAATTGCCACAAAAATAGGAAAATGGCATACATTATGAAGATCTCAAATTTAGGGATTTTTAGGAACAAACCGCGTCTCAAACAAAGCTCCCACGTGCCCTCAAGCGCCGCAAGAAAAAATCCAGGAAAAATAAAAAAAAAACTGCATAAAGGCCACTCTCGTTGAAAGTGCGTGTCGCCACGCGCTAGACTATAGTTGTCTGATCATCACACGCGCCGGCTAGTTTGACTCCACGCACCGCCTGCTCTCGGTCTATGTCTGCCACGTGTCAAATGGATCTGCCACGTGGCCACAAGCGTAACGTGGCGTTTCTATCCTTTAATTATTATTTTTTTTGGGTTTCTGGGTCTGGTAGGGCCTTTACCCATTGACCCGATCCATTGTTTGGGTTTGGGCCACCGATGGCCCAAACTTTTTTTTTTGGGTTGTGGGTCAGGTTGGGCCTTTACAACTGACTCGATCCTTTTTTTTTTTTGGGTTTGGGCCACTTATAGCCCAAATCTCTCTCTCTCTCTCTCTCTCTTTTTATAACAATGTTGGTCTGGATCGGGTTGAGCCATAGACCCGATCCAGAATTTTTTTTTAAAAAAAAATGCATGAAATGACGCCATTTCGGGGTGCTGGAGGTTGTCTTCAACCTCCAGCCGGGTCGACCTGGACTTGGTTTTTGGCGCGAGTTGGGTCTGTTGACTCGGTATATTCTCTCCTCCATAACTTCACCGTTCGACGTTCGTTTTGTGCATTCTTGGTGTCCATCTTCATCATTTTTTTGAGTTCTACGCAATGGGATTATTTTTAAATCCTAAAAAACTCGTTTTATGGTGACCCAATCCGATTATGTTTTCGTTCTTCCGATTATTTTCTCGAATTTTGCACAACCTATGAGTTTTTTCGTTTCATAGCCTTAGTATATGTATTATGAGGCTTTTTAATATTCTAATACTCATAGAACCAAGACATTACCATACAACTGTAATTGATAGAAAATATATTGCACAGTGAATCACTGAAAAAAGGAACGAAAAACGCAGAACGCAGACATATAAAATTTTCGTTCAAACATATGAACAAAAACTCAATCTCATACAAATGTTCATATATTCATATACTGAGAATTTTCTGTAGAAATATTTTCAAGTATATTCATGAACATAAAACAAAAAACAGACGGACAATACATTATTCCATATATATGATTTCATGTTCAAGAACACAGACGTACAGCAGAAGCCACATTCAAGACTGATAAAAACCTAAATGCTCTGATACCAATGTAGGGTTTCGGGCATACCTGAAGTGTTGTTTTGAACTCTTACAATACCCACGCGAACCAGATCACCAGGATTCCGGCTATCTTACACAGCAAATACACAGGAAGGGAAGAGAGGAGAAGAGAGTTTTTTTCACTGTCTGTTCTTTTCTACGGGAGAACATGTTCCATAATAAACAGAACGTGAAAACCCATTTAATCTCACTTGTTCCCACTAAAACCATTGGGAAAACTGTTCCCACTTATTTTTAATTTTGAACCTTTGGGGAATATTACCAACTAATACCCCACATATATTTAGGTATTTAATTTGGTCCCAAAGCTAATGGTTTGGGCCCAATCCACCAAGAGTAGACCAAGCCCAATTCCCAACATTGTTATTATGTATTTGGGCATTATCCGATTTTCAATTTCAAGCATTGCTATCCACAGTGCAGATCTGGGAAACTTTTGGGGTTATAATCATGTATACAATTGTTGATTTTTGGCTGTATTTAATTTGGTCCCAGAGCTAATGGTTTGGGCCCAATCCACCAAGGGTAGACCAAGCCCAATTCCCAACATTGTTATTATGTATTTGGGCATCATCCGATTTTCAATTTCAAGCATTGCTATCCACAGTGCAGATCTGGGAAACTTTTGGGGTTATAATCATGTATACGATTGTTGATTTTTGGCTGTACCTGGGTTATTATTTTCTCAAGCTCGACAATCAGCTCAGATAGGTTTTGAAGGGTGGGTATGGTTTTTCTTATCAGAAGATGAAGAAGGGGGAAGGGACAAATAAAGAGGTTGAGGTGGTGATTAGTTGAATCATTGGATGACATTTGAGAGTGGCTTATGGGAATTCCAATCAAATAAAAAGGTCAAACTTAACATCTGTTAACAAGAAGAAGACATTGTTATGTTTCAAGACTTCTAGGGTGGTATTGAAATAATAAAAAAAAATCCTTCTAGGCAACATTGCTGCTTCGCGTATACTTCTGAGGTGAATTTGCACATTAATCCTTTTATTATATATAAAACCACGTGAAAAAAATATTATTTCCTTATGTCCTTAAAATAAGATATATTTACCTAATTTTCTTAAATTAAGGAAGTTGGTTAATATAATATGTATTTTCTAAAATATTATATTCATCTTCTTTAATTCTCTCCTTCTCTCTTCTCTTTAATTATTGTTGTGGGAGCATCAATAGAGGTAAATAAGAAAAAGGTTAACAAATATGAAAAATAGACCTTATATTAAAGACATAAGGGAGTATCATTTTGTTATAAAACCATGAGAAAAAAATAGGACACATGGCAATGTGTGATTAGAGAACTTGACATAAGAAACTTGATCTAAGTATTTTCTGAATATTATTATATACTGATTTATTAAAATCAAAACAAAACTCTCTTTAAAAACTGAAGCTCATTTTATTATAGGAGAATAATATAAAAAAGATAAGAAATATTGGGGGTGCTTATTTCCTTATTGTATATGTAAGAAGAGTTTGCAACGAAAAATAATAATGAAATTTAATTAACAAACCATTTTGATTAATTACCGATCACAAGCCCATCTAATTTACCAATAATTTTGGTTGGTTTGTAAATTACTTAAAACGGTAATTAAAATAATTTTTTTTTTTGCCAGTAGTAATTAAAGCAATTGAAGTCTTAGGAATTATGGCAAAAAGAAAAAGAAATCTTAGAAATAATTGTCGAATAAATCATTGAACTGTAATTTAATTAACAAGCTAGTCTTTGGGTAATTCCTCTCCCATTTTAATGATGATTATCCAGCATTGTAAATGATACCATATCATATCATCAAATTTAAATGATTTGTCAATTTAGCCCTCATCAATATTATGTGATCCTCTTTTAAAAATTTTGTAAAGAAGTAAAATAAAAAATGTTAAAATCATAATTTTGAATTTTTCATTTTAATTTCATAAAATAGACAGAATAAAAAAATGTAATAAAAATTCTTTAATTATTTGTTAAAAATAAAAATGCAACTTGTTCAATTCATCATTGTTGTACTTGTATGTCTCTATATATGCATTGAGGAGCTCATAATAATATCAACTCATTTCATCCCTTTGCACGTGTCATAATAATACAGCCTTGCCTTAGTTCATGTTTATCCCAAAGATATGGTTATTTTCTAATCTTCAAACCACATGAAGAAAAATCAAGAAAAAACTAGGCAGGTATTTATCTGGTTAAAACTGAAAAATAAAGAAAAAAAATTAGGATATGCAACTGCCTACATGGAAAGGACAGTTGGTATGCCCACGGTATAGAAGACCTTAAGATTTGAAGGATGGCCAAGTGAAACTAGATGCCACGTAGTAGGGGTGGGTAAAAATCCGGTAGTTCGATACAGTCTATTCCGACTCAAGCTAGTCTAGTCTAGTCTAGTTTGGTCCAAATAAATAAAATAATAAAATTGAACTGGACTAGATTAGGCTGACTAGTTGGACTCGACCGGGTTCTAGACCAAGTGATCAGACCACTGGGTGCTGTCTAAATGAATTATTTTTAATTATTTTGTAATTTAGTTGTTATTTTTTATTTTTTATTTAATTTTTTTGGGATTTTTAAGGATTTATGATTAATTTTTATTGTTTTGGGATGATTTTTATATAATTGTAGGTATTTTTATTATATTAATTGTATTTATTAAGTTTAATTATTAGCTTCCCATAGGGAAACATGAAAAAAAATTAGGGAATTTGAGGTCCTGGTCCAGTCCACCAATTCAGTGGACCAAGTCCAGTCTAGCTTGATCTCAAGTTCGCATTAGACCAGATTGAACCATAGATTGCAAAACCCAATCTGTCCCTTAATATTAGACTTCGGATTGGGCTCTATTTTAGTCCAATCCATCCTTTGTGAAACCCTACATAAATTGAAGAAATTGTCTTTTTCTTATATGAGGCAGATTACCAGTTTATAATTCTTTTTTACCCTCACATACATGTGAAGAATATGCAACCCCTTTTTCTTTTTTAATAGGATAGTTGGTTTCTTTGCCTCTGGGTCCATGAATTGGCTTGTTCTTAAAGCTAGCCTTGCAAACACAAAATCAATATATCATTAGCTGCGGTTAAAACAAGATGATATAAAATCACGTATTAACAATGGCTCGTAACTCATTTTACTGTTTATAAGCCACCTCATGGATGCGTCGGGCTGCGTTAACCATAGTTGGATGAAAGAATTCGCTTTTTTTTTTTTTTTTTTCTGTGGATAAATATTGATTTTGGCGAAAACCATTAATTCTTTTAAAATGATTTTAGGCTAAATTATACAAAACTCCTTTAAATTTTAGGTCAATTGCATATAATCCCCTGACATTTTAAAGTTTAAATTTAACCCCCCCTGACATTTTATATTCTAACTGTTAACCCCCTGCGGTTAAGTGATAGTTATCTTTTTAACAAAAATTGTCACGTCATATTATGACATGATATGTGGCATCCTACATAGCATCCTATATAAATTAGTAATTTTATAAAACTACCTAAATTTTAAGTAGTTGCAGATAACCCTCCCTGAACTTTGATCATTTACAAATAATTCTTTTTGACATTTCAAAATTTAAATTTGACTCTTTTAAAATTTTGATTTGTACTATTAAAACTCAAGTTGTTACTTTTATCATTTTAATAAATTTATTAAGTTTTTTTACTATCATTTGTCAATTAAAATGGTTTTTTGGTATGGCAAAAACAGAAAAATTAGAAGAATAATATTTAAAAAATATAAAAAAATGTCATCGTTTTTATAACATTTAAGTATTTTCTTGGGATAATTAAACATTGATAGTATTAAATTAAAATATCATCATTTGTGTTAAATATATTTTTAGGATGATTGAGCATTGATAGTTTAAATGTTATGTTTGTGTCAAAGGATAGCTTATACCCACATTAATTTTTTTATTAGTAATACATATTTTTTCATGAATCAAATGTTGGACGTGTATTTTTACATTTTTCTAATATTATTCATCTTATTTTTGCCATATACAAAAGAACTAATAGTATTTTAATTGATAAATGATAGCAAAATGTTAATAAATTTATGAAAATGATAAAAAGTAACTGCATATGGTTTAATATCATAAATAAAAATTTTAGGGGAGTCAAATATAAATGTTGAAATTTTAAGGGATTATTTGTAACTGATCAAAGTTTCCGAGGGTTTCTTTGTAATTGTTCAAATTAAAGTTCAGGGGATTCTTTGTAACTGTTCAAAGTTCAGAGGGGGTTTTATGAAATTAGTAATTTACACAAGATGCTACATAGGATGTCACTTGTCATCCCATAATTTGACATGAAATTTTCTGTTAGAAAGATAACAGTCACTTAACGACAGGGGGTTAATAGTTAAAAAATGAAAAGTTAGAGGGGTTAAATTTAAACTTTGAAATGTCAGGGAGGCTATATACAAATAATCCAAAATTTAAGGAGGTTTTGTATAATTTATCGATTTTAAAAAAATATCAATATTAATTCAATGCATTATTTAAATATTAGCTTCCTAAAGAATTGTGACATTGTGGCAGAAGAACAAAACTGGTATTTCAAGAAAAAGCTTTCCATGGGCTCCGCAAAAATTACGAAGAAAGCCCAAATTAAAGCAACAGTATATTTTCTCGCTAAAAAGAGGAGTACCGTTTTGCCCCAAATAAATCCATTTTTTTAATATTACATTTTCAAAATTAGTCACTTTAGGTGCATGTGGTTTTAAACTTTCAATATCTCTGAAAAATTAATAATTTCAATTTTCTCTATATAGAGAAATAGATAACAATGCGTGAGACTCATTATTCAATGAATTAATTGAGAAAATTGATTATGTTTTTCGGACTCATTGTTGTACTACGTTGATCATGTCTCTAATATTTTTTAAAAGGATAAATTATACAAAACCTCTTGAATTTTAGGTCAATTGTATATAATCCCCCTAATATTTTAAAGTTTAAATTTAACCCTCTGACCTTTTTTTTTTTTAATTGTAAGCATCCTGCCATTAATTGGCAGTTATCTTTTTAACGAAAATTGTCATGTTAGATTAATAAATGACACATGGTGTTCTATATAAATTACTAATTTTACAAAACCCCTCTGAACTTTTATTAGTTACAGATACCCCCCTTGAACTTTGATCGGTAACAACAAATAATCCCCTAAACTTTGATCAGTTATAAATAACCTTTATAACATTTCAAAATTTAAATTTAACTATCTTAAAATTTGATATATAATATTAAACCACGTGTTAGTACTTTTATCATCTTACTAATTTTATTAAGATTTTTACTATTATTCAATTAAAATAGCTTTTTTTATGACACAAACTAGCAGAATAATAATTAAACATTATAAAAATAAAATGTTGAATAAAATTATTAAGATGATAAAAATAATTACACGTGGTTTAATATTATAAATCAAATTTTAACAGAGTTAAATTGAAATTTTGAAATGTCATTGGGTTATTTGTAACCGATCAAAATTTAAGAGTCATCTGTAACTAAAATCAAAGTTCAAAAAGTTTTGTAAAATTAGCAATTTACTTATGATGCCACGCAAGATACAATGTGTCACATATTTCATTAAAAAAATAACGGTTAATTAATTAATGGCATTATACTTATAATCAAAAAATAAAAGGTCATAGGGGTTAAATTTAAACTTTGAAATATTAGGAATTATATGCATCTGACCAAAGTTCAGACGGTTTCGCATAATTTATAATTTAGCCTTTGTAAATATTATAAAATTAATTTAATTTAATTATTTGATAAAGATAAAATTATCTTCACCTAAAATATTTTTTATTTTAAAAAATATTAGGATAAAAATAACATTTTAACGTTTTTTGGATTCATTGTTGTGCTACGTTGATCAGGTCTCTAAATCTTTTTAAAACATTGGATAATTAATTTAATTTAATTTATTAATAAAGACAAATTATCTTCACCTAAATTATTTTCTTATTTTAAAAAATAATATTAGGATAAAAATAACATTTTTTAAAAATTGTAAAAACTTAACAAGTATGCGTTATTTTTATACCATATTAATTAAGTTGAGAAGTTCTTTTAAGATTGACTTCAGGACTTGTTTTCAAATATTTTATGACAGTAATAAATCCAATGTATTATATATGATTATTAAAAAAACAATATCATATACCCCTAGTTGTAATGTATTTTTCATCTATTCCCTCTTCACCAATCACCATCTCTTTGGTAAAAAAATCACCCCCTCTACACCAATCCTAATAGCGCTTCGATCTGAAATCCTTTTCTTACAAGTGAGCTAGTTTCAAGCAAAATGAGGTTGAGATTAAGGCGTGCGAAAATGGAATCAAATCCATCGTTTTGTTTTAGTATTATTTGTCATCACTCGATTCTCTTACTGCATCATAGTGAAAACAAAGAAACAAAACCACCACCAAAAAAAAAAAAAATCTATCATTCAATACGTTATCACAATCAAGCACAACGCATTAATTTCTTAATAAAAGAAGAAATGAGCACACGTTTTCAGATCAAAACAAATGCAATATCAATACAGTTCTTTTAACTAAATAGAACTGAAAATTAAATTTTGACTCCATAATATTATGTCATTTCTATCAGAACTAATGGATCATTTCATCGAAGTTTTGTTGTAGTATTGTTCATCATTGCTTGATTCTTCCATGGTAGAAACAAAGAACAACAAGCAAGACCAAACGGAACTAATAAAGGAACTATGCTATAATTGAATACAGTGTAAATGTATAAAAATACCCATCAGCTTTTGTTTAGGGTGCGGCTAACACCATATGTGCCATGAATTTACAAAAGAAAAAGCAAAACTAACAAAACCGTTAACTTATTTACTTTGACCGTTTGAGGGAGCGCCTTTGACTGAAAAGGCCGACATGAAAAAAAATAATAGAAAAATTCGCATATGCATTAACCTCATCCCCTTCAGTTCCTCTTTCCTTCACTCGGTTCATCTGAACCCAAAAAATAAACTAGGATGGAAAGGGGGGAAAGCACACAAAAGCAATTACTCAAAAGTTAGAATACATTAAAGTAACGATAGAACATTAAAAATTAAAATTATTATTCATCAAAAGTTTAAGCAATCAAGATTATTGGAAGCTGTGGAGAAAAAAATGAACTCCAGCACTTGACCTTTTAAGAAAAAGCCTCTAGAACAAATGTCTGCGAAGTACAGGATAATAGAAGGCTTTTTATCTTAAAATAATTAATGGTACTGGCCCACTGGGTTCCTTTTTCCCTTTACCCATCATTATTGGGGTGCTTTATTGTATATGCTTTATTAAGAACAGTTTGCAACGAAAGATAATAATAAAATTAAATTAATAAACCATTTTCATTAATTACCGATCACAAGCCCATCTATAGTACGTTTACCAATCTTTTTTTTTTTTATCCCTTGGGGACCCCCCGGTATCCGACGCCTAATGACAACCGACTATAGTCCGGGTCCGAGAGTCAAGAGTGCTGCCCAACTCGATTGTGGACAAGGTACGCCCTCTCCCAGCGAGAGCGATTCCCAGGACTCGAACTTGCGTCCTCATCTTTACGGGGGCTCAAACCACTACCATTTGAGCCAACTCTCGTTGGTACGTTTACCAATCTTTGGTTGGTATGTAAATTACTTAAAAACGGTAATTAAAGCTTCTTCTTCTTCTTTTTTTTTTTTTTTTTGCCAGTAATAATTAAAGCAAATGAAATATTAGGAATAACTGTCGAATCATTAAACTGTAATTTGATTAACAAGCTAGTCTTTGGATCATATTAATGATTATTGTAAATGATACCATACCATTAAATTTAAATGATTTGTCAATTGTCAATTTAGCCCTCATCACTATTATATTGTATGGTCCTCTTTTGAAAATTTTTTAAAGAAGTAAAATAAATATATTAAAATCATAATTTTGAATTTTAATTTTAATTTCATATATAAATTAGACAAAATAAAAGAAACTAAAAATTAATTAGAAATCTTTAATTATTTGTTAAAAATCAAAAGCTCAACTTGTCGCATTCATGATTGTTGTGTGTGTCTATATCTGCCTTCTGCAGCTCATAATAATATCAGCTCATTTCATCCCTGGCATGTAGCACAATAACATCCCATGCCTTAGTTCATCTCAAAGATATGATTATTTTTCTTAAGCTTCAAACCGCATAAAGAAACCACATGAGGTGGGAATGCCACCCTTTATGTAAAAGAATTAAAAAAGGGTGGCATTCCACCTCACACATTGCGTATATCACTGATTCTTCAATTACCTGTAAAGTTTTCATATTCTTTCTTTCATTTTTTTATCGTTTTTCCCCTTTTTCGTGCTGTTGTTGTTTTTTCATTTTATTATATTTGTTCATACCATTTTTCATTTCCTTCTTTTCTTCTTGATTCTTTTATCAATGTTTTTAGTTTTATTCTATACCATTTTAGTTCCCCAAGAGTAATTGTCCTCTTGGTCATGCCACGATTGGACATCATTTTTGCCAAATCCAGAGCCCCTAGAGTCATCTTGGGGCCCTGGAGTTTTCTTGAATATTTTCATACTTTGTTTTCTCCTATGATCTTCCTCACTCTCGTAAGTCGTAGCATTCTTGGAATCCTCTTGTGCTCTTTTAGACCTGCCCTCCTATGTTTCAAACACAGCATCATCATCATCACCCGCTTTAGGTTCTGAGTGGCCAATGACATTGTCACAGGCACAAATATTAACATAGACATGTCGATACACCCACATAATTTATGCATGCATGTGTACTGGTTTCCCATTGATCTCTGTCACTGTCATTGGGTGTAGCATTCTGGGAATCCCATCCACAAGAACTTCCAACTAATGTTTTGCTGGCAATGCTGGGGATTTGGATCTTCCCCAAGAGCAATTGTCCTCTAGTTCATGTGAAGATTGGCCATCATTTCTGCCAAATCCAGGATCCCAAGAGTCGTCTTGGGGCTCTGGATTTTTCTTGAACAATTCATTACTTTGCTTTCCCCAATGGTTTTTATTTTCTGTTTTGTTTTTTTCAGGACAAATGGCTGATAAAAGTAAGGAAGAGCTTATTCAGGAAATAATAAAACTCAAAATACAGAATTTCTCTCTCCAAGCTGAGCTACAGCAGCTCATAACAGAAACTTAGAGAAAAACCTGATACGTAACTATTTGGTATTCAAACAAAAGTGCACATAAGCACAGAACTGTTGGTGTGCCCATGGCATCAACGAACTAAAGATTTCAGACAGAAAATGAAATATAACTATATACAATTTCAAACTTGACGGCTAAAGATCTCAATTAAGATTATTGTTCATGCTTTAGTGTTCTTTAGCTTCATCCATAGCTTCTCTTGGGAATCCCTGAAGTTCCATATATGAACAATGAAGACTGTTCTCAAGGATTCTGTAGTCTATACTATCCACAGTGGTGTTACGTTGTGTATTCTCCCCCACCTCCCTTTGAATTACCTGAAGACAATTCAAGCCCTAATTTTTCAAGACCTGTTTGTTTCAGCAAAATATCTTATCCATCATGCATGTGTGTATATAACTTGATGTTGGTGAATAGTGTGTATTAGATTTGATTACCCTGTGCAATGAAGCACCAACCTCGCGTTGTGCCAAATATACGTGTATAAAATGCATATAAGAATTTATGTAAAGACTAGCATTTTTAAAAGAAAGACTTAATATTATTATTGGTCCTCACAATTTCCTTTATTTTGATTTTAATCCTTAAAGTTTGAAATCATTGTTTTTAATCACTCAAAATTATTCCTATAGCCGTTATAAACAGTGTTAAATACGCATATGTGTCATTAATCCCGTTAAGTTTGTGTTGATAGGGCGAGATGAGGTGGCAACTAGCGCTAACACTGACATATGAAAAGGGGGGGGGGGGGGGGACATTGGTTTCCTTGCTCCTTCAAGCTCGTCGCCGACAGTATCGCTCACGCTACCGGATGAAGAAAACGATGAAGAACAATGGCTCTCTCCTTGAACCACTGCAGCAGTGCACAGCAGCACGCCACCACCTGCTTCCTCTCAGGTACCTTCAGTGCCCTCATCCAGCACCCCAAAGACAACATCAGCATCCACAATTTCAGCATCTAACTCTTCTCCCTCGAAGGCCACAAAACGCAAGATGAGATCGACTTCAGGTTCCTGGGCAAAGACAAGACGATCGACCAAACCAATTTCTACACTCGGGAGATTGGGAACAAAGAACAAATTCACGATTTGGGCTTTGATTGCTCCGACACTGAATTAGGGTTTCCAGAGAAGCCCATTTGGGATGATAGCTACATCAACAATCAACGATGCTTCCTATGCTTCTTATGTTTGCCTCTTTAAGGACATTCGTGAACCCATTGCGACTACCTGTGATTCCTAATCTGCCTTCTTCATCTTCACTAGGGGACAGATGACGCCATGATGAGAGGAGAAGAGTGGAAAGAGGAGAGAGCTATTGTTTTATTCGTCTTCTCCATCAAGCAGATGGAGTGAGAGCTAGAACTGGGAGCTACACCGTCGACAAACTTGAAGGAGCCCAGAATTCTTTTTTTTTTTCCCCCTTTTTTTCACATGTCCATGTCAGCGTTAGTTGCCATGGGCCTGTTTGAGTTGACGGTGAAAAAGCCTGTCTACGAAAGTTGAGATAAAACTCTTCTCACAAACTTACCTTATATACCATAAATCACATTAGAAACATAGCTTTTACCACTAATCCAAACATGCACTTAGTCACCCTTTTGGCACAACCTTATCTATGTTAGTGACATATAGGCAAATTTAACACCATTAATGCACAAAGAACCAACGGCCATAGACGAAGTAAATTTGAGGAACTAAAAATAATGGTTCCAAACTTTAAGACTAAAACCAAAATGAAGGGAAACTTTAAAGGCTAATAATAGGATTAACCCTAAAACAAAGCTCTGTTCACAAAAAAAAAAAAAAAAGAGGAAAAAAGTGGCGGGCCAGGAGAGCTAATTCTATATGTGTAGACCTAATAATGGCAGAGTCACCTATAATTACGACGACTACATGTTGAGCATGAAAGAGGAATCTTATCACTAATCAAAGAAATAACATGATCTTATCATTAGAACTTAAACAAGTGATTAAAATGATTGATATACTTGTGAGGGTTGGATCTGAACTTATTCAATAATAATGTATTGACAGGCAACTACTGTTTCGCATATTTTTAATTCACCAGCTACCTTTATGGTCCTAAGCTGAGAAAGTAGTCCGCAAAGTTGTTGATCGTGTTTGTTAACAGTACGAAGAACTTTAAAACAAGGAACATGGGGCGGAGGTTTCATTTTTAATTTGGTTTCATTTTCAATAATAATGTATTGGTCAGCAATGCAAGGTTTTTTATTTTTTTGGTTATAAGGATCAAGTTAAACCAAAAAGACATGACATGAGAGGACATAAGAAGTATCAAAATTTCTAGGCAAATTTATAGTTTATTGAAGAAAAATGCATTGACAAGAGAGAAATAGTACATAACAAAATAAGAAGTTTCGTTTAAGAGCACAAAATACAAGTAAAACAAACTCTAAACCCGAAAAAACATATCGAAAATGACTCAAATGCACTCTACAATCCTCTGCATGTCCAAATTACCTGCTTAAACTTAAAACCCTAAAAAGTTAGTGAAAAGAGAATGTTCCAAGTTTTTAGGCAATGAATTATGTTGGCACATAAATATGCACTCATGCAACTAACAAGATTTATAACACAGACACCTCAAGCTGTAAGTTACAAGACACAATGGCAGAAAGCTTAAATCAATACACACGTTTCTTAGCTATACTGAGATATGTAATGAACATGGTAAGAGGATACATACTCGATCATAATCTCATCTGCCACCTCTTTAAGACTAACTTTTCTCAATTGATTTTTAACCACATAAGCTGCATTTTCCCAGCAATACAGCTTTCCACAACAACAATCATTCAGGTACAAAATTATATGCCTGTTAGTTGCCTCGTTCTAAGAGCCTACCTTGCAAACCAATATTTCCTAAACACAAAATGCATAAATATAAAATCAGAGAAAGAAAATTCATCTGACAATAAAAAATAGGTAGCATCATTAGATAAAATATAAATTACCGTCATCAATTCCCATGAAGAGTTACTGTTAGGAGTAGCGTCAAGGAGTACCTTGTAAGCAGGATTTGACATCACAGTAGCAGCCAAGACACCTACTGGCTCACCAAGAGGGAATAAAACTAGATGGCAGCCCAGATTGCAACATTTGCACGGCAGTCCAACAGGGACCTTCAGAATAGGCTTTCACAAGAGCATGTTGTGGCAATGACGGTAAAATGAACATGGCTAACTGACGAGCTTCTACTTTAAGCAAAAAGTATCTCATAAACAACATTTTTAAGAGCTATTACTACATCTTTCTTTTGCTAGTGTCTAGTCAAATGGAATGTTCCATTAGTTCGGTCATTATATTCGCAACAAGCTAAGGATTCTATAATCAAAATACAAATCTCATTCAGCAATTCTTAGGACAAAATGATATGGAATTTAAGCTCTTTTAGTGAGTACCTTGTTTCAAAAGGTTTCAAACTTATCACTAATTCATCATCCAACAAACCAAATGATGCAATTTGGAAATTTTTGTGGACAATTTTACTTCTAGTGAAAGACTTGCTTACTTCTTGTGTTGAAACTGTTGAATGATGCTTTACCAACTGTAGATATTCTTATTAATCATCAACAAAATGTCAATGGTTGTTGTGCTTTTGGATGCTCAGTTCAACAATTTGTGGAGCATATTTTTATTATTTGTCCTTTCACAAAGGATGTGTGGTTTGGATATTTCCTTTCTCGCCTCTTCCAAGGTTTAAATCCTAGTTAAAATGGACCTTATTCAATCTTCACAAATATGGTCATATGGGAATGCTTACTGGTGTGTTTGGGAGAGCTTATATTTGGGAAATAAGCCCTTATTACGCAAGCCGAGAAAAAACTCCTCTCACATACTTATCTCGTATACCGTGAATCACGAATTATAAGCACTTATTGCCCAAAAATAAGCTATTCCAAACGAGCACTACTACTATCATAAAACTTATTTCAATCATTTGGAGGAAGCGGAATCTAATTCTGCATCAAGGCTCAAAGGTAACTCCATTGTTGGTAATCAAAGAGATAAATCACGCCTCATCCATGTGTGATTTGGCGTTTAGTTCAGTTGTATTTCAATCAAAGGTATATGCTGAACCTTCATCAATGATCCAGAACGATGATCAATTAGATGATGAATGGATTATCTTTTTGGAAAAATATAAGTTTAGACAAAGATCCTTCTGTCATGGATTTGTTTCCAACGACAATCTATTCAATCTAGGATTTAGAAGAAAGTATTTATTCAGCCTTTGCTTGATCTACAATGCTTCAGAGTGTCATTGCATTAGATTTTGAAATGTCCTTTATACACCCCTTCAGTTGCAGGAATCTGAAAGTTTTATGTATCAAGAGGAGGCTTTTGCAGTGGAAAGGTGGAAAGGATCAAATGATAATTCTTCTAATATCTTCCGGAGGGACATAACTTCTTTTCTTAAATGTTTTAACTTCAAATTTTTTTTTTTGGAGTGAAATCAATTCACCGTGATGTTTTTGATCCACTATAATCTTGTCCTTAACATGACGAATTACCATTTATTTTATTAATGCATTTTTGAATATTATAAAAAACACAAAGGTATAACATTTGCTCCAAAATTGCCCACAATGAGGAGAAATACTTGCATACTCTAGAACCGTCACCTCATCTGTATTCTGATTAATTAAAATATAACCACTCATCTTATTTAATCCCATGTGATTGATAAGTCATTTGGAGAAATTCAAATTTTATGATTTTGAAAAATAACAAATCAAGGGAGAGAATTGCGTTTTTTATTTTTCTAAATTATAAATTTATGTTTTTTAAAATCATAAAATTTAAATTTCTCTAGATGACTCATCAGTCATGTAAGATTAACATGAGATGATTTGTTATATTTTAATTAGTCATAGTGCAGATGAGGTGGCACTCCTGAGTATATAAGTATTTCTCCACAATGCGAACTTGCACCGAACTCGCCCATGATTGTGTAATAATTTGGTCATTAGTCGAGTTTAAGTTAGGATTATATTAATTGAAGCGTATTCTTAAAAGTTTATGTGAATTTTTGTTTTTTTTTTGAAGAAGTTAAGATTTCAAATCATATTTAACGGAATTTGTTGGTAGCCAAGAACATGCCAATTAAGAAAAATAGCTTGGTAGTTAAAATTCCAATTCTTTTTCCATCTTTTCCTTTCTTTACTTCCCTAGTTAAGCATTGTAAGAATTTTTTAGGAACAAATTGCAAAAATCAATTTAACCTCATTTGTAATGGTAAAAGAAAAATTAATCTCACTTTAAAAAAAAAAAAAAGAAATATAAGCTTTCAAAAATAGAATTCATTTAACACTAATTCCTAATTAACTCACTTTTTTTAATCAATGACATTTTCATAAGCTTTCAAAAATATATATTGTGCCAATAATTGACACTTGCTATGCTTTTATTACGAAAAGTCTCATATAAAGCTTCCTAAAGTAGGAAAATTTTAAATTAAGTTGGTAAATTCAATAAATCTCTAATTAAGTTATGGACTCAATTTAGATTTCAAAATGTGGGTTAAATAATTTATTGCTCTCTCCTAGTCTCCTCTCTCCTCTCAAAAGGGTTTCAAAATTTCAGTGCTCTCTAACTTATTTTTTTCAATAAATATATGCATATAAACATTAATATATAATAAAATAAAATATGATTAACTTAAAATGAAGAAATTTTTTGTGGTTTGGAAGGATCCTCAACAATAATTCAAGCAAAAAAGGGAAAGCATAACCCCAAAAACAATTAAATAATTTTTAGTTGAATATTGAGAATAGAAAATTTTGGACTTGAATTTTTTTCAATAAGAAGAACATTAAACTATGTTAATCCCACACAAAAATCTGACTTCTGCGATATTATATATATCAAATATTTTAAATTAATGAAAATTAAAAATATAGTTTCACTAATGAATTTTGATTTTCTCTTTATTAACAAAACAAATTTAAGTTGAGTTCTTTCAAAAATAAAATTTTTATTGAAAATTTTTAAATAAAAATCATTTACTTGATATTGGGGTTATGGTTTTCTTTTTATTTTTATTTTCTTGAATTATTCTTGATGATTGTTTTGGTCTTTAGGAACGCAAAAATTTCTTTGATTGAGAGGAGAGAGGATAAAAGAGGAGAGTGCAATAAAATCATTTTACTCATATTTTAAAATCCTAAATTGGGCAAACAACTTAATTAGGGATTTGTTGAGTTTAACAACCTAATTTAAAATTTCCTATTTCAGGCGGCTTTAATTTATATGGGATTTTCTCTTTTTATTTCAAAGCAGTAATTATTGGTGAAGAATTTGATTGAGAATATGAATCCGAAACCCAGAGAGATCTCAATGGAACTTAAAGGAGAGGAGAGGAGAGGGATGGAGGAGAATGAGACAGAGATAGAAGACAAAAAGGGAGGGAGTAATCCTAAATTGGGATGACTGACCAGATTTAAGATTTAATTTAAGAGCCTATTTGGGATTTGACTATTTTAAAAGGCTTTTAGTGGATTTTCTCTGAGAAAAACCCTCAAGAACGAATTTTGCAAAGTACAAGATAATGCAAGCCTTTTATCTTAAAATAATTAACGGTACTGGGTTCTTTTTTCCCCTTGATCCATCATTATTGGGGTTGATTTGTTGTATATGCTTTATTAAGAAGAATTTGGAACGAAAGATAATAATGAAATTTAATTAATAAACCAATTTGAATAATTACCGATCACAAGCCCATCTAATTTACCAATTTTTGGTTGGTTTGTAAATTCCTTAGAAATAATTGTCGAATCATTATACTAGTATAATTTAATTAATTAACAAGCTAGTCTTTCTTTGGGTCATTTTAATGATGATTATCCAGTATTGTAAATGATACCCTATTATCAAATTTGAAAGATTTGTCAGTTTAGCCCTCATCAATATTGTGTGATCCTCTTTTGAAAATTTTTTAAAGAATAAAGTAAATATTGTAAAATCATAATTTTGAATTTTAATTTTAATTTCATAAATTATAAAAAATAAAAAAAAACTAAAAATTAATAAAAAAAATCTTTCATTATTTGTTAAAAATCAAAAGTGCAACTTGTCGCATTAATGATTGTTGTGTGTGCCTATATATGCCTTGGTAGCTCATAATAATATCAGCTCATTTCATCCCTTGGACGTATCACATATGAAGAACCCACATGAGGTGGGAATGCCACTAAGGCTATGTTTGGTACAAAGTAACAGGGGGTAGGGATAAGGATTGGATCAGGGATTAAGTCAAAATATATCGTTTGGTACTAGGGACTATGAATAATCAGGGATTGGGAATGCCACGAAAGAGGGATTGCTGCAAAGCCACCTCCCCCCTGGTTTTGTGTTTTCAATCCCTGGATTTTAAAATTGTAGAGAAAAAATTACCCTTGATTTAAATTTTTTCAGACAAAAATACCCTGATTTTAACCTAATCAATCTCTCTCACAATCACTCCCTCTTCTCATCAATTCGCTTACACTTTCTTTCTAACAATCCAATTTCGTTTTCTTTCTCATCCAAGTTTTCCTCTTAACGCTTCGAATCAGTTTTCTTTCCCCCTTTTGATCGATACCTATTATTACCTGGGTATAAAAAAAAGAGTATTTGATTCTTTTTACTTCGTTCAATCTGGGCACTTTTTCCACTACTTTTTCGAATACATTTTTTCAGAAATAAAATTTGGGGTTTCTCTCTGGGTCGGTATTACTAAACTTGTGTTGGTGGATTTTCTAAGGTTTTGATTGGATCGTAACTGGATAGTCACTGAATTCGAAAATTTCTGTTTGATCATAGCAGAAAACTTCCGTTTTGATCAGTTTACTTTGCATCAGATCAGAGAAGTGTGCACTGGGCTCATTCTATCTAGCGTTTGCATGAAATGGGCATGAGCACCGATCTTCTCAGAGATTTGAAGTGTAGATTTGGAAATACACTGATTGAGCATTTGCACTTGGAGATTGCCTGAGATGGTGTTTGACATTGGGCAGGGTATTGGTGTCATTTTATAATTAATACATGTTTATTAAATAATATTAGTAAAATCATTCCCTCCAATTACCACCTCATACCAAACATATTTTTAAAGTATCAATCCCAATCCCAATCCCAATTCATCAAATTCAATACCACGTACCAAACATAGCCTAAGAGTGGAAACAGGTCAAGCCGCCTGTCAGGAGCCTACGGCCTGGCTTGTTATGGGCTTGGTCAGGCTTGACCTGTCAGGCCAAGGCCATTTTAAAAACCTGTTTGTGTTAAAAGACCATGCCAAGGCTTACTGATAGGGCTACCGCTGGCCTGAGCCCTGTTAAGGTATTTTAAAAAAGAAAATTAGCAAGGAGGGGGAAAAGGTAATTAGCCATATGCCATTTCCATGTGCCTTAACCCTAAATCTTCATTTCTTCTTGTGTCGACTTCTCAAATCTCAGGCTCTCACTAGTGTCACACTCCAACTCCATCGACTTCTTCAGAAACAGGTCTACTGTAGACCGCCGGTCCTTCACACAGCCCTTCTTTCTCCGTCATCTCTCCTTCAACGGTTACCCGTCAGGTAAGTATCTGGTTTCATTCTGCTATTTGCTTCTGCGATTTCATTCTCAGCTTATCTCTCCGTCGTCTCTTTTGATTTTCCCCTTCATCAAGCCGAGCTTCTAGCTTTCCACACAAACTCTTCTTTCTCTCTGATCTTTCTCACTCTCGAGTTAGTTTTCCATGATTTTAGGTTAGTGTCCTTCTCGAGCTTGATTTTCAATCCTCTGTTTCAATTTGATATGCACTATACAATGGGGATAATAAGTTCCTACAAGGCTGCGATGCAGTTTTTATACTGATTTTTCTTTCTTCATTTCATTGAATATTTTGAGGTTCACTGTTCTTGTTGGTGTTTGATTTTTTGTTTAATCAGACTCTGATTTGCACTGTGTATTTGAATTCAAGAGATAGGATGATTTCTTGGTAGGGTACAATAAATAATTTTAGAAATGGCCATTCTTATCTTCATCTATTTGTATATTAAAAATACACGCAAAATCTTATTCCTGCAAGTAATAGTTGTCATTATCACAAGTATCCAACCAAGTTTTGTATAGAGTATGAATATGGAGCCGATTGTTGTCAATAAGATGCTCTATTTAATTCAAAAAGATATGGTTGGTTCTGTGATGATGATCTTTATGAGCATTAAAAAATTTAGTCTTAAAGTGAAATTTTGGTAAGATCAGGATTATGCACTTCTCTGCTATCCCATTTCAACTTCATGGGATGGTGGTATGATTAGAGCCTTGATCTTCTGAAAAATGGGATTGGGCATGAGTTGCTTTGTTTCTGGTAGAGTTTTTCATTTTCTTTTCTTTTGTACGGTTTTGGGATCAAATGGTCTGTGGTAGTTTATTGACTTGCGTTATGGTTTAATTTATTGGTGCACTACTACAAAAAAGCAAAGATGTGGCACTTATAAATTGATTAACTGTGGCGCTAGAGAAGTGTTACATATCTGGACTCCACTAAAAGAAGCAACACCACAACATTATAATTTTTAAAAAAAAAAACCCTCCTGTGGCGCTTGGTGGGGCAAGCGCCACAAGAGAGTCATCAAGCGCCACAGGAGACCCCCCTCCTGTGGTGCTTGCCCCACCAAGCACCATAAGACGGTATTTTTTTCTCATTTTTTCTTTTTTTGGGCTCTTCCTGTAGCCCTTATTTAAAAAAGCGCCACAAAAACTCTTTTTTATTTTTATTTTATTTTTTGTTCAATCATATCTCTCATAATTGTACAATATTTCACACAACATGATTTCATAAACATTTTGTATCTATATCCACAATACTGCAGAATGAAGAAAAGCAAACAACAATAATAGATAACTTCAAAATGATACAAACAAATGATTAATTAGTTAAAGTAGAACATAAAATAATTATACAATATATTATACGTGAATGAATTATATAACAAATTCAACTTGATTACATGCATGAATGACACAACAATTGCCAAGAAACAACACAACAAAGGCCAGCAGCTAGTGATGAATTAAATAATATAGCTACCCAGAGATTTGCCTAAAAACATATTCACACCATTCCTCGATCACTTCATCAATCTGATGGTCATTCAAAGTGCCACAACGTTGATCTTCAGAATACCACACATGTATACAATCAGCCACAAATTAAAACGAATTAAAATCAGTAAAACGTAATTATCAGGAACTAATTAAATTTAATTAAAACTCAATATGGAGTGCAACTAAATGACTTACTTTTTAAGGAATAAATGCCTGATCATGCGTAATTACATCCTTCATAAATTTCATGACATAACACCCACAATCATTATCATTGGGTTGGAAAGGGCACCGCAAAAATATAATGCAATATTTAACTCTGTTTATGAATAAAAATTGTTTACTAACAAAATTTGAGTAAATTCATATATCAATACGAGTACTTCTTCCAAGGATAGCTAAAGTGAGGGTCAACAGCTTTAGAGTAGCTTAATGAGACAGAGGACCGATATGCAGTCAATGCACTAACAAAACAAATAGAAACTGATGACTTTTGATTATTCAATCACATGCAAATATTTACACATATGCACGTACGCTTACCCATTGAACAATAGTAACATATCAAAACGGTTTTATGGAAGACCATCTTTTAGAGGATCCATATAGTAAATGTGAGGGCCTGAAGGTTCTGCTGGATTGATAACTATCAATATCCAATGGTGCCTAAAATATTTTAAAAAATTAGTTTCAACAATCATGGTATGATAAAAGTTAAACAATAAAAAGAAAAATTGTACCACTAATAACTTACCTTGTATTGTATAGCACTAAAAATAGCATAGTCGGTGTCGCTCTCTTTCTAAAGTAATCTTTTAGATCATTAGACTGCGCATGTATATCTACTTTACCCCATGGTAGCCAATGAGATAAGGGTTGACAAATACGAATTGGACCTTATTTATATCCATTAAGCAGTCATTGTATAAATGTCTGGTATAAAACAAACAATGTCATGAAAAACAAAAAAAATGGAACAAGAAATATTAATAACAGTGATAAATGATAATGGTCAAGTACCTTATCCAGAAGTTGATAGCTGAAGCACTAACCTAATCACGAATACATATGTCGTGCACGACCTCGACAGTAACATAATCAACTAGACCGCCAACATTATAGATATGTCTTTCAAGACGTATTTCCTATCCTCCTGCACCGATCAATTGTGGTGTAATCGATACTAATTGATTACGATATGAGGTTGGTCTCCTTCTGCTTTGTTGGCTAGCTGAAGCTTTAGACTTGGGTTGTGTTGTCGAACATTTTGACATTTTGCCCTGCGAAAATAAAAAAAATTAAATCACAGTTTTATATGGAAGTGCGAAGGAAAAATGCAGGGAATTGTAAATGAACGACCTTTTCATATGGCTCTATAAGACCTATTGGCCAAGCAACATAGCACCTATAACACCTTTGACCATTATTTGCTCATCCCGAGATGGGATCGGTAAGAGGACGTCTTCATTTGTGCAGACGTCAACCCTCACTCGGAGTGTGTTGTCAGGCAGCAGTGAATTGTGTAGTATGTCCTTATCAGTGTTGTAGGCAACACCTACTGCAACCGCGTGCTTGGAAGCTTGCTCGACATATAGCTTACATTGGAATTCACCCTATAGAAAATGGACTTAATATGTCATAGTTCATTAAATTATAATATAACATAAAGTTAAGTATAGAAGAAATTAATTACCAAAGGAAAAGGGACTTTAGGCATGGAAGTGCAACTATCTCTGACACTTGGACTATTATAGAAGGGAACATTTTGTGTTGGCCTACACTGCACAAACTGTTGTATTTGTGTTATTAACAACACATTTTGTTCTTGCAACAAACGCATTTGTTCTAAGAATTGTTCTTCTTGTTGTTCCTTATGGTGCATTTGTTCTTAAAGTTCTTGAATTTGACTCTTGAAACTAGTCATCTCGTCACGCAGCTGGGAAACGTCACCTCTACTATGGCGCTTCTGACGTCCGAAGTATGATGATGGGGTGACAGCAAAACCAATACCCCGAACACGACCATCATACTCGGGTAATCCCATAGCTCTGCTTAACAAATCGTCCCGACCAACATAGCTCGCCAACGCAGGATCCTCCTGTGACACTTGTCGCTATCACAAAAAGAATTACAACAATATTAGTTATTATAAATCAAGTTCATTTAAGTAAAGCCAATTATTTATTGTACACATAATCCAATACTTACACAATATTCAGCTACTCTTCTTGCTTCCTCACTATGAATTTCACCTTTCTTATTTGTGACACCGGCTATCCATAAATCATGTCGTGGAACCTGTGTAATACCTGAACCTGATCTTCTATCTGCACGGCAAATTTAGTTAAAGTTAAATAATATTCAAACAATTTATCTACAAATGAAATAATAATTAGTTCGTATCAGTTTTCTTTCTAACTGTGCATATGAAACAGGTCCTTGTGTGTACCGGTATGGCATATTGAGTGCGTTAGCTTGATTTTTCTCGCTCAACTCCTGTTTAGATCAAAATGATTCATATCAATGTACAAATGTTAATTACAAATACGTACATTACAAGTAATAGGAAAAGTAAAACAAATTATATTACCAGAAATTCCTGAGTTGTATGTGTTTTGATAAACTCATCCCACATTTCTTGAGTGATGATTCCTTCGTACTATGGATAAGGTGGTGTATCAATGATATTGTCATCATCATCCCTCAAGTAGTATTTGACAAGATCAGATCGAAACTTTCTCATAAGTTTTCAGACTTTTCTTAGCACGAAGTTCTTCCGATCATCATCAATAATAAAAATGCTCTGTAACAAAAAAACATATATAATATGTAAGATTGAAATTAAGTGAAACATAGCAAACCGAACAATAATATAATTAATATGTTACCTAAACTTCATCCCATATGTCATCCTCATAATCTTTTTTGACTATTTTCCAGTTTTGAACTATAATAGGGACTCTGTCTCGAACTGTAGTCCCAATCAAGTTAATTAATGACTTACCATTCTCGCCGAATGGGTTTCCATTTTCATTCCACTCCATATGTAACTTGATTCCATTACTTCTCAATTTGATCAATCTCACCAAAACTGTCCTGCCACGTCGTACGTTCGCCTCAAATCTTTGTCTACCAATATGCTAAGGAACATCATCAGCAATTTCATCGTGTGGTGAGTCCATACTCCTAAAAGTGAAATACACCAAAATAAAACATCAGTGTATAATGTCAACCATATCAATGAAAGCAAATTATTTTGAAATTTATAAAAACGTATGTACAAGTAAACAAGTCAGGCCACTTATTATCTTTTCCTTTTTATGGTTTGATTTAAAATTTTATTCTTCAGAATTCGTATTGTATTGAGAATTGTGTTTCTCTTGACCCAAGTTCCCTCTTCATGATTATGTCTCACATATACGGGTCCATCTTCAACTCCATCTTCATCTTCATTTGCATCACGTCTATATCAATCTCTACTGACCACAAATTTTCAAATGAAGGATCGTCATCATTGATGTTCAAATTTTCATTACTTTCAAGATCAACTTGTTCTTGACGATTCTTGTTGGATGGGAGTACAATAGACCAATTTTTTCTAGCAGGATCCGGAATGAAAAACACTTGTTTTACTTGTGCTGCTAAAATAAAAGGATCATCTTCATACCAAACTTTAGAAAGATCCACTTGAACAAAGCCTAAGTCATCTATCCTCAATCCACTGTTGTTGTTAACCCACTTACATTTGAAGACAGGGACCCTGAACATAGAGTAATCTAACTCCCATATGCGTTCAATGACACCAAAGTATGACATTGATGCATAGATAGGGTGTATATCTTTAGCACTGGATCTATGCCAAGAATCAGCAACAAGTGTTACCCCACTATTCTGCATTGTGCTCTGTGTATCATGATCTTGTGTATAGAATGTGTAACCGTTGATTGCATAACCATTGTAAGATAATACATTTAAGCTCGGTCCCTTCGACAACCACTTTAATTTTTCAGAAACTAAATCAAGATTCTAAGCCATCTCATCATTAATGTGATTTTTCAACCAGCCTGAAAATTTTTTATTGTGTTCTTTTGTTAACAAATTTTCATTCCTATCACCATGTACCAATTGAAGAACATCCTTGTGTTCTTCTACATATAGTTTGACCTCATCAGTGTTATGTAGCACATACAAGTGGGCTTGCTCCCGTTCAATCGCCGATATCGTTATTACATCCCTCCCAGTTGTTCCTTTCCCTAATTTTTACCCATCATAATGGGACTTGGGGATCCCTACAGGGTCAACATTTGATAGAAAATCAGCACAGAAGTCACTTGTTTCTTCAACCATATACCTTTCAGTGATACAACCCTTTGGGCGATATCTATTTTTCACGTACCCTTTTAATATTTTCATGAATTGGTCATTTGAGTACATCCATCTCAAGTACACTGGACCACACAATTGAATCTCTTTGATCAAGTGTACGGTTAGATGTACCATAATGTCAAAAAAGAAGGTGGAGAATACATTTCAAGTTCACACAGAGTACATACAATCAGCCTTTGCAAATCTTGTAACTTAGTTGAATCTACCACTTTACTGCAGATCAACTTGAAAAATACGCAAAGTTTAGTGATGGTGTTTCTTAAATTTTTGGGTAAAATGGATCGTATACCAACCGGTAGGAAATTCTGCATGAGCACATGACAATCATGAGACTTGAGGTTCTTTAACTTCAACTCTTTCACTGATACAAGGTTCTTTATATTTGAAGAGTAGCCCTCAAGAACTTTAATTCCTTGCATAAACTCATAAAACAATTTCTTCTCTTTCCTCGATAGAGTGTGTGCCACTGGCGGTAGGTCGGTATGATGCCCTTGATTAATCGGTGCCAACTCTTCTCTAATTCCCGAGTTTACCAAATCCAACCTTGAATTGACACTATCCTTGCTTTTTCCTTGGATATTGAGCAACGTGCCAATTAGACTATCACAAATATTTTTTTCTATGTGCATCACATCAAGAAAATGTCTCACATATAAAGACTTCCAATATGGAAGTTCAAAGAAAATAGACTTTTTCTTCCAACCACTTGTCTCGATTTGTTTTGAAAAAGGCTTGCCGAATTTGTTATCCAAGTCTTTTACCTTTGAATACACTTGGGCACCGGTCAACATCTTTGGTGGGCTACCTTCTTCTGAGTCACCATTGAAAGGATTTTTCCACTTCCTCCAACGATGTTATGATGGTAAGAATCTTCGATGCCCCATGTAAACATTTTTCTTACAATGATGAAGTCGCACTGAATGAGAGTCATCTTCACATATAGGGCATGCACCATATCCTTTGACGCTGTATCCCGACAAATTACCATAAGCAGGGAAATCATTAATTGTACCAAACAATATGGCTTTCAAAGTGAAACTTTCTTCCCTGTACCCATCATACACATTGACGCATTCTTCCCAAAGCAGCTTCAAGTCATCAACTAAAGGAGCCAAGTATACATCTATATCATTCACAGGTTGCCTTGGCCCAGAAATTAACATGAACAACATCATAAACTTACGTTTCATGATCAATTATGGAGGAAGGTTATAAATCATCAATATCACTGGCCACATGCTATGTGTACTACTCTGAACACCATGCGGGTTAATTCCATCAGTTGACAGTACAAGGCGAAGGTTCCTTGCTTCATCAGTAAAGTTAGGGTACTCATGATCAATTTTTTTCCATTGAGGAGCATCTGTAGGGTGCCTAAGCTTCGTATCTTTAATCCTTTCATTTGTATGACATCTCAACTGCTTAGCAATCTCTGCATTACTGTACAGTCGCTTGAATCTCGGAATAATGGGAAAATACCATAGGACCTTCAAATGACTCTTTCCTTTCTTCTTCCTATAGCAAGATGCATTGCATTTAGGGCACTTCTCCAACGTTGCATACTGATTTCGAAATAATACGCAATCATTAGGACATGCATGTATCTTCTCATATCCCATACCAGTTGTAGAGCAAAGAATTCGCTTTGCCTCGTATGTCTTGGTAGGAAGTACATTTTCTTCTGGAAGCATATCTTGCAACAATTCAAGCAGTGTGGTGAAACCCGAATCACTCAATCCATAGCAAGCTTTAAAGTTGTACAACTTCAACACTGCTAGCAATCTTGTGTATTTAGTACTACCGGCATATAATGGTTCCTCTGCATCACCTTTCAACTTCTCAAATTCGTTGGGGCAGTTATGATGCACCCCTTCAACCACATTTAGCATTTCTTCAAGACCATCATCTTCATCAAACATGCTTTGATCAAATTCATCCGAAGCGCCACTCGTGGTATGCACCCGATCACTACATGCATCGTTCGTCTCACCATGCCTTGTCCATCGTATATATGTTTGATAAATATCGTAACACACTAAATGATCTAGTAAATCAAGTGGACTAATCCACTTTCCAAAACAACAAGATAAGCAAGGACACAAGATTTTGTCAGGATTTTTTGTGTGCTCAATTGTAAATGTAATAAAATCTTTCATCCCGTCCATATATTCCCTTGAACACCACCGATTAGATGACATCCATTTACGATCCATCTATGCCTTCAATCTATTTTTTAAAAAAGTACGTGGTTAGTTGTATGACTATTACATTTACTAATTACTTTTATGTTCTCTTACCAATTTTAAAATAAATTCCCAACATGAAATCTTCAAAATTGAAGCTTTCTAAGTTTTAAACCCTATGTTTTAATTGACAAATAATCCATTCATAATGAAAATACAAGTGTTAAGAATATATAAATAATTATTTTACTTATGCAACTAATCCATAAGAATCATTACAACACCTACAAATTATAACTAACTATTATTAAATTCAACTAAAATCACATTTGTAAGCTCAAAATTTAAAAAACATACCTTAAATAAAAGCTTCAATAGACTGCTGAGCTGAAACTACAAACACAAATTACATATAAAAAAGTCAATAAAATAATTAATGGTTGTAAATTTTTTTTAATAATAATAATGTGTACACAAAATCAATATATAATAAAATAAAATATGATTAATTAGCTTAAATAAAAAATATGATTAAAAAAAAGAAATAAAACAAAATAAAACAAAAAGGAAAACATATATAATCCCAACATTAATTAAATTATTTTCAGCTCAATGTTGAGAATATAAAAAAAAAATTATTTTTGACTAGCTTACTTAAAAAAAAAAAAGAGGCACTAATCAGCGAACTTCAATTAATTAAATTAAGGGTACGTTAAAAAATTTAAAATAAATTTAGACATCAATTGTATTTTTCAATTATTCCAAACACATAAGTAATAAATTTTTTTTTTGTCAGAACATAAGTAACAAATAAAAATAAATAGAGAAGAAGCAATGGTAAAATAAATTAAAGTAGCAAGATAGTCATATGTTTTCCTTTAGGTCCTCACCCCTCAATGAAAGCATAAACAAACCAATAACAAATTCTATAAATAAATTTGCCATTAAATTTCAGCTATTTTTTAAACTGTGAATTATATAGAAAACATTTCAAGTATATCAAAATTTGGTAATAAACCCATGAAAATAAATTTTTCCGGACAATCATGCATCCGATATACCGTCATTCATTAACGGGTAAATTTATTAATAGAATATGAAGTTTAAGAAAGTTATTTCTACAAATTCAATTAAAAAAATTCTATTAATTTATCATGTTCTGTTGACTATAAATGATAGATTGATTATCACCAAAAAAATAAAAAAAGACCGATTGATCAACTAATTAATTAATAAGGCAGTTATCGACAATAATATACTATATATATATAATCACGTGTGGCGCTGATCTTAAGAAATTTAAAGGTTGATAATTTTTTGCATAATTGTTTGTTTTCAAATAAAAAAAATTTTAAGAACAAAATCGAACATTCCTTAATATCTAATGTTTACTTTTTCTTATCCAGACTGAGTAAATATATACTAGCAATGAAGTATTATATACATGAATATAAAGCATGACAATAAAATCAATATTAAGATCTTAAAGGTATATTTGAAGAAGACTAAAAGGGATCAGATTTCACAATTAATTTTCTCTAGGATAAAGTGGAAAGGAAACTCTGCTATTTTGTGTATTGAAAGAACACACATACATTCTATTGCTAAGACTGCAAGCTTAGTTTTCAGAAGTCCAATAAGAACTAAAACACATAAGAATCCGTAAGATGCCAACATATATTTGGTTGAATAACATAAACGTGTATTCTTCAGCTATTTTACATTATTACAGACAACTTTCTGTTCTCAATCCGTAGTAGATATTTAAAATATAAATGATGCAAAGAAGACCTTTTAAGGGAATTTCCATGCATTTAATGTTCTATTGCCAAAAAAAATCTCATGAACGAGCAAGTTTTCATTTACTCAGCAAAACTGGCCGCTCCGACCAAACTCCATCGAAGGAAAGAAAAAATATTTTCATTTTGATTGTGGTTTACCTGAAAAATGATTTGCGGAAGTATACAAGAAGTTATCCTGAAATAATAAATGTGAATAATTAAACTCGTTCCATAAAAACCAAATCAGACTTCCTATTCTTCTTCTTCAACATACACACACACACACATGCGTCTAATAACAAAAATAAGCAGAACAACCTAAAAAAAAAGGAAGCACGTTGAACTTACAGCTTAATTGATCAGTACAGTGCAGTGGGGGACCACGTTGCCCGTTGGTGACGCAATCTTGAGTGAGGAGGATGAGAAAATTTGAGCAGTTGGGACCAACTGGATGGAGTAGGGACCAAAAGTGAAAGACAGTGCAAAGACAAGGGAAGGGACAGGAGTTGTGGCGGTTGGAACAAATTAAAACAAAGAATAGATTCGCTGATGAAGACGTGTGAGCGTGTGGGTGTTTTTAGTGTAAAGATGATAGGAAATGGAGGGAGGGGGCGACGGATACAAAGAAGAGATGAGAAAAGGAAAGTAGTTTAATGGAGGAGAGAGTAGTTGAATAATTAAAGTAAAGTAGTAGTCAAAAAGAGAAGGAATGAGGACGCAAGACCAATACGCGGGAAGTGAAAATAAGAGATAAGGGTTGGGGAGGGGGGAATTGCTATTGGAGGATGTGGATTACACACTATCCATTTAAAAAAATTTAATTGGGCCAGTGTGGCGCCTGCCAAAACGCAGGCGCCACACCTGCTTAACCAGCTGTCAGGTGCCACAGCTGCATGCATGGTGCCAAGTGTGGCACCGTCCTAGGCAGGCGCCACACTTGGCCTTACCAACTATGGCGCCTAACCCACTAGGTGCCACAGCTGGTACCCAAAATTTAAAAAAAATTATATAAAAAAAATAAAAGGAAGCTATGGCACTGCCACAAAATGTGCGCCACCTTTCAACCATTTTGTAGTAGTGGTGGCAAAGTTAAACATTTTGTGTGATGAAATCATTTTAATTATTCAAATGCAATTTAGTTTAAACAAGTGTGGCTTCTTTTCTCAAGGAGTAATTATGAAGATACAATCATAATACCTTTATCTAGGGTTCTGACTTCCAGATTCTTTTTTTTCAAATTATTTCATAGTTAAAGACATGGCTAATTGCAATCATAACTGGTATGACAATCTGGTCATTCGATTAGTGGGCCCAGTTGTGTTTTCCTTTGCAACTGCCTTTACACTACTCATAATGGAGACACTGAGTGCTTGATAAACCCATTTTATTACTACATTTTCTATGGAATTTTATTGTTGTTAGGATATATTTGGGGGCTAAAATATGCAATCAGTGATAATTTGGGAACATATGATGCTGCTGAAATTTCTAATATATGTAGGGACAAAGTGGTGAAATGAGCAATTTTGAGTCATGAGGAAGAGATTAGGTGCAAATGGTAGAAGGAAGTCAAAGTCAATTTGAATATATGTATTGGCGTGGGGACTACGAGGGAAAGGCAAAATGAAAGTTTATAGCTGGAATGCATTAACTAAATGGAAAAAGGGAGGAATATACTACCTCTTTGTAAAATACTTGGTGGGCCCGGTATGGGTCTGCTTTTGGAAAAAGAAAAGAAAACACGAACAGAGAGGACGAGGAATTAATTGGAAAAAGGAGTAAAGGCGTTGGCTCACGGTCAGGTGGGCGAGAGGAGAACACTCTGATTCATTTTTCTGTGCTGAATGCAAGCCTGGAGGACTGCACAGGGGAATTATTCATTTTCATCTCTGAGCTTTGGACACTTGGTCTCTCCCCTACTTTCGCATCTCGTCACCTTCAACTTCTCCAGTTTTCCCGATTTTTCTCAGCGAGTTTTCTTTAAGATTCTGCCATAGCCAAAGAATATTTTCTGATCATTGAAGCTTATTCCAAACCCATGCGCAGCTAGATTTTCATTCTTCCCTAAGAGAGGAGCCAGAGCCTGAGTCATTGATCTACAAGGGAGTTGATTCAAGCAATGTATCTAGATTATGTAATACCCCGAATTTTGAGACTCGAGGCTAGAGAATAAGCATGAGATTAGTGGATTACTAAGCCCCGGTTTAGCAAGATCCCAAATTGTGATTAAGGGTTAATGACTTCAAAAGTGTATGTGGTTAGTGAAAATAACCCTTTTGGAGAATATGATGTGACTTGGCACTCGAATGTGATTCGTGTGTGTTGTGAGCAGCGCCGAAACCCTATATTTGAGTTCAATTGTGGATTAACATCCAAATTGACTTAGAATAGAGGGAAGAATTGAATGGGGTATTGTGTTGGAAATGGTGTCATAGTGTGTTTTGATGTCATTGAAATTAGTTTGGAACTTTGGAATGGAAAAGTTGCAATGTTAGGTTTTGAAATGTGAATTGTGTTGACATGTTAAGATTGTTGTGAAAACATGTCAATGAGATGTGAATTTGATTGATTTGGTGTTTCCAATGGATTCCTTGTGAAAATTTATGTGGGAATGATGTTTGGTATGAAAATGAAACCATTGGAAGCAAAGATGCAAAATCTAAAATTCTGTCAAGTGAAACTCTATTCTGGGCAGTCAGTTTGTGTGAACATTTTAAATGACCAAATTGTGTCTAAAAATTCTGAAACTTTCCAGTCTTAAATTTCACATCCCAAGCTTCAAAATGGATATATAATTTGTGCCATTTCGTTTTGTGAACTAGGAGATATGACTGTCCAACGTTTGGGATAGAAACTGAACTCTGTTTTGGGGCAGTGATGAGTTTTATGTAATTCTGGAATTTTGTGGTGATTTTAGGTAATGGATCATATTTTTCCTATAGATAAGACTTAAATAGCTTTCATTTGGCTTTAGGATCACCTCATTTCAAATTTTCTAGAATTAGTTATGATGTTTTTAAAGTTTAGGCAGAAAATCTGCCAGAAAATCCGAAAATGGGAATTATGACATCATCAAAATAAAAAATGACATCATCATGGAAATTAAAAACATTTTCTCATCATCTTCAGCTCTCATTTTCGTGCTGAACCAGCAGCCAAGAGAGAGAGAAATTTTGAGAGCTTTTAGAGAGAGAAAGAGAAGAGAACTTACAAGGTAGGTTGATTTCTTCGGTGAATTCGTACCTAATGCGTATAACCTTGTTCCTAAGCCTCTCTTCTATGTTATGTAAGGTGTTTGAAGCACAAATCTTGGTGTTTTGAAGTTAGGGTTTTCAGCCACAAGAAGGAAAAGCTAGTGGGAGCTTGAGGTAATTTCCAAACTCTTGCATATTGACTATTCTTGTTGTTATAGACAATTTAATCGGTGAAATTTTGCCAGATTTTCTTTGTGTGTAAAAATGGAAAATGGGTTATGGAGGCTGTTATGCTGCCAAAATTTGTACTAAATGGTAGTTGTAACCTAATGGAATAGTCAATAAAGTGGTTAGGAGTAAAAAGGGACGCATTTACGGAGCCGAAACCAAAAAACCCCAATTTTTCCCAGGGAATTGAGAATTTCAGCCAAGGCTAGTTTGGAGGGGTTAGATATGGATTTTCAATTATTTGATAATTCCATTGAGTTCAGGAGCGAAAAATAGGTGGGGTTACAGTTGGTCACTTTTTTCGGAAAAGGCCGAAAAAGTATAATTGCGAAAATGCCCCTGAAACTCTTAAAGCGGGGCTGCCAAGGGTAATGTTGTAATTTGACATTGAATTTGATAATTCCGAGTCCGGAAATGGATTCCTTGGGTGAAAATATGTTAGGATAGCCTAGGATAGAATTTCGAGAAAAGTATAGCCGGACCGGGTACGGCCGGGCCGGGTCCTCGGGGGTATTTTAGTAAATTTTCAATATAGCCTCATATAACCCCTAGAAACACTATGGAAGTGTCTAAATAGTACATTTGACATTGTATGATCGAATGTGAAGCCTCGAGTTGCTGGCACGCAAATCGAGGAGAAAAGACTTAAGGTAGGGGACTTACCTTACTTGCATGTATTTGATATCTTTGCTTGTGTAGTGATGTATGTGATTGCTTTACTTGATTGTGTAGAGCATATTTGTATAAATGAAGCTCTGTTTCTGTTTTCTTGTGGCTATAGTTTTGTTACATGAAACATTAAGCATGCAAAAATGTCATTATGGGGCATGCATCTAGATAAAGCTAACATATCATACACATAGCATCTATCATGCATGCATTATAGTATATGTTTTCTACTGAGATTCTCTCGAATCTCACCCTCCCCTACCAACAATTTAGACAGGAAAAGTGGATCGTGGAGGGAGCGGCTAGAACTCCTTCAAGATGAGAGTTGGTAGTTGGTTATCAATTAGTTCTGAAGACTGTATATGATTCGATTGAATATATGGTTATAAATTTGAGATGAGATTGTGTAATCCCCATTTGAAGAATTGTAATGGGCAATTGTGCCCTATGTATCTTTAGTAAAGGTATGTACGCGGGATTGCCGGGATGATTATATTGTGCACTCTGATATTTATATGAATGTGATTTATCTTTGCGTAGTAATTGTATTCTAAATGTGAATATGAGACTAAGTTAATTAGATTTTAAAAGGTATTTTTTGAAAACCCTATCTCAAGGATGGGATTTTAAATGAGTTTCGATTATTATTAGTCTCTATTTCATTTTAATTGCGTATTTCGGATATAATTAAGGAGGGGGTTATAGATTAGGATTCATTTTGCTCTGTTTGGAAATCATGGATTTTAATCGATGATGCTATGATTCTGAACTTCACTGTGATTGTTAAATCAAAATTGATAGGATGTTAATTGCTTAGGTGTTTAATACTCTATGATTCAAAGCAAATTCGGTGATAACCTTTGATTCGTTTGAACTGATTGTTGTTACCGAGTTGATTAATCTACAATGAATGTTGTTTAATGATCATTTAGGAGTTTTAAGCAATGTCATTCTCTGTTAATTTTTTGAAGTCAGAATCTGAACTTCTTATGGATTAATTCATTCAATTAGTGGCAATGAAGGATTAGGCAAGAATCCTAGGGAAGGCTTTCCATTTGTGATATTCTATTTCACATTTCTCTATTTCTTGTCATTTTTGTTTCTTAACTCTAGAAAAATCCATAAATAATAGATAATAGGATAATGATTCCAGCAAGGCAAATTTGTTCATCTAAATTGTTTAGAGCTCTTACAATTGATATTTAAGGATTTCTAGCTTCTCAAGAGAATCGACCTAGGTTGCACTACTATATTACATAGTCCTAGTATTTTGATAAACTCACACGACAGAGTTAATCAAATTGGCGCCATTGCCGGGGATGCTAATTTCCTTGAATTTCAGTTGTTTGGGTGCTTATTAATTTGTTCTTGAGTCAGTTTTGTGTTTTCAGTGGTTTTTCTTCATTAGGATTTCATTATTCTGTCTAAAACCACAAAAACCAGTCTTGTTTTGCTGATGTGAGCATCTGAATTAGGACTTTGTTGAGTTTTATGACCAGAAAAGGGGATAATCTACTGTATGATTTAGATTAAAATAAGGCCATAAGAGAACTAAAGAAATCTAAGAAGGCTGAGAAACATATTGCTGCACACTTGGAACAATCTGCACACACTAGTACTTTTGCATTTACTGTTGATTTGAGTGCATCTGATTGTGAATCTGAATCTGTTGAGGGAGAATTTTTAGATACTCATTTTATTATGGATGCTCATAATGTGAATAATGATGATGATATTAGGAGTATGAGAGATATTAATGATGCTTCTGTTCATTGCACTCCTAGAGGATTTTATGCTGATGTAGCTAATTTTGAAATTAAAGGTGCTTTGATTAGTGCTTTACCAAAGTTTTATGGTCTTGTAGGAAATGAAGCATATAAGCATTTGGATAGCTTATGCTCAGTTTGTTCAACCATGAAACCACCAAGTGCTAGTTTGGAAGATGTGCTTGTGCGAGTTTTCCATTTCTCATTGGAGGGAGGAGCTAAAGAATGGCTATATAATCTGCCTCAACATTATGCTACCCTCACTTGGGAGCAGTTGAAAAAGGCCTTTCTAGATAAATATTTTCCAACCTCACGAACTTCAAAGCTCAAGAAAGCTATATATGGAATTGCTCAAAGGGACCAAGAATCTTTATATGAGTATTGGACAAGATATATCACTCTCCTTAATCACCGCCCTAATCATCAATGTAGCAAGACCAATCTTGTCCAATATTTTTATGAAGGTTTATTGCCTTCTTACAAGATCAGTATTGATGTTGCTGCAAATGGGTCCATCTTTGCCTTGACACCTAATAGAGATTGGGAGTTGTTAGAGACTATGGCTAACAACAACCAACAATTTTATACAAGGGATTCCTCAAGTGTTGGTGAGGTTTTGGCAACTAATACTTCCTAAGATATGCTGGTTCAGTTGCTGGCCAAGATGGATAAGAGGCTTGCAAAGTTAGAAACTGACAGAAATTCTAAGGCTTGTCATTCTTTAGGCACTTCTCAAGCTTTGGTGGGTCCTTCTTATGAATTTTGTGCTTCCCCTATGCACACTAGTGACACATGTCCTACACATTATAAAGAAGTGGTTGTTATGTATCATAATCAGCCAAGTCAGTTTCCACAGAAAAATCCTTTCTCTAATACATATAATGAAGGATGGCGGGAGCATCCTAACTTTAGGTGGAGGGAAGGAGGAGATAGGCCTAATAATTATCAAAATCGGAACTGGTTTAATGGAAGGATGCATACAGCAGAATCATCTAGGGCTATGGTCCCCATCCAAGAAGCTTCCTCTTTAAAACATGATGATAATATGTCTAAGCTTCTTAAGGTGATGGAGGACATGAGTTTAAAGCTTGACCACACCACTGCAGCAAACACTTCTAAATTTGTTTCTATTAAGAGTAAGTTTGAGTAGTGGGAAACTAAGTCAGCAAACCTCAATAGTTTTGTCACTAAAATTGCTGACACTTTAAATGATGTTCAAGCAAAGATGGGAGGTACTCTACCATCAAATACAGTGATTAATCCAAAGCCACTTGATGCAATCACTCTAAGGAGTGGAAAACAAGTTGGGAAACAAGTTAGATTTGCTGAAAAAGATAGTGGAAGTTGTTCTGTCAGAATTTTGCTCATCTTGATGATGAAGGAAGTGATAGAGATTGTGAGGAAGTTATTATTGCAAAGCAATCTGAGAGTAAAAGGGAAAGGAAGTTGCTGGAAAAACATAATGGTAAGGTAACTCAAGAAGAAGAAAATGGTGGAGCATGCCTAAATCTTGCTGCTAATCAAGGATTCTCAATTACAATAGAACCTAAAAAAGAAGCTGAACAAGAAGAGCAAGGAAAGCATTCTGGACCTAAGCATGTTGTACAGAAAAATAGGGAAGTAAAAATTTCTGACCTACCTTTTACTCACTCATTTTTGCTTAGTAAAAAGACTTCTAATGAACAATAGGAAAAAGAGGCTTTACAACTGTTTGGCAAGCTAGATATTAATGTACCTTTGCTGGATTTTCAGAAATGCATGCCTAAACACATGAAATTTTTGAAGGATTTATGCACTAACAAGAGGAAATATAAACCTAATGAATTAGTGCAAATGAGTTCTAATATTTTAGCTCTCTTTAAGCCTCATTTACCAATTAAGTGTGCTGATCCTGGATTATTTACAGTACCTTGTACTATTGGAAAGTTGAATATTGCTAGTGCACTATTTGATTTAGGTACAACAATCAATGTGATGCCTATGTCCATTTATACTACTCTAGGCATTGATTCTTTAAAGCCAACTAGCATGATTATTCAACTAGCCGATAGAACAACTAGGAAACCTTATGGGTTGTTAGAAGATATCTTGGTAAAGGTTAAGGATTTGGTATTTCCTATTGATTTCTATGTTCTTGACATGTCACATGGTTCATGTTTAGAAGGACCATTAATTTTAGGAAGGTCATCCCTTAGAACAGCTAAAACAGTCATAAGCTTGAAAGATGGGTGCATTACCATGGAAGTAGGAGAGCATGTTATTAGTTTTAATGTATATGAAGCAATGAAGCATCCATATGAAGATTACTCATTGCTTGGATTGAGTGCTATTGATGCTTTTATTGATGAATCTATTGTTGAATATGAGTTTTCTTTGTATGATGCAAAAATAAATAACATGCTAGCTGACTCCTATCTTCCAGAAATCAATTCTTATTCTTCCTATTCTGTTTTCACTTTTTCTGACAATAGTGATGATGTGTGTAGTGTTAATCAATTTTCGGTTGACAGCTCACTTCCCACACTTGAGTCTTTTTCTTTGGATAGCTCACTCTCTCTTGATGATACTAGTTCTGTTTTGTCAAGAGCTAGTTGTGGCAGGGAATTTCTAACTGAATTTGTAGAGGCAGGAGCTATAGCACAAGCTGAATGGAAGGAATTTAGAGACTCTTGTAAAGAATGTGATGCAGCTAAAATTTCATATGAGGATTTCTGTGTTTTAGAAAATGCAGCTGCTGAAACTAACAGAATTAAACAAGGGAATCTAGTTTTTAGCAATGATGTGGCTGAGGAATTTAAGCTAAAGTTACCACCACCCTATTATTTTGATAAACAAAAGAATAATTGTGGCTCATTTAAAACCATTCAGCATTTGTATAATCTATTTTCTAAGTTTCTTTCAGGTGCTGAACAATTTAGGCAGAAATTAGAGCTAATTTCTTTTGAGAATCAGTCATGCAATCAAGGAAGTGAAGCATTCAGCTTGACAAAATTTGATCAAAGACTATTTGATTCTGATTTCAATCAATTAAATGCTAAAATTTCTGTTCTAAATAATTCACTAGTTGAATCTTTTTATGGCAGGTCAAATGAAGACTTATTGCAAGTAGAACAATTCTTGGGAGCATTGGAGTTGAAGAAGCTGATTCCTTTAGTCCTACAACCTCCAGATTTGGAACTCAAACCTTTACCTTCTACTTTGAAATATGTTTACTTGGCTGAAAATAATAAATTGCCTGTTATAATATCTAATTCATTGTCTGAAATTGAAGAGGAAAAGTTAATTGTTGTTTTAAAGAAACATAAACATGCTATTGGTTGGACCTTGGCTGACATACCTAGAATTAGTCCTTCTATTTACGCACACAGAATTTTGTTAAATGCTGATGCTAAGCCTATTAGACAACCCCAAAGAAGGCTAAATCCTTTAATATTAGATGTAGTTAAGAAAAAGGTCTAAAAATTATTAGGAGCTGACATTATTTTTCCAAATTCAAACAGTGAATGGGTCAGCCCTGTTCATGTTGTGCCCAATAAGAGTGGAATAACAGTAATTAAAAATGAAAAAAATGAGCTCATACCAACTAGGATTCAGAATTCATTAAGGGTATGTATAGATTTCAGGAAATTGAATGACTCCACTAGAAAATACATTTTCCATTGCCATTTGTTGATCAAATGTTGGAACGATTGGCTGGAAAAACAAATTACTGTTTTCTTGATGGTTTTTCAGGATACTTTCATATTCCTATAGCACCCAAAGACCAAGAGAAGACAACTTTTACATGCCCGTTTGGCACCTTTGCCTATAGGCGAATGTCATTTGGGTTGTGTAACGCTCCCGGGACTTTCCAAAGGGCTATGATGTCTATCTTTAGTAAGTTTTTGGGGTTCATTCATGGAGGTTTTCATGGATGATTTTACATTCTATAGTGATTCTTTTGATACATGTCTTGAAAGTTTAGACAAGATCCTAGGGAGGCGTGTTGAGAAAAATCTTATACTTAACTTTGAAAAATGTCATTTCATGGTAGATAGTGGCATAGTACTTGGACACCTAGTTTCTAAGCAAGGAATAGAAGTTGATAAAGCTAAAATAGAGGTGATTTCATCTTTTCCCTATCCCACTAATTTGAAAGAGTTAAGGTCTTTTCTTGGTCATCATTGTGGTTTCTATAGGAGAATTGTTAAAGACTTTAGCAAGATAGTATCACCACTCTCTAAGCTCATGAAGAAAGATATAGAGTTTTTGTTTGATGAGGATTGCAAAAAGGCTTTTGACACTTTAAAATCACTGCTCACTTCACCACCTATTTTGACAGCACTAAACTGGAATTTTGCTTTTGAATTGCATTGTGATGCCTCTCATAGTGCAGTAGGTGCAATGTTGAGTCAGAAAATTGATAAACTGTCTAAGGTGATTTCTTATGCTTCAAAGTCTCTTGATAATGCTCAATTGAATTATACTACTACTGAAAAAGAGCTCTTTGCTATTATTTTTGCCTTGGACAAGTTTAGGCCTTATCTTATTGACTCTAATGTGGTTTTATACATTGATCATGCTGTTGTGAAATTTCTGTTTAAGAAACAGCAATCAAAACCAAGGTTAATCAGGTGGATGCTCTTGCTACAAGAGTTTAAAGTTGGCATCAAAGATAGGAGTGGAGTTGAGAATGTGGTGGCTGATCATTTGAGTAGTTTACCACCTGGAACAAGGGGAGTTTCTGATTCAGACCTAATCTATGATGATTTTCTAGATTCTGTGTTGCTTGCTTTAGTTGAAAAAGAACCATGGTATGCTTCTATAGTTAATTTTCTAGTTACATATCTGATTCCACCCTCTCTTTCTCGTTTTCAGGTGCAGAAAATTAAAAGTGAAGCCAAATATTATGTGTAGGACCCTCCCATTTTATGGAGGTTATGTAGTGATCAAATTATTCGGAGGTGTGTTCTAGAGTCAGAAATTCAGTCCATTATTTTAAGCTGTCATTCTCTATGTTGTGGAGGACATTTTAGTAGGAAGAAGACAACAAGGAAAGTATTGGAGGGTGGTTTCTATTGGCCCACTATATTCAAGGATTGTTTTGATTATTGCAAGAAGTGTGACATATATCAAAGGTTTGGTGGTTTGAGCAAAAGACATGAAATGCCCCTCCATCCTATGCTTTTTTTATAAAGTTTTTGAAGTTTGGGGCATTAACTTCATGGGACCATTTCCTACATCTATAGGCTTCAACTACATACTTCTACCTGTAGACTACCTTTCAAAATGGGTGGAGGCCATTCCAACAAAGAAGGATGATGCAGCCACGGTTTCAAAATTCCTTAAATCCCATATTTTTACCAGATTCGGTGTGCCTAGAGCTTTGGTAAGTGATAAAGGCTCCCATTTTAGCAACAAGGTCATCAATGGGTTGTTAGCTAAGTATGGGGTGGTTCACAAGATGTCTACTTCCTATCACCCTCAAACTAATGGACAAGCCGAGGTTTCTAATAGGGAGGTGAAGCATATTTTAGAAAGAATCATGAAACTATCAAGGAAGGATTGGAGCACCAAGCTCAATAATGCATTGTAGGCCTATAGGACAACTTATAAGACTCCTATAGGAATGTCCCCTTATAGGATGATTTATGGAAAATCTTGTCATTTACCTGTTGAAATTGAACATAAAGCTTACTGGGCTGTCAAGAGTTGTAACATGGATTTTGAAGCTGCTACTGAAGAGAGAATTTTACAGCTGCAAGAGTTGGAAGAAATTAGTCTTGAAGCTTATGAAAATTCCAGAATTTACAAAGACAAGACAAAGCTCATTCATGACAAGGGAGTCCTTATGAAAGAGTTCAATATTGGTGATAAAGTACTACTCTTTAGGACTAGATTCAAATTTGGTAGAGGGAAGTTGAAGACCAAATGGTATGGCCCTTATACAATGACTAAAGTTCACACTTTTGGTATGATTGAGTTGCTGGATGATGAGAGTGGCAAAAACCATGAAGGTTAATGGACACTTGCTCAAATTATACCATGAGAATTCTGAGCCTCATTGCCTCTTTCCCTCATTTCCTTCTCATTACTCATTGTCTTGTTTATCATGTCTTGAGGATAAGTATGGGGGAGGGGCCATTTCAGTAGAATAGGAGTTTAATTTTTCTTTTTAGCTAGTGTCACATTGCTCCTGGTTTGCATTTTGTTTCTGCTCATTGCTGCTATTTGGTACTCTCTTAGCTTATTTTGAGGCTGTTTGTATTTAGGACAATACAAAATTCAAGTGTGGGGGAGGTTTAGATGTCATTTGCTACTGCACAAGTGCGATTGATGCTATTTGTGACCATTTTATTGCTGTTATTAAGTTTCTGCACACTTGAGTCTCTTTACACCTGGGTAGAGAAATTGAATATTGAAAATCCAGTTTTCATTGGTTATTGTAGAAGTAAGCTTGATTGAAATATGAGAACTTTGATTTTTCTATCTGATTCTGCATGATTGGTATAGGAATGAGCACTTATTCATGGCATTATGATTAATTTAGTATATAATTTTGTCTTTGTTAATAGGCTAGAGGAATTAGCCCTTGATGGAAGGTTTTTTAGCCTTATTTCATTCCTAAACATTGAGAGCATACTCCCTAGAGTTAGTTCTCTCTAGAACTTGTCCTAGCTCTTCGTCGAGGCTACATATATGCATGGGAAGAGGTGTACATGATAGAGGCATTTGTTCTAAACCTCATATAGACCTAAACACAAACTTTAAACAATTGACCATTTGCAAACCATTTTGAGCCCTTCCTTTTCTTTTCTTTCCATCATTGACCAGTTGAGAAGAATGCATGAGTATTTCTGCAAAACATGATCTAGCTTCTTAAGTGGTAATAGAGTTTAGTGACATACTTGAAAGAAATAAAGTTTAATCAGCTGTGATGTTTTGTGCTACAGACTTGATCTCTGAAAAAAATGAAAAAAAAAAGAGAAAAGAAAAAAAAGGCAAATGATGATAAGAAAAAGAAGAAAAAGGCATGAAAAGAAAAAAAAAACTACAGAAGAGAAAAAAAAAGTGAACAGCAAATGAAAGAAAGAAAAAAGCAAGCAAAAGCCATATGAAAAAAAAAATAGAGAGATCAATCAAGCATGTATAGTGATTTTTGTGTAACAGTTGATAAACTATTTGCATAGATGATTAGGATTGACTTCATGTGAGTTTCAGCTTTGATTGATGTATTATACACATGTACAAGACAAAAATGAGGAAGTTGGTTGTAGTTTTGCATGCTTCTTGAATATGCATTTTTGCTTAAGTGGTCAACGCTTAATCTTTCCATATCCATCACAGCCTTTCCAACATTACAGCCTAGAAAAAGACCACTTGATACATTAATTCCCATGATTTTGAGTGGTGGAGATATTAGAGCTTTGACAAGCCCATGGTAGAGGCTAGCCTAGGAGAGAGGAGAGAAAGAACCCTATATGAGATAGGAGAGAAACACTAATTCTTTTAAGTCCTTGATGTCTATTACCAATTACAAAATTGTGCATTAAAATGGTTATTTTGTCTGGATGATAGCAAGTTTCTATATCGATCATAAAGATGAAAATGGTAAGATTAAGGAGCTCATAATTTAGTTAGGTTTGCTACTAAAATGATTATTGAGAATTGGATTATGGATTGAGATTTATTTGCTCAAGAGTGCAAATGTTCTAGTGTGGGGGAATTTGATAAACCCATTTTATTACTACATTTTCTATGGAATTTTATTGTTGTTAGGATATATTTGGTGGCTAAAATATGCAATCTGTGATAATTTGGGAACATATGATGCTGCTGAAATTTCTAATATATGCAGGGACAAAGCGGTGAAATGAGCAATAATTTTGAGTCATGAGGAAGAGGATCATATACAAATGGTAGAAGGAAGTCAAAGTCAATTTGAATATATGAATTGGCGTAGGGACCACGAGGGAAAGGCAGAATGAAAGTTTATAGCTGGAACGTATTAACTAAATGGAAAGAGGGAGGAATATACTACCTCTTTGTAAAATACTTGGTGGGCCCGGCATGGGTCTGCTTTTGGAAAAAGAAAAGAAAACACGAACAGAGAAGACGAGGAATTAATTGGCAAAAGGAGTAAAGGCGTTGGCTCGCGGTCACGTGGGCGAGAGGAGAACACTCTAATTTATTTTTCTGTGCTGAACGCAAGCCTGGAGGACTGCGCAGGGGAATTATTCATTTTCATCTCTGAGCTTCGGACACTTGGTCTCTTCCTACTTTCGCATCTCGTCACCTTCAACTTCTCTATTTTTCTTGATTTTTCTCAACGAGTTTTCTTTAAGATTCTACCATGGCCGAAGAATATTTTATGATTGTTGAAGCTAATTCAAAACCCATGCGCAGCTAGATTTTCATTCTTCCCTAAGAGAGGAGCCAGAGCCTGAGTCATCAATCTACAAGGGAGTTGATTCAATCATTGTATCTAGATTAGGATTCATTTTCCTCTGTTTGGAAATCATGGATTTTAATTGATGATGCTATAGATTCTGAACTTCACTGTGATTGTTAAATCAAAATTGATAGGATGTTAATTGCTTAGGTGTTTAATACTCTCTGATTCAAAGTAAATTCGGTGATGACCTTTGATTCGTTTGAACTGATTGTTGTTACCGAGTTGATTAATCTACAATGAATGCTGTTTAATGTTCATTTAGGAGTTTTAAGCAATGTCATTCTCTGTTAATTTTTTGAAGTCACTGAACTTCTTCTGGATTAATTCATTCAATTAGTGGCAATGAAGGATTAGGCAAGACTATTAGGGAAGGCTTTCCATTTGTGATATTCTATTTCACATTTCTCTATTTCTTGTCATTTTCGTTTCTTAACTCTGGAAAAATCCAAAAATAATAGATAATAGGATAATGATTCCAGCAAGGCAAATTTGTTTATCTAATTTGTTTGGAGCTCTTACAATTAAGATTTAAGGATTTCTAGCTCCTCAAGAGAATCGACCTAGGTTGCACTACTATATCACATATTTAGTGTCCTAGTATTTTGATAAACTCAAACGAAAGAGTTAATCAGTGCTTTCCTACATGCCCTGCATCTTCACTGGGTAGAATTATAGGGATGATTGATTCATTGATACTTAATCTGCCATTTTTATGATTCTATTGTTCATATTTTAATTTCAATATGCTTTTTATGTTTCAGTTGTAGTTAATGTCATCTCTGTTTGAGAGTGAAACAGTGTCATTTAGTTCAATTCCTCCTAATGTTATTGAGGCCTATCAACAAGCACCAACAAATTCAAGTCAACAAACTAGGACACAAACCAATGAGAAAAATGATGGTAATGATGATATCATTAAGAAGAAGAGGTGAAAAACCTTAGCTATTTGGGATGATTTTGATCAAGTTGAAACTAATAATGGGCTTAAAGCTAAATGCAAGTATTGCAAAAGTCCATTTTCATACTCAAGGAAGGGAGCTAGCCCTTCCCATTTATGGAGACATACCAAATCTTGTGAATCAAGGAGGTTGGACATTGCTGGAAAATATAAGCAATCCACCATTCCATTTCAACCTTCCAGTTTAAGCAATAATCCATTTCTAGCATCGGGTGTCAGATATTCTAATGAGAAGATAAGGGAAATAATTGCTACTGCAATCATGGTGCATAAGCATCCGTTTAGCATTTTTTAGGATGAAGTTTGGATATGGAGCTTTCAATATACTAATTTTGAATTTCAGAAATTTTCCCACAAGACAGCAAGAACTGATTGTTTGGCCATATATGAAGCAGAGATGAAATAATTGAAGGCCTTATTAAAAGGTGTGAGCAAGACTAGTTTGACCACAAATATGTGGAAATCAAGTCATTAGGCAACTGAACACATGGTTATAACAAGGCATTTCATTGATTCTTGTTTACGGGCTCTTTAGGACACCTTATCACTTAGTTGTTCATTACCTTTAGGTGGTAACTTGTTTCACGTCAGATGTTATGCGTACATATTAAATTTTTTGCTGCAAGATGGCCTTGGTAGAATTAAGGACATTATAAATAATGTCTGTGAGAGTGTGAAATATATCAACTATAATGATTCAAGGCTAAAAGCATTCTGTGATATTATGGAACAGAAACGTTTAAAGGAAAAGAAGCTCATTCTTGATTGTCCAACAAGGTGGAATTCTACATATAGGATGTTATCTATTACTTTGAAGTTCAAAGTTGTCTTTCCCGATTATAAGGAAAGAGAACCACATTACAACTATACACCATCAGAACAGGATTGGAAGAAGGTTGAGAAGATTTTCAAACTTCTAGAAGTATTCAATCTAACCACTCATGTCATATCAGGCAATGAGTATTCTACTGGAAATTTGTACCTTCCTGAAGTTTGGAGAGTGAAACAAGTAATTGACAATGCCTTAGAAGATAGTGATTTCTTTATAGCAGAAATGGCAGCCTTAATGAAAGAGAAGTTTGACAAATATTGGGGGGGAATGCAATATGGTAATGGCTCTTGCAAGTATTATGGATCCCATGTGAAAATTATTTCCTTTGATTTATAAACCTGATTATGCTGCTTCTGAGAATATAGATAAAGCAGTGAAAGTTTTATACTCAATGTATGATGACTATGTTGCCGTGTATTAGCGAGAGACAAGTAATGAAGGTGATAATGTTGGCAACAACTCTTCTCCCCATATGCCTAGTTCTTCTATAATTATTGGATTTAATCAAATAATGAACATTGTTCATGAAAAGCAAGCAATTCCCCCTATGCAATCAGAATTGGAAGCTTATATTGAGGAGGGTGTTTATATTCCTGAGGGTAGCTCTAACTCCTTTAGTTCCCTGGAATGGTGGAAAAATAATAGTTTGAAGTATAAGATTTTATCTAAGATTACTGCCGACATATTAGCTATTACAATCTCAACAGTGGCAGCAGAGTCCACATTCCGTGTTGGAGGTAGATTTATTAATAAATATTGTTCTAAATTGAATTAAGAATCAATTGAAGCACTTATTTGTGATGGGGATTGGCTTCGCAACAAATACAGTTAAAGAAGAGACAAAAGGTATAAATTTTGCATTGTTAAAATAATATCATTTCTTTTGTATATTACTTGTAAAATTGTGTTATGCTCTAATTGTTAGGATCGGTAGGCACAGTGGAAGAAATTTAAAAATTTTCTCCGATCCTAATCGAGGATCTATCAACGGCGTTTAAACCAAGTTGGAAGTATTCATACCTTTTGATGATTCAGAGTTTTCATAATCTCTAGGAGCCAACACATCAGGTCCGCTCCCTCTACTAGTATCCACACAAATGTTCTCCAACCGAGACTGCGTGCTAGCGCCTCTAATGTCTCGTAGGGTTTTCACTTGCGGCTCTCAATTCTCATGTGCGTATCAATATATCTGCTCTATCAAGTTTATAACCTATGAGGGCTAATTTCAAATTTCAAAATTAATCATTATTAATTTCGAAATTAATTAACAATTAATTATCTTGATGAGCTAATTAAATAAATTCAGTTTAAATTAAATCTGTCCAACAGTTTTAATTTAACCTATTTATTTAATCCAAATAAAGAGCCATTAGATTTAATTTATCTTAATAAATTAAATCTGAGATATTAAATCTCTATCATGTTAGTTATTAAATTTAATATATCTTAATAAATTAAATTTAAAACTAGCACAATATAATAATATCATATAATATATATATATATATAAGATATATATTTCAAAAATATATATATATATATCTATATAATATTATTAAATATAATAATATCATATAATATATATATACATATATATATATAAGATATATATTTCAAAAATATATATATCTATATAATATTATTAATGAATTTTATATTTTATATATATATATATAATATATATATATATATAAATATAAAATTCATCCACCCTAAACTAAATATTATCTCGTATTGGGCCATTCTTGTATGCGACCCTGTAGGCTCATATGAAGTTGGCAATGGGCCAATAACTATACTAACCCAAAAGTAGCAAGCGACCTCTAGCAAGACATTACGGCTACCCAATTCATATGAGGATCGTTATCACGATTCAACCTTTCATACAACCATGTCACGTCCCTTTTGTCACACGATATATCGATCAAGGATAAGGCATGGATAATGTCATCCTCTTGTTCCTGGCCATTACTTTCTTGATTCCTGAGTAGCCTGATAACAGAGACAGAAACTCCTTTCATCATAGTATGGCCATACATTTCTCAGACTCATTCATCGAGGGGCCCAGTAATATCTCTCTGCTAATGTGAGGGACAAATTCCATCTTGATCATTCATATTCCTCTGCATGAAAAACCACTAAGCCCGATCGTAGCCTTTATCATCACCCGTCAAAAGTGACTTTTGACTAGTTCAAAGCTTAGTAACTCTCATGTAGGAATCCATGATGACCTCATGTCTAAGGGCATTGTGACATTTTTATACATGAGAAAAGCTTATGACTTGATCCATGTAGCTTTCTCATAGTGGGTCGGTCCAGCACCTTGTACTCTTACAAGTGCCTAAGACTTTGATTCGTATCTCCATATCTTATCAAAGTCATACTGATCTTGTTTCATCTCTGCTCCCGCATAGATGACCGACTAGGGACATTTTAAGACAATCTTTATGAATTATCCAAGGATACAGTTATCACAGTTAACATGTAAATAATGATAACAGAATGGAGAAATTTCATTAAAATAATAATGTTCAAAGTACAATGATTGGCCCTTAGGGCACAATTTCCAACATCCTCCCACTTGCCCTAGGTGCAATCATTAATTTGCCTAATTCCTATTGCCCTAACATGACGCTCATGCTTTGCATGTGCAAGTGGTTTAGTAAGAGGATCAGCAACATTATCTTCTCCTGCTACTTAGCATATCTTTATATCACCTCTATCATTGATTTCTCTAATAAGATGAAATCGCCTGAGTATATGCTTGGTCCTTTAATGTGACCTAGGCTCCTTGGCCTGTGCAATAGCACCGCTATTGTCCCAGAACAAATCTATTGGATTTGAGATGGTAGGCACCACCCCTAGTTCAGTAATAAACTTTCTAATCCAAACGGCTTCTTTAGCTACATCTGATGCTGCTATATACTCAGCCTCTGTTGCAGAATCTGCTATAGTGCTCTACTTGGAGCTCTTCCAGCTTACTGCTCCACTATTTAGGAGGAATACATATCCAGATTGCGATTTAAGGTCATCTTGGTCAGTTTGGAAACTTGCATCTGTGTAACCGGTTACGCAGAGCTCATCATCCAATCCACCATAGACCAAAAATAAGTCCTTAGTCCTTCTTAAGTACTTTAGGATATTCTTGACAGCAGTCCAATGACCCTCGCCAGGATCTTGTTGGTATCTGCTGGTCATACTTAAGGCAAACGAGACATCCGGTCGACTACATAACATGGCATACATGATGAATCCAATGGCCGAGGCATATGGAACCTTACTCATGCGATCTCACTGATCAGGTGTACTAGGACACAGATCCTTGCTAAGATGGATGCCATGAGACATGGGCATGTAACCCCTTTTTGAATCATGCATACTGAACCTATGCAGTATCTTGTCTATGTATGTGCTCTGACTTAGGCCTATAAGTCTTTTGGATCTATCCCTATAGATCCTAATCCCTAGGATATAGGTGGCTTCACCTAAGTCTTTCATTGAAAAGGACTTTCCTAACCAAGACTTGACACTCTGCAAGGTAGGAATATCATTCCCAATGAGTAGGATGTCATCTACATAAAGCACTAGAAATACAACTATGCTCCTACTAACCTTCTTTTAAACACAAGGTTCATCGATGTTTTGAATGAATCCAAACTCTTTGACTACTTCAGAAAACGATGATTCCATCTCTAAGATGCTTGCTTCAATCCATAAATGGATCTTTGAAGCTTGCAAATTTTACCAGAGTCCTCTGGATGCACAAAACCTTCAGGTTGTGTCATGTATACATCCTCAAGCAGCTTTCCATTAAGGAAGACTGTTTTGACATCCATCTGCCATATTTCATAGTCATAATATGCTACAATGGCAAGAAGGATTCTGATTGATTTGGCCATTGCAACTGGGGAAAAGTTTTCATCATAGTCTACACCATGAGTTTGAGTGAATCCTTTTGCAACCAGTCGTGCCTTGAAGACATTTACATTGCCATCCATGTTAGTTTTCTCCTTGAAAACCCATTTGCACCCAATGGTTTTTACACCTTTAGGTGGATCGACTAAGGTCCATACCTTATTGTCGTATATGGATTGCATTTCAGACTTCATGGCATCTAACCATTTCTCAGAGTTTGATCCCACTATGGCTTCTCGATAGGTGGTGGGCTCATTTTGCTAAATGAGCAACACATCACGGCCTTCAATAATCAGAAATCCATATCTCTAGGCTGATGTGGTGTCCTATCAATCTTCGTGGACCTTGTGTTACTTGAGGAGGCTCAGCAACTTGTTGTGAGTCTTCTCTAATTTCTATCTGTGGTTCTGTACTATCTTGTGGCTCTCGAATTTCTTCGAGATGTATGTCACTCCCACTGGTTGTTTTAGAGACAAACTCTCTTTCTAGAAACTTGCCATTTCGAATAACACACACTTTGTTATTGGTGGGATTGTAGACATAGTATCCTTTCGTTTCTTTAGGATACCCCATGAAAAGGCACTTTATGGATCTGGGTGCTAATTTATCAGAGGCTTGTTGCTTAACATATACCTCACATCCCCAGATTTTGAGAAAAGATAAACTTGGTTTCTCTCCAGTCCATATCTCATATGGTGTCTTTTCAATTGCCTTAGATGGAACACGATTTAGTATGAACGTAGCTGTCTCTAGGGCATATCCCCAAAAGGACGGTGGAAGATCTATTTGACTTATCATAGATCGAATCATATCTAATAGTGTTTGATTCCTCCGTTCAGAAACTCCATTCCATTGTGGTGTTCCTGGAGGAGTCAATTATGAGATTATCCCACAACTCCTAAGATGGTCAATGAATTCTTAGCTCAAATATTCACCACCTCGATCAGATCGAAGTGCTTTAATTGTTTTACAAAGTTGGTTTTGTACTTCATTTTTGGAATATTTTGAACATTTCAAAAGATTCATATTTATGTTTCATTAAATAGATATAGCCATATCTACTAAAGTCATCTAAAAATGTAATGAAGTAGACATAACCTCCTCTGGCAGCTATATTTAATGGTCCACATAAATCTATATGTATGAGGCCCAATAATTCAGTAGCCCTCTCACTGTGCCCAGTAAAAGGTGCCTTAGTCATCTTTCCAACAAGCAAGATTTGCATGTATCATATGATTCAAAATTAAATGAGTTTAGAAATCCATCTTGATGGAGTTTAGAAATGCGTTTCTCATTTATGTGGCCTAGACAACAATGCCATAGGTAGGTCGGATTCAAATCGTTTGATTTTATCCTCTTTTTCAGATCTTCCAGGTAGAGTTTACAATTCCTCTTCCAATGACCAGGTTCATTGCAGAAGTAGCAGACTCCTTCCTTTGGAGGCTTTGCCTTCTTGGGTGCAAGCTTGGTTTCAGGCTTGTTTGACTCTTTGGTCTTACCACATGAGCCATTACCCTTCCATTTGTCCTTCCCTTTCTTTTTCATACCCTTTCCTTTCTGAACCATCAAAACTGTGCTAGGCTTTTTCTTAATGCTTTGCTAAGCAGTTTTGAGCATCCCATGCAGCTCAGAAATTGATTTCTCCATGTTGTTCATGTTGTAGTTCATAACAAATTGGTCATAGCTCTCCGGGAGTGAGTTGAGCATCAAATCTGTAGCTAACTCCTAGCTCATGGGAAATCCAAGCCTCTCAAGGTGATCAATATAGCCTTTCATCTTTAACACATAAGTACTGACTGATGCACCTTCATCCATTTTGCAGGAATGTAAGGCCTTTGTGGTCTCAAACCTTCCTTGCCTTGCCTGTTGTTGGAACATTTCCTTGAGATGTACAATCATCTCATGAGCCTCCATGAGCTCCAGATCTCTTTGGAGCTCTGGAACCATAGTGGCAAGCATCAGGCAACCTACATCCACAGAGTCATCCTTATGCTTTGTGTAAGCATCTCTCTGAGCTCTTGGATCATTGGCTGCAGGCTCCTCAGGAACGGGTTGATCTAGGACATAAGCCTTTCTTTCCTGCTTGAGAACAATTCTCAAGTTCCTGAACCAGTCAAGAAAGTTTGTCCCATTGAGTTTGTCCTTCTCAAGGACCGATCGCAACGAAAGTGTAGCAGTATTACTAGTCGACATGATTCTACAATTAAAATATGCAAAGTTAGTTAGTAATCTCCCACTAAATTAGCAACCCTCAATATAATAATTAGTGGGCTAAGATCCATATTTGGCTTAAACTTAAGTCCGCTTTGGCAAGACGCTTAAATTTAAGTTATTTAGGTAGATAACCTATTTACCAATTACATCACATGTAACTCTTAGATCTTTATGAGATTTAATCATCATATGATCCGGCATGTTTAACCCCATCTAATGCCTTGAGATTCAAAACCGTTTTGTTAATCTCAATTAAGTCAAAACAATAATGAATATTATGAGCAGCACTATTACTCAAGCTTGTCTCATCAAGATAACTCAAGTGCATCCACTTTGGTGGTTTCCACAATTGAGCGATCTAGGTTTTGACAAGTATTCATTAATTGATGGCATTATGACTTAAGATTTGATTCAAAGGGCTTAATTAATTAGTTTTGTTTATATGGATGCAATCGTGGTCGTATCTCATACAGATAAATACATATAAGTGTAAAAGTAATCATGCAATGATCTTATCAAAAGCATAATTTAAACGTGACACAACATGGCTTACCTAACCTAAAATCCTCCCAAGCCAATAAGAGGACTTCTCTAAATAAATAAAAAAAGAAATACATTGCGAGAAACCTCATTTAAACATTCGAGGGGAGTGAGATGAGAAGAGAATGTACATCGAGAGTATTTAGAGAAAGGCACAGCACACAGGCCATATTTAAATATTACAACCTTTGTAAAATTCTAAAGCCATGTTGTTCACCATACCCAAACAAGTATAAATAGTAAACCACAACAAGAATTCATACAATATGAAAAGCAATAAATGTCGTGATCAAATTATATAGCGCTACGCAGAGGTGGTCACGGCGGTCCTGCTAGCCGGTTAGAATAATATCATTTCTTATGTATATTACTTGTAAAATTGTGTTATGCTCTAATTGTTAGGATCGGTAGGCACAGCGGAAGAAATTTAAAAATTTTCTCCGATCCTAATCGAGGATCTATCAACGGCGTTTAAACCAAGTTGGAAGTATTCATACCTTTTGATGATTCAGAGTTTTCATGATCTCTAGGAGCCAACACGTCAGGTCCGCTCCCTCTACCGGTATCCACACAAATGTTCTCCAACCGAGACTGCGAGCTAGCGCCTCTAATGTCTCCTAGGGTTTTCACTTGCGGCTCTCAATTCTCATGTGCGTATCAATATATCTGCTCTATCAAGTTTATAACCTGTGAGGGCTATTTTCAAATTTCAAAATTAATCATCATTAATTTCGAAATTAATTAACAATTAATTATCTTGATGAGCTAATTAAATAAATTCAGTTTAAATTAAATCTGTCCAACAATTTTAATTTAACCTATTTATTTAATCCAAATAAAGAGTCATTAGATTTAATTTATCTTCATAAATTAAATCTAAGATACTATATTTCTATCAAGTTAGTTATTAAATTTAATATATCTTAATAAATTAAATTTAAAACTAACATAATATAATAATATCATATAATATATATATATATATATATATATAAGATATATATTTCGAAAATATATATATCTATATAATATTATTAATGAATTTTATATTTTATATATATATATAATTCTATATATATATAATTCATCCATCCTAAACTAAACATTAACTCATGTTGGGTCATTCTTGTGTGCGGTCTGTAGGCCCATATGAAGTTGGCAGTAGCCCAATAACTATACTAACCCAAAAGTCGCAAGCGACATCTAGCAAGAAATTATGACTACCAAATTCATATGAGGATCGTTATCATGATGCAACCTTTCATACAACCATGTTACGTCCCTTTTGTCACACGATATATCGATCAAGGATAAGGCATGGATAATGTCATCCTCTTGTTCCTGACCATTACTTTCTCGATTCCTGAGTAGCCTGATAACAGAGACAAAAACTCCTTTCATCATAGTATGGCCATACATTTCTCAGACTCACTCATTGAAGGGCCCAGTAATATCTCTCTACTAATGTGAGGGACAAATTCCATCTTGATCATTCATATTCCTCTGCATGAAAAACCACTAAGCCCGATCGTAGCCTTTATCATCACCCGGTCAAAAGTGACTTTTGACTAGTTCAAAGCTTAGCAACTCTTATGTAGGAATCCATGATGACCTCAGGTCTAAGGGCATTGTGACGTGGTTATACATGAGAAAAGCTTATGACTTGATCCATGTAGCTTTTCTCATAGTGGGTTGGTCCAGCACCTTATACTCTTACAAGTGCCTAAGACTTTGATTCGTATCTCCATATCTTATCAAAGTTATATTGATCTTGTTTCATCTCTGCTCCCGCATAGATGACCGACCAGGGACATTTTAGGACAATCTTTATGAATTATCCAAGGATACAATTATCACAGTTAACATGCAAATAATATGATAACAGAATGGAGAAATTTCATTAAAATAATAATGTTCAAAGTACAATGATTGGCCCTTAGGGCACAATTTCCAACACTAATACTATACATTTGATTAATTTTTTTCAAGGTCTTCAAAAGAGAAGAAGAAATTATATTGAAGATTTGATGTGAATAAGGTCCACTTGTGTCAGTGTTCCCTTTTCTTGTGTCATTGTTGTTTGTTGGTTGTCTTGTCTTTATCTCCTACCCAAAATTATACATTGTCCCATTTATGTTTGCATCTGCCTAAGCCAATTATACTGACACGAAACCTTGTCCATCATAGAAGAAATTTAGTCCTCCTTTGTTTCCCATTTTTAAGTCTCCCCTCCAAGCCTTTGACCCAGCTCCACTAGTCAAAAATTGTATGGGGCTAAAAAAACTTTGTATATTTAGATGGGTTTGTTCCTCTTTGATTAATGTGTGGATATAGACATGATTTTTAAATTTAATTCAGATTTACATGTGTGTGTCACTTATGTGCTCAAGACAGTGGTCATGTCCATTAATGTAGAAGTCAACATTATTTTCCTGAAATTTGACAGAAAAGAAGGGTTAAGTAGAAGAAGTCAGATAAGTAGGACCATGTTTTTTCGTAATTAATGCTTCTTCTGGGGACTGTGGTCCATACTATTGTTTTTAATTGTTGAAGATCATGATTTTCCCGTATAATCATAATTGCTGATTTGTCTCCTAATTACCCATCAACTTTAATCATAATACAGCCATTGCTCTTGAGGGCCATGCTTATCAGGATGAGAAACACGCCATGTTCATCTTTTTTAAATTATTGGTGAAGTGAAAATTACATTGTTATTTTTGGTTTCATATTTTATGATGTATTTTGAACATTAGTATTAATTTATATAAATTTCAACCAATTTAAGGTAGACCTGTGGCCTGTCGGTTTGCTTAAAAAATTTTAAAAATTCAAGCCTCCTTAACAGGCTTCAAGCCTGTATACAAGCCAGACCTAGGCCCAAAAAATGGCCTCTGACAGGCCATAGGCCAAACTCGGGGCTTGTGCCTTAACAGGCCTAGCCTGTTAAAACAAAAGCCTGCCCTGACCTGATCTACTTCCACTCCTAAATGCTATCCTTGTGTAACATTTTAGTTCTTTTATGTAAAAGGTGGCATTTTCAACTCACATTCTGGATGTGAGGATGCTTCACTTGTAAGTTTTTTTTTTTATTCTTTCTTTCATTTTCTATCGTTTTTCTCCTTCTTTTATCGTGTCGGTTTTTTGTTTTATTATGTTTGTTCATATCATTTTTTGTTTCTTTTTGTTGTTTTTTATTCTTTATCAATGGTTTTTTAGTTATATTTTGTACCATTTTAGTTCCTTCTGGGAATCCACCCCTACCTTGGTTTACTAGTAATGCTAGACTTGGATCTTCCGCAAGAGTAATTGTCCTCTTGGTCTGGCTAAGATTTGCCATCATTTTTGTCAAACACAAAGCCCCTAGAGTCATCTTGAGCCTCTGGTTCTTGAACAATTTCTTACTCTACGTTTTACCTACAAAATAAATTGACATGGTGAAATGATTTTATCGTTTAAGTTGTTAATTTTTATTTTCTTCTCTGTAATCTTTTTTTAGGCAAAAGAATGGGTGACCCCACATCACTCCACGCTGTAATGAGGGAAAACGATTCTCTTAAGATCGAGAATTTCAGGCTTGAGACTGAAATTTCTCGTCTTCGTAAAGAAAGCATCCCTGCAAAGAAAGCATCCCTGACTAGGTCTTCATAGAAGTCATCAAAATGGCAGATCAAGAATTGAAAGAAGATGCCAATACTGGAATGCAATATGCAAGAATGACTGAAACTAATTGTAGAGAATCTCTGGTAGCCCAAAAAGATGCCACTAAGGTAGAAAACATCTCGCTCAGGGCAGAAATTTCCCATATCAAGGCTGTACAGGCCCACAAAACCATCCTCTGTAAATGCTGGACAGCTCAAAAGCCATGCCACTTTGGAGATAGTTGGTGGTTGCTCACGGGAAAGTGATGGGTGAGCTCAAACCTAATGTTGCTCCAAGAACTAGTTGTCTGGTCTATTGAAAGATTGAATTTTTGTATGTTTGTCTTTATCTTTGCAATGAATATGATATAACGAAGTTTAGTGGAAAATTCGTCTTTGCAAGCCATTATCTCAGCTGCAACGGAAAAGGAATAGTAGATGGAGTACATTTCATTCATACCAAAGGTTCTGGTTTGCTGTATGCCTTTTCCTTTTACCTTAAGCACACCAAACATACCATAAGAAATATCAAATCAGAAACACACACAGAACACACATCACAACTTAATTAAATCCAGCAATATCATACAATTTCAACAAAATCTAGAGAGGCAGTGGGGACAAAAAAAAAAGGCCTCTTGATCCTGATCAATAAAAGCATAGCGACTCCGAAATCAAGCTTAATTCTTTCAAATAAGCCAAGCAATGCAAGTTCATAAGATCCATGTTTATAAGAGATTCGACAAGGTTTTATGTTAGTTGTCGGGGCCTAACACAACTCTCCTCCTTTATCCGGGCTTGGGACCGGCTATAAACATAAACCAGTCCCAAAATGCATTGACAAGAGAGAAATAGTACATAAGAACAAAATAAGAAGTTTCATTTTAAAGTACAAAATACAAGTAAAGAAACATATAGCATTATTAAATAAACACATAAATTACCTTCATCGATTCCCATAAAGAGTTGTTGTTAGGAGTAGCATCAAGCAGGACTGCCTTATAAGCAGGATTTGACATCACAGTAGTAGCCAAGACACCTACTGGCTCATCAGGAGGGCATGAAAGTTGGGTCTTGTCTCCAGCTTTTACTCCATATTCAAATTCAATGACGAAAGTGCTACAAACATTCCTAACAGTTCCATTATAGAAAATGACAACAACCCGGAGGATGGCCATCAAATTCTTAAACACTGTTCATGGTTCAAATATCCCTCTAGAATGCACCATCTCTAGTAATTCAAACTCAGCAGGAACCTTTACAAGGAAAATTGAGGCGCAATTTCATTTATATTGTAAGAGGAATATCTCTATTAAAATCAAGCCTCAAGATTTCGCTTCTACGAATCAAGTACTGGCCCTCGGTGCAATCAAAACTAGATGACAGCACAGATTGCAACATTTGCAAGGCAGTCCAACGAGGAACTTCAGAATAGGCTTTAACAAGAGCATGTTGTGGCAATGATGGTGAAATCAGAAGTAAGCTGCAAATTGAGATTTCCACTGAGAGAACGCAGCTGTTTTTCCAGAGAGAAAAGCTCCAAAACCACTGAGAGAACTAAGCCAATGACTGAGGATAAAACAAGTGTATACAGTCACCATCAAAATCAGCACCCAGAGGCCTACAAGTAAGGGGATTTTTCTTCACAGTGTGGTAATCAAGGATGTATACTGAAAGCGCTTGAAGTGAGCGCTTGGGTCGTAGGAGGCCCGTTAAAGAAAGTAGGTTGATGATAAACTTTCTCTGTAGGTTAGACACAAATTTTTATCTACCAGTTCTTGCAAAAAAAGTCTGGGAATTCCATGTTTGTCCGTTTGAATTGTAGTCTATGAATTCCAATAACATTTTTTATTGTCTGTAACGTTTTCTTAACGGTTAGATTTTCTCAAGGCTAATGAGGCAGATAGAAATTAATTACAATATACAAATTAAGTTAATTTTATAATTTTATTTTCCAATAAGTTTAAATGTTTAATATCGTTTATTTATTAAAAAATATTGTAATTTTTAAATATTATATATTGGCTAAAATTGTTGCAGCGATATATATATATATATATATATTCCCAGTTAAATTATAAAATGATATAATTTTGAGATACATATATTAATATATTATAATTCAACATTTTTAAATATATTTCATTAAATATATGTTTATTGAAAAAAAAAGGGTAAAGTGCAAATCTACCTTAAAATACCTTAAAGTATTCATGAAGTCTCATCGTCACTCTGAAAATATTTTAGGTCGTAATATTGTCTCAAAAATCTGAAAACATAATAATGTTACCCCTCTGCTCAACTTAGGTCAAGTTTGACAGTTAAATCTGGGGTTGTTTGACCTTGTCATCGGCAAAAAAAAGACCTTACAATCCACATGTCCCTCCACTCCACCTGTAACTGCAAGTCATATGCCAAGTCACCTAAAACACGATGTCTGTCTCCCTCATCCTTTCCTCTCTCTTCTTTCGCAAGCTCGTCCGACAGCGAGCTTTCACACTTTTTCTGCATCGGCCTCCAACATTGCATCAAAATTTTCTCACTCTTCTTCTCTTTTTTCCTCACCTCTTTCTCTCAATCTCTTCCCAAAATCTCTCTTAATATATATATATATATATATTCTTCATCCTAATTAAGTAACAATCAATTTCTACCAGAAAAAAACTGGATGAAGCAAGAAGATGGATAAAGCTCTTTTCGATATTGTCTCTGGGTCCAGTCCGATAACATTCTGTCTCCAATTTTTTTCAACCGCCAAAGCTATAAGGATAAACATAAATCCTGAATAGTACAACACACACAAGGCCAAGAATTTTTTTGTTGGAAAGTTCACGTAATTTCCTCACGCGTTTTTACAAATGATTAAAATTTAAAAAATAAGAAAGAAATTGTTGGCTACGATTGTCGAGAACATTCTAAAAGCTCTCGACGGAATCAAGGAGTTCTCCGTCATAGTTGTCCATGATAGTCTCGTAATCTCACAAGCTCCAATCGGTAAGATTCCCCCCCCCCCCCCCCCAAATTCTCCCTGAAACAGAGTAGGCAAAATCTAAAACTCTTTTCAACAATAAATTGCTCAATAATACTGGACTCTGTTGATTATTTCATCCATTCAATAATACTGAGTTTTCTGGGTTTTTGCTGGCCGATAGTGAGCTTGCGGAAGAAGAGAGAGGAAAGGACGGGAGAGAGAGAGATGTAAGGCTTGCTTGAGTTGGTGTCTCAAAAGTATATTTATGTAAGTTGAAATAAAACTCACCTCACATACTTATCTCATATATCATAAATCATATTATAAAAACAACTTCTACCGAGTAATTAGGTAACTTGGCATATAACTTGTAGGTGGAGGCGCATGTGAAGTGTAAACAACCCTAGATTTAATGGTTGGACTTAACATGGGTTAAACGGAGTGTGGCTACATTGCTGTGTCTTTAGATTTTTGGAGTGAGACCCAAAAAACTTTCAGGGTAATATTAAGACTTCGTGAATACTTTTAGATGAATTTGCACCTTAACCTTTAAAAAAAGTTACTCAAATTGTCAATCAAATTATAAATATTTTTCACATAAAAAATTACTTAGACTGTTTATAAATTTAGTAAAAATATTAAATAGATCATTCATAAATATTAATAGTAAAAGATAAATTACGAATTTGGTATAATGAAGGCTTGATTAGTTTAACAAGATTTATCCAATATGATTTGTAATTAAAAATATACTTTTAGAATCTTTTTCGAATATTCTTTAGCCGTATCAATGGTTTGAACAAAGATTTATGTTTTAAAAATAAAAGGGAGGTATGTATAATTAAGATAAAACAGAAGAGTTTTTAGAATATTGTACCTAAGTTAAAAATTAAAAAAATTTAGAGTAGAGTACATATGTTTAAGCCTTTTAGGTACACAGAATGCTGCCTGCACAGAAGTATTAGACTTCCAAACAAGAATTGATTAGTTCTCTTAAAATAAGTATAAGAACTTCCAATATCAAGATCAGAACTAATTATTGCAAGTAAAAAAAGTATCAAAACTAATTAAGACAATAAATCTAACTGGCAAATATAATCATTTAATTCAAACATTACCTAGAAATGTGATACTGTAATGTTCTATATATCTTTGCATCTTTCTAGAGTGTATTGTACATGCACGAACACACATATTTAGAATAAATAGTACAATAATATACCCTATATTTTATTTTGATCCCGAAAAAAATTAATTTATAAATGTTTTAATTAAAAATAGGGAAAATTGGTGTAAAGTTTGGGTTTGAAAATTTTATTGGCAAAAAGAAAACAGGTCCATCTTACCTATAAAAGTTTCAAATAGCAACTTTTAGATCATCATTTTTCTCATATCTAAACTCAAGAATTAATTTGTTATCCGTATGAAACAATACAAGTAAATAACAGTGAAATTCATAATCACAAGTAAAAAAGGGCAGCATAATATAAAAGGTTACCACCATGTGAGATTTGAAAGGGATAGATATATGCAGCCTTATCAAAATCACAAGTAATTGCTTAAAAAAAAAAATCAAAACTTGTTGCCAAAAGAAACTTTTGATATAAGGATAAATATAATCTAACAGGTAGAACATATAATTTAAACATTAATTGATTGACTTACTTTATATTTTTTGTATGTACTCCCTTTGTTTGATATTATTCACCTATTCACTTTCATTGTATTTCATCAAAATCAAGAAAAATCTGAAATTTCATTAATGTCTTCTTAAAATTTAATAACTTTACAACTTTATCAATATTTTTTTTGACATAAAAATTTACGGATATTTAATATACACTCCACCCCTAATGTTATTAAAATATATATATACACACACACTCCACCTCAAGTGTTCAAACTCTACACAATAATAAATGAAATGTACAATTATATTGTATTACTACAACAACAACAGCAACAACAAAGTTTTATTCTACTAATACATGAATTACACAGTGTCATTGTACTCTGTCAAAAACCAAATCTTTTGATAGATTATTAAATAAAAGATCCCACTTGAAAACCTCATTGAATGTTTGCTTTGGTCTTCCTCTACCTCTTTTCAAAATACTCCATACTGCTTGATCGATCCTCCTCACCTGCGCATCCAATAGCCTTTTTTGGACGTGTCCAAACCACCTCAAAAGATTTTCTATCATTTTCTCTTCAATAGATGTCACTCTAACTAATTCAAGTATATTACCATTACAAATCTTATATTTTCTTGCATGAATAACCACACATCCATCTTAGCATCCTCATTCTGGCTACTCCGACTTTATGTTCGTTTTGTCCTTTTAAATCCTAGTGCTTACTACCATATAGTACTATCAGTATTATAGTAGTGCAATAAAACTTCTCTTTTTACCTTATAAGATACTTTCTGATCATAAATAGCTCCAACAACTTTTCTCTATTTATACCACCCAACTTGAATTCTATGATTGAAATCTCCATTAATTTCACCATCATGATAAAGTTGATCCCAAATATCTAAACTTTTGTCACTTGTGGAATGACTTGTTCTCCCAATTTAACCTCCACATCACTTATAATTTGTCTCTAATCAAAATTGCAATACATATACTCTATCTTACTCCTACTCAAACGAAAACCCTTCGACTTCAGAGTCCTTCTCCATATCTCAAGTTTAGAATTAATCTCTTCCCTTTATTTGGCCAACAGTACTATATCAGTAAAAAGTATGCAATTCGAAATCTCTTCTTTGATAAGCTTAGTTAGAATAACTACTGTTAGCTCTCATATGTTTTGATGATAACAAACCTTGATATCTAAGTATATTTTGACAAGCAAGAAGAATGACACAAAGTTGACTTGATAATTGAAGTCACTCAAGTGAGTATTTTATGCACCAAGTGATGTAAGTGTTTATTGAAAAACTTGAATCAACAAGTCACTCGAGTGATGATTTTTCACTTCAAGTGATTTGAAAGTAGAAAAGTGGAACTCTGTGGTGATTTTCTCTACCTTGGAAGAATCGCTCAAGTGATGGTCTTAACACTCGAGTAATGACCAAGTAGAACCAAGATTAACCAATGAGGATCACTCGAGTGATAAGGAATGCACTCGAGTTCTTCAAAAAGCTAGTTAGTTACTTGATGGTGTTCAAATCAAGTTAAAAGCTCAAAGATAAAATCACTCCAGTGATATAGGAAGCACTTGAGTGATAGGCATTACTTGCAGGTCACTCGCAAGTGATCAAAAAGTTGGTGATCTGATAAGAGCATATCACTTGAGTGACAAGATAAGCACTCGATTGATCCACCTTCTCTCACTCAAGTGATGAGCTCCACTTGCGAGTCACTCACAAGTGATTCTAAGGTGATGCCATCTTCTATGAAGAGATCACTCGGGTGGATGATAAATCACTCGAGTTATTCAAAATCACTTGCAAGTCACCTGCAAGTGTTCAGAAAATGTTGAAATATCTAAGGGAAGATCATTTGATTTATGGTTTGGACAATCAAGTGATATGAATCACTTGCAAGTTACTTAGTAGTGATAAAAATCCTTTTTTAAAACACAAAACTACCAAGTCATTTTCTAATGATAATTAGTGTGCCAAAGCTAAGATCACTCAAGAAATCGAGTGATAACAGATCACCCGAGTGATTGAACTTCAAAACTTTGAATTAGTGTATTGATAATTTTGATACCTATTGTAAACATCCTGATTAACACCATAGCCTCTTATATTACTTTCAAATGATATTAATCAAACTTGTGTATGAGTTTCAAGTGTTTAATCTTTGGATTAGCTTAGAAATTTCAAAAAGCAAAATGTTGTCATAAGCATTAAATGCGAAGTAGCTGCAACCAACTTAAACGTTCTCTTTCATCAACGACTATATTTACTCTCTAACGGATAGATTTGAATGATCTCAATAGTCATTTAAGTCATTCTACCTATAAATACGAAAGCATTTAAGATGGAGCAACCAACCAACGATAAAACAACTCTATTGCATTAAGTGATCTGTTTTTCTATGATATTTTCTGATAACTCTAATATTCCTTTGTTCTTCAGTGTTCATCTATGAACTCTTTGAGAGAGAATTTGTAAACACATATATTACTCTTGTGAAGAGAATATCAAGGTAGTGAGACAATGAGTGAGGGTATCTGTTTACAAAGTGTAAGGAGGAGTGAGTGTCCTGTTGAAGAGCTTGCTTGTATTGTAGTGCCAAGAACCCATCTAATCTTGGAACTTTAGTGGAAATTTTAGAGGTATTTTGAGGACTGGACATGGCTCAAATGGTTAAGACCGAACCAGTATAAATCTCTTGTATACACTCCAGTGAAATTTCTCCAACTCTCTTTTCTTAGTTAAATTTATTAATTATAGCTTTTAAGCTTTTAATATCACCCAATTCATCTCCCTCCCCTCTTGGGTGAAACGCTAACACTAACAACTACAACTAGGTTAAATAAATAAGGGCTCAAAGATGATATCTAAAATAAGCCAATCCTTATATGAAAGCCCTCTGTCTCACCTCCAGGACTTTTACCCCTAGTTGTTATCCCTCATACTTATCCTGAATGACTTTTATATATACCACACGCATCCCTTTTTTTTCTTGGACTTTCCAAATTATATCTCTTAGCACACGGTCATACGCTTTTTCCAAGTTAATGAAAACCATATGCATATCTCTTCTTTTGCTCCAATACTTTTCCATTAGCCCTCTTAGTAAATAAATCACTTTTGTTGTGAACCTTCCAGGCATGAACCAAAATTATATCTCAAAAATACTAGTCTCCAATCTCAGTATGTGTTCAATCACCTTTAATTTTTCCCAAAGTATTTTTTTCTCCAATCATCAAGCATTTTCTTGGATCATAAAATCTCATTAAATAACTTAGAAAGCCACAACACAACCTCTTCACCCAAACATTTTCAAACTTCAATAAGAATACCATTAGGCCTAATAGTTTTACTATTTTTCATTTTCTTAAGAGCTTCATAAATCTCACCAACTTAGATCTTACTATAAAATGACAAATTGAGTTCGTCTGCTCGAGTTGTCAATTCCTCAGCATTAAACAATTTATAAAGTAGACTTCCCACCTATTCTTAATATCTCCATCAATAATCAAAACTTTTCCTTCTCTGTCCTTTATACATCTCACTTGATCTAGGTCTCTTGATTTTCTTTCCTTATTCTTTGTAATCTTGTAAATATTTGATTCTCTAGCATTTATCTCTAACTCCTTATAAAACTCCTCACACGCTTTAACATGAGCTTCACTCACTGCCATCTTAGTCTTCCTTTTATCCAAGGGATACCTTTCTCAATTTTCAACGTTATACATTAGTTGTTATAGATCTAACACAACCCTCCTCCTTTACCCGAGCTTGGAACTAGCTATAAAATAGAGGCAAAGTTGGTACAATGGTACATTCACATGAAAAAAATTAGTAACATAACTTATAAATAGGATCCAAAAATATCTTTCCTCTCCTTACAAATAAGAATAGAAGATCAGTATAAAAAAGTTTCTAGATTGTCTAGATTTGTAATAGCCTTAAAAATAAAACAAGATAATTATTTGAATTTCCTAGTTAATAATTAAATTATTAATTGTACATTTTTAACAAAAGTAAGTTAGTGTCTTAGTGGCATAGATGTTGTTGTATGTCTCTGAGTTTTTGGCCTGAAAATGTTAGAGAATCCTCTTTATAAGTATAGAAACTAATTAAAGAAGAGATTTTGTATAAATTGATGGGGGATTTTTTTGGAATTTATTAAGTGACTTACGAACTACGATCCAATAAAGTAAGGGTGAAGTGGTAATTTCCCTATCATAAGTCAAAAGAAGAAAAATTGATCTGGATCAAGTTCGAGGCCAAAATTTAAGTGAAGGGCCTGATTCATTATCATATGAGAGGATGAAAATTATCCCATTTAGTTTGATATAACGAAATTAAAGAAAAGATGGAGTTATTGCCTTAAAATAATATTTCCCATAACCTTTTTTTTTCCAAATATTCCCCATAACTTAAAAACACCACGTAACCCTCATTTTCCCATTCCTCATTTCGGTCACGCACTTTCAGAAACAAGCTGAGTGAAGAAAAAAATAAAAGAATCCAGAGATTTTGGAGGGGAAAAAGCCATCACTTTTCCCTTTAAGGGATCTCCTTTATTCTCCAGCGTTTAATCACTATGCATAGGTGTGAAAGTGCTTCGAGGTTTATGCTCCGTTCTTGTTCAATCTCTCTATTTTTTTCAATTTCTCCTTTCTCTGTTTTGATGGGCGTATATTTGAAAACTCTCTGTTGGTTTCTTGTGATTGCTGCTGCTTGTGTGTTGACATGGAAGGTTTATGATTAGTGAACGCCTCTCCTCTTTTCTGTTCTATGTGTATGTTTTGTGTGGGCGGTCTTCGAATTGATTTTTCCTATATGTCTCAGCTGTTAGTAATGAGAGCAAAAGGGAGATTGTGATTATAAATAAGCTTATGTTGATTTTAAGGAGTTCTATTTGGGTAGGTAAGCATTCATTAGTCATTTTGGTTGTTATATTATGTAGAAGGCAAGTTTAAGTTATGATATCCTATGATTAAGTTGATTAATAGTGAAGGACGAAGTTTGGGAAACATAGTAACATACAAGATGTGTCTTATGCATCAATGTTTGGAAAATTTGGGCAGAGATTTGAAGAATGAGATGTTGATAATATTTTTTAACATACTATATTTGTGTATTTTTCACTAACCCGTTGTTTTCTTGACTTAATTGCTAATGAGACACAAGGTATAGGTGATGAACACTTACATTATGAGATATACTGTAACACCCCAAATTTTATTCACTAATATGCGTTGTAATTATTTGTGGCATTTAATGAAATAGAAGGGTGAGTTTTGGAGAATTTGGTTATGTTGCTAGTGAAAATTTCCTTTGAGGCAGTGAGTTTGTCATGTGGTTTTGGATAATCAAATGATGTCCAAAAATTATGAGATTTTATAGGATGAAAGTAGACATCCTAAGCTTTAATTTGATAGGTAATATGTGATTTTTGAACTTGAGGATTGAGAGATATGATTTTTTCAAAGTTAGACCTTGATTCTAGAACCTATTCTGAAACAGGTAAGGTTTAACTAATTTCTGGGAATTTTGAGTTCCCAATTGGTCAAAGGCTATTTTTTCCTTGAAACTAGACTCACTAAGGGTTTCATAGCTATTGGAATCACTCCAATTGAATTTCTACAAATAAAATTATGATTTTTCAAAATTTGGTCCGAAAATCTGCCAAAATTGCCAACTAATGCGAATTTGGAACAAGAAATGTAATGGCAATGGTGTAAATTGTGGAATAAAATAAAAGCCCATATTTTCCCTTTATTGGTGGATATTTGATACCAAAATATTAAAGGAGAAGGACAATATTTACTTTGATACAGATTGTGCAAAATGCCATCATCTACGCCAAGGGATTAAATAATAACTGATTAAGTGAAAGCGCATGTTCAATTAAACATAAAATAATATAATATGTGTACATGTGGTTAGAGTAATAGAATTGAATCCCAAATTGGGTTTATGAAGGGGCTTGGGGCGTCTTTATGGACCAAGAGAAGAGGAAGGAAATCGGTTCAAAATCAATGGGAAGTTTATGACACAATTAGCTAAAGATAAGACCAAGTACAAAGCCCATGTCATAAACCATTAAATTATTATATTTTGAGAAAAGATGAAGATATATTTTAAAGCCCTTATCTTCATCTTTCCTCTTCATTTTCGTCATACACCACAAAATAGAGAGAGAGAGAGAGAGAGAGAGAGGAGAGCTTTGAGAGACTTAGAGAAAGAGAGCTAAAGGAGGCAAAATCAAAGGTAAGCATTGTGATTTCAAGAGCTCATCCTCCTATCTTGTGTAGTTCTTCTTCTAAGCTCTTGTTCTTCATGGAAATCATATGTAGCTAAGCAAAACATCAAGGGAAGAGAGGGAGGGAGGGAGGACGCCTAGAGAGAGAAAGAGGAGAATCAAGAGGTAACTTCAAGAATCTCATTCCCTTTAGTGTATTGATGTTGTTGTTGTGGTTCTTGACTTCATTTGTGATTTGGTTGGTGCTTTTGTAAGTTTGAGATGTTGAAACCCTAAGGGGTTATGCTGCCCAAATTTCCTCAAATCATGTCTAATAAGTGTTTAAATGGTTTAACAAGTGGTTAGGAGTGAAAAGAAGCAAGCTTTGGGTGTTGAAACTCAAAATCACAATTTTCTCCTTTCCTTGGGCAAAGTTACGGCCAGTGCTAGAAATAGGGGTAGGAGCTGGAATTTCACTCATCTAATGGTTCCATTGTGCTCAGGAGGGAAAATTGTGTAGGGTTGATGTTGATCATGTTGTGAGAAAAGCCTTAGAAAATGAAATTATGGAAATAGCCTTAAAACCCTAAGTAGGGGTTGAGGCAAAACTGTCATTTGGCAGTGAATTTGGTAATTTTGAGATCAAAAATAGATTCCTTATGTGAAATTATGTAGGAATCAGGTCATAATTTTTGGAAAATTACAGTTGGACTGGGTACAAAGGGGATTAGACCAGGTCCCTAGAGGTATTTTGATCATTTCGTAGTTTTAAGTTAAGATAACCAACAGAATGAGTTTAAAAATGTTTACAGTAGTACATGAATGGGTATCAACATATTTCTTGTACATTTAGAATTTTAGGACTCAATTGATAGCTCAAGCTGTCAGAACAAAATTCAAGGAACGGGTTACCAACAAAAAAGGGTTTAAGGTAATAACTATATCTTTCATACACTATGCCAATATTTATATGTTTGTGTATGTCATCTTCTGTAATATAACTAATGAACTTGGTTTTGTCGAGGAGGGCAATTAGTGTAAGGAGGCACGATTACCTGGTTGTTGAGTAAGAACCCAATTGAGGTGTACGGGTAGTGGGGGATTGAGCCCCTAACTCATGTATACATGCTGTGGTATTGTTATTAATTTGTTGCATAACATGGAGCATGACATATTTAATTTTTCGCATTTTCTATGATAGATTGTATGTTACTATTGAGATTCGTTTGAATCTCACCCTTTTCCATAAATGAATAAAGTTTGCAGCAGCAAATGGTAAAATCGTAATTACTGGTGATTAAAGGTTTAGGTCAAGATCAAGAGAGGACGTTGGTTATTTGAAGACCTTTTATTATTTTTAAGGATGGTAATTTATTGTACAATAGTCTGTATGGAAATTCTTGTATATAATCAAGTACATTGTATCATTAATATCAGTATATCTAAGCTTTCCCTGTGTGCTCGTTAAACCGCGCATTACAACTCTAATTAAGGTTAATGGTAAGCTATACAGGACAAGAGTGTGATTGATTCAAGCCACAAAGTCTTGAAAATCTTGATCCATCCCATATTACATGGCTAATCAATGTGGGAAGTACTACTCGATTATATAGAATCGAGACCAAGGAGCTCAGAAACTCTCACATTAAAGAGTCTAGGACTTATCACAATGTTGAATTTCAGAGCTCTTAACTTGGTTCCACCTACTCAATACAAAAACAAGAGAGGAACCTTCAATCAGAGCAATAATGGGTTTTCAAAAAAAAATAACTTCATAAAAGCAATTTTTAATGTCACCTTAGATGCTTTTTCGCGTCTTGGTACAACTAAACTAATTTATTCCTCACATCCCTATTGATCTTTTCAAAGTCACTTATAGAGATATGGATGAGAATGTGATAAATATGAAGGAAGAGAGTTAGGATCCCAAGATAAGGGTTGTTCATGATTCGATCTAAGGCTACAAGTATTATCATGAAAATCACAATGAGCCCTCGCAAAATTATTCTTTAAATACTCCAATGTTAAGGCATGGGGACATGTCTCTCTCAAGTGATAATCTCCACAATAATTACAACAAGTGTAATAGTCATAATAAGAATTGTGATGATCATTTTCATGCTTAAATCCACCACTTGCCCCATTAGTCCACCAAGGATAATCCATAAACAAAGTTTAAAATAATAATTAAAAAAACAAACAAACACAAGAACAACAAAACTCAAGCTTAAGCTAATAATGCTCTAATCAAAATCAACCAAAGACGATTTTGAGACACAAATCCCCAACAACGGCGCCAAAAACTTGTTCGCTGCCGCAAGTGCACGGATCGCGTCAAGTAATAAAGTGATAAGTAAAGTATCGTTCCCATGAGGATTTGATTCCAAAACCCGGTCAAGTATCAATTATCACATTTTCGCCTAATTTGAGTTACACAATTATCAATGGTGGAGAGAACCAAATTTTGAAATTAAAAAGAAAATAAAAACAAGTGATTCATGGACTTCAAGGATAAAATGGGAGTTAGGATTATTTTTCCCCTTGTATTTCAAAAATACTCAATCGAATCCCCACAATATATACTTTTTAATGAAATATTATGCTAGCCAAGGATACTAAATTACCTATAAGTGCTCTCTCAAGTCTCCAAATAGGTGTTTAGTTTAATTAATTCATTAATCTCTTAATTAATTAATTAAACCCCATTTTCATTGCAAATCCTATATGGCTATATGAGATCAATAAGTGTATCTCTACCTCATGAACAAAACTATCCATTCAACTCGCAAATTTGTCCCATGGAACTCTGTTTTGGGCAGTTTATTTGTGTGGACATTTTGAATGACCAAATGATTTCATAAAATTTTGAAACTTTCCAGTCTTAAAGTTCACATCTCAAGCTTCAAAATGGACATATATTTTGTGTCATTTCGTTTAGTATTATGTGACTTATGGTTGTCCAAAGTTTGGGATTGAAACAGAACTCTGTTTTGGGGTAATGATGCGTTTTGTGTAATTCTAGGATTTGTATGGTGATTTCTAGTAATGGTTCATATTTTTCCTATGAAGAGGACTACAATAGATTTCAATGGGCTTTAGGATCACCTCATTTCGATTTTTCTATAATTAGTTATGAATTTCCGAAGTTGCCTTGGCTGCAGCACAAAAGTTTCTGTGTGCGTTTTGGCCGCAGCCAGAAATTCTTAGCTGCAACCAGAAACCTTCTGTGCATGTTTTGGCCACATCCAGAGGATTCTTGGCTGCAGCCAACCCCCATTTTCAGCATTTTGGGATTTTTAAAGGTGATTTCCAACCTAGTGATTCCCAATCCTTTAGGCTTTCATTGACCTTATTATAGCCACCTAAAGGGTGTGAATGATAACCAACTTTAAGTGTTATGAAAATGAGAATTTGGAAAAGAGAATGATCATATATCCTTGATTTGGTTATAGGGTGGGGTATTCGCCCTGATCATGGTTTGATATTCGCTCGGATCGTGAGTAGCCGATGCTGGAGCATACGTGGAAAGAAAAAGTGTAGGGAACTTATCTCTCCTACATGTATTGATATTTGTGTTTGTGTATTGATGCATGTTATTACTTTGCTTGATTATGTGAAACATATATGAATGATTGAAGCTCTGTTTCTATTTATGCTATGGCCATGAGTATATTGTTGAAATATTGAGCATGCGGATATATCATTATGTGAACACAAGTTATTGTGATGCAAGCATGTCATGCATTAAACACTTATCTTGCATGCATATTGGTATCTGTTTCCTACTGGGATTCTCTAGAATCTCACCCTCCCCTACCAACATTTTAGACAAGACAAGTGGCTCGAGGAAGGAGCAAGCTACTAGGGGCGGCGAGAATCCCATATGGGCATTTGGATTTGGTAGTTGGTTATTGTTATATGCTGGGATAATTGTATATGTTCGGATGATAGATTAAAATGTATAATTGGATATTGGATGTATATGTGCTTGGATATCTATTGGGTTATGTATTGGAGATGGATTTGTGTAATCCCCGTTGAGGAATTGTAAAGGGCGTATTGCCCTATGAATCTTTAGTGAAGGTATGAATTCGGGTTTGTCGGTATTATTATTGTGCACTCTGATATTTATATAAATGTGATTTATCTTCACGAAGTAATTGTATTCGAAATATGAATGTGAGACCAAGTTAAAGTTTTTGATAAATGTATTTGTGAAAATCCTATCTTAAGGATGGGAACGTAAATGAATTTTGATTATTATTAGTCTCTATTTCATTTTTTTAATCACGTGTTTCGGATATAATTACGGAGGGGGTTACAGTAGGTCGTGTAGATGAGCCCTTCAATGCTTGTTGGTGGAGGGAGTTCAACTTTCGGTTTGTTTATAGATGATGAGCTAGCAATTCTCTTGTGTTTGTCTATAAGTTTGGTGAAGATGTTAGGTATGAGAAGTTGAAATGGAAATAGAGTTAGTTTTCAATGTTTATATATAGAGTGTTTCGGGGATTATCGAGCCGTCATGTCGTTTATAAATGGTACCATTTTGTTTTTAATAACCGTTATTAATTTGTCTAAGACTAATCATTTGTAAGTATTACTAATTGTTGTTCTTTTATGATGGTCGTTAAGCATGAATAGTATAAGAACCACCATTCACGTTTTTTTCTTTTTCTTTTCGATTATTTATTTTATTTCATGATGGTATTTTTCTAAGAACCGTTGGATATATTCTTTTCTCTACAAAATATTTAAAAAGATAAAATGATAAAACGAAACAAAGAAAAGAATAGTGGTAAGGAGCCTCATGAACCGATGAGATCACCAAGCTACTCGTCACCAGAGGATTGACTAGGATCATTGTAGGATCATAGCCAATCCCACACTTATCAAGTATGAGATTGGCCTTTCGGTTTATACTGGAGAGGTATCCAGAAAGTCTGTTAGAATCAATAGGCACAGCAGAAGAATTTTAAAAATTTTCACCGATCCTAATCGATGATCTATCAACGGCGTTTAAACCAAGTTGGAAGGATTCATACCTTTTTGATGATTTAGAGCTTTCACTATTTCTAGGAGCCAACATGCCAGGTCCACTCCCTCTACCGATATCCATACGAATGCTGTCCAACCGAGACTGCGTGCTAGCGCCTCTAATGTCTCCTAGGGTTTCACTTGCGGCTCTCAATTCTCATGTGCGTATGAATATATCTGCTCTATCAAGTTTATAACCTATGAGGGCTATTTTCAAATTTCAAAATTAATCATCATTAATTTCGAAATTAATTAACAATTAATTATCTTGATGAGCTAATTAAATAAATTCAGTTTAAATTAAATCTGTCCAACAGTTTTAATTTAACCTGTTTATTTAATCCAAATAAAAAGCCATTAGATTTAATTTATCTTCATAAATTAAATCTGAGATACTATATCTCTATCATGTTAGTTATTAAATTTAATATATCTTAATAAATTAAATTTAAAACTAACACAATATAATAATATTATATAATATATATACATATATATATATAAGATATATATTTCAAAAATATATATATCTATATAATATTATTAAATATAATAATATCATATAATATATATACATATATAAATATATATAAGATATATATTTCGAAAATATATATATCTATATAATATTATTAATGAATTTTATATTATATATATATAAATATAAAATTCGTCCACCCTAAATTAAACATTATCTCGTGTTGGGCCATTCTTGTGTGCGACCCTGTAGGCCTATATGAAGTTAACAGTGGGCCAATAACTATACTAACCCAAAAGTCGCAAGCGGCCTCTAGCAAGACATTACGACTACCCAATTCATATGAGGATCGTTATCACGATGCAACCTGTCATACAACCATGTCACGTCCCTTTTGTCACACGATATATCGATCAAGGATAAGGCATGGATAATGTCATCCTCTTGTTCCTAACCATTACTTTCTCGATTCCTGAGAAGCCTGATAACAGAGACAGAAACTCCTTTCATCATAGTATGGCCATACATTTCACAAACTCACTCATCGAGGGGCCCAGTAATATCTCTCTACTAATGTGAGGGACAAATTTCATCTTGATCATTCATATTCCTCTGCAAGAAAAACCACCAAGCCCGATCGTAGCCTTTATCATCACCCAGTCAAAAGTGACTTTTTATTAGTTCAAAGCTTAGCAACTCTCATATAGGAATCCATGATGACCTCAGGTCTAAGGGCATTGTGACGTGGTTATACATGAGAAAAGCTTATGACTTGATCCATGTAGTTTTCTCATAGTGGGTCGGTCCAGCACCTTGTACTCTTACAAGTGCCTAAGACTTTGATTTGTATCTTCATATCTTATCAAAGTCATACTGGTCTTGTTTCATCTCTGCTCCCGCATAGATGACCGACCAGGGACATTTTAGGACAATCTTTATGAATTATCCAAGGATACAATTATCACAGTTAACATGCAAATAATATGATAACAGAATGGAGAAATTTCATTAAAATAATAATATTCAAAGTATAATGATTGGCCCTTAGGGCACAATTTCCAACAAAGTCTCCTCACGGCATGGTCAGTATGTTATGCATGCCCAACATTGGCTCCAGTTGAAGAAGCATAGGATGAGGAGGCAGTGGCAGAGGTAGAGGTAAATGCTGGGGAGGAAAAGCAAGAGGTAGAGGTTGAGGAGGAGGTACAGGATGACATTCAAAGTTTTTTGGCATTTCTTCCGCATAGTGTTTCATCTTGGCGATTGAGCTAGAGAACAAAAAGGAGCACAATGAAGAAAATGTAGAAAAACATATGAAAATGTGGAGTTTAAATAATACACATCTAGAAAGGGACGTGAAAAAACCATTATTACACACGTTGGAAGTTGAACAGGTAAGGGATAATGAAAGTGTACATGGTTTATTCTTATAATGACAATCATTAGATGATAAGGAGGAGGTACCCATAGTTAGCACAGGGAAGAGGAAATGTTTCAAAAGCTTTAATTAACATTTATTAAGCTAGAACCATTATGTATGTTGGCAAGAATAGTTTACGGTTCTTAATTAATAACCATGAATTATTAACTTCTTGTTTTTTTAAAACTTTATCTCCCTTTGATCCGATGATGAGAATTAGGATGAGGAAGAGGATGGCAAGCAAGAAAATAATGATGATGTTCAATTATCACTACCACTACCATCCTTATCCTCCTAATCATACTCTTCATCCTCCTCTTCGTCTTCCTCATCCTCATGCTATTCGGAGGAGGAGGGAGATGAAGGGTCTAATTGCAAATTATATTTAATTTCATTGTGATGAAGTATTGGGTTCAACTTCTTATTTAGCGAATTGGTGTATGTCGTGAGACGACTTTGTGTTGTGGTCAAGGCTTGCCAACATCTGCATCAAAACCTCCATTTTAGGAAGAGGCGGAAGAGGAAGAGGTGGTGGTAGTAGAGGAGGAGGGGGTAGTGGCGGTGGTTGAGCTCCCTGGGAACTTAACGTGATGAAGGAGAATGAGGAGGCCGATAAAAAAAATTAATAATTAAAATAACAAGGAATCTTGTGAGTTTAAATAGAGGTCTAACTAATTACGAAAGATTATAAGTTATGACTTTTGAAGATCTAGTGTAATATCCCAAATTTCGATTAAGGGCTAATGATAATTATTGAGGATAATTATCGAATTAAGGTGGAATAATTATTGGTTTTAGTGGCCATATTAATTAATATGCCATGATTAGTGAAAATTGAAAGAAGGAAATTGTTGGGCAATTAGTTAGTGATTAATATATAAATTAATTACTAGCTAAGAGAAAATGAGATGGGGGATTAAAATGGTTAATGGAGTGATTAAATGGCTAATTGGTGACTTATTTTTGGTGAGCCAATAGCAAATTGACATGTGGCAAAAGTGTGTGTGAAGAGAGATGTATGTGGAAAAGTCAAATGGGGTTATTTTGGTGATTTTCTCTCTCTTCCTCTCCTCTCTTTTCGCTGAAGCATGGAGGGAGTATCATTATGTTCACTTTCTCACTCCATCTCTCCTTCTCTCATTCTCTCTCTTATTCGGTCATGGTGGAAGGAAAAAGGGAAAGGAAAAGCTTGAGAAAAGGTAAGGAAAATGGCTTCTTTTGCTCAAATCCTTTTCATAAATATTGTTCCTTAGAATGAGAGCTTCAATTTGATGGTTGTAGCTTCTCCATTGGTGGTGATTTGAAGAATCACGAAAATCTAAAGTGTAGAGAATCAAGAAGTGTTCTTGAGAAGGTTGTTAAGGTATGTGAACCCAATCTTTCTATCTATGTTTCATGCCAAATGATTAAGTTTGGAATTTCTGGAATTATTGCCCTAATTTCGAAAATATGGGTCAATGGGTAGTTTGGCATGTTATGGTTATAGGAATGGTATATTGGTATGAGTTTTGAATAGATAGAATGGATTTGGGATGGAAATGTGTAAGGTTAATGATTTTGGAAAATGGATGATTATATTGCCCTAGACCAAAGCATGTTAATGGAATGAGATTTTGGTAGTTCTGTTGATCCCATTGAATTCAATGAGTGATTTTATGTGGGAGTAGCTTTGGTAGAGGTTTTGGGTCCATTTGGATCAATTGGGCAAATGGTAGAAGATGTGGTATGTTTTGCTGCGTTTTCTGGAATCTGATAGATTCACTCGAGCAGACATGGGTGTGCTCGATTGATGGAGGAACATTGCTCGAGTGAGGGAGATCCTGCTCGAGTAATATGTGAGTTTTCCCTTGTTTTGCTTCGAGTGCACCTGGGTTTTATGAATAATGCTCGAGTGCATTGCCTTGTGCTCGAGTGAGCTGGGGTCTGCTCGAGTGATGGGTGTATTTGACACCAGGGGACTTGCTTCTCGGGTTGTCACTCGCGGGTAAGGTGCACTAGTGTGCCTTCTCACTCGCGGGAATGGGGTATGTGCTTGAGTGCATATGGCTGTGCTCGAGTGATCCTGAGCCTTGAGAGCTTGTGTGCTTTCGGGTTCTCACTTCCTGGACTTCTCTCTCTGATGCTCGAGTGAGATATTGGTCTTGTGCTCGAGTGAGGTCCAGCGTGATCGAGTGAGCCTGTTTCTGAAGACTTGTTGTGCTCTCGGGCAAGCACTTTCTGTTCTCACTCTCTTGTGCTCGAGTGCTGTCCGTACCAATGCTCGAGTGAGAGCATTTGTGCTCGAGTGATGTCCGTACTTGTGCTCGAGTGAGGCCATCCCTGCTCGAGTGAAGCAGTGAAAAATAGCATGATTGAGTATTCAAAAGGGGATATTTGGGGATAGTCTTCCAACCGTTTAGAGCTATCGATTGAGGTGTTTGAGGGTACTTAAAGAGCAATAATGATAACCAACTTGAGTGTCTAAAAGTTAAGGAATTGGAACAGGGATTAACCCCTATGTCCTTGTTTGGTTATAGGGTTAAGGATCACCCTGATCGTGAGCAGCCGGAGCTGGAGCTTACGTGGAAAGAGTGTAGGGAACTTATCTCTCCTGCATGTATTGATAATTGTATTTGTGTATTAATGCATGTTATTGCTTTGCGTGATTATGTGAGACATATATGAATGATTGTAGCTCTGTTTCTAGTTATGCTATGGCCATGAGTATGTTTTGAAACATTGAGCATGCGGATATATCATTATGTGAACATGAGCTATTGTGATGCAAGCATGTCAGGCATTAAATACTTATCTTGCATGCATATTGGTATCTGTTTCCTACTGAGATTCGCCAGAATCTCACCCTCTCCTATCAACATTTTAGACAGGGAAGGAAGATTGAGGACGAAGCAAGCATCCAAGGACGAAGAGGACTCGTTTTGGGTGAGAGCTTAGTAGTTGGTTATCAATGCGTAATTGGGAATATGTATTTGTACATTCGGATTAGCATTTGTCTATGTCTTCGAGTAAGTTGTGTAATCCCTATTGGTGGAGTAGTATGGGCTAAAGTGCCCTATGTTTATTAAGCGAAGATATGATTCCGGGATTGCCGGGAATTTATATTGCGTACTCTGATAATTGTATAATGTGATTTATCTTTGCATAGTAATGATATTCGGAGTGTGGATGTGAGACCGTGTTTAAATGATTTTCGAAACGTATTTGTGAAAACCCTGTCGGGTTGATGGATTCAAAAATGTTGTTTTGATTTAATGGTCTCTATTTCACTTTAATCTCGTAATCCGGATATTAATTACGGCGGGGGGTTACATCTAGCGGATTACGAAGAGTTGTGAGTTATGGCTTAGGTAGTGGCGAGTGTTATGAGTGTAAATGATCAATTAAATAGTGCAAGTGTACACTGTCATAATCAAGTAATACAGAAGCGAGTAGACTATCGTTTCCACGAGAATTGATTACTAAGTACCAAAATGGGTAATTTTAATTCGATTTAGTCGATTGATTAATTGGTGATTGAGAGTACCAAATAAAATATTATTAAATATGAGTACAAATGATATGAAAGCAACTATGAGAAAAAGCCCTAGGGGTCAGATTTCACTTAGCTAATTTTGGATTGAATCATTTATCTATTCTATCCCAATTTATTCCACATGATTGATAGTCAAGTTTCCCTCCTTTAATTACTAGCCTTTTCCAAGATCAAGCAATCCTATAATTAATTGCTAATCCAATATATTCCTATATGAATTTAAGCAATTAATTGTGCATTAAGATTTTTGAAAATCATTAAGACTACACAACTCATATGAATATATTCATGTTTTATATGCAAGTTGTGATTTTAATTATAGGATCTACACGCATGCATCTAAGATAGCCAATCAAGTGAAAGCATTAAGAACAATAATTAAAACTCAATCATGAAGGATAAAATAAAACTAGATTTAATAAGTTAATATTCAATCCGTCATTAGTAAGCTATATCATCACCCTAGGAAAATAGAAATTTAGATCATGATGAAATTAAAAAAAAAATAAAAATAAATTAACATTATATAAAACTAGAATGAAATCTTCATAAATACTGCATAAAACTTGAATATTAAATTCTCAAACATAAATATACAACCAAAAAATGCATGAAAAATAGAGAAATCTAGTCGTCCCTTTAGGAGGTAAAACCTTCCATGTAGGTGGCATGCAAAAAGTAATACAATCCTAAGCTTTCCAAAATGAAGGCATGCAAAAAGTAATAAAATGCATAAAATTATATCTAAAATATGAAATAAAGTATTTAGAATTCTCAGACAAAGGATTGAAAATTGTTAGAGAAATATCTCCATGCCCCCCGTCTCTGTGCCTTATGCTCATATTTATAGGCAGTGAGTGAACAGTTGCATGTTTTTTTCCATGATGCTACAATGCCTTGTCATTTTCTTCTCTGAGTGAACAATATCCTATCAGCAGACTTACGCATTTTTCCATGACTGCTACAATGTTTTGTCGCTTGCTACAGTCTTCCATCCGCTACAAACACCTCCGTCTGCTACAGTAACGGTCTGCTACAGTGATTCCGTCATTAATAGTAAACATTGAACAGTAACAACCGTATCAATTTTCCTAGCTGCACCTTTGTCTTGTTTCAATCTTGTGGGTTGTTTTTAGGTATCCTTTTTTCTCTTTTCTCCTTAATATGGTGTAGTGGCTATCCAAAGAAAAGCAAGGAAATATTTATCAATTACACCCAAATTAATTACATTAAGCCCAAATATTGTCTACAAAATCATCATATAAGGAAAAATAAATATGCAAATATTTTACATATCAGCGGGGTGTTAGATGACAGTTGTTTCTGAATACCGTTATGATTTATCTTCACTGATATAAAGGTTGGAAGACGAATAATTTGTAAGCGTTACATAACAGTTGTTTTAAAAGAACCATCACTTTTGTCACTAAATAAATGACAGTTATTAACTACAACCATTATTTTTGTGTTTTTGCGAAATTTGTCTCACAAAACATGACGGTGTGCATAATTAACTATTACTTTTAAGCGTTATATATCTTTACGCGACCTCCGCCTCAACATACATGATATTTATTAGCTGTAATTGTTATATATTAGGCATTATAAATGCACAAATATATAGTAGTGTTTGTTAAACTTTGAGACTTTATTTAATTTGGAACAAATTGCAAAAATCATTTTAACCTCACTTTTAATGGTAAAAAAAATAACCTCACATTTAGACAAAATAGTTTTTTTCCCTCCCGTATAAGACCAAAACACATTACTTTTATAAAAACAAATAAATATAAGCTTTTAAAACTAGAATTCATTTAACACTAATTCCTAATTAACTCACTTCATTAATGAATGACATTTTCATAAGTATTTTTTGTCGTCAACATTTCTTTTTAATAATATTTTAATATATATATATATAGAGAGAGAGAGAGAGAGAGAGAGAGAGAGAGAGAGAGAGAGAGAGAGAGAGAGAGAGAGAGAGAGAGAGAGAGAATGTTGTGAATGTGACGGAGGATCCCAAACGTGCAACGCAGCAAGGGAGGTGAAGTCGAGTCAAACCTCAAAGCTAAAGTTAGTGGGACCCAAACATGAGGGATGTGAAAGCACGAAAAGGTGACACTTGTCTTTTTCTCGTGCATGTCTCCCAAATATTCATTATTCAATTAGTGAGAAATACCCCATCTTGCCTTTTTTTGGGTAATAAGCAACCATCACACGAACCACGTAAAACAAAATTTATGTGAAAATTAATTAAAAATAATAATATATAAGAAAAGTATTTTTTCAAGTCCAAACTATAAGGCCCCTTTTAAAATGCTTTTATGATATAAAATATAAGATCCTATATATGCAGAAAGCCAATGACATTAAATTCTATTCACAAGTACTCATATTAATTGTAATGTATAGGGAGTTGTGTAAGAAAGAAATTAAAGATAATTAAGATAAGTTGATTTTAATTGGAGGATAATTTGAGAAAGTAGTGATGATTTTTTATCATTTCAATGATATAAACTACTTTTATTTATTTTTCTTAACCCTTGTGAAGTACTCCTTCTCCTTCTGGTTCTTTTTATAAACAATTTTTATTTTTATTGTAAAAAATGAATTGACAATTAAGATTATTTTAAAATAATAAATGTATCAAAAATATCATGTTTCTTTTAAATATATCCTTATTTATGAAAAAAAGTATAGGAGAGAGAATGAGTAACAAATATGAGAGAGTATGAGTATAAAATTTAATAGAGAATCTATAATCAGTAAATGAAAGAGAATTAGTGGTGAGTGGGGGATAATTAATATAAAAATATTAATTTAATAGAAGTAGAAAAAGAAAAAGTAGTTTAAATTTTGAAACACAAGGAGAAAATTACTTATAAAAAAAATAACCCCAGAAAAAAGAAAATCGCTAATAAAAAAGACTTGAGCGAGTAATTAAAAAACTCTTACGTACAATATGGACAAGAGGAAGTAATTTTGTTGTCAAACATATATTCCATTATTTATGAAGATGATGAGTGTAAGAGAATGAGTGGGGAAAAAGATAAGAAAGGATGAGTGATAAAAAGCAAGGTATTAAATTTGGATCGGGTACTGAACCGATTGGAGTATTAGATTAAGAGTAAGTGGGTAAGATTGGGGCTAAACCAGTGAAAAATTGAAGATTTTAGACTTATAAATATGAAATTATAAAGAAAATTTAAAAAAAAAAATTAATAGGAATCCGGACAGAACCGGTCTACTGGCCGGTTCACCAATTTCTAGGACAGACCGATCTGTCCGGTCCGGGTTCATTAACCCTGATAAAAAGAGATGAGAGAGACATATAATTAATTGAGGGTAAAAATAAGAAAATGCATTAAATATTTAGATAAAGCCAAATTGTTGCTTACCTGCTCTCTCCTATCCACAATATAAGTCCCGCTTATATAACAATGACTTAGTCCATAATATAAGTCGTTTTGAGAGCAACCGATGCTAATTTGTCAATTTTGCCCAATTATTTAATGTTTAAACATGACAAATTACATTTCTCTCTCTCCTTCAAAACTTCAATTAATATGGTTAAAGTTGGAAATTTTTTTGAATTTAATGCAAATTTAATGAGTTAGTTACCATTTCTGGATTCTGATAAATTAATTGAAATGACTTATATTGTGAATCAAAAGAAGTATGTATAGAGCCAATCATATGTGAGAGAATATTGCTTATAAATTAGGATAGGAGAGAGAACTTTTATACTCTATGAATGCCACATTATTTAAACTCTGTCTATTTAAAATTTAGCTCGGTATATTTTAATTATAATTGGCTGATTGCATCTGAAAAAAATTCCATTTTATCTTATTTTCATGAAAAATAAAATTTTGACTCATTTGAAAATAGTTTTCATTTTATTTCATTTTCAAGAAAAAAACCTCTTAATTTGGTTTAGGTGAATTTTTGTTTTTTCCTAAACTAAGAGGCTTATATTTCTTGAAAATAAATAAAATGAGAATTTTTCAAACAATTCAACAACCAACTAGAATTAAAATATACTAAGTTATTATATCTTAATTAAAAAAGTACAAACCATGTGGCGTAGGCAAGTATTTCTCTTATAAGCTCCACCGCCAACTCATCAAAAGCTATCCCCTTGAACTACCTTCATGCAACTTATATTCCACTTCTGGACGTGGCTTGCTTATTGAATGAAATATGAAAATGAGTTATATTTTTTACAGGTTCTAAATATAACTTCAACAACAGAATTTATCAATTTATCAACATAGAATCAGGATAAATAATTTGAAAGAAAAATATTATATCACGTGATATATATATATTTTTTTGTGTATGCATTGTACTCCGGATCAAAATTTAAAGAAGGGAGAATCCCTGAAAAATAACCTGAAAATTAGAAAATGATAAATTAGTCATTTTTTTAAAAAAAAGTTGGAAATTACTTATCACGTTTTAACATTTTTTAATTAAATCTTAATAAAAAAAACCTCATTTATCATTTATTATATTTCAAGTTCTTTTTTAGGGATTCTCCCTTTAAAAAATAACAGGTTGGGCTAGTGCAACAAAAAAAAAAAAAAGGCAGATTGGCCACTTTTACGGGGTTTGGTTTTGTCTAAACATATATTAAAAAAATACAATTTAAGCCTCCCGTCAAAAACATTTTTTAATCGTGATTTATAATATATGAGGTAAGTATGTGAAAGGAATTGTGTCTCAATTAATATGAATAAGTTCTTTTGGGGGTCCCAAAAATAATCCCAAACAAGCACTGATCAACCAGTTAACTAGTCTAATCAGGAGCTTAGAGTTCAGATAATTTAATTAGGTTAGATTTTTTTTTTTTTTTACTTCATTGAGTTTCATAGGACATTTTGAATTTTTTTTAAAAAAAAAAATTGTCGATCTGTTTGTACGTTTTTTTGGCATTAGTCAGATTCATGCACAATTCATGAATAATTGTCTCATCTACTTATAAATTATTGTTTTTTTTTATTAAATAGTATTCTTTTCAGAACTATATATTACTTGTTTGTATCATTTAATTATATTATAATATTTTAATTATGTTTGTGGTGATTTTAGTTTAACCACACTTGGATTACTATTATTAAACTAGGGATGGAAATAGACCAGGCCCCTAACAGGGACCTACGGCCTAACCTACATAAAGACTAGCCTAACATATTTAGTAAATATGTTAGGCTCAAACTCAGGCCTATTTTCATAAGACTTAGCCTACAAGCCTATATATCTGGCCTATTTAACTTTTTTAATTTATATTATAATATACGAATATATAATGTCATAAAAATAATTGTATGAATTATTTATAAATTTATCAATTTAACCTTAATTCTAAGCTTCATATTTCATCGTTATTACTCTCAACCCTTACTTTCATATAAATCATTAACCCCCACCTCTCTTCTCTCTTATCGCTATAAATGGCAATGCTAATTCACTTCCTCTCCCTTGATTTGCGCCATCCACTAAAACATAATAATTTATATGAGTTTATTTTAGTACCAAATGAAATATTATAATCTTAGTAGGATGAGTTTGTCCCAATTTATGTGGGAACAATAAAAGAAATAAAATCTAATTTTACATATTACTTGCTATACTTGGTCAATTTTAGAAAATATATCTCATTAATCAGTAAACATTAGTTTTCTTATTCCTATTTGCTCGAATAATTGTTGTCACTAGAAATTCTTTTTTTTTTTTTTTTCCATTTCCTTACTAAGCATTTATATTACAACAAGAATGAATGTTAAGCTTTTAAGACATAATACAATATTTTAAATAAGCGTGAATGCGGTTATATATGAATTTAGATGCATATGTTTTAAAGACTTATATTTTAAGTAAGCTTTTAAATAGGTTTCAGGCCTTCTCAAGTCTTTTAAAAGTTCAGACTCATGCTTAAAAAAAACCTACATACAGGCTCAGGCCCAAACTCAAACTTTAAATTTCTATTGTAGATCTAGACCTATTTAAATAAAACCTAACCTAACTTATTTTTACCTCTATATTGAACCATTATTTCGATTGGTTCAAACATCTTTCTACATCTAAAATATACTACAAAGAAACAAATCAGTGTTTGGAAGTTGAGGATTGGATAAGGACTGAAGAAAACAATATTTTTTATACACTCAAGGTTATTATTATTATTATTATTAAACCAAAAGCTAAAATTAGGTCCAAGTGTAATGCCATTTATGGCATAGACATCCTCATCAGTCATCACTGTCACCTTCTCATTCTTCCATCTGTGTGGTCTGCTATTACTTTTAGGAGCCAAAATCGGGAAACAAATACAACAAAGAGTCGAATCTCTTTAGTCCAAACCCAACCGAACGATTAAAACTATCAAAAATCTGATTTTTTTTTTTTTTTTGGAAAAAAAAACCAGAGTGACGAAAAGGATTAAAATCAAGAGAAAAATAATAATGATCATAATAGTAATAAAGAAAAAGAGGTGAGAAAAATATTTGCACAAAAACAAAGAAGGAAAAGGCAGTCATTGGTTCAAACGACCCTTTTACTTTCCCCGGCAATCAAACAGCACCATTTTTCTTTCCTTTCAAAATCTGTGCAGAAACGGAACAAAGCATGAACATACACACAGACCCAAATAAGGAAGAGGCAGAGAAATCAGGGATTTTAATTCTTAATCTATTGTTTTAGATTTTGATTCCTTACATTGTGTTTTTGTTTCTCCCCTTTCTGGGTTTGCTTTTTTATATGGTATTTGAAGCTCTGCTTTTTTTTATTGTTGTTCATCGATAGAGAGATTGATATTCTCATTTGGGTATCGAAAAATAAAGGCAAAGTAGGCATGGGAATGTGAGGGACAATCGAAGAAAGTTGAGTTTTCTGAAAGAATGAGCAAAGAGTTAAATGGCATTTTGAAATCTTGGGAAGCAGCGGTTCGCCAATCGGTTGGTCACAAGAAGGCAAACGGCCTCTTCACGCCAATGTCTGTAGCCCATGTCGACGATGACGAGGAGGAGCTCGAGCCAGGACAGGCTCACCATGTCGAGAAATTTCTCTCCAATGGCGATTCCTACAATGGCCAATGGCTCGATAATTTCCCTCATGGCAATGGAAAGTACATTTGGGCAGATGGGTGTGTGTACGTTGGCGAATGGCGAAAAGGTAAGAAAATGGGAAAAGGAACGTTTACTTGGCCAAGCGGTGCTACCTATGAAGGCGAATTCAAGAATGAGTATGTTGATGGTAATGGTAGCTACACAGGCTTCTCTGGGGATACCTATAAGGGTTCATGGATGAGGAATATGAAACATGGTCAAGGGATTGAGACTTATCCTTGTGGGGATTACTATGAAGGTGAGTGGGTCAGAGGATTAAAAGATGGGCAAGGGAAGTATCATTGGGTTAATGGGGATCATTATTCTGGGGAATGGAAAGATGGTATGATTCATGGGAATGGTGAAATGGTTTGGAGCAATGGAAATAGTTTTGAAGGGTGTTGGGAAAATGGGATTCCCAAAGGATATGGTACATTCAAGTGGGATAATGGGGATATGTATGTTGGTTTTTGGAGTAGTGATCCTAGTGAAAGGGATGTGAGTTATGACCCATCTGGTGCTTCTGATGAGAATCAGGAATGGGATCCTCAAGAGCTGTATTCAGTGCATTTGAAGAGTTGCAAAATGAGTCCATGTGAGAGGCTTTTGATTTATCCTTCACAGAAGAAGATAAACATCTCCGAGGCAGAAGGAGAGGTCATGCAGAAGCAATCAGTCCATGGAAGGCTGAGTAATCACAGTGTAGAGGACACGGGAAGTCCTCATCATGGGGTTTCTATTCCAAGGGCACACAAACCTCTACCTTTGAGATTGAAGGCTCCAAAGAGACAAGGGGTGACAATCTCCAAAGGCCATAAGAACTATGAGCTCATGCTTAATTTGCAGCATGGTATTAGGTACTAATCATGGTTGTTTTCTTTTTCTTTTTTCCTTCTTATTTTTCATATGATGTGATAGCTTGAACTGTATCATCTTGAATTAGTTTTCACTTGTTTAGATGCATGAGATGGTTTGTTTCAATTGGCATTCTGGAATATGAAAATTTATTGGAATGATTCTACTTTTTTCAAAGCTTCCTAATTAATTTCTTGTGCCGTAGCACAGACATTCTGTTGGAAGACCTGCTCCAAAAACACCCCTTGATCTGAAGCCTTCTGCATTTGATCCCAAGGAAAAGGTATGGACTAGGTTTCCCCCAGAAGGATCGAAGCACACACCACCTCACCCCTCCTGTGACTTCAAATGGAAAGACTACTGCCCAGTGGTATTCAGGTGAGGCTTCAGACTCCAAAGTAATGTGTAAAGAATGAATGGTTTCTTCAATGCTACGCTTTTTCGTAATTAGGAGAATTGAGTTGTATTAAGTGTTAAAACATTTGATTTGATAGAAGGAAAGTCAATCCCTTTCTCTCCTTTCTTTCTAATTTGCAATGTTGTACTATGCTTTTATAATCATTATGTTCTATCCTTTTCTATTGCTTTTTTTATGGTAGAGATACGAGCGTCATTTATTATCTCTGAAATTTCTGTTTTCATTCTTTTTTCCATTTCTTTTTAATCTATTATCAGACATTTGGCAAGTTAAAACATACATTTTGGGCCACAATGAGGTTAGTTGAATGCTACTAGGCATTTCTTCACTTCCCTGCAGCAATGACATATTTTTGCAGAGGTCTTTGTAGAAAGAATAATTGTTTGATACATTTGTGTGAGAAATAAAACTCTTTCTGGCTGTATTAGAATTTTATGTCTTTGTCAATCAACCTTTACAGGACCTGATGGATCATTGTATTGATATTCTTAGGGCGCTTAGAAAATTATTCAAAGTAGACCCAGCCGATTACATGATATCAATATGTGGCGATGATGCCCTTCGGGAACTCTCATCCCCAGGAAAAAGTGGAAGCTTCTTCTATTTGACGAATGATGATCGGTATATGATTAAGACCATGAAGAAGTCAGAAGTAAAAGTAAGTTTCATTTTAGTTGACTAGATATGATCTAAACCACAGATTTTGTTTTTTGAAACAAAAAAAAATCTTAACCACACAGTATAATGTCATGTTTAGAAAGATTAGGAAGCAACATTTTACCTCATCGAAATATGGTCGAATGCAGAAATAATCTTGCAGCACCTTAGTTATCTCAATTGGGGTTTAATAGTTTCACTTAATACAAAGTTTAGGAGGATAATTTGTTACATTGTCAAGTTACATATACTATTTTTGTCAACAAGCTTAAGTTTTGGTGTGATAGTTTTCAAATTTGAATTGTTGCTTGCAGAACAAAGTTATGTATCTACTCGCTGAATGATGTTTTTCATTGTGAACATTATTGTAGGTTTTCTTGCGGATGCTTCCGGCATACTACAAACATGTTCGGACTTTTGAGAACACCTTAGTCACCAGATTCTATGGTCTTCATTGTGTTAGACTAACAGGAGCTGCACAGAAGAAGGTAATTCTGAAAGTTGCAGAGAAGTCTACTTGGAATAGGGATCATTTCTGTCCTCTGACATCTTCTTCCTTTTTTTGGTTGATTTCAGGTTCGATTTGTTATAATGTGGAATCTATTTTGTTCTGGATATGCCATTCATAGGCGCTTCGACCTGAAAGGTTCTACCTTTGGTCGCTCAACCAATAAACCTGAGTCAGAAATAGAACCAACTACAACTCTTAAAGACCTTGACCTAAATTTTTTATTCCGGTTACAGAAGTCTTGCTACCAAGAATTTTGCAGGTAAAAGAATTCTTCTTGCCTCTTTTTCATTATTTTTGTGTTCCTATGTAAGAATTTAATCTATGCCATTGTTTTTCATACAAAAACACTGTATTAGCTGCTCATGTGTTTCATCTAAATTTGTTTGGAGCTCAATGGGCCAGAATAGATTTGAAATAAATGATATATAAAAGTTTCAAAGATTCTTGTTTCCTTGTAAAAATATAAAAGATTTTATATCAATGATTTATCTAACGTGTTAAAGGAACTCCCATATCACTTTGGGCTCATTTGGTATACAAAATAAAAAAGGAAATGGAATAAACAAATGATTTTTTCAATAAAAAATGACTCTCATGCCCATAAGACAAGCCTTATATCACTAGGCAGAGTTGGCTATATGGATTGCACAATGTCATTGTGCTCTATCAATAACCAAATCTTTGGATATACTGTTAACCAATAACCCTTGTTCGAAAACTTCTCTATAATAATTATCTTCTCTAGGCGTTTTTACACTAGTTGTTACCTTTTGAAGAGAAGGTCTAGAGGAAGACTAATGCAGTTGCAGACTTGCACTAGTTGTTACCCTCCCAAACGTATCTTGCATAGTTTTGATATACGCAACACAAACACTTTTCCAAAGCTTTCCAAAGCACTTTTACTCTCAGGCCCATGATTAAAGAAAAACATAGGTAATAAAAGGAATTAATATCATTGAGTATTGAAATAAAGGCCTGATAGATAGCAGGAAACATGACCTCCATCACTACATTTCTTTCGCAATACGGAACAAGGTCTGAAATTGTTGTGTAAACTGTGCAATTCTCTGAATTGCTATGTTATTTACTTTTCCTGCACTTAGATTAACAATATGGATTTTTGGAAATCAGTTGGTTAAATCTTATAACATGTTTTCATGCAGGCAAGTAAATAGGGATTGTGATTTTCTTGAACATGAGAGGATTATGGATTACAGTATGTTGGTTGGGCTTCACTTTCGAGAAGCGTCATGTAGTAACTCTTTTTCAAGCGTTCGAACTTCGGGATCTCACGCCCCCTCTGGTTATATTTCATTTAAGATGGATTCCTTAGATAATATTTCCAATTAGAAACTTTCATGAATACATGAACACATCTTGCAGGGAATGGAAGCTTTGGAAGTGATATGGGCTCTGATCTTTCAAGAGGAGACATGAATAAGCTTCATGTAGATCCTAGTCGGTATAAATAATCAACTGATTTTTCAAGCTAAATTTTGTTTTGTATTTTGCGGTTCATGTACTGTTTTTGCTGATTCAACGCAGAAGCAGCAGCATTCCTGTCTTTCAGAGATATCAGTAAAACCTATCTTAGACCTTCTTTTAGTAGCTTAAGCTATTCAATTGAATGGTTCTTTGCATGTTACTCAAGTTTCTGCAACAAAACTTTGATCCTTGTTGTCCCCATTCTCTTAAATTTAATTTTCAGTGAAGAGAGAGGGACTAAATAGCAAGTGGGACCCACTCCCTATCTTTTCTCTCTCCAAACTGCATCCTCCCCATTACTTGAGGTCATCTACTCTGAAATCTTAAGGGAGAAAATTTTCACAGCTCAACATCACATTAAATTGTTGTTCAAAAAGTTTCATTGATGTTGTATTTTTTATGAAAGAACCTGACAACAAACACTTGAGAAACTTTTATCTAAACCTAGTGTGTCTCTAAATTTATGTGCTCTGTTTCATGTTGCAGGTACTCTGTTAGTTTAGGTGTAAACATGCCGGCAAGAGCGGAATTCACAGTGAGAAGAAGTAATTGTGACACTCAACTGATCGGAGAACCGACCGGGGAGCTTTATGAAATCATAATCTTTTTTGGTATCATAGACATTTTACAAGACTATGATATCAGCAAGAAGCTGGAGCATGCTTACAAATCGATGCATTACGATTCGACCTCAATTTCCGCAGTTGATCCGAGGCATTACTCGAAGCGGTTTCGTGATTTCATCTTCAGAGTTTTTGTAGAAGATACAGATTGAGGGTATAAGTTTTGATGGTGGCAACATTCAGCCAAACCTGCTGCAAACTTGTGGCCAATCATTATGTATAGAGTCAGTTTATGAAGAGAACAACAAAACTAACCAGCAACTTGGAGGGTGTTTTGTGGATTTTCCCCTCTATCTTCTTCTCATCATCATTTTCACAGGTTTTAGAGATTCAGTTTAACTATAGTCTCAAACAAGTGTATGTTGTAGAAAGTAGATCAATGCTGTTTAGTTATTGCTGAAGCAAGCATTTCTCAAGTGTAAATGAATGAACAAAAGGGTGTAAGTGTAATGACATTGGAGATTATTACTCCTCTAATCATATTTATAAGTCATTTTCAGCATACTTCACCAAAAAAAAAAAAAATCTTTAAAATTCATTAACTTTATCTTCAAGTCCAAAAAAAAAAGGCCTTAAAGTTTAAAAATTTTCTAACTTTATACTCCCTCCGGTCCTAATTATAGGACATAATTACATAATTTTGGAAAAATTAAGGATAGCAGTTAAATTAGTTAATCATATCTAATTTCCTAAAATATCCTTATCTAAAATTTAAAATGGCATCAGTTACGTATTACCTCTGTTTTTCATCGTACCTCTCCTGCCTCTCAAATTTTTCTACCAAGAGGATGTTTATTTAACAATGAATGAAAAACCAAACCGGACCGGCCGGTCCGACCGGAAAACCGGTGAACCAGTCCTCAGTCCGGTCCGGTTTGCTATTTTAGAGAGGGGGGAGATCGAACCCGTGGAAACCGGTCAAAACCGGTGGGTTATTGGTTCAACCGGTTTGCTCTTTTTTTTTTTTTTGAAAAATGAGATTTCCGGTTCAAAAAAAATTTGAAAAAGAAAGAAAACCATAGATTTAGACCGATATACATACAATCTATAATATTTTACTAAATTATAAGAACAAATTTTAATTTCAAGGCTACAAAAATTTAAAAAATAAAAAGAATAAAAGAAAAAATATTATATATTATATACATATAATATATAATATTTTAGTCAATTAATTTTATATGATTCAAATAATCAAATATAATATAATCAATTGATTTTATCTATAGAAGTTTAAGAATATATATATATATTGTTACTAATAATTGGTAATATTTTAATATGACCGGTTCGACTACCGGTTTGATCACCGGTTCGACCCCGGTTGAACCATTAACCCTTGAACCTGTTCCGTGACCGGTTCATTGGCCGGTCCGGTTTTTTGTTCCTTGTTATTTAATTGAGCATAATACAAATGCAAGGTTTTTTTAGCCAAGGGAAAAAGATAATAAAATTAATATTTTATTAGATTATTTTTAGGGAAAAAATCAATCACTTTAGACGGATAGTTACAAGAACATATTTTTAAAGAAATCTTAAAATTATTTCATTTAAAAATAAAAAAAGAAAGCAAAATCTCTCATTTGATGGAATATAAGTGTGTTATTAAATTAATTATTGTGTTTAATTATTATTAAGAAAGCATCAATAGGGGGTAGTTTGGGAATAAACTGACAAAAATTAGAACTTTGTCCTATAATTAGGACCAAGATCAACCCTCAAATGTTGTCTTATAATTAGGACCAGAGGGAGTATCTATTTAGTATAATATTATATGCCATGTTAAAAAAATCAACATAATAATAAATGAAAGGTAAACTTGTAGATGGCAAAAAAAAAAAAAAAGGTAAACTTGAAAAAAATTTAATGATATAACTTATAATTAGGACAAAAAATTTCATGATGTTCTACCTCTAAAGACTCTTCAATTCAGGTGCACCTTTGCCTTGCTATTTAGTTCCTATATCTACTTTCTCTCCCACGTCATTTTGGCTGTCTTGATTATTTTTAGAGGATTCCATGATCGATCGAGTCTATTAAATTAGTGTTTTTTTATCTGGTCTCAGTTGGTAGTTCATCGATGATACTCGATCGATCATGTAATCCTATAAAAATTTGAATAGTGAAGCATATAGTGATGGAATGACGCACATCATTAGGATATATAACATGAACTAACAATATGATAATCTTGGCAAAAGATTTGAATAGTGGTGACATGCAAACATTAATTTGCAAAGTGATTATAGCATAGCTAGAGGAAGATCTATATACAAGGTAGGGAAAGGAGTGAGGTGTAAGGCCATTACAAGACTAACATAAAATTATTCTAGCAGTGTAAGGCCCCACTAAATCCTTCTAAGTCTCAAGTTCGAATATCAAAAGAGATACTTGTGATAGGAGAGGTAATTAAAAATCCCGAACCGGATACTAAATAATAATATAAAAAAAACGTATATAAACAAGTAGTTAGACGGAGATGCAACACGGCTATAAATAGATGAAAGAAGACGCATGAATGCTCTAATTGTGAAACACCAAAATAGTATATATATCATGTCTTAAGGAAGAATTAAGGAGCGATGTAGTCTAAGGATTAACTGAAAGAGAAATTAAAGGACTTGAAGCAAAGGACGGTGTTCAAGGAAGGAAAGGAGAGTTTTGAAGTTACCCCCACATAAGTTCTTGCAGCATGAATGACGGCAACAGGGATAGATCGAGGTTTAGGTTTTTAGGATTTTTTTTTTTTTTTTTTTTTTTTGTAGATATTGAAATCTAAAGGTGTTGTTATTATTTAGAATGATAGCAGAATTAAAATGAGCCTTTTATTTTAATAAATATTGATATTGTCTTCTAATATATATTGATTTATTTTAATGTTAGATTTCAAAATATTTTATAGATTCCATCAATTGATTAAATAATCAACTAAAAGACCTCTAACCTCCTAAATATAATTTTAAATTATATTATTCAAAGAATTTGTTGAAATACTGGAAAAAATCCTATGTGGTGCATATAAGGTCCGATGTTTTTCTTAGTGCTGTTGTTGCTGTATGATATAGGAAAAAAAAAAGTCTTTCTCTCTTCCACTTTCTTTTTGCTCTTCCACTTTCTTTTTGTTCAGTTCTTTTTTTAGGGATATGAATCAAGGTTTTTTGAGCGAATGCTACACACAGTAAAAAAAAACTCACCAAAACGGCCCACACTCAAAAATATTTACCAAGATACTATATCTAAAATCGTTCTCTGAGAAAACGATTTTAATTTTGTCCAGAATATTATAAAAGTTTTTAATAATTTATTTATTTTCTGGCGGCGGGCCTACCCATAGCCCCCTCTCCCTCTCTCCTCAAATCACCCCAACATTTCCGTCCCCCACAAAGCAAACAAACCATGCCCCATCTGCATTTTTCTTTTCTTTTCTTTTCTTTTTAAAATTATCTATATTTCAAATTTTTTCACCCTTATTTATACATCCCTAGACATAAAATTAAAAACTACTTATTAAGAATTTCAAATATTTATAATGTAGCTAAAAATCTAAAATTAAATAAAATATATTTAATTTTTTTATTATCTTGGAGTAGTGAATGCAACTGAAAAAATATTTCAAGTGTTATAAATATATTATAGATTTATAAATTATTTAAAATCATATTTAAAAACTAATTTTAAAATTTTTATTATTTAAAATTAATTTAAATTAATTATAAATATTTTAAAATTTTTTGAACTTTTAAACTTAATTTTAAATTTTTATAGTTTGTAAAATTCTCATATTAATTTTAAATAAAAAATTCTTAATATTTAAATTATTTAAGATATTTAACTAGTTTTAAAGTTACAAACTATTAAAAAAATTTATAATTTATAATAGTAATTTTAAATAATAAAAATTTTTAAAATTATTTTTTAAATGATTTATAAATTTATAAATATTAATATATTGGGATAAGATTCCGAGAAATTCTAGTGTGAACCTAGTTTGCCACATCATTTGTAATCTAATTAATTAAAATACAACAATTCAACTAATATTAATTCTAGTTGGCTAGTCATATAATTCATATTTTTATTTTTCTTAAAAAATCCGTTAATTAAGATTTCACCAGTAATGAAAAAATAAATCTTGTGAAATCTTTTAATTGTATTAAAATACTAGTTAATATTTAGGAGGTATATCAAATCAGCACGTGAGATATTGCGTTTTATCTGGTTAGAGACTTAAAAATAGATCACATGGGGCAAACCATACTCACACAAGAATTTCTAATGATGTGTCTAGACAGAAGTATTTTTCTAGTTGTATTCACTATTCCAAAATAATAAAAAAATAAATATTTTTATTTACTTTTAGCTTTTTACATGCATTATAAATATTTAAAATTTTAATAGTTTGTAATTTTATGCGTGGAGATGTATAGATAATTTTAAATGAAGGTGAGAAAGATGGAGTATAGATAATTTAAAAAGAAAAAAGAAAAATGGAGAGGAGGCGTTATTAAGTAATTTGTTTGCTTTGTGTGGAGAAAAATGTGGGGTTGGTTTGAGGAGAGGGGGAGAGGGGGCTAACGAGGTAGGCTTGCCGTCTGGGAAATAAATAAATTGTTAAAAAAATATTATAGGATAAAACTCATTCTTCAAGAACGAGTTCTGCATAAAATTAAAATCGTTCTTTAGAAGAGTGATTTCAGCTGTAATATATAGATAAATATTTTTGAATATGTATGATTTTTTATGAATTTTTTTTTTACTGTGGGTATAGCAGTTGGCTCAAAAAAACCTATGAATCATATAATGCCCCAAAATGTCATTAAGGGCTAATGACTTCAAAAGTGAATATAATTATTGTTAAACAAACACTTTCGGAAATACAATGTGAATTATGATCTAAATGAGCAGCAGACAGTGCCCAAACCCTGTATTTAAGCTTAATGGTGTTGTTAAGGCTTAAAATGAAATTCAAAAGAGGGGAGGACGCATGGATGAGGAAATGGAATGAGAAAATGTGTTAAGCGGTGATCAAAAAGGAATTTCCGTAGTCAGGGGCAAAATAGGAAGAAAGAAAGTTACCGGCCAATTAGTCAGCAACCGAAGAGGGGTTCCACTAATAACTTAAAGAATAAGTGGTATGACTAATTGCCAAGTGAAATAAGAGAGAATATTCATATGGTTGCATGCACATGGAAGAAGTCACAGGATGGTGACACTTAGCATCACATGGGCTGTAATATCCTAAATTTTGGGATTGGAGGCTTGGGAATAAGTCTAAATTAAGCGGACTGCTAAGCCCCAATTTAGTAGATGTTCCAAATCTATTCTCTAATATTTCTTATATCTTTGGGCATTAAAGAAAATTAAATGGTGAATTTTGAAGAAAGTGATTATATTTTTGGTGAAATCGCCTATGAAGCAGTGAGCTTATCATTTGATTTTTTATAATCAAATGAGGATAAGAAATTATGAGATTTTATAGAATAAAATTAGACATCCAAAGATTTAATTTGATAGGTCATATGACTCAATTAGAGCTATATATAAAAAGTTATGAATTTTTGAAGTTAGCTCAGAAAAACTGTGAATTTTCTGGAACAGCGAGCAAAGATTAAAATTTTGGGAATTTTGTGCTTCCAACTAGCAAAAGGCTATATTTTTCCTTGAAACTAGACTCAATAAGGGTTCTATAGCCATTAGAATCACTCCAATTCAATTTTTCTAGAATTAGTTATATTTTTTCAAAGTTTGGGCAGAAATCTACCAAAATTCTGTAAAAATATGAAATTGGGAAAATGAATTAATTAAATTGGGATATGTTATTAAAACATTTCATCCCCTTCCTCTAGCTCAAAACTGACGTGCTTCAGCCCTAAGAGAGACGAGGTGCAGATTTTTTAGAGAGAGAGAAGGGGAGGAAAAAACTTACAAAAGTAAGTGATTTCTTCGGTAAATCAGTTTCTAATGCGTATAACTCCGTTCCTAAGCTTCCTTTTCATATGATTTAAGGTTTGGAGGCTCCAATTTGGATGTTGAACACCTAGGGTTCAGCCACCTTGAGAAAAAACTATTAGGAGCTTGAGATAACTTCCAAACCTTCATATATTAACTATTCTGGCTGCTGTGTGCAATTTACTCAGTGAAATTTTTCTGAATTGCCATGATTTGAAATTTGGAAATTGAATTGACTTAGGGGTTATGCTGCCGAAATTGGGTCCAAATGGTAGTTGTAACCTAATGTAATAGTTAATAAAGAGGTTAGGAGTAGAAAGGAACACGTCTGAGGAGTTAGAATCAAAAAACCCCAATTTTTCCCGGGGAACTGAGAATTTTGGCCAAGGCTAGTTTGGAGGGGTTAGAGTTGGATTTTTAATGATTTGATGGTTCCATTGAGTTCAAGAGGGAAAATTAGGTGGGATTACAGTTGGCCACTTTTTCGGAAAAGGCTGAAAAAGCATAATTACGAAAACGCCCCTGAAACACTGAAATAAGGGCTGTCAAGGGTATTTTTGTAATTTCAAAATGAATTTCATAATTCTGAGTTGGAAATGGATTCCTTGGATGAAAATATGTAAGAATAGCCCATATCAAAATTTCGAGAAAAGTACAGTATGATTGGGTATGACGGGGCCGGGCCAGGTCCCAGGGGCATTTTAGTAAATTTTCATAATAGGCTCGTATAACCCCTAGAAACACTATGGAAGTGTCCAAATTGTATATTTGGAATTGTAGGATCAAGTTGTGAGCCCGGTCTTTGGCACACTTTACGAGGCACAAGTTTTAAGGCGTAAAAGGGTTAAGGTAGGGGACTTACCTTATTTGCATGTATTTGATATCTCTGCTTGTGTAGTGACGTATGTGATTGCTTTACTTGATTGTGTAAAACATATTTAAATAAATGAAGCTCTGTTTCTATTTTCAATGTGGCTATAGTCTTGTTGCATGAAACATTGAGCATGCAGACATGTCATTATGGGGCATACATCTAGTTAAAGCTAACATGTCATACACATAGCATCTATCATACATGCATTATGGTATCTGTTTCCTACTGAGATTCTCTCGAATCTCACCCTCCCTATCTGTTTCCTACTGAGATTCTCTCGAATCTCACCCTCCCCTACCAACAATTTAGACAGGTGAATACAGAAGGTACGCAAAAATCAGAGAAGAGAACTGCATGAGAGAGGGTTGCAGTGGTGAAGCGAGGATGAGAAGAAGTCTCCGTTTCACTAGGACAAGTTTAGACACCCAAGTAGCCCTGTGTGGCTACATTGATGGTAATTATTATGTGCAAACCCCTATGGGAAATTTCTGTAATCATGCACATATTATCAGTATATTTATACTATTCCTGTGTTGCCCACTGAACTGCATATCATTTGCCGCGAATACTCTGGTAAAGGTGAAATTAAGATAAGGGCGTGACATGCGCCATTAGATTAAAGTCAAAATTTTAACTCACTTCTTTTCCCTCTCTCTTCAAAGTCAGCCAAGGTGCATGGAGGGAGTAAAAATCTGACTTCATTATCATCTCATACTCTCTCTCTCTCTCCAAGCTCTCTTGTCGTTCATGGTAGTAAAGGAAAGAGAAAGAAGAAATCAAGGTAAGTAAGTGATTTTGACCTTGAAGATGACTCCTTTAGCTTAAATCCTCTTCTTTAATCTTGATCAACTTGATGAGGGCTTCATGTGTATGGTTTTAGATTTTCAAGAGGAGGTGTTTGAGTGTTCAAAGGAAGTCTAGTGGTTAAAGAATTGAAAAACAAGCTTAAGGAAGTGATAGAAATGAGTAATAGCTACCTTTTGATATGCATAGTGTGGCCATTGGTTGAGACCTTGAATTCTGGATTGTTGCCCTGTTTTCGTGTGATATAGGGTTTTAGAGGATTCATGGTGTTTGATTGTTGAAATGATGACTTGAGTTGAGTTTTGGATAATGGGGTTGATTGGAGTTTTGAATGTGAAATTGTTCAAAATGTGAGATTTTGTGCTACATTGTGGTCAAACAGAACATGAGAAAATAATGGAAATTTGGGTGTTTTGATGTTTCCATTGGATTCTTTGTGGAAAATTGTGTAGGAGTTGTGTTGATTGTGAATTTTGAACCTTTGGAAACACTTGTGCAAAAAAATTGGAATTTTGTCAAGTTAAAATTATGTGCAGGGGACCAACTTTGCATAATGTTTTGAAATAGCAATTGGTGTCAAAATGTGATGAAATTTTCCAATGTTGTAGTAGACATTGCAAGCTTTCCAATGATATAAAGTTTGTGTCATTTTGATTAGTGTGCACAAAGTTATGATCATTTGAAAACAGCTAGGAAACAGGCCAGTAGTTGGTTGTGGCCAAGATTTTTGGCCGTGGCCAGGATTTTTGTCTGCAGCCCAAAACCTTCTAACTAGTTCTTGGCTACGGCCAAAAGGGAGTTGACCGCAACCCAAAAGTTTCTGACTTGATTTTGGCCACAGCCAATGGTTCTTGGTTGCAGCCCAAATCTTTCTGACCATCTCTTGGCTGCAATCAGAGAGTGGCTTGGCTGCGGCCAACCCCTCAAAAACTGCATTTTGAACTTTGAAATATGGTATTTGATCTAGTCTTTCCCAACCTTTTAGGCATTCTCTAAGCTTCTAGAAGCCACCTAAAGGTCTCAAATGATAACCAACCCTAAGTGTTTTGGAATTAAGAATTGGAATAGGGAATAACTCGTCCTCTTTGATTATGATTTATAGGATTCGATATTTGCCCTGAGCGTAATAAACCGGTGCCAGAGCATGAGCGAAAAGAACAAGGTAGTGACTCTTTCTCTTATGCTATGTGTAATGTGTTGTATATATGTCTTATCAGTGAATTGTGTTGACTGTAAATGCTGTGGTGTATGTTTATGTGAAAGCTTTGTGTTTACAGCCGTGAGTGCTGTTGTTTGTGACGCAAGTCATGCATCATGTGGATACAGTCGTGAGTGCTGTTGTTTGTGACGCAAGTCACGCATCATGTGGATACAGCCATAAAAGCTGTCGGTTGTGATGAAAGTCACACATCACTGTGATTGTTACTGCTTTGTGATTTGCTTATATGCTATGTTATTATATGTTATATGATTGAATTGTTACTACTGAGATTCTTTTGATCTCACTCTTTTCAATCACTAACTTATAGCCAGGGCTAGTGGATCGAAGGAGAAACAAGTGACTAAGGGCGGCTAAGGTTCCCAGCTAGAAGATTTGTACTTTGGTAGTTGGTTACCATATTTTTGGGAATATTGTACTTATTATAAATGTTGTAAATTTGATTAGTGTGATGTAATCCCCGATATAGGAAATTGAGATGGGCAAATATGTCCTGTAAATCCTTTAATGAATGGATGAAACCTGAGTGTGGTCAGGAATTTTATTTACACTCTGATATCTATGAATGAAACCGAACTGCACAGCCCAAATATATTCTAAATGTGAACATGAGACCGTATTGAACAGGTTTAGGAAATTTTTTTTGAAAACCCACTTTATCACAAGACCGAACCCTGTCTTAAAGTTGGGGCATTTAATAAGTTTTGACTTGTCCATTGGTCTTGAAATTACCATAATGACACATTTTTGAACTATAATCATGGTTTTAAGGTAGGGGGTTACAAATCAAGTCAGATTGCAGTGAGATTTATATTATGTTCAAATCTTGAACATTTATGATCTCCTTTCATTAGAAAGAAAATGGCCTATCATTTTCTTATCTTTGTATTTCTTTGGCCAATCTTTTGAATTCATGCCACCAAAGGAATGCCACATGAAAATATAAGAAGGTTTTGAGTTCAAATTTTGGTTTAAAATTTAGAGTTAATATAACTTTTAGTACCTAAAGTTTGATCCAATTTTGGTTTTAGTCCCTGAAGTTTGACCTGATTTTGGTTTTAGTCATTTAAGTTTGAAATTGGTAGTTTTGGTCCCTGAATTTGAGCCGATTTTGGTTTTAGTCCCAAGTTTGAAAAGGACTTGGTGACTCAGTTATGAAACCCGAACCGGACCGGAAAAGACCAAGTCCTTTTCAAACTTAAGGCACCAAAACTAAAATCGGTCAAACTTCAAGGACCAAAACCACCAATTTCAAACTTGAGGGACCAAAACCAAAATCAAGTCAAACTTCATGGACCAAAACCAAAATTGGATCAAAATTCAAGGACCAAAAGTTATATTAACCCTAAAATTTACTAAAAATATATTGAGTCTAGGAAGCAATTTATTGAGGGATCGAAATTAAAAGTTATATATTATGCTGTAGGAAATTTGCTGATGTAAAATAAAGATCCGTGAAAATAGCGACCAAGCTAGCCTTATATATATTATTCTTTTTTCCCCTTTGATCGAATTAGAAAATTAGAATCAAAATAAAATATAGGATAATGAGAGAAGGCCGTAGATAGTTGGCAAAAAAAAAAATGAAGTCCATAGATATATAATCTTATTGTTAAACTGATTTTTTATACAAATAAATTAATAACAAAGTGTTATAGATAATTAATAAACTACTATAAAATATCTTAGTACATTTTGAAAAAAAAGTCTTGAAACAAATATATTATTTAAAATGATTATAACTAAGGTATTATCGCTATTCTAAATAAATTTCATATATTATGTTATTATTATCTATGATATTTTGTTATTTTAAAAAACTCAGATTACATAATCTATTATGATCTCCTTTAACCATCTTATCTGATTAAATCTTATTTTAATTATAATTTTATAATTGGAATAGTTTATTTTGTTTTGATATATAAGAATGGATTGAATTTAAATTTAAAATCAAATAACAAACCTGATTCAAAAGCTAACTTGAAAACTTAACCCTATATATCACATATCAATGTTAAAGGAATATAACACAATTTTCGACAACCGTTTTTCTTACCTGTGTGTTTAAATTGTTTCCCATTACTTATTGGTCAATTTTAGGTTGTTATTTCTCCGTTGACAATTATGTTGTTCTTGAATGAACTTTTTCCCGTCGCGAAATCAACTTCAACCTCATCATATTATGACCACGGTAATGATCCATGGCTTAAGCAAGGATTCAACTCTTCATTTGAGACTAAAAAATCCACAACGGTGTAGCAAAAGCCTGTACCTCCTTATTTAAAGTGAGCAGGTTTTGTTCCCAGGAAGGAAAAGGATTTTTGCGATGGTGGAGCATTTCCTAAGATCCACATTGCCCAGTACCCTCTTGACATGGTGAGGGAGAAATCATCAAAACCATGCCCAAAGACTCTTCCTGTTACAGTTGATGTCCACGAGAATCTAATGTAGCATATGATGCGATACTGAAGCAGAATTACAATGCTAAGAGAATTGTATATTCACAATACAAAGATCTGGTGCCAAAGTTCTTGAAGAATGGTGAAAAAGAAAATGGTATGGATGATAATGGGGATAATTAATGTGAGATTGAGTGCAACGCAGCCAAACAAAGTGCCTAAGTGGTCCACATATTCAAAGGTTTTTATTTGTGAACCTTCACAACAATTTAGAGCCTTCAATTCTAGGAAAAAGGGAGGATTATATTGGAAATTGTGCCCTAAGGGCCAATCATTGTACTTTAAATATTATTATTTTAATGAAATTTCTTCATTCTGTTATCATATTATTTGCATATTAACTGTGATAATTGTATCCTTGGATAATTCATGAAGATTGTCCTAAAATGTCCCTGTTCGGTCATCTATGCGGGAGCAGAGATGAAACAAGAACAGTATGACTTTGATAAGATATGGAGATACGAATCAAAGTCTTAGGCACTTGTAAGAGTACAAGGTGCTGGACCGACCCACTATGAGAAAGCTACATGGATCAAGTCATAAGTTTTTCTCATGTATAACCACGTCACAATGCTCTTAGACCTGAGGACATCATGGATTCCTACATGAGAGTTGCTAAGCTTTGAACTAGTCAAAAGTCACTTTTGACCGAGTGACGATAAAAGCTATGATCGGGCTTGGTGGTTTTTCATGCAAAGGAATATGAATGATCAAGATGGAATTTGTCCCTCACATTAGTAGAGAGATATTACTGGGCCCCTCGATGAGTGAGTCTGAGAAATGTATGGCCATACTACAATGGAAAGGAGTTTCCATTTCTATTGTCAGGCTACTCAGGAATCGAGAAAGTAATGGTTAGGAACAAGAGGATGACATTATCCATGCCTTATCCTTGATCGATATATCATGTGACAAAAGGGATGTGACATGGTTGTATAACAGGTTGCATCGTGATAACGATCCTCATATGAATTGGGTAGTCATAATGTCTTGCTAGTAGCCCCTTGTGACTTTTGGGTTAGTACAGTTATTGACCCACTGCCAACTTCATATGGGCCTATAGGGTCGCACACAAAAATGGTCCAACACGAGATAATGTTTAATTTAGGGTGGACGAATTATATACATATATAATATAAAATTCGTTAATAATATTATATAGATATATATTTTTGAAATACATATATTATATTATAAGTTTTAAATTTAAATTTAATTTATTAAGATATATTAAATTTTATAACTAACATGATAGAGATATAGTATCTCAGATTTAATTTATGAAGATAAATTAAATCTAATGACTCTTTATTCGGATTAAATAAATAGGTTAACTTAAAACTGTTGGACATATTTAATTTAAACTGAATTTATTTAATTAGCTCATCAAGATAATTAATTGTTGATTAATTTTGAAATTAATGATGATTAATTTTGAAATTTGAATATAGCCCTCATAGGTTATAAACTTGATAGAGCAGATATACTCATACGCGCATGAGAATTCAGAGCCGCAAAGGAAACCCTAAAAACATTGGAGGCGCTAGTACGTTGTAATATCCCAATTTTTTATTATAGATTAATCATGATTATTGTGGATAATTATGAATTTAATTGGCATTATTATGTGTTTTATGGCAATATTAATTAATATGTCATAATTAGTGGAAAATTGGAAGAATGGAATTATTGGTCATGAGTTAGTAATAAGGGAGAAATTAATTACTAGCTAAGAGAAAATGGGATGTGTAATTAAATGGATAATGGAAGGATTAGAGAAGCTAATTGGTGACTTATTTTGTGTAAACCAATGGCATGTGGGCATGTGGCAAGTTGGGAGAAGAGAGAGGAATAAACAAAAGTCAAATATGATTTAATTAATATTTTCTCTTTCTTCCTCTTCCTCTATTCGGCTGACATGGGGAGGGAGTAGCTTCATCATCATTTCATCCCTCTCCACACTCCATCTCTTCCTCACTTTCTCTCTCCCATTCGTCTTCCATGGCAGCCAAGTGAGAAGAAGAAGAAGAAGAAGAGCTTGTGATTTGAGTAGGTAAATGATCTCCATTGCTCAATCACCATTCATAAATGTTGATCCTTGAGTGATGAGTTTCATTTTGGTGTTTTTAGTTTGACCATTGGTTGAGGTTTGAGCCCACACGAAAATTTGATTGTTGGAGAATCAAAGAGTGTCTTTGGAAAAGTGAAAGAGGTAAGTGAGACTAATCTATCTATCTAATTTTCATGCCATTTAAAGTAGTTTATAATTTCTAGAATTTTGGCTTGAATCCAAAAATGAGTGTCACTGTTCATTTGGTATGTTTTTGGCATGAGAATGGTATTTTGGAATGAGTTTAGGATAGATAGATTGATTGGAGGTTGAAATGTTAAGTTGAGTGATTTTGGGAAAATTGATGATTTGTGTTGATTCAAACCAAAGTATGATAATGGAGTTGGATTTTGGTCATTTTAATGATTCCATTGAATTCCTCGGGTGTTTTTGTGTGGGAGTAGCTTTGGTTTGGTATTTGGGATCATTTAGATCACTTGGTAAAAATTCTGGGATTGCTGTCATACCTTCTGCGTTTTTTGGTTTCTGATACTCATGCTCGAGTGAGGGATTTTGTGCTCGAGTGATCCTCTTCTTTGAAAATTTTTGTGCTCTCGGGCAAGCACTTTCTGTCCTCACTTTCTTGTGCTTGAGGTGATTTCAGTACCAGTGCTCGAGTGAGGATTTTGTGCTCGAGTGTCTGTACCAGTGCTCGAGTGAGACCATTTTCACTCGAGGTGCAACAGTGAAAAATGAGTTTTTGTGCTTCCAAAAGGGGATCTTTGGGATAGTTCTTCCTGCCCTTTAGGAGTTTTGTTAGAGGTATTTAATGACTCTAAAAGAGCAATAATGATAACCAATTGAGTGCTACGAAGCTATTGAGAATTGGAATAGAGGATTGACTCTTCATCCCTAATTGTGAATATAGGATTTGACATTTGCCTACTCGGGAGAGACCGGCGCTAGGACACGCACGGAAGGATCAAGGTAGTGACTTTTCTCTCATAGTTTGTATGATGTTTTGGTATGCATAACTTATCACTGAACTTGTGAACTGTGTACCATGGTCCATTACGGCATGAGCACTTCAGCGTGAGCCGTATAGGGAGTGACAGTGGTCATCTCTAGGTCAGCCGTTGAACTGCCGTCGTAATCGACATGGATCTTTGTGAATTGACCCGTGGGGCGGCGTTTGTGAAACCAGCCGTGGGCTGTGTATATCTTGCCTGTATGGCTTGCGTTATGAAATGCTTTATATGGATCCCAACTGTGGTGAATTATATTGTGTGGATTGTTGTGATGCAATACAGCGTGAGCAATCGTCAGGGATGACATGTGTCATACTAACCATTGCCGTTGAACTGCCATTGTAGTTGCTTGTATGAATAATGATTTGATTTCATGCCTTATTATTGTACATTATATGATTGATTTGACACTACGGGGATTCTTTAGAATCTCACTCTCTCAAAATTAAACATTTTAGACAGGGTTGAAGGATCAAAAGGCAAACGGGTGACAAAGAGCGGGTAGAGCTCCATGTTAGGAGTTCTTTTTTGGTTATTGGTTATCATTGTATATTATTGGATAATTGGTGGGATGTATATGTATATTGTGGAAATTGCGATATAGTTTTGTGTAATCTCCAAGTAAAGGGTATGAATTATAGGCTTTATGCCTTTGTGTAAACCCTTATTAAATGAATGGAATCCGAGTGAGTCGGGAATTTACTTACACTCTGATATTGGTAAATGGAATTCACCTGTACAGGTCATATTTGTTTTGTGTTATGAATATGAGACCATTGTGAATAAATTTTGAAAAAGTTTTTGCAAATCCGATTTTGGGCAAAAGTTTACCTTAATAAGTCCCAATTTGAAATATGGTCTCTAATTCTACATTAATTACGTGTTTATGAACGCAATTATCGGCCTTAATCGTGAAGGGGGTTACATACGCAGTTTCAGTTGGAGAGCATTCGTGTGGATACCGGTAAAGGGAGCGGACCTAACGTGTTGGCTCCTAGAGATCGTGAAAACCCTAAGTTGAAAAAAGGTATGAGTTCTTTCTAACCCGATTTGAACGCCGTTGATAGATCCTCGATTATGATCAGTAAAATTTTTAAAATTCTTCCGCTGTGCTTGCCGATCCTAACAGATTATTAGGATGGTTGAGATGCCCATAGATCCACTTAAGCCTGCAAAGTTTAAGTATAAGAGGGTTCCAAAGGCTTATGGTTCTCCTCCTGTGCCAGTGATTTGTTCCCAGGCAGCCAAGGCCTCTTAGTGTGAAAGATCAACAAGATTGGAAGATTCCCCCTTGTATTTCAAATTAGAAGAATCCTAAAGGTTGCTCGATCCCACTAGGCAAGTGCCTAGCCTCTGATAGGAGAGGCCTTTTGTTATATATAATTAGTTTTGATGATATCAAATATTAAGAGCAAAAATTTTATATAAAGTATTTATAGATCCAGTTTCCATACTCGACGCAACAATAGGCAGGGGGCGCTCGTCCACTCTATGCACCGTTTCATTAAGAAGAGTGATCTTGGCCGTTCATCTGATTTTAATCTTGACCGTTCATTTAATTACTTTTTCCATTAAACCATTAATATATGTATATATCACTCCTCACTCCATTGACCTCTTCTCCACCCTCACCAACCTTGGCACCAACTTTTGGAGGGAAAGGGAAAGGGCTTTCTGACTTAAGCTTCATGGCATTGAAGATTGGATGCAGGTGTCGATTTACTCTTTTTCATTGCAAAGAAAATTTCAGATTAAAGAAAAAGGTTATTCTTAGTTTTTCACTCCTTTTGGTTGTTTATTTAGCATATAGATATATATCAAAATTCCAAAGATTTCATACAAATATATATATAGAGAGAGAGATATGGGATATAGATATCAAATATCAGAATGCCGAAGTCGGTCTATGTTAGCAAAAAGCAAAAACGAATTTACAGAGGCACAAGTCTATGGTGTGTCTGTGTGTGTATTTATATATATATATAAACTAAAAGCTATAATTATCGAGAATTTTGAAATAATAATATTGTGAAGATAACAATAATTTTCAACAAAAATAGTGGAAGGGTGTTGCCATTGAAATAGCCATAGACAAAATCACAATCATATTCTTTATTTATTGAGGCAAGTTTTATGTGGATTTAGTTGTTTATTTATTTTTTCAAATAATGTATACAATAAAAATATATTACTCAACTCCTTTATTGTTTGAGTAAGTTGTAGGTCAGATTTTGCTGGCAAAAAAGTTGTAGGTCATATTTATATTTTTGAGTGAAGAGTGGTATTTGAAAAATGTTCATGTTTTTCTATATTTGGAATTAATATGAAAAGTGGAAATTCTTGTTTAATCTTTTATTATCATGATATATTTTTTTGTAAGATGATATTTTTAACATTATAATATTTTTTTTGTTTATAGGTACTAGATGATGGAAGATGAACTTAAACTCAAAATAGGGAAACAATTCGAAAACTTGGATGAAGCATGGCTGGAATGAGTATGGGAAGAAAAAGGGGTTTAGAGTTAGAAAGTATAGTGGAACAAAGAGTAAAACAAATGGTTCAATTATTATATATAAATATGTATGTTGTAAAGAGGGTATTCGGAAAAAAGATAAAAGAGAGACAACCTCTTCTAGATATCGGCTGGAGACACGAACCAAGTGTGAGGTAAAAATGATTGTATCTCGTGTTGGTCAAACTCAAAAGTTCAAAGTCACCAAGTTTAATGAAGAACATAATCACCTTCTTCATATAGAAGAAATAAAGCACTTGTTACCATCACAAAGAAATTTAACAAAGGGCAAGCTCATGAAATAGATCTTACAGATGAATCTGAGCTTGATCCCAAGGAAGCTTTTGACTAGATGAGTACATATGTCGAGGTCAAGAAAATATGGGTTATACCATGGTGGATGCAAGAAACTACTTGATGAAAAAAAGGTGAAGACATATATAGTCTGGAGAAGTGGGGTCTACTTGAATATTTTCAAAAACAAATTGTTGATAATCCTTCATTTTATCACAAATACCAATTGGACATGGAACAATATATCACCAATGTGTTTTAGGTGGATGCTTGAATGCTACAAGACTATGCACATTTTGGTGAGGTTGTATCACTGGACACAACATATAGCACAAATAAGAATCATCGACCCCTTGCACTCTTTTTTGGTTTTAACCATCATAGAAGTGTGGTCATTTTTAGAGCAACTCTATAATATGATGAGACTATTGAGTCTTTCATATGGCTACTACAAACCTTCTTGGATGCTCACACACAAAACAAGCCTCAAACTGTGTTTACTGACCAGGATCAAGCTATGGCAAGAGCATTGAAAGAAGTGCTTCCTAATACAAGACATTGCTTGTGTACTTGGCATTTGCTGCAAAATGGAATTAAACACCTTGGGAACTTGATGAAAGATGGCTCACACTTTCTGATAGACTTCAAAAAATGCATGTTTGACTGTATTCAGATAGACAAGTTTGAAGAAGCATGGGGTGAATTATTATCTTCTTATAACGTTCATGAAAATGGGTGGTTGAAATCTACTTATAACATTAAGGAGAAATGGGTCAGGTGCTCTATAAAGGATGCTTTTACACTAGGTATGAGAAGCACACAAATTAGTGAAAGTGTGAATGTTGAGGTGAAGAGGTGTACAAAGCCAAAGTTAGACATTAATCGATTCTTTATGAGGTTTGACAAAGTTGTAGAAAAGAAGCGATACAAGGAAGTGCAACTTGAGTATGAATCTTGACAAAAGATACCAAGGATGGTCAATCAAAATGCACCTATCTTGCGTCAGTTTATGCAATCTTATACCCCCACTACCTTTGATATGTTCTAAGAACAATGGGATCTCCAATTCTCTATAGAGTTGGTTGAACATGATGAGAAAGAACAATTGCTTACATATACTGCCCATATTGATAGGTGAAAAGGGAGAATGGAAAATTGAGTTCAACCCTGATAGACAAGAAATTTGTTGCAGTTGTTGGAAGTTTAAGACTATGGGGATATTTTGTTGGCATGCATTGAAAGTATACGATTCCAAAGATAAAAGAGTTATGCCTGAGCAATATATTCTCAAGCGATGGACAAAGGAAGCAAGAAATGGGATTGTACATGATATCAAAGGAAATAAGATACAAGTTGATCCTAGACTTGACATAATAAGAAGATTAGGCATCTAGTGACTAAGATGGTAAGACTAGCAACAAAGCCTACCAATACTCCCTAGAGATTTACTCGTGTGCTTGCTGTATCATTGAGTTAGACAATGAGATTTCTGATGATGATGAAAATGATACTTCTGAATTGGTCATAGAGACACAAAATATGCCAAATGGATTTAAAAAAAAAAAAGAGAAGGAAAATCAAGAAAGATTAGTTGGAAAGGTTGGGAAGAGAAAAATTGACAAATAAGAAGAAACATTATATCAACGATATTGAATTTTAATTTATATATAAGGAACAAAAGAAACTATTACTTATTTTGAATTTGTGTTAATTTCTTGTAGGACTCTCAAGAGGCTTCATCATCTAAGAAGTCATGTAGGAAAAAAGAAGAGGCACCATTACAAGAAAAAAGAAGGGTTGACTAAATAAAAGATTTACAAACTCAAGTTTCAATAGTTTTATACTTAGAAGCTCCAACACAACCTGCACAAACACAAGATTCAACATCTTTATTCTTAGTTGCTCCATCACAATATATTTTTCCACCCTCTACATCACAATTAATGTCATTTACAAGCTTATTGATGGTATGAATCAATAAATCAATTACTATTAAGTGTTATGCTTGGCTATTATACTTTGCTATTGCTGCCACTAATATTTGCAATTGTAGGCACAAGGTAGTGAAATTCCATCACTTGAAGCCATAGATCTCATGGCAAACTACACACAAGGTAATAAATAGGAAAAATGGGTAAACATAATTTGCAAAAAATAGATTTTATTCCTTTCAAGAATGTCATTCAATTTGCTTCTGATATACATAATCAATCTCTATACATTCCAATTAGTTACAGACTTTACAAGTTACAACCCTAACTAGATACATAATTTTCGATCATACAGGAAAATAAAATACACATTGGACTCTTTTTGAAGAACAGGAAAAATATTGCATAACACAACTTTTGAATTATGGCTTTTGGGGACAACATAGACTACATGTTTTGGTTTTATCTGCTTTGCTTCAATGGGCACCTCTTTGACTTTTTGCACAGCTTCATTGGACAGTTTTTGACTTTTTGCACAGCTCAAAGGATAAATTCTTTTAGGATGGTGCTTGTTTTGCTTCAATCATCTACCTTGAACATATGTGGAAATCAATATTAAGCAAATCAATTCCCATCCTTCATTATACAACTTTTAGTCAAGTTACAGCAAGTGATGTAAAATCACAATGTCCTTTATTTTTGAACTTTAAAGCAATGTATGTCAAACTATACAATTTAGTGTAATACCAACATCTAATGAGATTAAGTGTTTCTTATGTCTATAATATTTTCAGCAAATAATGTATGTCAAACTATATAATTTAGACTTGCCTTTGTGAACTCTAGGAGTCCATGGTAATCCTGAAAGTTACCAATATTTTAAACCGGTTTACTCTTTCAGACAAATGGAGGCATTAGTCACTATGGGAAATTGAAGTAACAAAAATGGTTGTTATCACATAGTAAAAATATGTCATCAACATAAGATGCACAGTACTGGCCCAAAAAAAGGATGCATAGTAAAAATCTAACACTCAAACCCCTCCTCTTCTTACTAGGTAATCACTGATCCTAGGCCTAGCATTAATTACAAATACGCCATCAACCAAACCATTTGCCATCTTTAGTCACTTGTTTTGATTTTGGAAATAATAATGAATATGCCATTCACCAAGCAACTAACAAATACAGAGGCAAAGATATTGCACTAAAACGAAATTAAAACAAGGAGCGCCTATAAGGATTGAATATTCCATGTTTGAAAAGACACTACATCTTGATAAAATAATGAAGAGATATCCAATTAGAAGGATCCCATGTGCTCTTAATAAAACACAACTAATTCCAGACACCTCAGCTGGCAATGGACATCAAAATCTCTAGCCAATTGCATTGAATAAAATATGAACCCAAAAATTTCAAGGTAAACTCATCAAAATTTAGAAAGGCATGGGCATATAGCTCATAATCATGAATCAAAAACAAAGAAAAAATAATATGGGAATTTGGGAATTAAACCTCTGAACCCATCACAAAAAAACTAATCTTAAAACTAAAGGTAATATAATCATATTACATGCTCTCACTGAAGCTGGGAAAATATGGATCACAAGTAGTAACCTCTCTCACACGCTCTACTCTCATAAAGGGAACATTTACGCTATTGGTAATTACAGCTTTCAAAATTCCATGGAGATAACCATTAGTTTGATTTCTATTTTGATTCTGTGAAAAAAGAAAAAGCATAACAGTAGCATTCTAAATTGAATCTAAACAGAAAAGTTGAAGATTAAATCCTTACCTATCAAAAGAGATATATGCAAATCTTCTAAGCATCGTTGAACCAGATTCACCATAAGTTGTCACCTTTTGCCTCCATGTGTTGAAGTGTCGAGCTCTGCCTCCCCCTTTAGTTCATCTCATGATTCCTTGCTTACCCTTTCACGATTCCTAATGAATATGGCTTTTGGGAAGATCAGAGTCAAAACTCTAAACTACGAACTGATCAAATCTACCACCGACTATGAAATCCGCAAATACCTACCTTCTATAATAGCTAAAGTCACCTACAAGGACAGCTGGGATTGAGTCCGAAGATTGAGTCTAAAGTGAATGTGCAGAATTAAGGGTAATATTAATGGTTTAATGGAAAAAGTAAATAGATGAATGACCGAGATTAAATGGTGCGTAGAATGGATGAGCGCCCCTTGCCTATTGTTGCGCCGAGCATGGAAACTGAATCCGGTCTTTATTTTATACTTTGACTAACTACTATGTTTAATATAAAGTATATTGTAGATTAGTAAAAAAGAAGAAGTGATTGAATTGATGAGAATGATCAACAGGAGGAAGAAGAAGAAAGAGATTGAAAACATTAGTCAAGAAACAAGAACTTGCAAAATATAATGGGTATATCAAGTTTCAAGTTCTTAGATTTGGTATTGGAGGTTGTTATGCTAAATTGAAAGTTGGAATGGCTTAATCAGAAGTTAAAGTGCTTCATATCAAAGTCATATCAACTTTATTCGAGTTGCACCTCCAGAAGTGATTTCTACATGTTTCACTCAAGTTAAAGAAGTTCCACTTGAGTGATTACCATATTTCAATATACTCTATTCACCTCTCCGTTCATATTGAGATGAAACTTGTTTCATATGAAATTACATTCAGAATGCAGTTTATGAACATCAATTTCATACTCAAATATTATCAGATGAAAGAGATATGAACTTCAAAAGTCAGTGCTCAAAATCTACACTTTGTTCCAGACCACCCATTACAAATTGGATCAAAACTTTTGGAATACAATATATTTGGGATCAATTCTAGTTGCAGTGAAAAGTAAACTTAAAGAACTTTTTGTAGATAGGTCGTTTTCCAAATTTGAAGTTATAATAAAAGAGTTATGCCCGCTGGAAGTTGACCTCTATGCCAAAACTATCTATGTTCTGAAAAGGAAAAGGGCACTCAAGTGAAGAATGTGCCACTCAAGTAATGATCTTAAAAGTTAAACATCATCAAGGTATTAGCTAGTGAGATTGCTGGTGCACTTGAGTTATAGCTATACCACTCAGTGATGAAAAGAGAATTTGTGAGGTGCCTGATGGTAACTGCCTGGCTTTTAAGAAAATTCACTCAAGCACTCAAGTGATAGTGGATGCATAGGAATGATGAATCTTCACTTGCAAAATTCTAGTGAGTTACTCGATAGTTATTAGATCAAAGAATAGGTTCAGAGATAAAATTACTCGAGTGATGTGGTAAGCACTCGAGTGATGAGCAACACTTGCAGGTCACTCATAAGTGATCAGAAGTTTGTGATCTATTGAGAATAGATCACTCGAGTGACAAGCCGTGCACTCGAGTGATGCACACCTCTTCCTGTCCTTTTAAGCCAAGATCACTTAAGTGACAGAAGGATCACTCATGTGATAACCATCACTTGCGAGTCACTCACAAGTGATTATGAGGTGATGAGATCTTCCATATAGAGATCGCTCGAGTGGATGGTAAATCACTCAAGCGATCCAAGATAACTTGCAAGTCACTAGCAAGTGATCAGAAAGTGCTATAATGTTCTAAGGGTAGATCACTCAAGTGATAAGTTGAACACTCTAGTGATATGAATCACTCGCAAGTCATTTGGTAGTGATAAATCTCATTTTCACAAATCCAAGGCAAATATACTTAAGTGATATCATTTTCAAACACATCTCTACTAGGTCACACGCTAGTGATTATCAGCATGCCTTAACTAACATCACTTGAACACTCAAGTAACAAAGTAAGCACTTGAGTGATAAAAGATCACTCAAGTATTTAAAGTCACACTCGAGTGATATAATTCACAGTTTTTTTAATCACCGTCTCGGATTTTTTGCTATTCTTTCAAACTCATTTGTGGATCTTACTATCCTACATACTTAACATATTAATTAGGATCTTTATTTATAGGGTCCAATCACTAATCATGATCTTAACTAATAAGATAAGATCTTAACCGCAGTTCAATATTCTAACATGCCCCCTTAAGTTGACACTACTTAGACTTATAAAAGTGTCAACTTGTAACACAAAATATAGGGTGGAGTGAAGGAAATTGAATAAATTATAATAACAATTTCTATGCTCATTTTCATCAATTTTGGCTACAATTTATGGTAGATTTTCAGCTTCATTTTTGTCACGCCCTTATCTATTTTTACCTTTTTCAGAGTATTTACAGAAAACGATACACAGTTCGGTAGACAACACATAAATAGCATAAATATACTGATAATATAGGCATGATTACAAAAATTCCCCTAGAGGTTCGTACATAATAATTACAAATCTTGTAGCCACACAGGGCTCTAGGGTATCTAAACCCATCCTAGTAAAATGGAGACATCTTTCCATCTTCGTTCCACCATTGCAATCCCCTCATACAGTTCTCTTCTTTGTTCTCAGCATATCTTCTGTCTCCTCCTGTCTAAATTGTTGGTAGGGGAGGGTGAGATTTGAGAGAATCTTAGTAAGAAACAAATACTATAATGTATGCATAATAGATGCTATGTGCATGACATGTTAGATTTATCTGGATGCATGCCCCATAATGATATTTCTGGATGCTCAATGTTTCATGCAACAAACTATGACCACAGTATAAACAAAAATAGAGCTTCATTATTCAAATATGCTCGACGCAATCAAGTAAAGAAATCACATACATCACTACATAAGCAAAGATATCAAATACATGCAAGAAAGATAAGTCCCTTACCTTAAATTTTTTCAGCTTCGAAACTCATGCCTCGTAATGCGTGCCAACCCCTCGGGCTCTCAAATTGGTCCTAAAATGTCAAATATACAAGAATTAGGTTAAAACCCATTCATGTACCATTTTAGGCACTTCCATAGTATTTATAGTGGTTATATAAGCCTATTGTGAAAATTTACCAAAATGCCCTCGGGGGCCCAACCCCGCCTTACCCAATTCAACCGCGCTTTTCCTGAAATTTTGACATGGGCTATTCTGACAATTTTAGCCCAAGAAACCTATTTTTGGACTTGGAATTACCAAATTCATTGTCAAATGATAAGAATGCCCTTGGCAGCCCCGCTTTTCGAGGTTCAGGGGCGTTTTCGTAATTATGCTTTTTCGGGCTTTTCCGAAAAAGTGACCAACTGTAACCCCACCTAATTTTTCCTCCTGAACACAATGGAATAATAAATCATTCAAAATCTAACTCTAAGCCCCCTTACTAGAGCTGGCCAAAATCCTCAAATTCCCTAAGAAAAATTGGGATTTTCGAAATCCGACTCCGCAAATGTGTTTTCTTCTACTCCTAACCACTTTATCAATTATTTTATTAGGTTACAACTACCATTTAGACCAAATTTTGGCAGCATTACCCTTAAACCACCTCAATTCCAAAATTTAAAACCAATGACAATCTGGCAAAATTTCACCGATTAAATTGTTTACAACAGCCAGAACAATAAAAAATTGAAGTTACCTCAAGCTCCCTTTGACTTTTCCTTAAAGTGGCTGATAACTCTAACTTATTAACAAGAGATTTTAAGCTTCAAAAATCTTTAAATACATAGAAGAGTAGCTTTGGAGTGGAGTTATATGCGTTAGAAACTAAATCATCGGAGAAATTGGCTTACCTTGCGAGTTCTCTTCTCCTTCTCTCTCTAAACAATCTCAACTCTTCTCTCTCTCTTTTGGCTATAATGGATGACGGAAATGGCATGAGAAAGATGAAGATTAAATTTTATCACTTTATGCTTTTGTCATCTTCATCCTTGCTTATGTCATAATTCCCAATTTCCTATTTTCGAATTTTCTGGTAGATTTTCTACCCAAAATTTGAAAAATCATAACTAAATTTGTAGACATCGTATCAAAGTGATTCCAAAGGCTATGAAACATTTATCGAGTCTAGTTTCAAGGAAAAATATAACCTTTAGCCAATTGGAAGATCACAATTCCCAAAATTTAAATCTTTAGACGTTGTTGTAGAAATTTTCCAGTTTTTCTAGGCTAATTTCAAAAATTTTTATAACTCTTTGTTTATAGCTATAATTGATTAATATTACATATCATATTAAAGCTTAAGATGTCTACTTTCACCCTGTAAAATTTCATAATTTTTAGTCATTGTTTGGTTATCCAAAGCTACATGACAAACTCACTGCCTCAGTGGAAATTTCATTGGAACCATAATCATATTCTCCAAAATTCACCATTTTATTCCCTTTAATACCTCAAAGATATAAGAAATATTAGGGAATAAATTTGGGACACTTGCTAAACTGGGGCTTAGCAGTTCACTTAATTTAGGCTTATTCCTAAGCCTCTAATCCCAAAATTCGAGATATTACACTTTTACTAACATTTCTGAAACTACACTAATTATTTTGTTCGTATGTGGTAAACTTGCTTATGTGAGCACACCTTCACCACCAACAGAAGGCCCCCATGAGAAAACACCTACATTTAAATTGATAAATGCCCATCTATCCTTTCCAATCCACATATCAATGAGGCATCTACATGAAAACCACAAAAGTCCCCAAAATTTAAAACTCTTTCCATCAAGATCTTAAGGTCTTTGTGCTTTCCTTTCAATACTTGCAAAGCTTTCATTTTAGCAACGTCAATGGTGTCTTTATATTGATTGAACTTCCCAAAATTATCTACTACTTCAAGCCAACTATTGTACCACTTAGCATCACCAAACATTGTATCTTGGGATTCACTTTGACAATAAGCAAAGCATGAATTAATGAACATTTCCCCTCTTCTTGAATATATATGGAACAATCTCAAAACTGCAAGCATGTGGTTCCTAAAGCTTTGCAGTTCACCAATTTGGCTTGGAGCGCATGCTTCTAGGTTTATATTGTAGTGATTGTAGTGTCCACGCAAATCAGAAGAAGGTGGGACCAACACATGGTGAAATTGAAAAACATCATAAGCAGAGTTCAAGATGAAGTATGGTGTTGTTATGTATTTCAATACATACTCAGGAAAGAAGCACAAGCCTGGAAAGAATAGGGACCTTATGCAGCTTTTGTTTAAATTCCGCTCTATGCTCTGCAATAATACAGGGCTTTTAAAGAAGTACCTCATAGTGTGGTTCAAAGTGATATCTCTCCCATCAAGAAAGAAGCCAACATCACTCAAGCATTCAACACCAGCATTCCTTGAAGCAACAGTAGTGCTAATTAAGGCACAAATTGGAGGCTAGGATTCTTGACTAGAGAAGTGAAAAAGTTAGGCATCGAAGAAGTTGGTTTCTTTTGCCAACACCAAAGCGAAGCAAGAAATCGAACAAAGCAGGTGGACAATAATCATTCATTCTTGGACAAATTAGGGTTTGAAGGCGCTGGCAACCACACCACAAATCTAGAGCGTCTCAACTTCTCGTATTGAAATTGCAAAACGACTCCACGAGAAAACAGAGCTGAGTATAGGTTGATGTTTGCTGCATCCAGAAATCTTCAAAATCTCGCCAAAAGAAAGTGCTCACAAATCCGAAGAAGAGACTACGATGGCAACGAAAAATGATGCTCTGCTGGTGAGCTTTATTTAGCCTTTAGACTTTTACGGTGGCATATGAAATGGCACAAAACCAAGAAGCATTTCAAGATCGCATGAGAATCAAGAAATTTAGGGCTGGAATGAAACGATGTTGTTGGGCAATGTTCTGCAACCATGAAGCCACTAAAATCAGATTTGGTCCTCTCTCAACAGAAGACACAAGCTTCACATCTAAACAACCTTGGGCTCAAGAAAATCAGGCTCACGACACCATGTAAAGCAAATTAGGATGAATCTCTATTTGTAGTAAATGATTGTTTACAAGATACAAATCAACCCACTTAGGTTTAACAATGATCATCCCTCACTTGAGGGTGATTAACCTCTAAATCACCATAACTCTAGGGATTTTGGAAAGACTTTCCTCTTTAGAGAGAAAATCACATTAACCCCTCTCTTAACATGGTGTGACTGTCACTATCTTAGACATTTAACAAGTTAGCAAGGACCTCTATTTATAGGATCCAATCACTGATCATGATCTTAACTAACAAGATAAGATCTTAACCATAGTTCAATATTCTAACACTAAGATTAGTTTTTTAATGAAAACACTATAGAAAGTTAGAAACATGTAGCATCGACTTAGATAAAAATTTCATCCCCAATGGTAATGTGGCAACGGAAGTCGTTTGCCACGATGATATGGCGAAGACCGATGGCCATCGTCATTAGTGACATGGAGTCGGTTGACACCATCCGGGACATGATGGTGGCCGTTGTAAGAGATGACATAGTGGCAGTCGTCACATCGATGATGTGGCGGCGGCGGATATATTCAAGTGGGGGCCTCAAGCCTTCCAACAAAAAGAGTTTTAGAGAAAACTTATATCCAGTTCCTTGCATCCAGTCTAACCAGTTCTCCTATAAATAAGTGTCACATGGATTTTTTAAATAGGTTATTATTTTACTCCATTACTCTTTTCCATCCCCATTCACAAGCCCCAAATCCCACAACCCTATTTGCCATTCAACTAATCTTCCTTATGCAAATGCTCCTACTGCCGCATCATGCGGCTCCACTAACTGCCTCATCGGTGATGATGTTGGCGACATCGCCGAGTTCTAGATGAATTCTCATGTGGCCATAATGCCTTTCGACACTAGCAATTATGTCCCAGCAAAACTCCAAACAGGGATTAGGCTTCCATGGTTGCCCTAAAAAACAAGGACAACAAACATGCCTTCCCTCTGCAAATGGAGGCATTCCAAAGAAAAAGTGTGGTGTTACAACTGAAATTGTTGAGAAATTACTCAATCTCTTATGGTTTATTAAATATTGTAAGTTTAATTGTGAGTTGATGGTGTTTGTTTCTCTATTTCAAATGCTTTTGGTTCCCTTGTATATGTATTTTTGGGTTTGTACCGAAAGAATAATGGTGGATTTCGATTTGTTGTAAAATGATAATTTTTTTATTAGAATAAGTAATTTCTGTGCCACATTGATTTCTGGGTGATAAATTTCTGCAACAGCCCTAGTTTTTGGTTGAGAGTCGTGTTCTCTGTATTTGTTGATCACTTCGCATCATCGGTGAATGAATTCAGTGACATCTCGTTGAGTTTCTATAATCCTATTGTTTCCAAAGGGATCGGCCATTGATTTATGATTTAATTGGAAAAGGAAAAAATGCAAAGCAAAAGATCCATCCCTTCCATTTGATTTGATTTGCCATGAACGGAAATCAATATCAACGGCTGCAGGGCTCGTTTTAGTTTTAGGGAGGTGGGTTTATCAAGTTTATTGCTGGTGAATGGGAGGTTTGGATTCTCTCTTAATCCTTTTTTTTCTTTTTCTTTTTTTTAGAATCTCATTTCCTTTATCAATTTTTTTTTTAAAAATAGAGTGATCAGATTTAATATTTTATAAAATTATTATTTTAAACATAAATAAATAAATTTAAATATTTAAAATATTATCTACATAATTCATAACTACAATACAAACAACATTAATAAAAAAAATAATTTATAAAATATTATAATGATAGTTTTTGAAAATATTAAATCTGAATTATTTATTTTTTATCTGATAGTTGAGATAAGATTTTGAGAAAAAAAGGTAAAAATGGATTATAGGGATATTTGCTCCTCAATGAACGAAAATGGAGAAGATTAATGAAGTTAAATGATGACCTATTTAAAAAATACATATGGCACTTATTTATTGAAAAATTGGTTCAACTGGATATAAAGAACTTAATATAAATTTTGTCCAAAAGTTTTCCCATTTTTTTTTTAATTTTATAGTTCGTTTATCATTTTTTTTTAAATAATAGTTTTTTATGTGTTTAAAAATAAAAAAAAATAACAAAACTTGTTTGTAAAAAGTAAAAACCGAGCGGATTTATGCCTTAACCCAATATTTTCATAAAGTGCATCGACCCAGAGGAGTCGGAGATCCCCCACTTGGAAAAACATTCGTCAGGCCCAAAAGTCTCGGCGGTTCAATCTCCCTCTTCCTTCGACCACCGCTTTCCACTTCCGCCGGCGTCGGTCGGAGCTTTATTTGGAAGTTCGTTCTCCTTCCTTGGGTGTCCTCTTCTCTTCACATTTAATCCATTCTCTGAAGCGTCGACGGCAGGTATGGGATACCTTCTCGTGTTTGAGATTCCGTCGGCCTTTTTCGCTTTGCTTAATTTTTTATTTATTTATTTTTGATTTAGCTGGGCGATTGATTGAAGTACTGTGTTAATGGTCTGGATTTGCTGGATTTCGTGTTAATGATTATGTACTTCATGAACTGTTTAATTGACTTAAACTTTGTTTACATATGGTGCTTGATGAATTGGTTGGTAGATGGTCGAAGTTCTTTCTATCCTTTATTGTGTGGGTAGTTTTATTTTGATTGTGGCTGCTGTTGATAATGAGAAATTATGGGAGTTTGGGGGGGGGGATTCAAATTAATTGAAACAATAGACTAAGAAGGTTATTTCGAATGTAGATATTTCAGTGTAATCTTGTTGTTGTGATAAGGTTATAAAGAAGGAATTTAATTCTATTTTCTCTATTTTAAGTTGAAGCTCGAGATTAGTTGGATAAATGAAAATTTTGTGTGGTGATAAATTAGGAACTATGGTGATTTTTTTGAATTGAATATTCATGCATACAAGGTGTTTGTTAAAATATGTAAAAGAGGTTTGGTGTTAGAATTAAGTACTTAACTATGTTCACTGTGTTATGACTAAGAGTTAGGATTTAAGTTGTTCAATCTTCATTTTGGGACTTGGAAAATATTCTTTTTTATATGAATCGATGAAGAGGAATTTATGAATATACCACGCTCTTACTCAAGTCGTACTTTTTTAAGAAATTGAAATTATTAAATTTTAGGAGTTTATGTTGATACTTGGAAATGTATTGCTGCTAGTTTTTGAATTACGGTCTTTATTTTCTAGTTTGGTTTCGGATGCGCACAGATATTTGATGAAATGCATATTAGATAATTTTTGATCCATTTTGACTTTGTGGATGTAACTTTCTGATTGAAGAATTGAAGTGATTAAAAGAGGATTGGGGCAAGAATCTAAATTTAAGTTGAGGCTTGTGGAATGGAAAAAGAATGTTGATATTAAACTTAAGTGTAAATTTAAGAATGGATATGATATGTCATGGTTGATATTACAGCTTTTCATGACTTGAGGAGGGGTTACATGTAGCTTTTGTGTTGTTAACTTTTTATTAAAGCAGTTTTAGCAAAGGAGTTTGGCAAAAAGGGTTGATTTAAACTGATGAATATTTGGGTACTATTGTTGAGTCTAGCCTTTAGTCTTGTTTTTCGAAACTATTTTTAGAACTAATGTTCAACGCTCAGATTTGTTCCTATTTTGTGAATGAGAGTGCTTGAAAGACATAAAGCTATAATATAAGTTAATTATTGATCATTTTAATTGGATTTCTGATTTGGGCACGCTGTAGTATCCTTGGGCATGACTGTATATGTGAATTTCTTTGGATAATTGTTAATAAACCCAGAATTAGGAGAAACATACTAATCTCTTATTAAGAATTACAAGCCACAATGGCATTACAACAAATCCTTCTTGGGTAATTCTACTATTAACCCTAAATTCTAGGATTAATGAGAGGTGAGGACTAAGTTAACCTCTCTTATTTGATGAGGATCCTACCATCTTTCACACTAATCACATTAATCATGACCCTTTATAGACTAAGGTCTTAACCAACTAACTACTCATTTAATTTCACCTTAATATTTCTAACAATAAGATTCTCAGTATTATTATTAGTTTTATTTATAAACTTCTGTGCTTGTTTTTTCTTCTTTTGTTAAGATTGCCTTTCATTCGTTGAAGAATTTCTGGGAATACTGAATGCCCTGTAAGAGTTTTACACAAACAAAATTTCAAGATAGAATTACATTTTAAATTTATTCAAATGGTACTATGAACACCCTCTCACTCAGCATCCCCAATATAAGTTAGAGAATTGATTGTTGATTAAATTTCATTATGTTTATAATGATGTTCTAGCTGACTGTGGTACAAGTATTTATTTTTGCTTATGCAGGGAAGTTGCTTTTCCTAATTCTATTAAATGTAATTATACTTGCAGCAAGCCAAGCGCACCCAAAGGATTAGGATTCAATCCCTTTAATGTTCTGCCACCGTGGGGGTAAATTGCCAGTGATTGTTCCTTGCCTACCGTAACTGGTAGGCTTTGTGAACTGCATGAAGGAAAAAAGGTAGAGGAATGTTCAATTCCTATTTTCTGGACTGCCTTTTGGTTGTTGGAAGATTTTTTTAAACCATATGTTTGGTGGTTTATATCCCGTGAAATTCCAATTGCAGATTCTTTTGTTTTGTTATTTCTGTAATGTTTTACTGGTGTGATATGTATATTTCTTAATTTTTCATTATTCTCGCTTGTATTTTTATGTAAGAATTCAAAAATTAAAGACACTTGAAATTTCTTAATCTTGTGAAGTTTTTATTGGCAAGAAGTAAAAAAAATCGAGCTTCTTATTTTCGCAAAATTATTCGATGATTTTTTTTATTATTCATGCCGATTTTTCCTTGAGAACTAAAATAATTTCATATTTATATTCATGTGCAATATTTATATAAGAATTACAATTCTCATGAAATTTTCTCATGAAAAGTTCCATGAGAACAAAATCTATTGGAATTTTCTCACAAAAATTTCGAATCTCAACAGATTATGTATTTGTAACCTCAAATCTTTGAGAAAATTTTACTAACGCTTTTCTTACCAATTTTTTTGGTTTTTCCTCATGCAAATGTTTTGTAAGGATTTTATAGTTTTCTCTTGGTGATGTCTGACTTCACAGGTTATGCTTCCCTTCCCTGCCACTTCATGTTATGTGCTTTTGGATCCATTTTTTTTAACATCATTGAATTCAGTTTTAAGTTTTTCGGCCAAGAGAATTTAATTAATTTAGTAATTTTAAAAATTTAAAACAAAGCGATAAAAGGGAATGGATATTTACAAGTTTGGCGGCTTTCTTTTCATGTTCAACCCGATATAAGAAGGGCAATTAAATGGATAATTTAGGCCCATTAAGGTTAAAACCCAACAGCAGCACTCAGCGATCAAAACGCAAGGAACTTCTGTGTTGTGCTGTTCGTTCGTGGGGCTCAATGGCATCTCTTCTCAATCAAAGGAAAGCTCCCATGGCATGCACACTAGGTGGCAGAGTGAAGGATAGTCAAAGAGAAATCACACGCCTTGTGCTTAGCGAAAGACAGGACTCAACAAATTGTGAAGTGTCAAATTTGTATTTCTTACTGTGATCATGGGAATGAGGTGATACAAGCGTGAAGGTTTATAAGGGAGCTGAATCGAGAGAGTCAGAGAGGGGATAACAGATAGGCAAGAATTTGAATTGAGAGAAACAAGAATTATAGAGTAAGAACGGAAAATTGAGCAAGAACTGAATAGGTTTTGCTTCTTTAGAAGCCAATTTGTTCAGTTTGTGTCATCTTGAACAAAAACGTCTATGTGAACAAGGGTTTCCGTTTGATTCTTTCTCACTTAATTTACGAATGCAGGGTTTGTAGATTTCATGGCTTTGAGAAAGCATCTTTGGCAGACTGTTCTGCATAGAGGTTTCGATGGGTGCCTTGTGTACCCTTGGCGACTCTATAGTACTAAGGGGGACCTAAAGAAGCTCCGCCCCATGATTTACGAGAGGATAGAGAAACGGGCCAATGAATACCCAGTTCGTGCCATGGTTCCAGTTGCAGTGGAGGTCCTCAAGGCCAGGAATGTTCTCATCCAAGGCGTTTCTACCCTCCTTAAGTCCTTTCCAGTCATGGCTTGCAAGTGAGTTTGATTATATTCGTTGATGCTAACATCTCGTTGTTTTACCTATGATTCTATGTTGTGATATTTTTATTTCTAAGCCTTAGGTGGGGGATTTGCGACTAGAAATGTGACTTGGCTCTTGGCAATCTTATAATTTCTTTTGTATTTGTGTTAAGCAACTTCTGAAATGACATGGTTTATCATATTTATCTTGCCAATAGTTGTAGTCTGAACTCAGTTTTTCCGCCGAAAATCCTCATGGAGTTCTATTGGTTTAGATCTCCATTTAGATGTAGAAAAGTAGAGGAAAAGAAGAAATGGGATGGAACTGCTGAGGTTTTCTGGTTTAGTTTCTAAGAGGAGAATCTCCTTATGTCACCAAGCTCACCATTATCCTGTTATTAATAAGTGTGCAAAACTTAGTCATAACTGGTGTTGATATATGATATAACTATTTTCATGAGTTGCAAATTGACCTGTTCCACTTGAAATGCTAATGTGTTATGGGCAAACATTAGCAAACATTAGCTAATGTGTTATGGCCTTTGATCCTTTTTAGTTAATATGGGCAAACATTAATCTGATCAAATAGAATCTAAGTCGGATAATTAAGTAGAATCTATACTTGGACCTTGTCTCTTCCCATTTCTTATGCTCATGTTGCGCAAAAGATTGTTCTTATCTTCCCATATTAAACTTTCAGATTCTGTCCTGAGATATTTATTAGTGAGAAGGGACATTTAATTCGGACTTGCCATGGCTACAAGCGCCGTGCCAAGAACCGGTATCATGAATGGATTGCGGGTGGTCTGGATGATATACTCGTTCCAGTTGAAGCCTATCACCTAAACAATATGTTCCAAGGTGTTATAAAGCACGACCAAAGGTTTGACTTTGATCGCATTCCTGCTATTGTTGAACTATGCTGGCAGGCTGGGGCTGACCCTTGTAGCGATATTGTCAGTAGTGGCGACTCCCAAGGAAGCGAGTTTTTGTCACCATATGACCTTACCTTTGTAGCAAACAGAACATTAACAGCTTGGGAGACTCTTAGGTCTGGAGTGCAGAAGTTGCTGTTTGTTTATCCAGCAAAAGTCTGTAAATATTGTTCTGAGGTCCATGTTGGGCCATCTGGCCATAAAGCTAGACTCTGTGGTGTGTTCAATTACGAGAGCTGGCGAGGAGCTCACTTTTGGACGAAAGCAGAGGTGGATGATCTCATACCTCCAAAGATGGTATGGAGACGGAGGCCTCAAGATCCTCCTATCCTTGTGGATGAAGGGAAAGGGTATTATGGGCGTGTACCGGCTATTTTGGATCTGTGCACAAAAGCCGGCGCCATCGTGCCCGCAAAGTATAACAGTATGATGAAAGCGCAAGGTTTATCTCGTCCTGCTTTTGGTTGATAGCGATGAAATGTGGCTTGAAAACTATATACTTAAAAGCCTTTGAAGCCAATAGTAGGATGAGTTGCAAGTCTGATTTGGTTTGGGGCACTGATCAGAAAAGGTTTATGCTCTTCACTGGATTACAACCTGAAATTTTGTTTCCCCATGTCGGATAGTTTCTGCAGGCTAGACCAAAATCTCCACAGATTTGTGGCTGGACCTCATTGACACCACACCAGCCCTTGAAGATTACAAGTCATAGCATAGTCCTCTTATCGGAAGATTGCTATAGTGATATCGTCTAGTTGATAAAAACTCCTTCGGTCCTATTTACAAGTCGGAGAGAAGGATTTTCTTTGTCATATTTAATATTTATAAATCACATCATTAAATTTTTCATATGAATGGATAATTTTACCATTCATTTATTATTATGTTGATTTTATTCTCATAGGCTATAATGTATACTCCCTCCGGTCCTAATTATAAGATAAAGTTGATTTTTTTGGATAAATTAAGGAAACTAATTAAATTACTTTAGAGTATTCATATTTATATTTTTTTCTTCAAAGTAATTAGTTTGACTAATAAATTAATATATAATCTAAGGATACATAACATATTATATAATTAAGTAACTTATTTAGATCCCTTAATTTCTCTAAAAAAAAAAATCAACTTTATCTTATAATTAGGACATGAGGAAAAATTATGGAACTTTAAGAGAAAGTTAATGAATTTTAAAATGTTTCTTTGGTCTGTGTAAAACGTAACCTATAAATAGGATCGGCCTAGTATTTTATGAGTAGGGAGTAGGGACTGTATTTTCGTAAATGTTTGTAACAAGTGAACGTCTACAAAAATGGAGGCGGTGAATGGTGATCATTAAAATCTCATTTTCTCAGATTTTTCAATGTAGGAGGGCCACTTATATATTTGACATAGACTTGATTCTGTAGCAAATTCCTTTTGTTTCTTGATGTCTTAATCATGCAAAATAAGCTATTGTTTACTGGCAAAGAAAAAAATTTAGCGATTGTTTGTCCACAGTTCGTGTGCCCAAGTTTAATGCATCTTTTTTCTATTCTAACAATTCGTATTATTTACAAGTTATTTTTTTGACCTGGAGTATTATTTATAAGTTAAGAATAGAATATAACGTCTTTTTATTAGACTTTGTATATTGCTGGGGGGACTGGGAGCGATGACAGGAAATTTTGTATCTGTGACCTTTTCAAGGATTAATGTTATTCAGTATTTTATTCAAAAGAAAATAACCATGAAGCCGTAAAATTGGAGGTTTACATTCTATTTTTTTTAAAAAACAATTGGTGGGCCCTGTTTGTGTGCCATTTGCCAATGGAAAGACCTTGTCCTTTGTGCCATTACTGGATGAGTTCAAAACTGAGAGGCCCATTTGGTTTTTTCCCCTCAAAATATTTCAAAATGATATTATTAAAGAAGGACAAGAGTTCGAGAGGCCCATTTGACAGAGTCTTTTGCAATCTAATTAATGTATCTACATATTATCTATATAAAAGTATAGGTCATTACTAATGGGAGTTGGTCCAAGTGGTAAGTGGCTTGATTCCGCTTATGTAAGGTCTCGGGTTTGAGCCTTATATATGTAGAAAATTCCTATTGGGAGACTCTCCTACCATATCAAGATGCGCGACGTAGGTCGGATCCGGATGTAATCAGGGTAAAGCTCCGGTGAACCGGGTGGGCAACAAAAAAAAAAAAGTATAGGTCATTGACATTAACAAAAGAGCAAGCAGAACGTGCGATGTGTTTTCTTTATTTGATTAACTGATAAAGTAACTCCCTTTTGTTTATGATTTTTAATTTTTTTAAATTATAATTCACATATATAATTCCCTTTATTCTAATTTCTTTCATTCAAATTTAGGAGGGGGAGATCCCACTTGAATTTCAAAATCCCAAATCAGTTATTTCTTACTAAAATAAGCTGTCAATTGCTATATTTGAATAGTTAATACCTATACTCTTATAGGTAATGAGACCGATTTGGGACTTTAAAGTTCAAGTAGTATATTTATATCTTTTTCCATTAAAATTTTCTCTTAACTCTAATAATTAGTTTTTTTAATTGTTTCCAGTAATTTTTTTTTTTTTTGTTACAATACTCTCATTTACGAGTATTACTTGTTCTATAGTATTGTAGTCTATTTTTCAACCACTTGGAAGAAGAGAGGAAAGGAACAATAAATATGGGATGCATATTTAGACAACTTTTAAATTGATTTGAGTTACAAAGTTCGTAGAGCAGACAGAGCAAACCGGCAAGTGTAAAAGAACAAAGGGGATTAAGAGGGATGATGAACATAAACTACATATTAGGTATCTATGTTTGAAAAATATGCCAAATGATGGTTTGACAGAGGCAAAATTTGCCCGTAAAACAAGAGGATTAGAGTTTAGTGAATGCTTTCTGTAACTTAGTAACATCAAATTTTTTTTCCTAACTACATATAATTAATTGATTGATTTTATGAGCTGCAAATTAATGAAAGAATTTGTAGAATTTGCATATCCTATTAATGATTTTCCTTTGTTTATACAAATGATGTTAAGCACATATCAAAATTATTATTTCATCAGCAGTTTGACAAATTATTCTTTCAAAATATTTCCTAACAAATATATTTAGGATCTAAATAATATAAAACTATTATCTTTTTAAGTTTCAAATTATTTCTATGTTACATAAGTGACCACCTTGTCGTTCTTGTGGGCCTGTACTAGTTGGGGGCTTGTGTTATTTGATGATAAAAAAAATTATTCAGGCTAACTCACAAAGACTCGTGAAAATTGAGAAGTGATCTTTGAAATCAGAAGCATGATGGAACGTTTTTGACAATTGAAAATCCAACAAACAAGTAGAGATGCCAATGTCATAGTAGATATTCTTGCGAAACAGAATTTTGACAAAGCCTCTGAACTGCATATTCTCAATTCAAAGTTGATAATGGAGATTTTATCATCTAATGTTAGTTCCTAGCTTTTCTTATATTTATGTTTGCTTTTTAATTCCAATGTATCAAAAAAAAATCTTGCGACAAGGGCTATGCACTAGTTATTTTTAATTTTAATAAAAAGTACTCCTTTAGTTCTTAATATAAGACAATGGGGACAAGGTGACCGCATGGGCTCCACTTGGATTCTCTTATCTGATGTATCAATAATAAGGATTGAGTTACAAAGTTAGTAAAACTATAAGGGCTGAGTTACAAATTCTGTGAAACCATAAGGATTGAATGATTAATTTTCCATTTTTAGAAGATAACCCCATTCTGAAATTTAAAATCAAAACCAAAATATTTTGAAATTTCTTAATTAGGGTTAATTTGAGGATTGGCATTCTAAAATAAGGCCCGAAACTTGTAATTAAAAAAAAGGTGGTTAAAGTACAAATTTATTCCAAAAGTTTTCACTGAAAAGTAATGTTACCCTGGAAGTTTTCTTAGGTTCAGTATTGCCCCAAAAGTATTAAAATAGAACAATATTGTTTTTTGCCTTTAAAAAGTTAACAGTCAACATCAATTTTTTAATGGTCAACGTTAGTTTTTAACAATATGGGGCAACATTGCTACGGTTTGAAACTTCCAAGGTGACATTGAACCTGAAAAAACTTTCAGGATAACATTACTCCTCAGCAAATACTTTCGGAACAAATTTGCACTATAACCCAAAAAAAAAACAAAAAGAAATTAGACCCTAAACCTAATTTAATATCAGGCCCTAAACCCTTTTCTCAATGGATCCTTTGAAGTGAAATTTCAGAATATTTGAATCAAACAGGCATTCAGTTGCGCTATTCATTGTCATTAATTACATTGCATTAATTTCAATTATTTCAACTTGAATTTTCATTCCTGGCTCATTGTATGTGTCAACACCCGTTTCCATTTCGATATACACAGAGTAAAAGAGACCAAGTTCCACAGGCATACAGAAGAGTACATATATACTGATAAAAGTATTTGTTTACAGTCCAAAGTCAACCCTATAGAATGCGACAATATACACCACTATTACAAAATATCCAAAAGTATTTTAGACATAGACTATCTATAACCATGAACTTTGTATTTGCCTTGAGGCACATGCCAGTCACTTCCCTTGATCTACATTCTTGCTTTTTGATCCATTGGCGCCCACTGAGATGTTTGGTTTAGAAAAAGAGGTGAGATTCCGAAGAATCACAGTAGAAACATGCTATCGTTCATAGAAAATGCGAAAAGTAAATATGATATATGTCATGTATGCACCAATTAATGAACAATATAAACATATCATCTGCATGTATACATGAGTAGGGCCCAGCCCCACTAATCTACACCGGTTGGACTTCCGCCAACTCCAGTGTAAGTGCCTCTAGCACTACTAGCCCCTCTCTGGGCAAAACATGTTGATTAATAAAGCGCATTTACAAACATTGGCATTCACACAATCATATAACTATGGCATAATTTATGAAGAATAATGTCCCTATCTCGAAGTTCTATCGACCCCTTTCTGTGTGCCCCGTAAATCGTGTTAACTTTCGGCTCCCGATTCGGTCCTAAAATATTAAATGTACAAGAAATAGGTTATAACCTATCCAAGTATCATTTTAGACACTTCCATAGTGTTTCTTGTGGTTATATTAGCCTATGGTGAAATTTTACCAAAATGCCCTCGGGACCCTGGCCCGATGGCACGTTTTCCCAAAATTTTGACTAGGGCTATCCTGACATATTTTCGTCCAAGGAATCCATTTCCGGACTCAAAATCACCAAATTCAATGTCAAATTATGAAATTGCCCTTGGCAGCCCTACTTTTAGGGTTTTAGGGGCGTTTCCGTAATTATGCTTTCTCAGCCTTTTTTGAAAAATTGCCCAACCGTAACCCCACCTATTTTTGGCCACTGAATCCAATGGAATCATCAAATCATTCAAAATCCAACTCCTACCCCAAGATCTGGCCCTGACCGAAATAAGGAGTCCTCCGGGCAAAATCGGTGTTTTGTGATTTCGGCTCCGTAAACGCGTTCCTTTCTACTCCTAATCACTTTATCAACCATCTAATTGAGTTATAACAATCATTTGAACTAAAATTGGGCAGCATAACCCTTAGGCACACCCTTTTCCAAAATTTAAAACCAATGGCAATCCAGCGAAATTTCACCGATTAAATTACCCCACCTATTTTGGCCACTGAATCCAATGGAATCATCAAATCATTCAAAATCCAACTCCTACCCCAAGATCTGGCCCTGACCGAAATATGGAGTCCTCCGGGCAAAATCGGTGTTTTGTGATTTCGGCTCCGTAAACGCGTTCCTTTCTACTCCTAATCACTTTATTAACCATCTAATTGAGTTATAACAATCATTTGAACTAAAATTGGGCAGCATAACCCTTAGGCACACCCTTTTCCAAAATTTAAAACCAATGGCAATCCGGCGAAATTTCACCGATTAAATTACCCACAGCAGCCAGAATAGACAATATATGAAGGTTTGGAAGTTACCTCAAGCTCCCACAAGCTTTTCCCAAAAATGGCTGAAACCCTAACCTTGAGAACACCAAATTTGAGCTTTCCAAACCTTGAATAACATAGTAGAGTAGCTTAGGAACGGAATTATACGTATTAGGAACCGATTTACCGAAGAAATCACTTACCTTTGCAAGTTTTTCTTCTTTTTCTCTCTCTAGGATTTCACCCTTTCTCTCACTATTTCAGATCTGGTTGGGCACTAAAATGAGCTGAGGAAGATGATGATAAAGTTTTTTTATTATATTATATGATTTTTTTAATGATTTACGGAATTTCCAAAAATTCCAAAATCAATTTTATGTACATAAACCCTATGTACATGTAACTAAGCTCATTAAGCCTAACCAATATTTCCTTCCTCTTGCAATGTGTAGGAGACACCTAGGGGTCCCTCCCTATGGTCTCAATTGGCTTCACAACTTGTTCCGGTTATGTATACACGTAAAGTCTCAATTTTGGTCAAAATTGCACATTTTGCTCAAATTTTTCATAAATTCGTATTAAATTGACCAAAATATTATAAATATACTTTTAAACTTTATTTTCCTTAATTAATTGAAATTAACTTCAATTAATTGAAAAATAATTTATTTTGTGCTATTTTGGCAAAATTACGATTTTGCCATTATCTTTCCAATTTCTTCTCTTATTTTTCCTTGGCCAATTTCCATCTATTTTTGGACCAAATATTTTCTCTAATATTCCTTCATTTTTGGACCTTAATATTGGTATTTTTAAATTACCCAAATTAATTCCATAATTATTTTTGCCCAATTTCCATGAAATTGAACATTTATGGAATTCATAAATTCCAAATTCATGAATATTCACCATTTTATTGAATTTCCCAAATAATTACAATATATTTAGTGAATATAAAATTTGGGGTGTTGCAGTATGAGAAAAGAAGACAAATGGGATTTTTTTTTTCAAAATTTACTTTTATAAAATATTAATTTATGATTTATTCAATAATTCGCCAAGGCAATTGCCCTTGAATGATGAATCATAATCAGTATCAGTAATATAAGCAGTATGCAGATTGATATGATTTACAATTTTAAAAGTAAATCATTATTTATTTTTTATTTGTTTAATATTTATAAAAAATTTTATATTTATATTGAATATTTATATTTTTTATTTTATAATTTATCATAATTTTGCCATCGATAATAATAAATAATTATTTTAACATTTTTTATTAAGAAAACAAAAAAAAATCAGTTATTTTATTATTATTTTGAATCAAAGGTATTAAAGTCATTTACTCTTCATTTTTTCATTAAGTCATCATTTTCAACCTACCAAATACAATTTTTTCTATGAAACCATATTTCAGTGCATGCTAAACAAAAATTTTTCCTTCAAAAGTAAGAAAAAAAATTAAAATGAAGGACGGAAAATATATTTATAGAGAATTACCACAAAAATTATAATTATTTAGAAGGACCAAATATAAAAATATAAAATTAAATATAATAAAATTTCTCTAACAAAATTTTCTGCATTCCCTCTTACATTCTCCCCCACATTCAATTTTTAAAACTAATACAAAATTCTAAGTTTCACTAAATTAAAAAAAAAAATTCTCAATTTTCATTTTTCACAACTTTGATAGATATCTATGAAAAAAAATTTACACATTCTTCAATGTTATAAAAATTATTTTTTTAAAAATCAACAAAAATTTTAATTAAAAATAGAATTATATAACTGAAAAAAAAAAGAATTATATAATTTTAATAAAACTCAGGGTATTTTATAGTTTATCATATATGTTAAACCAAGAAATTTTATGTGATTTATTTTTGTTTTAGAAGCAATTTGTGTGGGTAAAAAATTCATTTAATTTTAATAAAATTTTTTAAAAAAATATAAGCAATCTATTATATCCTGAAAAATATGAAATGTGTTTAGTTTTTATTTTTATAAAAAGTGCTTAATTGATATAATATTGATAATATAAATCGTGCAACTTGATGATATAAATTAAAAAAATACGAGTGTAATCCTTATTAATTAAATAATATATTGAAAATTTTTAAAAATATATACGATCATATTATAATTGGTGGTTTTAGTTTTAATTTTAATTTTAATTTTAGTTGTTTTTTAAGAAAAAATTAATCTGAATATCCTTATAGTTTTCATCGATTTTGAATCAGGTTCTTAATTTTTTTCTTTTTATTGGCCCTCAAACTTTCAATAGTTAGAGCTGATACTCCCTAAGCCTTCAAAACTGTTGAACAATATTAACAGCTTCAAAGAATACCGTTAAAGGGCGCTGTTCCACGTCTCTCTCTTCCTTCCGTCTCCTTCGCTTAATCCTCAGCATCTTCTTCTTTCCCATCATTCTCCCTCAATCGCAAAGTCACAGTGACGGTCTTCAGACAACCCAGAAATCATGTCTCCTTGGTAGTTCGGAGCCTCTTTAATTCTTGAGCTCCCTATGTCTACTTCTTTGGTTAATTAAAAAAAAAAAGTTTGGTTTTCCATTTTCATTGGGTCGGTCTTCATTTTGGCTCATGAAAGACGCTTTGGTCCTAGACATCAAGGCAATGTTTGAAGATACTTATGAAAATTATGGCAATGGTGTTCAAATGGCCAAAAGTAACCTGTAACAAAAAATAAACTTCTAAATTGCTCATTAGCAAAGAGAAATGAATCAAACACGTTATTTTTTTCTTTTCTTTTCAAGCTCTCTGTGATGTTATTTAAGGTCTTGTTTCCGTTCACTGAAAAAAATAATAATATTAAGGCATTAAGAATTGAATTTTGTGTCGTACAAACAACATTTGAATAAGATATGAGAAGTGCCTCAATATGGCTAGCCCTGTTTTTTAATTACTAAAACAGGGGACGCCTTTATGTTCTCATATTTTTTGTGTATGGGTCTGCCTTGGGAACATTGTTTTATCCATCCTTCACTTTTTATTTTAAAATTCATGTGCAATAAAAAGCTGCTTCAATTTCTACCTCAAGGTGATATTATTTATAATAACGTTGTGCTAATCACTCCTCCGTGATATTATATTGAGCTTGGTGCTTATTGGTTTCATCATTCTCTAAAAGTATTCCTTACTGTAAGCTCTTCTAAGTTTCTAGACCATCCTTTTCTTTTCATGTTATTCCTGTTACCATAATTCTTCAAACAGGTCAAGCTCGACCTAATGAGATGTGACAACAGGGATAGCCGAAGACAGTCACAATGACTTAACGACTGAGGAAAGGTGTTATAGAAAGGTGGGAAACAACGGTGAACCATTTATAGATTAGGAAAGTGGTGGGGAAGGAGCTAGTGAAGAATGAACGAAGGAGAGAGAAGAGCTTGTATATGAGTAATGGCAGATGGAGACGGAAGGGGGATACCGACATGGGATCGCACTTTCTAATGGCAATCTTTAACGCTGTGAGTATTATTTAACAGCTTTGAAGGCTCAGGAAGTAACGGCTCTATCCGTAGAAAGTTTAAGCACCCAATAAAAAAAAATACTTAGAGACCTAATTCAAAATCGATGAAAACTATTAGGATCTCTAAATTAATTTTCCATTTTTAAGTTATGAATACAAGAGATAATATAATATACGAAATTTTGTTAAGGGCGATTTAGTGATTTTAAATTTATATGATGATGTTTGATCCTTTTAATTAATTACAATTTTTATGATCTTTTATAATAAATATTATTTTCTCTAGGTTCTTTATTTTAATTTTCTCAAGGTAAAATTATTTTCCTCGCAAATTTTAAATTTCAAAATAGTATGAGCATATAGCCAAGTCCACTAACTCTTATGGTAAAAGTTAAATGAAATATAAGTAATATGAATTCCCTAATGTAATAAAAAGAAATATATTTTGTATTAAAAATACCATATGTAAATATATCATTGTTCATTGAGGAAAATAATTCTAATATTTTAATTTTAAAACTAAGTCTATGATATTTTAATTGTTGGACAAAAGAACATAACAGGATTCAATCCAAATTATGAGATTCCCTAAAGTCTCTCTATAAAATTAACATTGTGATTATATAGAAAATCTCATTTGAATAAACAAGAGGACTTATTTCAGGAAAAAAGAGGATCTATTTTCTTCATTTTAGAGCAAACGTGGATAAACATCAGCCACTGATATAGCAAATTTAAATCCCATAAATTAAGCATCAAGCATTGGATATTGATAAATATCCAGCAGGATTAATGTCCCTATTACAACAAGGCAATTAAGCTCAGTTCTTTATGCTTTCTGACTTTATGCATTTCTATATATACCTCAAAATAAATTAGCATAATAAAACACTACCTAGCACATAATACTATGGTCAGTTTTCCACCATCAAAATCTCACATTGGCCTAACCTGCATATAAAAATGATAATTACAATAAGTTAACCATCTACATATAAATCTTCCCATAAAAAAAGGGGAAATAAAATCCCAAGGATGATTAAATTAAAATGGCTAGCCATAATAAAAAATGCAATTAATAAATTCATAAAATTCAGAATTTAAAAATTATAAGATTGCATTGGACTTGAATTTATAATAAGTCGTATTATTCACAAGTTATAGATAATGCAAAACTTATTCTTTGGTCACTATACAATCATAAAACCTACCTACATAGTATCAAAAATATGAATTCAAGTCAAAATAAGAAATTATAGTGGTGGAATTTCTAAATTCTAAGTCCAGTGCAATATTTATGTAGATGGCATAAAGAAAATAAAGTCTCTTTATGTAAGTGGCTCAAGTACATCAATCTCTAAAAGCTGTGGGATTTAATCTAAAAAATTATAAAATGCTCTAATTTCAATAAATAAAACTAACTGTCTTTAACTTTTTCAGTATACTTTTAATAAATTTGAGCAGCTGAATACCATCACTTTCCCATAATTCATAATTGCCTATAGTGATCCAACTTCTAAGATCAACTTGCTTTCACATCCTTAAACCACCTTGAACCAAAAAGTCTTTCACTCTGTTCTCTTTTCTGTTCAGATATTTCACTATCATAACAACCGGAAACTTTGGTTGCTTCACTAAGTAACTGTATATCATGACATGGTCAATCTTTAATAATTTGATTTCTGACATGGGAGGCTCAAATCAACAGATTTGGATTCTCCTACGTGAGATCTTATCAGGCAAGAAAATGAAACAGACAAGATGACGGCAGGTGAGAATAACTGGTTAGGGCCAGAAGATGATGATGATTGCAACCAAATGACATTGTGGTGTCTTTTCCAACCTCAAGGTTTATGTTAAAGTCAAACTTGTAACAAATAGGGTGAGACTAAATTTCCCCACATATGAACAACACAACAAATATATGGCTTCTTATGTGGGCAATCTAAGTATGGACATCGGTATCGACACGGCACAAAGCTGGTGCATCAATAAAAGAAGATGTAAAATGTTTGGTGTTGGGGACAAACTCAACTTCTTTCAAGCACTCATGTCAAGTCAAAAACAAATGATATCATGCAGGCCTCTACTCTATAGAAGGGGAAAGAAAGAATTTTATGACAATGTCCCAATTCATGATAGTTTTAATTATATGAATGGCCAGAAAATGAAAAAAAAAAAATGAAGATTGGTATGAGACTTAAGTCTAAGGTGTTTTTCTATTAAAAATGGAGAGATAAATGAAAATGCATTCCCATAAGCAAAGGAATGGCATGCTCATACATTATGTTTCCTATTATTATCATTTTAAGTCTAACAAGTCAACATTAAATGTTAGGGAAAAAAGGAAGAGAAGGCAAACTCTTAAAATTCATGACAAGAATTGTGAGTCAGATTTATTTTTGTCATAGCAGAGAAAAAAGGCATTGTCCTCGTATTGGTAAGGGGAGGTGAAATTAAAAATGATAATATAATAGATAAATATCAATGGACATCAACCATTGGAAATAGTCCAAGTCATAAGAATGGTTTGGGAAATGGGTAGTGATTAAGATTCAAATTATCCTAATATAAACCCCAAAAAAAGAAGGAAAGGAAGTAGATGTTTGTTAAATAAAAGGGATGAGATGAGAAACGCAAACAAAGCAATGTCCTAAAGCAGTTGATAAGCAAATCATGAAAATTACTGCTAAGTGAGATGCACAAAAGTAACTGAAATCACAATATGGTAACTAACACCCAAATGGACCTTAGAAAGAGATTATCAAATGCTTTCTTTCATAATTGTCCTTTGATTGACAATGACATTACCAAAGTAATTCTTATTCCTTACCTCTAAGGTATGGACTGATTTTTTTTTTATTAAAAAAAAAAGGTTTGTGCCTATTCTAGACACAGATTAGACGCCTACATAGGACACAATAAAATACTTGAATGGATGGATATCTGCACAATGTCTAGTGCAATCCATATTTATGAAAGAAACAAATGCATGAAATAAAGGGACTGTTGTTTTTACCTTGCCTTGGCAGATGCAGTCATAAAGGGCGGTATATATATTAGAACTAAACTGCTATGTGTTATTGTGCTTTCTTTTCCTCTTTTTACTTTTCCTCTTTTCTTTTTTCCCCCCTATCTTTCTCCTTTGATTAGTTCACCACCACTATCTCAAAAAAGTAACCAAAAAGCTACCGTCTTGCATATTTTGCATGGTAAAAGCATGTAAAAACAAGATTCTCCAAGCTTTTGCCAGCAAATGGACAGCTAGGTAACTTGTCACACCACTAAACCAAAACATAAACAGGAAAAAAATAATATATCAGAAAGCCCATGAATCAACATGTTAAATTAGTGATTACTGTTGCATGACTCTTCATACTAGTGATGAGATGATTTATTTTAACAATATACTAAATGGGACTGAGAAGACTGATTTGAAATTACAACCAAGCCTGGTCCATAAATGATGTACCTTCCTCAACAGCCAGAAGCAGGGTAGGCATTACTGGTTGGAAGAACCCCAATTGGAGGAGAACATTCTCTATTCTTTTCACTGCTATAATTTCCCAGTTGAAGTTCCGAAACACATGGGATTGTGCTTTTCCCATCAGCACCTTGATCATACAGAAACCCCTTGAAAACATGGCCACTGATATGAACTGTGGCCATGTACGCAAACTCATCTTCGCCATTACCAATAGCTGACACTCTATGGCACCTGAATACTGCAGGGGCACGAACATGACCTGGTAAAGACCGTTTGAAGCTAGCATCTGCCATTCAAAGAGAACACATTCTAATAAGTCCCAATCGTACCACACAGCCATGAATCATCAAAACATTAAAAATAAAGTAGCATCTGACATTCACAGGACTGAACAAGACGGAATAAATATTTTCAACAGGTGTTCCAGAACCATATATCTATGAAACACTGGCATTCAAAAACAGAGCTCTAAATTGGTTTGGACCTGAGAAGTATGATTACTACAACACATATGTTACTATATCAGTGACAATATCCACGAGTATGTTTTTCAAAACATTATCCTCCTGAGGAATAGTTTTTGGAAAACTGATACTTCAAATTCAAATACAGAACATGGAAGAGAGGGAGAGAGATAATGACCTTGGTGACAAGAGCTAGTATCTAAGCTTCTTGGCGTAGTAGCGTTCGAGGCAGAACTATGAGAAGTGGTAGCTGCATTCTGTGACGAACCGAACGCTCTAGGCCTCTTGGAACCGGGAGGCGACCCAGAACCACCACAGCCTCCGGCGGCACCAAGAACGGGCATCTGACGCTCACGGCGGCGAGCGGCGGGGACCCACGTGCTCTTGATATGAGTGCTACAATCATAGCCACGTCCCTTACAACAAGTCCTGCATCGTCTATGCCCACAATCTTTCTTGGCGCGATTCCCACAATCCTGACAGACCCTAAAATCACCCCCAAAAATCCCATTTTCTTCGCCTTCTACATCGAACACTCCTTTCTTGGCGGAATTCGGAACTTCCGCCGGACACATCTTGAGGTTCCAGAAATTGGAATTGTTCGCCGTGTTCTGGTGATTGTGATCGGCGGATTCGTGAGGAAGGTCATGGGGGACGCAAGGAGTTGCAGTGAGGAGAGGGAAAATTCCGAGACCGACGCTGAGAGAAGCAGGAGAAGGAAGAGGATGAAGGTTCGAATGGTCCTGTTGAGGTGGTTGTTGTTGCTGCTGCTGTTGCTGGTGGTGGTGGTGAAGAGAAGAAGGATTTGGAGCTATGAGAAGTAGGTCTCGCAGGCCTAACATGCTCATTTGAAATCGTAGTGCACTTTGGGGGGGAGAGACAGAGAGCTCTGAGAGATTTTGTGGGTTTGGTTGATGGATTCTTTGTCCTGTTAAGCTGTGTGTTGTCGTTGAGTATGGAGGTTTATGTAGACAGAGAGAGAGAGAGCAGCACAGAGAAGATACTGACGGTACTACAATAAAGGAGTTGTTTCAAAAATTGAAATGGCATTAATACGTTGAAATTTTTTAAGTGATCAATATTTAATTATTTAACTAAAAAAATATAATATTATGTTACAAATTTTTATTAATTAATTAAGCCCTTCCATCTCAACTCCCAAATAGCATGAGGTCTCTAGTTGAGTTTTTTTTTTTTTTCACAAGTACATATATATTCCTAATAGAAATTCGAACTTTGGCCGTTTTGAATTAAAAAATTCATCTAATTAAATTAAAACTAATAATACTTGAATATATATATATATATATAATTCAAGGCACATACAAAAATGTTTAAGAAAAGTCATCTTAAATTATGTCCAACAATACTTGAATAGTTTTCAATTCTATTGAATATTAAACAATCGTATTAAAAATATTAATTTGAATTAATTTAATTTGAATAAATTTCAAAAAATTATTATAATATTTATTTTATTTATTTATAATTTATAGCACAATGCATATATATATATATATAGTATGGTTTCTTTACTAATAAATAATATATTTTTAAAACATTTATTATAAAAATAATGATATCAAGTATCAACTATCAAATGAGCCCCCCTATGTCAAAAGTTTGCATGTGAAAAGTTTTTGATTAAGAATATATGTTTGATAAAGGTACTCCATTTCAACCTCAACTATTCTTGGATTTGAATAGGTAACATTTTTTTTTTACCTTCATTTGAATATGTGACATCAGATCCTAGGAAATTATTTAAAAGGAAAAAAGAATTAACTCCAATATGTGTAGTTTATAACTAATATCTCTGATCCTTAATATAAGAATTAAGTGAGAGTTGGATTTAATCCTAAGTATAAGATATTAATTTACTTTGTCCCCTATCATTCTTATTGACTACACATAATAAAAATGTTTTGCATAGTTTCAATTTAAATGATTTAAGAGAATATTTTACAGGAATCAATACATATTTTTGATAAATAACTAATTTAACAAATTTTCTTAATCTACTTAAAGCTCAAACTGAATCTTATATTTAACACAGGAAGTAATAATATAATTTTCTTTAAATATTTATTATATATGAATAATTTCATATTAATAGTAATATTAATAATAAATTATGAATATATGACTATCATTTTTAAATTATGAGAGAGATGGGGGGGAGAATTAACGAAAGATTTATAAACAGACAAACAAGATAATCTGTCAGAGCATGATGGACAGAGTACGATAAAAATGTAAACAGCGTGGCAGGGGGATGATTCCACTGGGCATAATTATTTAATTGTTTTTAAGCATGGCACAAATAAATAGGATAAGTCGTACAATTTATAATTTCACTTGCAATATTTAAAGAGGACTTGTAAATTACTGATAGCATGTAAAACAATTACCCAAGTCCTCCGCTAATATTTCCAATTTAAACAAAGAATTTTACAACTTATTCTTTGTGTTTTTTTTTTCTAAACTCTTCAATTAGTAATTAATTTCTTTATCTAAGGTTATCTATAATTTTTCCTTTATATATTCTAAAATTATGAAATGAGTATATGCATTTTAAATATCTTGCATGTTATCATTATTTATTTTAGTTTTTCAAATTATAAAAATATTTACTGACTTTCAAATTATAATTTTACATTTTAGTATTAATCATTTTATTTTATTTTTCAAATTTTATCATTGTTTTTATCTTAAATATTTCCTCTGATCCTTAATATAAAACATATTTACCTAATTTAATTATATTAATAAAGTTGGATAAATTAGTTTATATGACATGTATTTTCTAAAATACCTTAGTAATCCTCCTTAAATCTCTTATTCTTTCTACTCCTTGATTATGAATGATGAAGCATCAATCGGGATAAATTACAAAAATATTGATAAATATAAAAATCATGTAATATATTTAGGACCAATATCAACTTTTCAAATATGTCTTATATTACAGATCAAGGGAATATGATTTTTAATATATTTTTTATTTAAATTACTTAGTTTATAGATTTAAAAATATAGAGTATTAATTTTTTTTTTTTTGAATTAGAGATTTAGAGGGCAAACACAAACAAGTGATATTAAACTCGTGATCTCTCCCGTTTATAGAGAAGCTTTTAATTTGTGTCATTAGGCTATAAATTTATTGACATATTCCCTCCGTCTCTTAATATGCGATATAATTGTGGATTTGATCTTGAACTAAATATAATATTTATTTTTATATTTATCAATCTCTATACAATTTATCTTTATTGATGCTCTATTAATGATAATCAAATAAAAAGATATGAAAAGAATTAAGAAAGATAATTAGAGCGTTTTAGGAAAAATATGTTATGTTGACTATCCTAACTAGTTTCATTTATCTAATCAAATTAGATGAATATGTCTTATATTAAAAATCAGAAAAAATATTAATTTAATTGGTGGATTCAATTTATAAAATTTGAAGTGAATATGTTTTTTTTTTTTTTTTGGGTTCGTGCCAGCATATGAACAATGAGGTTAATATTTTGGGAGAGAAAGATGCCAAATGATGTATGGATGTTGATCCATATTGATTGGTGACTGCTGCTTCTGCTTCTTCTGTGTGTGCCGCTAAATTCATCAGATTCTGACATGTAATTCCACTTTCAGATTGTCGTTTTCCCTGTCGCACATATAATTAGAACCGTCATTACTTCTTGTTGGACTCTTCCTCCTCGCTCTCAATCCTTTCTTTTATCCACGGTATCTTTCAAACCAGGAATCTTTTAGGGTGCGTTTGGTTTGAGGTGAGGGGAGGAAGGGTTAAATTATATTTTTAGGTTGAAGGTATTTAAATTTTGGGTAAAAATCTAAAATTTAAAAAAATGAAAGATAAATTTTAGGTTTCTTAAACCCAAAATTGTAATTTTCACCCCATCCCTCCCCTCCTCCCCCTCCCTCCCTCCCTTCAAACCAAACACACCCTAGAAAATGTAAAATTGAGGGGAAATATAAGGGGTGAAAAATTTTTATGAGTTAGATTTTTTTCTTTTCAGATAAAATGAGTTGAATTTTTAAAAATTAAAAAAATGAGGTTATAAAATTTTAATTAAAAAAAATATAAAACAAAAAAAAAAGAAAAATTAACTAAAAAATGCCAACCCACTTCTTTGATTTTTTTTTTAAATCTAAATCATAAATTTTTTCTCCTCACCCTTCCTTTCCAAGTCCCCCATACCAAACAGTCCCTTATCTTTCCATATTTACAAAATTCCTTCATTCGTTTATACTCCCGCTAGTTCTTAATAAAAGAAATAATGATTAATAGGATGTTAGATTTTAATCTGGTTATTAAAAGTGATATTAGAAATTACTTAAATTTTACTATAAGTATAATGTTTTTAACCATTTCCATTGACATGAGAGAATAAGTGGTTGGTGGGGTTGTATATATTATTTATTAAATGAATTTAATTATATATCATATACAATACTCCCTTCGGTCTTATTTATAATTAACTTTCTCTTCATGGGATTGGTCCCTTTTATAAGAAACTTTCACTTTTTGTTTAAAAAATATAAGCTTCTTTTTCCTATTTTACCCTTATTAAATACTCATTATCTCTCATACTTTTTATCTATTCTCTCTCCTATACTCTTTTCATAAATAGAGGCATATATAGAAAAAAACATGACATTTTTAACACATTTATTGCTTTTAACTATCAGTTCGTTTTGGGCAATCAAAAAAATTATTTATAAATAAGATCAGAGAGAGTAGTAGTTCACCGGGAAAGAAAGCAATAGTAGTTCTTTTTAATAATATATTGAATATTTTGATCTTTTTTATAAATTTAAACTTTAGCGTTTTATTCTTTTAGAGAGATAAAATTATATATATCATAAAAGCTTAAACATTTTTTGATAATCACATAAAATCATATTACCACTCTGTTTCTCATTATAAATTAATTGACTAAAAGAATCTAATTTATCAGGTCTTATTATTAATTAAATTTTCAATTGGGCTTTTCCCAGTTTTTTCGAAAAAATTCATCAGATGTCCTCAATTTTTTGTGAAGTGACGCGTGGCGGGAGGGGGCCAGGCGAGGCAATCAGAGTTGTTTGTCTTTGTGGGGATGCGCCGTGAGAAAGGAAGCAGCAAAACGGCAGCTCTGTGCTGACTTTGTTGGTCAGGTGGCTTGTCAGAGATTTTGTCTTCCTTCCCCTCGTAACCAAGGTTCATGAACTCGGATCGGGTACTGAATCAGTTGGAGTACTGAGTCAAAGGTCAGTGGTTCAGACCAGAGTCAACCCAGAAGTCAGACCGGGGTCAATTAAAAATATATATATATAATTTAAATATTCATCCATACAATTTAAAAAATTACATAAGAATTTTTTTTCCAACCACTAGTCCAATATAACCTCCTAAACCTGATACCAACAAAAATATTGTTAAGTATATAAGAATTTTCTCCAACTAATGTCAAAAATATTCCACAATATTTTTAAAACTCATTGAAAATTAAAAAATTTTAGGAAAATAATTTTTCTGACAAAAAAAAGCAAGAACAATGTCATTTCGAACATAAAAAAGTAAATTTTTTTTAAAAAGAAAAAGAGGCAACTTGTGAACTGGCCGGGTTGCACCGTTTCACCCCGGATTGACCAGGTCAACCCCGAGTCATAACAACAACGGTCTACCAGCTGAACCAGACCGGCCAGTTGGCCGGTTTACCGGTTTCCGGTCCGACTTCCTTAACAATGCTCATAACCAACCCATAATAAATGAAATCATCTCAAATAAAACAAATTAGCCTAGTGATATGAGCATTCCCTAGTTAATTAATGGGTGGTTGCAGATTCGATCCTAATTTTTATAGTTCTGACTGTTAATGTCTGTCTTTATAATTAAAAAAATAAAATTCATTAAAAGATACTCCTCTACTCTTTTTTATAAAGCATTTTAGTATGTTTTTTAGATTAAGAAAAACTTTAAATTTTATTAACTACATCAATAATGTCTCACTGCTAAAATTTGAGTTCCTCCTAGGAGTATTGGACATTATTTTGAATAGTATTATCTCCAATAAGTTATCACTCAGTACCTTATTATAAATCACTTGTACTCATTCTCTTAAACTAATAAGAGCATTAAATAGACAAATTTTTCCATATTTACCATTATTTATGAAAGGGTGTGCACTGTCTGTCACATCTTTTTATCTCTATGTATTTACATCTCCCTCTTCCCCATGTCCCCGACTAATACTTATTCGATCCTATTTATAAGAAACTTTCCCTTTGATTACGTAAAATGACTTGATAGTTAAAAGTAATAAGTGTGTCAAAAATGTCATATTTTTTCCATATATCCCCCTATTTATGAAAAGAGTATAGGAGAGATAATAGATAAAAAGTATAAGAGATAATGAGTATAAGATATGAGAGAGAATGAATATTTAATAAGGGTAAAATAACAAAAAGAAGCCTACATTTTCCGATAAAAAGTGAAAGTTGCTTATAAAAGGGAGTAGTCCTATGAGAGAGGAAGTTACTTATAAATAGGACCGGAGGGAGTAGTAAACAAGGTAAAATTGATAAAATCTCATTTATTACCCAACAAGTGAATTATTTTGAACACAATTCTTTAGATACAAGTGACTTATAATAAGATATTGAGTTGTATATGAACATGCCCAAAACAAAACAAGTTTTTACTTATAAGCAGGGTTATCTAACCCGGACCGGCCCGGCCGAACCGGACCGGAAACTGGTGACCCGGTCTCTAAACCGGTTCGGTTCGGTGACTCGGTCCGGGTCAAATTTTTAATTTTTTTAAAAAATATATATTTTTTAAAAAAATTTTCCTTTAGAATTTCATACTATAAGTCTAAAATATTTCATTTCTCATTAGTTTGGTCTCGGTTTAGCTCCGGTTTGACTCCGGTCTAACCCACTGACCCTTGACCCAGTACCCCGACCGGTTTATTGACCGATCCAGGTTTAATTACCTTGCTTATAAGCATATTGAAAAGTAGTTTTCATATAATCTTTTAGAAGTAACTTCCTGATGAGGGGAGGGGGGATACTTTGATTTGAAGTAACTTCCTGTATGAAAAGTAGTTTTCATACAATCATAAAATGTTCTCTTTAATTGTGTCTATAATTAATAGGGATACTTTGATTTGGAAAAAAAAAATATAAATCTTTAAAAAAATGGATTGAAGTTTTATACGTGATATTAAAATAAATTCCTTGTGCAACTAGTAGTGGGTAGGAGGATGTTTGTCACCCTGTTTTAAATTTTAAATGCATCCTTAAAGACTATTTTTCAGAATATATTTATAAGGGGACAATTAGGTCAAAGGACATAGGAAAAATGATACTCCCTCTGATTCTATTTATAAGTAATTTTCTTTTTCATAGAGTTGATCTTTTTTATAAGCAACATTCACTTTTTGTCTGAAAATATAAGCTTTTTTTTTCTTATTTTATCCTTATAAAATACTCATTCTTTCTCATATCTTATACACATTATATCTCATACTTTTTATTTATTCTCTCTCCTATACTCTTTTCATAAATAGGGGCATATATGAAAAAAAATATGGCATTTTTAACACACTTATTGCTTTTAATTACCAGTTCGTTTTACGCAATCAAAGAGAAAGTTGCTTATAAATAGGATCAGAGGGAGTATTTATCAAGAAGGATCTTAAAAACTATACCATTTAGAAAGTCCTAATATCAAAATAGACTAGAGTATACTTTTAGTCTTTTAAGTTTATTTAAAGTATACTTGTGGTTAAAGTATACTTTTTGTACTATAATTCTAACACTGTTAATGTTGTTAATAAAAAATAATGACACAACAAACTTAAGTGATGACTTTGTAATTAAATGCATATTATTTTAATAATCTAAATATCAAAACTTCAATTTCATTTGCAACAATTTGTCAGTTTATTTTAATTTAATAATCTAAATATATTATATTAGAAAAGCTATATAGTTATCACTTGAGTTTGTTGCGTCAATATTTTCTGTTAGCAACATTAACAGTATTAGAAAAATAGGATCAAAAATATTTTTTATGAAGTTAAATGACAAAAAACATACCTTATATAAAACTTAAAAGATTAAAAGCATATTTTAGCTTATCAAAATATGACTTTATAACTACTAAATGGCCCCTAACTTTTGATTAAAAAAATTGTCCCTATCTAAATCCTTACTTCTTCTCTACCACTACCACATCTCAAGTATTTGATTGTTAGTGAATTTTTTTTAAGACATTTTCATCTACTCTTAAGATAATTAAATAAATTACACGAGCCTTGTAAATAATTTTAATTTTTTATTATTGTTCATCCTAAACTTGCCCTATGAATGCAATTTTTTTTCACAATTTTGGTCCAAAGTCTTATATGTGTGTGTGTGTGTGTGTTTTTTTTTTTCAAAATTTATCATTTTATAACATTACATTTATAAAAAGTATAATAATACCTAAAGTTACTCTTAGAAAAGTTTCATCCTCTCATGATCTCATTGTACTGTTATGCTTTTCTCTATTCTCTTTCTTACGAATGAATGAACAAGCTAAGGATCTGCATAATCTTAATCTGCAAAGTTGGAGGGGTAAAAAACATTTTGAAGAATGCCGTATCGAAGGAAGAGTTGAGAAAACCAGATTAGGGGGAACAAAATTTTTTAGAAATTCATACCCTCTTAGGTTTTTAGTATACATATTCAGCTGAATTTATTAATCCAATCTCTTTTCTCTCTGAATTTTCCAGTTCCTCTTGACTCATCCCATCGGAGATTCAAAATTCCACCCAGCAATAATGGGGAAAAAAAATTATTTCATATATATCTCTACTTTATGTATTGTGCCATTTGGAGAACTGGACCAATCTCTAGAATCGCTCGGTTGTTGAGGGTGGTTTATGAATTTATCTAAAATTCTAAATATAAAAGAGAAATTAGGTTATTTGAATAGGGGTAATTTAGTTTTTTTTTTGTTTGTATTTTGATGTTTGGTCTTGGTAAATAATTATCATTTTTAAGGTCCTTAGAGAAAAATATTATTTCCTCCAGGTCCTTCTCTCCAATTTTCCCTTTTTATTTTGTGAAAAAAAGTGCGACAAATATCAAAAATTTTGGAATGATTTAAAACTGAGATTGTAAAAACACTGGGGAATGAACGTTAAAATGCTATTATGCTTGTTGGTGTTTTTTATTTTATTCCACATTCGTTATTTTAATTTTTCAAATTTTGTTGCCTCTTCATATTCAACTTGTTGATAAAATTTGTGTGGGTTGCTTGTCTTTAAATTTAAAAAGTTTTTACTTTTAATAAATATTAACGCAAGAAATTCAAGTCAAAATAAACATATAAGTATAAATAAAAATTTATTTGATTTTAAATTTTAATAATACTTGATAACTTTATGAATTTATATGGTATTCTATAAACTCACAAGTCACAACCAATAGGATTGCACAAAAGGAAAATAATGAAAGCTGTTTTAGACATCTTATCAAAAGGGAGCTTCTCTCCATTACCTTCCCATCTTTCTTCTCTCCTTTACCCCCTTCATCACCATTAGATCAAAATCCACTGATCCAGATTTAGTATTTCATGAAAATATTGTTACTATATTATATAAAAATATATAAATAAATTTAAACTGATAAAATTTAATCCGAGCAGTTCGCAACTATAGTAGAAAAAAGTGAAAAAACTATTCTATAATTATAATCTATAGATTTATTTATATAAAATTATTTTTATATTTTTATATATATACACATATATAATAATATATTTAATGAAATACTAAATTTGAACTATTAGATCTTGATCCAATGGTGATAGGGGGAAAAGGATGTGAAGGAAAAGGAGAGAACTCCTCCATTTTATCGCTGGGAAAGTAATAGGGAGTCAAAATCCATGTTATTATTTTTGTAAAAATTATTGGAGGCATATCTCAACAAAGGCTTCCCAACAATATGGAGTGTGGTATTCACACTCTGGATCACTCATTTCCAGGGCAACATCCCAGATGAAATGTCCATTGATGTGAGACACACAACATGGTTTTGCATCCTTGTCAACCCAGGCACTGGGTGGATCTTTTACCTCACGAGATTATGAGATATAAGTTGGGGAAATAGTTAGGATCCCTCCAAGTGTGACAAAAGGACCTTCATGACCTGGCCTTTTAAATTTGGATTTAATGGTTCCATCAAGAAGTCATTGTAGAGTGGGAGGAGTTGAGGTATGAACATCTCTTTGGACAGAGTGAAACATTCTCTTATAATTATTGATCTACTCAAATGGAATCAATTGAGAGAGTTCTTATCTAGGTAACTTTGTTGTGTTAGATAATATCCTCACATGGATGAAATTACAGACACCAACAAAGTCATTGAGACAAAGAAAGATCCCAACGGAATGAGTGCTTAATAGCTAATCCATAGGACTGAGACATCCCAAACTTAGTGAGCTCAAACTAAGATGCATCAAGATCTTAGTCCAAGTAAGGCCTCATTTATTCAACTTGCAGGGCTACGTTAGGACATCAATCTATATACATCAGGAGAGTTTTGTCTAAGTTTGTGATCTCAAAGCATCACTCATGGATCATTGGTCAAATTCTTTCTGATGCAAAGGATTCTTTTAGAAGAGGCAAGTACAGAGCATACTTGAATCTCTAAAGACAAATGTGAGAAATTATAAACTCAAGTTCTGAAGAGAAAGAAAGAACTTAGAAGGAACTCATAGGAACACACTTTTATTAAGATGAGAGATCATACAACTCGTTTTGCCTTCTTTGAAGGAAGGCTCTTCTTTATATAGACGCCTTGAATCATAACATGACAATGAACTAATTATTGCATATTACAGACAGTTGGACCCATTTAAAATAACTTACATACACGTAGCAAACTCATAGACTCATGGAGTACGAAAAGCAAAGCTTAGCGGCACACATCTCACAAAGCTTTGTACATAGTGGACTCTGCAAAGTGACTTAAACATATAGTATCTTATAGACTCATGGCGTACGAAAAGCATGGCTTAATGGTATACAACTCATAAAGTATTGTTCATAGTGAATGTTATAGGGCAAGCAAGACTTTTAAGGACTCTACTTAATCTTTGCAGATGGGCTTGTGATCATCATCAAGTGACATATTGGTGTAATCTTTATCATATGGTGGATTAGTCAAGTAGGTGCACTTTTGTGGGTATTCTTGTGAACAATTCTCTGGATAGTCCTATTGAGCAGACTAGCTAAAACAATTTTCTTGGAACTGGGTGTCAATCTAATATTGATCCTCTAATTCTCCAGGGAGACAATAAGTATTTCGACTAGTCATAATACCCTGGTAAATAGGATATGACTGCAAGGGAGTAAGACCTAAAAATTCTTCATAGGAAGGAGGCCTTATTGAAAGATGAGTGATTTCTATTGGGCATATTGTTTGGCTTTCTTCAAGAATTATACCTAAAATGGTACATATACTATTTGGATATTCATTAAGCTGGCTTGTAACACCATCTTTAATTAGCCTTAAACTTAATGTGATTTTCAAAAATTTCTTCAAAAATGACCTCGAAATGAGTTCCTCAAATCAACAATCCAAAATAAGTAAATAAGCATTCTAGGTCCTCAGCCATCTACCAAAAGAGAGCAATTATATATTCTACGTAAATTCACTTGTAACATGATATAATAGACAAAATTCCCTAAATGTGGCAATAAAAAGGAAATAATTAGTAATCGCTAGCTACTCGTTAAAGTAGCCACATCATCATATGCCTTCCTAGTTGCTCCTACCCTTATGCTCTCACCTGAAAAAATGTGAGAAGTAATGGAATGAGACCACTGTCTCAGTAATGCAATCACTATCCATCTTACCTACCGGCACCACCCGTGAGTGTTAGGTGGGACTACTGTCACATCCCTCCTTCAGCCAACCAGGCCTACCGCACCACTGGACCGCAGCCCAGGGAGTGGACGAGATGCTGGACCCACCGCAGCGGCGTCCATTGGGCCCACCGCAGCGCGGCCCAAGACTCACAAGGAAATATCTCCTCCCCCCTGGAGGATTTCTCTCGCCTCCCCACGTCTCGAACCCTTACCCTGGGGGTAAGTATAAGAGTTTGGCGAGAGGTGGTACCATTGAGCTAGCTAGCTCAATGGTACCACCTCTCGCCAAACTCTTATACTTACCCCCAGGGTAAGGGTTCGAGACGTGGGGAGGCGAGAGAAATCCTCCAGGGGGGAGGAGATATTTCCTTGTGAGTCTTGGGCCGCGCTGCGGTGGGCCCAATGGACGCCGCTGCGGTGGGTTTTTATTGTCACATCCCCCCTTCAGCCAACCAGGCCTACCGCACCACTGGACCGCAGCCCAGGGAGTGGACGAGATGCTGGACCCACCGCAGCGGCGTCCATTGGGCCCACCGCAGCGCGGCCCAAGACTCACAAGGAAATATCTCCTCCCCCCTGGAGGATTTCTCTCGCCTCCCCACGTCTCGAACCCTTACCCTGGGGGTAAGTATAAGAGTTTGGCGAGAGGTGGTACCATTGAGCTAGACTTATATACCTTTCATTTGGCTTTGGAATCACTTCGTTTCGATTTTTCTAGATTTAGTTATGAATTTTGGAAGTTCGCCCAGAGTCAGGAAATTTCTGGGCCGCGGCCCAAGAGTGGCTGGACCGCGGCCCAAGTCTTTCTGGCCTGTTCTGGGCCGCGGCCCATGAGTGGTGGGCCGCAGCCCAAGGCCTTCTGACCATCTTTGGGCCGCGGCCCAAGGAATGGTGGGCCGGGGCCCAACCCTGTGTTCCAGCACTTTGTGATTTCGAAAGGAGATCTTCACCCTATTGTTTCCCAACCTTTTAGGGGTTTTATTAGAGGCATTTGTGGCCTCTTAAGGGTCAATTATGATAACCAAATCTAAGTGTTATGAGTGAGAATTTGGAAAAGAGAATGACCATATGTTCTTGATTTGGTTATAGGGTTTGATACTTACCCTGAGTATGATCGGATAACTGCTTGGATCGTGAGCAGCTGTGCTGGAGCTTACGTGGAAAGAGTGTAGGGAACTTACCTCTCCTGCATGTATTGATAATTGTATTTGTGTATTGATGCATGTTATTGCTTTGCGTGATTATGTGAGACATATATGAATGATTGTAGCTCTGTTCTATTTATACTATGGCCATGAGTATGTTGTGTGAACATTGAGCATGCGGATACATCATTATGTGAACATGAGTTATTGTGATGCAAGCATGTCATGCATTAAATACTTATCTTGCATGCATATTGGTATCTGTTTCATACTGAGATTCCCCAGAATCTCACCCTCCCCTATCAACATTTTAGACAGGGAAGGAAGATTGAGTATGAAGCAAGCATCCAAGGACGAAGAGGACTCGTTTTGGGTGAGAGCTTAGTAGTTGGTTATCATTGTGTAAATCGGATTATGTATTTGTTTATATGGATCAATACTTGAGAATGTATTTGGATAAGTTGTGTAATCCCTATTGAATGAGTTGTATGGGCTATTATGCCTTATGATTATTGAGCGAAGATATGATCCCGGAATTGTCGGGAATTTATATTGCGTACTCTGATAATTGTATAAATGTAATTTATCTTCGCATAGTAATTATATTCGGAGTGAAATATGAGATCGTGTTTTAAAGGATTCCGAAATGTGTTTGTGAAAACCCCATCTAGTTGATGGGTTTATAAATGTTGTTTTGACATATTGGTCTCTATTTCACATTAATCGCGTAATCCGGATATTAATTACGGCAGGGGGTTACAACTACCATATAGACATGTCAAGCAAATATACTAGGCAGAAAGGCAAGCATATATAATATGCAAGAGGTGAAGTAGATATACTAATCATGAGCATGATCATATCCATTCATATTCTTAAAGAACATTCACTCACAACACAACATATTGTTTCACAAAATGTCGTTATGCATGATTACTCTTTATCTTTCATTAGCCACTAATCATCCTTATATCCTCCGACTAAATCCATGGGCTAAGTACTTTCCATATCATATATAATTATAGATAGGAAGATTTCCACTGTTAACGGCTAGTCATTAGAATGGGTTACCAGCATTACTAAGTCTATAATATTGGTGATTAGTTGACCGTTATAAGCAGTTATCAATAGCTATATAAGGAGGGCATGTGTACCTCTTCGGTTGCTAGCCAATTTCCTATTAATGAATATGCAGTGCATTTCTAATTTCTCTCTCCTTCTTCCTTTCTTCTTCCCTCTTTCTCTTCCTTCTTCCCTATTTCTTCTATTCCCCACACAACAATGGTATCAAATTCATTGTGCTCCTCACTCCTGATCTTTCTTTCTGAATGGTCCTCACTCACTCCCAGAATTACGCCATGGCCGAATCTTCCAACGCTCGCTTCCAAATAATTGAAAATAAGTTACAATTTGTTCCTGACTTACTCTCAACAGTTCAACAACTCACTGAACAAATGGCTTCCCTCGCTCAATATTAGGCCTAAGCCATTCGTAGCGACGACCACCATAAGCGTTGACCACCGCGTGGTGGTGACGGTGAATACCAGCGTCCTACCTGGCTTACCAAAATAGATTTCCCCTATTTTCAACATGCTGACATCAATGGCTGGATTCAAAAGTGAGAACGCTATTTTGAACTCGACGGGACGCCAAAAAATTGGAAGGTTAAACTCGCATATTTCAATTTTGATGAGCGTGCATACATTTGGCAGCAAGCATTTAAAGAAGACGAACATGGCCGACCGATTGTGTGGCAAGAATATAAACATGCCTTAAAGATTCTCTTCGAATGCCCATATGAATCTCTGATGGCCGGCTTTAAGAGACTTTGACAAGAAGGTTTCTTGCACAATTATGACAATGAATTCGATAATCTTTGATGGAAACTGCACCTCTCCGAGGAACACTTTCTAGGCATATATCAAAGGTCTTCAGGACGAATTTGCTCGACAAGTCTGCATTCAGCGGCCACGCACTATGTTGGAAGCACGCTGAATCGCTAAAATTCATGAAGTCAATTTGTGTGGTAGGTCAGAATTTAAGTCTTCCTTCCGGCAACCACAAGGGAACACATCGATCCTCCAAGATAGTTGGTGCACTTCTAAACCACACTCTTTCAAGGGTGGGTCCCAACCAGTAGGGACAAGGTCAACTTCTTGGCCCCATCCCTCTCCAAGTACTTCTAAGATTGGGTCTTCCTTTACAGTGTCATCAAAACCTCACACCATGTCCTCGTCTGTGAATTTTTGCAATTAGGTTGAGGAGCATCATACGAAGAATTTATGTTTCTATTATCATTAACCATACTCTCAAGACCACAACTGTACCAGTGCCAGCATATGGAGTTACATTTATTGAACTAGAATCAGAGGAGCCTGAAACACAGGACTCAGACCCAGACCCAGACCCCGACATGGGTCATGCCAAGGACTGCCTTAACACTTCAAAATGCTTCCAGATTTCCCTCTATACACTTCAGGGTAGTATAGGTGTTATTTCGATGCAAATTCAGGGATTTGTGGGACGCCAACCGATCCAAATTCTCATTGACAGTGGGGCAACTCATGATTATATGGATTGTACCTTGGCTCGTAAACTGGGATGGGAAGGTTCTACTTGTCTTATAGTAAATGTTGAAGTTGTTAGAGGGGGCCGTTTGCATATTTTTGGCTTATGGAAAAACCTTAAATGGAAAATGTAGGGTCATGAGTTTTAGTGGGACTTTTGCATCATGGATATCAAGACCTACGATCTAGTTTTGGGATTAAATTGGTTGAGGAACGTGGTACATCAAGCATAATGGAAATATGATCGCCTTGCCATGACATTCTGGTATGATGGGCATTGTGTACATTGGAACCACAAGGGTGAGAGGAGTGCCATATGGTCACTAAGTTGGATGCACATATCATTAAGGGATGCTAGTTATTTCTACTCCAAGCAATGGGCGAAACTTCTGCAATAATACCAACATCGAGTTGTGTGTTGCATAAGGCTTAGTGTTTTAATGATAGAGGTGTACGTGGGTTATTGATAGAATACGTGTTAGAACTGGCTGACACCCAAGAGGGGGTGAATTGGGTGTAAGATAAAAATCTTAAGAACTTTGAAAATCTTTTTGCATCTTAGTGGAAGCAATAAATATGAAAGCAATGAATCATAAATCAAAAGTTAATATATGCTGGAAATATAAGAGTTTAAGAAAGAGAGTATGTGAATTGTGATTTATCCTGGTTCAGTCTAATCTGCGATAGCCTACGTCCAGTCCCCAGGCTCCTCTTAAGATTTTTAAATCCACTATCTTCTTGTTTAATCCAGGTATAAGAAAAGCCTTTACAACCCACAAGTTTAGCCAGGCACTTGCGAAGCCTTTTACAAATCTCTCACCGAGTTACTCCCCTTTACACACCGTAAGGTTACAACCGAGTTACTCTCCCTTACACACCCCGTAAGGATACAACTTTGATGATGAAAGATTACAATCGATCTTTTCTCTCAGAAGTGAATAAGATGAACGTTGAAGTACAATACAAATAATATCTCTCTCAAATATATATGATATAAAAAACAGATAAGAACAGAGAGTATTTGGGTCGAGATGGATAGCTTATGATATGAGCATGTTTGTGTTGTTGTGTTCTCGTTGGTGTTGTTGAACTCTAAATGTTCTTCTATTTATAGTTTATGAATATTGATGACCGTTTGAGCATTTCAACATATCCGTTGGAGTGCAATTGCTTCTTTTGTTCGTTTTGAAAAACTAGTCGTTAGAACGTTTGACGCTCCGCTTCCGTAAAGTCAACTTTTATCTCTTCTCATCATCTCTTCATTGTATTCCTGGAGAAATACATTAAACACTAATATAATGAAGTGTTAGAGTGATTGGAAGCAAGAAGAGTAAGTTACATAAACATTCCCGTGATTTTTAGAATCTTTGGATACGCTGTTGGTTGTGTTACTCGAGTGGTTACTCGAGTAAGTCTCTCTTTTCTTCTGGTTACTCGAGTGATCCCTCGAGTAATAGTTCAAATAACTTTACAGATTACTCGAGTGCTCCCTCGAGTAATGTTGTCTAAATCTTGGCCGAGAGTAACTGCTTCTTTACTTCTCTGATTACTCGAGCGATCCCTCGAGTAATGGATCAAATAACTCTGTAGATTACTCGAGTGATCTCTTCGAGTAATCCTACTCAATTCTTGATAGAGAGCTTACTGGAACAAATTCTCAAACATTACTCGAGTGGTCCTTTGAGTGAGATTTCAAATATTCTGCATATTACTCGAGTAAGCCCTTCAAGTAAATTCTTGATTTTGATTTGAAACATAGTAAATCATATATCATCGGAAAGCCATCATCATCTGCATTCCAATGCAACAAGAATTACCTCCAAACGCATTTTGTACATAAAGTTATGATCCAAAGAATATCTTCTGCATTTAGACAAAGTTTGAAATCACAAGCATCAATTTCCAGAAGGCATAGCTCTTAGTATTTAACTTAAAATATGACAAATTATATATCCATGGAAATCTCTTTAAGTCTAGTTTCATATGGCATAGGTTTCATCTCAATCCAATTTGTTTTTTGAGAGTTATGTCCAAAATACCAAACCTTGTTCTGGTCAAAGACATTGATTCATGTGTCAACTTCAATAGATCACATCTCTCTCATCTGAACTCCTTTTAATGTGATCTTAGTGTCTATAGCTCATGTTTGGAGTCTAGTTTCATATGCCACTGGTTTCAGTTCAATCCAACATAAGGTTGGAGAGATATGCCCAAAATACCAAACCTCTATCCTGCCGCACGAAAACAGAGTATCATTACTCGAGTGGTCACTCGAGTAATCTTTAAGTAACTTTGCAAATTACTCAAGTAGCCACTCGAGTAATCACCTCCAAAATGAGGCAGTGCCATATTACTCTAGTGATTAATCAAGTAATCATCCCCGGAGGTACATAACTTTCGTATACATCATTTAGCTTCGTATTGACCCATTCCAACTTCCGTTTGACCATAGAAACCTCCGATATCACTTATAATGCTTGGATTTTAATATTCTCATGTGATCTTGCAATTTCTTCTTTCTTCAATCTCTTTCTTCTTGTTTTGCCACTTGATGGTCATTCTTCATAACCCAACTAGATATCTTCTTGAATTGATTATCATTCTTCATAACCCAATTAGATATCTTCTTGAATATCTTCAATCTTCTTCTTTCTTGGCTTGACTAATCTACAAGATATCTAACAATAAATATAGTAGTTAGTCAATGAAGATAATAAGTATGTCATACAAACTTTTTGCACTTCAATACTTGACATCTATATTTGACATAATCAAAACTAATCATATCTAACAATACGCGGATGTCTTTTCAGAACCGAAGTCACTCCCACCACTTCGGCAGGGCTACAACCACCCAATTGTACTTCAAGAAGGAGCAGACCCAGTGAATTTGCTCCCTTATTATTACCCTTCAGCACAGAAGGATGAAATTGAGAAACAAGTCAAGGACTTGTTGTAGGCTGGGGTAATTCAAAATAGTAAAGAAGAAACATGGGTCATAGCGCATGTTTATAGATTATAGAAAGCTTCAATAAGAAAATTGTTAAGAATAAATACCCTATTCCCTTGGTTGAAGATTTGCTAGATGAACTAAAGGATGCATGTTGGTTCACAAAATTGGATCTTCGTATTGGGTATCATCAGATTCGAGTGGAACCCCAAGATACTTACAAGACAGCCTTGCGAACTCATAAAGGGTACTATGAATGGTTAGTAATGCCCTTTGGGCTTACCAATGCTCTAGCTACATTTCAAGGAGCAATGAATAACAGCTTCAAAGAATTCCTAAGGTGGTTTATTCTTATTTTCTTCGATGATATACTTATGTATAGTGCTAATATGTATTTGCATCTACAACATCTTGAGCAGGATCTGTAGGTCTTAAGGAACAACCACTATTTCATGAGGAAAGTAAATGTACTTTTGCAGCCGTAAAAGTAAAATATATGGGACATATCGTCACAGGAGGACATGTTGCCACAGATCCAACAAAAATACAAGCTGTATTGGATTGGCCTGAACCCAAAGACAGTTAAATAATTAAGGTCCTTTATGGGACTTGTAGGGTATTACTGCAAGTTTATTAAGGGTTATGGAGAATTGGCTAGACCCTTAACTAATTTACTAAGACTTAATTGGTTCGAGTGGACTCTATCAACCGCAGAAACCTTCCAAAGACTTAAACAAACCTTGGTTATAGCTCCAGTATTGATACTTTCAGATATTTCCAAGGTATTTATTGTTGAAACTGATACATGTGGTGATGGTTTAGGGGTTGTTCTTATGCAACAGGGCCAACTGTTGGCTTATTTTAGCAAGGCTTTAGCCCCACGACATCGTTCCCTTTCAGTATACAACAAGGAACTACTTGTAGTAGTGCAACCCATAGAACACTGGCATCAGTATCTTGAGGGAAAAATATTCATCATTTGTACGGATCAGCAGAGCCTCAAGCATCTATTAGATCAGAAACTCAAAACCTCTTTTGAAATATTTTGGGTGTCATAATTGCTAGGGTCCAATTATGGGATTTAATATAAGAAAGGAAGTGCTAATAAAATAGCAAATGCTCTTCCCAAATGCCAAAGATGGAATTCCTCCAAATTGCTCTTTCTTCTTGCTCGAATAAGTTGTTACAAGAAATTAAAGGCAGTTGGCAGTCTAATACAAATATCGCCAACCTGATCACTTCCTTGCAACAGCTAAATGGAGAAAAAGGGAAGTATACTTGGGATGGTTTATTGCTTATGAAGAGTGGCAGATTAGTCACTGGTAATAATGTAACTCTTCAACACAAAATTTTGAAGTGGATGCATACTAGTACTCAAGGAGGGCATTCAGGGGTGCATGCTACACATCAAAGAACCAAGACTCTTTTCTAGTGGAAGCATTTATTTTCTATTATTAAAGATTTTATTAAGTAGTGTGATGTGTGTGCCAGATGTAAGTACGACATAGCACTTATCCAGGATTACTACAACCACTTCCTATACCTAGTAAAGTGTGGGAAAATAACTCAATAGGCTTTATTGAAGGGTTGCCCAAGTCCAATGGTTGGGATGTAATCTGGGTTATAGTTGATCGTTTGACTAAATATGCGCATTTCTTACCTCTTTCTCACCCCTTCTCTGCCTTAACATTGGCTCAACATTTTATGGACAATGTTTATAAGCTTTATGGGGCACTAGAGGAAATTATTAGTAATAAAGGTTCAGTTTTTGTGAGTAATTTTTTGCAGGAGTTTTTGAAAATATTGGGGATGGAAGAGAAGCTTACTTTGGCATACTACCCTCAAACAGATGGTCAAACGAAAGTTCTCAATAGATGTTAGAAACATATCTTTGGTGTATGACATAGGAACGGCCTAAAGAGTGGTATAAGTGGTTGCCTCTTGCGCAATAGTAGTATAACACCACCTTTCACACCTCTACTAGGATCAATTTGTATGAATTTATTTATGGGCAAAAACCTTCTCTACATTTGCCCTATCTGCTTAAAAGTGTGGTAGTGGATGCGGTGGACTGTTCTTTTATGGTAAGGGAGGAAACCTTGTTGACAGCCAAGCATCATTTGCATTGGGTTGTTTACTTAATGAAGCAGCATGCAGATTCGTATAGGACTTTTTGTGAGTTTCAAATTGGTCAGCAGGTGTTTCTAAAGTTACAACCTTATCTAAAAATTTCAGCAACTTCTAGGAGTTTTCAAAAGCTAGCTCCACGATATTTTGGTCCCTATTGGATTACTCAGAGGGTGGGCTCAGTGGTGTATAGGTTGGATTTGCTGGCTGATTGCCGTATTCACCCTGCATTTCATTTTTGTTGTTGAAATTATGCCCTGATCCTAATGTCAAGCAATGGAATCCTCCCAGTCAGTGGCTTGAACCAACTCTTAATTTGGCACCAAAACAGATTCTAAGCATAAGGAAGGGAAGGAAACGCCATCGGGTAGTCATTGAGGTGTTAGTTAAATGGAAAGACTTACCCAAAGAGGAAGCAAGCTGGATTACTTTGTATGAGTTGCAGCACCAACATCCATCCTTTGAGATTGTTAATCCTTGAGGGCAACAATCTTGAAGGGGAGGGTATTGATATATAATTGCAGATAATTAGTAGATAAGAAGATTTCCACTGCTAACGGCTAGTCATTATAATGGGTTACCAACATTACTAAGTCTATAAGGTCGGTGATTAAATGACCATTAGAGGTAGTTATGAATAGCTATATAAGGAGGGCATGTGTACCTCTTCGGTTGTTAGCTAATTTCCTGTTAATGAATATGCAGTGCATTTCTGATTTCTCTTTCCCTCTTCCTCTATTCTTTTCTCTTTCTCTTCCTTCTTCCCTATTTCTTCTATTCCCCACACAACACCATATTACTAATTTACTCTCACAAGCTCTCGGCAAGTGTGTTATAGATCGGCCAAAGTACTATAAAGTACACAAGGGACCATGGGTTCCTCCAGTAGAGTTACTGCCCTTGGGAATACTGCTCGAGCCCTAGGAATATTGCCCAAAAGCTCCTGGAGTTTCGTATAAGGGAATATTGTCTTTTAAAATAGATGTCAGCTAGTGGTGTACAATAATCAAACTAGCAGCCTACCACGCGGTATTCAATTTTTTATCAATCATAACTTATTCACTAAGTCCGCCATTTACATCACATTATTCTCAAAGGGTTTTCATATTCTCATGCTCATATATTCTAGTTCATAACATAGAATCAACATATTCTAACACAGGCATACATCCTTTATCCAGTTAATCAGCAACATATGAACAGTGTAGAATCTCAATGCAACATGTACATAACACATACATTCATCAAGTCCATACTCTTAAACGCATCGCACCAGTAGTTCAATTACCCATACAGAGCCACTTATGAGGCATGAATCACAAAGATACTAGAAACAAGTTTACGCATTCAAATCTATAGCTGTCTCTAATGATTCCACAAATCAATTTATCTAGTCCCATGATTCATACAAAGGTCACACAAGGCATTATTAGTCATAAAGAAACAAGGTTTATAGTAGTTCTATTCATTCTAAGATATGGAGTTTTTTCAAAAAATCCCACGAGCAATACCGATAAGTAAGATAGATAGGACCAAATTACCCAGTATTCATTAAGTTTCAACCAAGGAAGGTCCTTATCCTGAAGCTCAGAGTAACGAGAAACGTAATTAATGTAAAGTATTTTAGCAACACTATATGTTTATAATTTCTATAATTTCTCCTCCAAGGAGTTGCTCAGAATTTCCTACAAGTAGGAAACGTTATATTAGAACCATATTAGATTTGAGAATTGGGATCATTGGAGTGTTAGACCAGCCTTGTCTAATGTTTCTATGATCTTAATTTGGGATTTTAACCTTTAGAACATCTATAGAACTCCTAAATCTATGATAATTCCTATTTTTCAAATAATAGATTCAATGTGTGATAAATTATTCTTATGTGAGGTATCAAATTGTAGATCCCACCATTGGTTTTTCCTAAAAGGATGTCTTGAACAAGCTCACAAAATTGCATGACGATACAACGGTGGACTTAGTCGTAAACGTTGATTCTTTCCTCTAGGGTTTGTTCTTCACGTTCCAGAAATTCATTCGTCTTCCGGGCTTTGTAACTCATAACTCATGTCAATAATTTCTAATCCAACCATTGAAATTGACGGATTGAATGTCTTGGATGGGCTGCCCAAACTTCAGCCCAAACCAACGGTTAACAAAAACATAAATAATATTTTACCGAGGCTACCCTAGTTGTATGCTAAAATAGAAAAGTTTCACCTTGAGTTCACCTCACTACTCCTATTTATGGGCTCTAAGAACCCCCCCTTCTCTTTATTTAGTCGATGTGAGACTTCTTAGTCTCTTTTATTTTATTATTTATTTACTTATACACACATAATCAAAATTAAAATTAAATACTCTCATTTAACCTCTACTAACTTTATTATTTTATCTTTTCTAAAGAAATTCAATAATAATAATTGTTTAATTATATTTTTATTAGACTTCATTTAACTTTAATATTTTTATTTATTTTAGATCTATTTTTCTTATTTTAACCATTATTCGCTAAATTATATCAGCCATGTCCCTGAGTAAAGCATGAATGGCTCTGTGAAGTTCTGGTTGCAACTCATCAAGAAGTGAAGCAATAAACGTATGCCTAAGACTAACATCGTTGCATCCATTCAGCATATAATATTTTTCAGCCATCCGATGATAATGCTTTTGTAGACCTTTACGGTCCAACGAGCAAAATTTTATCTCAAAATATTCCTGGCAATTCCATTTGTCAATGAGATTATAATCTCTTAGAAATTCCTTGTGAATTTGCCCAAAAAAAAAACACCAGCTTCTGGACTTGCATTTTTTGGTAGGCGCCAAGACTTTGAAACCATTCTCTGAGATTTCTTGTGAATCTTGTGACAAACACAGTCAACACTTCTTTAAGAGTTACATAAGATAGTAAGAACAAAGTAAAGATTATAAATATATATATCTCCTCTATCTAAAAAAGTAAATGTAGATAAGAAAAGCCTTTGATTGTAGCACTCACCCCTATCCATAATATAGGGCTCTTCTATAATAATAGTTTGGTCTAAAATCTAAGTCACCTATAAGAAAATTAACGCTCATTTTTCAGTTTTATCCCTCTAATTAATGCTCTTTTTCAATTTGCTTACTCATTAAATTTTCAAATACATTTTTCAATAAAGACAAAAATTTAAAAAAAAAATCAATTGAGAACATATTTAATGAATTAACTATTACTTCTTATTTTTTGAAATTAGTTAAAGTGTCCTACATTATGAACCGTTCTGACAAAAACATAATAAATGATTTTTTTTCCTTCTTGGTACCGTTAAACAGAACATTGAATGAATAAGCCAAGGTTAGTGTAGTTTATCGTTAGTGTAGTTTATCGTTAGTGGTTTAAATGAGGTTGTTCAGGATTAAAATATAGAAAAATATTTAAATTTAATTTTTAATGGAGTAGGAGTAATGTTTAAATATAAAAGACATTAATTTAAGGTAAATAATGGATTGCTATTTAAATTTTTTAATGTTTCTTTTTTTGGCAATAATATTATTCAATATCAATTTGCAGTTCATAGTTGTCTCTTTCAACATAAGTATTTCCTCTATAACTCGAACTAAAAACCTATAGGGATCTAACAGAGCTCTAGATCGATAAACCAACTCTATGTTGATATTTTTTATTATTTACGCTTGGAAAAAATTCAACCCACCCAAAACTCTTAATCGGATCGGTTAGGGAATTGATTACCTAATCTCACCGGTTGAACTATATTATGGGTTTCTTAACAATATCCTCCCCCATTTTTTTATACTCCCTCTTATCCTTTTTTATTAGAGCTTAGAATCTAAATTGTCTTATTCTTTTTAATAAGATCTCACTTGGGTTGTCTGCTAATTTAATGTATTTTTAACATTTTTTCCTAATTAATTATATTCTCTCTCCTCATCCTTTTTATATACCTACCTTATTCTCTTTCATAATTTCTCTTATTACTATTCTATTTCTCTCTCTTTTTTGCTCTCTCTTATTAATAAGGGAATGCTCAGAAAAAAATAATTCATTTCATACATATTTATTACTTATAACCAATTTTAAATGTTTTTTTAAATCACGTAATTAAGTTATTGAACTATTATACAAAGGACCAAAAGAATAAAATCATAATTTTTAAATTGATTCTGAACATTAAATGCATTTTACCGATTTTACTCGTAATTAATTTTATTATTTCTTCCTACATTTTTTATATATTCTCTTTCATCCCTTTTCTTGCCCCCCTCTCTTTTACTCCTTTCTAAATAAAAGTATATTTAAAAAAAGTTTATTTCTTGAATATTTATTTTTTTTACTGATGTTTTTTAATACTTATTACTTTAACTAATTTTAACCAATGAGTTTAAAAGGATCTTATAAAAAAAGATCTGAGGAAGTAATATTATTTTTAACATACCAACATTTTGTAAAAGATTCCGTCAACAATAAATGTTTAGCCCAAATAAAATTCCGACACAAATTCACATATAATAAATGTGATTAAAAAGTTTCTCCCCATTTAAATTCTCACAATTCAATTGTTAATTCTATTTTAAAATACTTATGCTCGAACTCATTGATTAAAATATATAATATTTAAAATATACGAAAAAAGGTAATGAATCTAGAACGAAAAGAAGGAATTAATACTTTTGGTTTATCTGTAGTGGAAGAAGTGTGGCTATTGGCATGTTATTAACGTGGGGAACATTGTTTCGTAAGCATCACTAAAGCTTTCTAATGGTACAAACAATTATTTTCAAAAGAAAAGGCTTGAAATATTTTGTATCCGAAAAAGTTAATTTAGTAATAGTTAGATTCTAAATTGTTTTTTTTTAAATGGAAAAATATGTGCAAGTCCCTATAATTTTTTGTCATTTTTAATTAGGTCATTGTAGTTTTTTATTAGGTCCTTATAATTTTGTGGGTAAGGTGTAAATTTAACAACGAAGTTTTGTCCTAAGGACATATGGTACAAATAAGTTTTTGAAGGGTGAAAAATAACAATGAACAATTAAAAGGTTACACATTTAACAAAATCGTTAAATTTGATCTAATGACATTAAATTATAAGAGAAGAAAACTCCTAACAGTGTTAGGTCAAATTTAACAATTTTGTTAAATTTGCACCATTTTTAATTGTTTATTGTTATTTTTGCTGCTTCCAAAATTTATTTGTGCCGGATGCCCCTCGGACAAAACTTCGTTGTTAAATTTACACCTTAACCCTAATTTTTTCAAGGGTTAAGGGGCATTTTTGCCTTGGAAGTCTTCATCGAGAGGCAAATTTACCCTGAAAGTTTTGTGGGAGGCAATTTTGCCCTAACCATTATCCCAGTTAATTTTAACTACTAGTTGACCAAATAAGCTGAGCCGGCAATCCACATATCATCAACATCATTTTTGTCAATGTGCAAATTTTCACCGGAAATCCATATGCATCTACTTAATCTTTTTTCAAAGTTATATTTAAAACTTTCGGAGCAAATTAGCACATTAAAAAAAATGATGTAAATGATATATAGACTGTCAACTCAGCATGTTTGGTCAACTAACATTTAAAATTAACTGAGATAACAATCATGGCAAAAATGCTCCATTTTAGAAACTTCTGAGATAAAATTGCCCCTGAAAATTTTTCAGGACAAAATTGCCCCTTAGTTAAAGCTTCTGTGGCAAAAATGCAACCCTTTTTTCAATTATAAGCATTGATTATTATGCTTATAATTTGTAACTGGCAAAAACAATTGTTACTAATGTGTAAGGGAAAAATTGTTGATTAGTTGATTACATAACTTTAACTGATCACACATTGAATTAATTTTTTCACATAAATAAATCTAAATAAAATCAAAATCAACCATATTACATATTATGTCAACATCCGTTTTCATTTCGATAATTGAAGAGCAATAAAAACGGAATTCAATGGGCATACAAAAAAGTACAATTATACTGATAAAAATATTTGTTTACAATCCTACGTCATTCGTCAACGAAATACAGAAATACAGTGAAAACTTAATATTTACATAATTCTCCAAAATATCTAAACATAAACTAATTACAATCACAATCTTGACCTCACCTCGAGACACGAGCCAATTACTTCTCGGCGTCTACGCATTTGCCTTTTGATCCACTGGCATCCGCTGAGATGTTTATTTAAAAATATGGTGAGATTCTGAAGAATTCCAATAGAAACATGCTATCGTTTATAGAAAATGCAAAAAGTAAATATGATATGCATCATGTATACACCAGTTAATTAATAATATAAACACATTATCTGCATATATACATGAGTAGGGTCTAGCCCCACTATTCTGCACTAGTTGGGTTCTCACCAACTCCAATGTAAGTGCCTACAACACTATTGATCCCTCTCTAGGCAAAACATGTTGATTAATAAAATATATTTACAACAATGGCAGCCACACAATCATATAACTATGGCATGATGTATGAAGGATAATGTTCCTACCTCGAAGTTTTATAGATTCCTCTTTAGATATGTCTCGTAAAACGTGTCATTCCGGTTTTTGACTTGGTCATAAAATATTAAATGTACAAGAAATAGGTCATAACCTATCCAAGTATCATTTTAGACTTTACCATAGTGTTTCTTGCGGTTCTATTAGTCTATGGTGGAAATTTACCAAAATGCCCCAAGACTCCGGCCCAGCTCCGTCGTATATGGCTTGATGGCACGTTTTTCCAAAATTTTGACTAGGACTATTCTGATGTATTTTGGCTTAAGGAATCCGTTTCCATGCTTGAAATTTCCAAATTCACTATCAAATTACGAAAATACCCTTGACAGCCCCGATTTAGGGACTTTAAGGGCGTTTTCATAATTATACTTTTTTTGCATTTTCCGAAAAATTGATCAACTATAACCCCACCTATTTTTGTCTACTAAATCCAATGGAATCATCTATTTCATAAAAATCTAGCTCCTACCCCTTAAAACAATGCTAGTCAAAATATTTCAAGAAAAATGGAAAAATGTAATTTTGTGTTTTAGCTTCCAAAATTTATACTTTTCCACTTCTAATCCCTTATTAACTTATTTAAACATATCTTAATCATGATTCAAAGAAATTTGGGCAACATAACCCCTAAGGGTTACAGCTTTTCCAAATTTACAAACTCCACAAAATAACCAAAACCACCCACAATCATCAACAACAATCACATACTAACATAGTTTTAGGATTTGTGAAGTTACTTCTTGAGTTCCTTTTCTCTTACTCTCTAAACGTCCATCTCCCTCTCTACTTGGGCTCAAGATGAGTTTGCTAAACCATGGATTTCATATAGAAATAGATATTAGAGAAGAAGCTTATGCTAGTTTAGAAGGAAATCTTAAGAAATCACAAACCTACCTTGCTCTTTCTCTTCCTCTTCTCTCTAACTCTTCAAAGTTTCTCCAAGCTCTCTCTCACTCCATTTTTCTTTGGTTTGGCCGAATGTGCACATGGAAAGAGGAGAGGTTGTGTTTTATTAATGTGTAAGTCCTCTTGCCTCTTGACCATTGATTTCATCAAGGATTAAGATGGTAATATATGTCTCCCACCATGCCTCCCTCCATGCTTCCACCATACTTCATCACTTTATGCTATACTTCCTCATAATTTGACTTACTTGCTCCCTTACTATCACCCTACCATAAACATCATGTCCATATTTCATATCATACCCACCTTACCATTGTTATCATTATTCTTTTCTTGTAGCATTTTAGACATGTGCTCATGAAATTAATTTATTCCCCTTAATCTTATGTGTTGGCCGAAATTAGGGAGGAGAAGAGAAGGAAAAATGTTTTCAACAATTCCATAATTCATATAAATGAATTATATATAACTCCCCCTAATTTCACAATTCTTGATTTATTCTATCAAGAATAATCCAATTATATATTTTCCTTGATTAACTGAAATTAACTTTAATTAATTGAAAAATAATTACTCTTGGGCTAAATTGGCAAACTTATAATTTTACTATCACCTTTGTAATTTAATTCCTTACTTGGATTAGTTTGTCCATTTTCTTATGAATATGAATTTTCAAACTTCACAAGATCCAATTTCATGCATATTCACCCTTTTTTATTGAATTTCTTAATTAATTACAATATATTTTTTTATGAATAAAAATTTGGGATGTTACATATTATATACAAATGCAAGAGGGTTATGAGCATAATATTTTTTTTATTGATAGTTTGTAAATTTTATTTCATCATTTTATTCTTGTAAAACCTCTTTTTTTCTTTGTATTTCATTATTTTATGTAGCTTATATATTGTTTATTTAGTGCATGTTTGAATTAGCGGTAGAAATTATTTTTCCAACGTGATTTATGATATACGAGATAAATTTATGAGATAAATTTTCTCTTGACTTACGTACACATACTTTTCTACCGTTGACTCAATCAGGTTCTTAGTGTACACATAAGCCTTAATTAGCATATTGTAATGTAAGCATAGAGACAAATGCTTGTAACTGATGAAACCGTAAGGACGTTCTAGAAAGCAAAAATTATTATAGAGATCCTATTCGAAATCAACAATTTTTAAAAATTAAATTATAAATAGTTTGGTTTAAGTATTTAATTTGTAACCATCAATTCTAAATGGGAAAATTGCATGAGGTCTCAAATAAGACAAAATATGTCCTATAATCCTTTAAAATCTCCAATTTGTTGATAAGTGTGGGGAGATATTTGAGTAATATAATTTAATTGTGAAAATATCAAAATACCCTTAATAAGGGTAGTATACTCCCTATTCCTTCAATCACTTTTTACTCAGGGTATTTTAGTCTTTTCATAATTATATTATATTACCTAAATGTCCAACAGGACTTACCTACAAATTGGAGATTTCAATGGATTATTTGGTCATATCTTATCTGGCTCTGGACGTAAATTTCCCATTCTAAATTCACAGCCACTTAAACGTAAAATTATAATTTACACCCCTGGTCCTAATTATAAGACAAAGTTAATTTTTTTTTGAGACATTAAGAAAGTTCAATAAGTTACTTAATCATATCATATATTATACATCCTTAAATTATATATCAATTTATTAGTTAAACTAATTAGTTTGGAGAAAAAAAATATAAATATAAATACTCTAAAGTAATTTAATTAGTTTCTTTAATATCTTCAAAAAAATCAATTTTATCTTATATTTAAGACTGGATGGAGTATTTTTTTTTAACAATTTTTCATATTTGACTTTTGAAACTTGAGGTGTGATTTCAGTAACTTGTAAGTCCAAGTGTTATTAAACCTGGACTAGATCGGCCACTCCGGACGGGGAACCGATAACCCGGTGAGAGAACCGGTCCGGTTCAGTAATTTTTTTTTAAAAAAAAAATCTTTTTTTAATTTCTTTATAATTTCATATTAATAAGCCTAAAATCTTCACTCTCTCACCGGTTTGGTCCCGAGTTAGCTCTGGTTTGACTCCAGTATGACCCATTGACCCTTGACCCAGTATCCTAATCAATTCACTAACCAGTCCCGTTTTAATCAATCTATGGAAAACCGGACTGACCGATTTAGACCAGAAACTGGTGAACCGGTCGCTGGTCTGGCCTGGTTGAGCGAAAAAACCGGTGAACCGGCTTGACTCGGACTAGTCACGGTTTGGGCTTTTTTTTTTTTTTTTTTTAACTTTTTTACACTCCAAATGAAGTTGTTTTGGTTTTTTTTTTTAAAAAAAATATTTTCCTAACAGTTTTTTTATACGGAGCTTTAAAAGGATTATGAAATACTTTTGACATTGGTCAGGGAAAAATCTTTATATATTTAATAATATTTTTGTATATATTAGGTTTAAGAGGTTATATTAGACTATTAGTTGAAAAATAAATCTCATATAGTTTTTTGAATAATATGTATAAATATTTAAATTATATTTTTTTTTAATTAATCCCGATCTAATTCTGAGATTGACCCGATTTAGTGTCTGTTTGTTTGGGCGACCAGATTGCTTATAAGTTGTTTTTTACGTAAATCGAGACACAACTCCTCTCACATACTTACCTCGTATACCGTAAATCACTATTAAAAAGTAACTTATAAGCAATCGAATAGCTCATCCAAACGAGCACTTAAATTACTTACCTTTAATCCAATACCTCAACCGATTTAAGGTCGGATTCAATTTTCAGTACGTTAGGTTTAGTGACCTTGCTTGTAACAACAATTAATTTTATTGTTTTCTCTGAAAAGGGCAAAAGATACACAGATGTATAATCAAATCGTACGTAGTTGGCAAAATAAAAAAATCTATTCGTACGTAGTAGTAGGGTTTAAACTTTAAAGTGCGGGGGAGGGACCAAGCTAGGAGAGAATCATAGAGTCTAAATAGGTCAAGACCGCAGCCTAACGCTACAAACCTTCCACCTACAGATTTTTGCGTTACTGGAAGCAAAATAGCAACCCTAGCTAGCTAGGGCCTATGGGTTTAGGGTATAGGCCTAGTGGCCTATCATACGAGAGCCTAAAACTGCCACTAAATTTAAAGTAAAGTAAAGTAAGGGGCGTGACAATGATGTGGCATTATTATTTTAGCCTTTCCATTATTCTCTGTACCCCCTTTCTACAGCCGCTCTCCCTCTGCCTCACATGAATCCATTATCATGCGCCTCAAACAAAAAAGTATTGTGTATAAATAAAGGGTTAATATTAAGGAAAAAGGGAGAATTTGTTTTTTTGAATTTTTAAAATTTAAATCAGGTATTTTTTAAAAAATAAATCATGAATTACTTATCAAATTTCTTCATCCCCTTATTAACTCTTAGTAACAAACCTGATTTAGGATTTTATAATTTCAAAATTTTTTTCTATCCTTTTTCCTTTAACACTATTCTTTCAAAAAGGGTCAATATTATTGTTATCCTTTGATGGAATTTTGATTCTTGTTTTTAAATTGTTCGTTATAGTCTATTTAATTTTATAAAATTTGGTCTGAGTTTAATAACCACTTTATATACATTTAACAATTTTTTGCTTTGGTTCATATATTTAAACTCAGACTAAATCCTTATAACATTATATAGAGCAATTAAAACTAATGATACAAAACTTTAGAGATTAAAAATAAAAATCGATCAAATTGTAAAGATCAACAAAAATATTAACCCATAAATAAATTGTAGAAATTTTTTAAATGGATAGATTCATAATTACATTTTATGATTTAATAGTAAAAGATTAATCAATTTGTACACAAAAAATTATGAGTTTTTAATTATCAAATTGAATTTAAGAAAATATAATATTTTTGATAAAAATGTGAAATATTAATTTGTTAGTTTTAGAGGTTCGTGTGATTTTTTATTAGATTTTTGTAATTTTTATTAGTTTCTTATAGTTTTCTCAGTCATAGAAATTATTCCATATAATTAAGTTTCCACAACATACCAAACAGAATGATGTAATAAAATTTATTTGTCATCAAAATAAAAATAAAAATATTATTGTGATCCTAATTGTCTCCTTGCATGTATAATATATAAGGTGGTTGATTTTGATGGTATTTAGATACATGTGACAAAATTAATCTGACATATTTTATTCAAATTGATATATTATGAACATAGGAACTAGTAATATCAATAATTAAGGAAACTACAAGGACTCAATAAAAAATTAGACAAATCTATCTAAAAATGAGTTAAAAATATAGGGATTCGTAGGTTAAATTTTTTTTTTCTACAATTATCTACTATCAATATTATCCAATCAAATTTGAGCATCGTCAAGTCTCATTAAAATTATACTCCATTTCACAGCGCGATTTTTTTTCATCTATTGGTTTAAAACCCTTTTTCGCCAGCAACTATTGATTTAAACCCTTGATCTTCCATAATTTAAATTTTATTATGAATTCAAATTTTCTTATACACTAAGCAAAGTTTAAGATGAGTCACATGTTCATACATTATAAATAATACGAATTTCTAAGAATCTTTACTCTATATATAATATAAAATACACAAAAAGCTTTCTTATTTATATAAGTCGCGCATAATATTTTATTATCAACTCTTTACAGGATTCACATTCTTAATGCATAAAAATGCTTACAAGTATTTTTAACAAAAAGTTATTATTTACCCTTATTATATAAGGTTATATGGATTCTAAGAATATTGTTACCAGTTTCAAGTTACTTATTAGTATTTTGTTATATTTTTCAATGAGAACATTTTGATTAATAATTCAAAATAAAAAGTCAGATCCATATACCCGTGACTTTGAAAGCAGTTTTGTATTTTTGTCTCTAAAAAAAAATTACTGAATCTATTATCTCATCATTAGAGCAATACAACAAAGAAAAATACCTAGGCTCCCTCGTCAAGGATCGCCTCCTCATTAGGAGAGGGTTTTTTATCAAAGATACAAAATTTGTCTTCTAATTCATGAGAAAAATTATTAAAATAATCAGCAAAATTATTAATTTTCATACAAAAATGGCTGAATATATCGCACCAATTTTTATAAACAAGCGACCTAACTTCACCCATACTATATGCATATTTGTTTTAACGATCAGATTACTTATAAGTTACTTTTCGCGTAGATCAAAACACAACTCCTCTCACATACTTACTTCGTATACTGTAAATTACGATTGAAAAGCTGCTTTTAAGCATTCCAATCGCTCATCCAAACGAACAATATGTTTAAAAGATTGTTACCACCACATCCTTGAATAAACCCTATTAATTCCAACAATGGGCGGCAGTTTGTATTTTCCAAGTCCTCGATAGGTCACGGAAGATAGAAGTTATTTCTTTTTTGATACTCTTTCCGTTTTATTTATAAGTAATTTTCTCTCTCATAGGGTTGATCCTTTTTATAAGGAAATTTCACTTTTTGTTTGAAAATGTAAGCTTCTTTTTCCTATTTTACTTTTATTAAATATTAATTCTCTCTCATATCTTATACTCATTATCTCTCATACTTTTTATATATTCTCTCTCTTATACTCTTTTCATACATATGGGCATATATGAAAAAAATATGGCATTTTGATACACTTATTGTTTTTAACTACTCGTTCGTTTTACGTAATCAAAAGGAAAGTTATTTATAAATAGAACCGGAAGGAGTATATTTTTGGAGCAGCCGTGTCTTTTTCTACTAGCTTTGAGACTATATGAATATGAAAATTTGCAGGTTAAAAAATTCTTTAAAATTATGCGAAGAATGTGAAATAAAATTTAAAAAAGAAGAAGAAGGAAAACTCCATTTGCTGTACTTTTTATATAAGTCATCTTCAAGTAGTTTTATGATTATTTTCAGATATTTAGATAGGGTTTTTATAGTTTAAAATATAAGTCATTTTCAAGTAACGTTTGATAAATATTTGTTTCGATTTGCCTTTGCTGTAACTTTAAAGTAAGAAAATTACGTTCAATGTGAGAATTTTATATGTACTTACTAGAATTTTTTTTTTTTTTGCCCACGTTTAGTGAGTGTTTAGAAAGATCCCAAACCTCAGTTTGCGTAGCCTAAGACTAAATTTCTCTCACACACTTACCTCGTAAATCATAAAAACTATTCTCAAAAGCTAATTCAAACACACACTTATTAGGAGTATTAATTGAAAGCGATATAATTTTTTAAAACAATTTACTGTGTTAATCAACTTTGAACTTCTCTACTTTGCACATGAACACGTGAAATTAATCAAACGTGATTTATGCTTTAGAAGGGATAGTGTATTTGTACTTCCTCGGTCTCATATTAATTGAAGAGTTGATTTTAATATTAAATATAAGATATATTTTTTACATTTATCAATATTTTTCTAATTTTTTCATATTAATGTTTTTTAAATAATAATCAAGAAGGAGAAAAAATGAGGGAATTAAGAAATATGATTAGGGTGTCTTAAAAAAACATGTAATATTAACTAACTCAACTAACTTTCTTTGTCTTATTAAATTAAGTAAATAGATCTTATATTAAAGATTGGGGGGGATTTTTTTTAGCAAGGTTATGCACAACAATAATGAAATCCACTAATTACCATTTGAAATCTTATTTTCTTCTATTTTAAAAAACATAAATTTTTAAGAATGCCCTGCAATTCAATTTGTATTTTCCCAATCCAAACTCACCTTTAAATTTTTTACTGTTATTGTGGTAATTTTTAAATAAACTTGTTAATAAAATCTGTTTTTGGAAACATCATATTTTTACAAGGCTATATTTAAATTGATTTGAATAATAGATACATTTTTATCTATTTTACTCTCAATTACTCTCATATCATTTACTCCTTATATATTCTCTTTCATCATTTTCTTATTATTTTTCTCTCTTACTCATTCATAAATAAGGATATTGTTGTGGAAATATTATACTCCTATTATTTATATATTTATTATTTTTTTAGAACCCCAATTCGATTGAAAAGACTTTATATATAAAGGAACCAAGAAAGCAATATAAAAGGAAGGGTAAAAAGAGGTTATCTTTGGTTACTATCCAAATTAGTCCAAGGGGCTTTATAAACGTTGTGATTTTACCATACCGCCCCCAATTAAAAACATGCCTCATCAGTCATTCACCCATCCCACGGTAAGTGTGAAATTATGATGTTATGTCAATTGCCAAATAATTATAGTGAATAATTAATTTGTCATAGTAAATAATAACCAGGTAGTTTCTTGTACAATGCACAGGACGGTGTTTATCAGCTTGATGATTCATTGGCTGCAACTTCTTCGATTACAGATCACAACGTTCAGTCTCATTCCTTAACATTTGCACAATTAATTACTAAACAGTATTAAACTTAATGGCATTGAAAGGCATATTAATAACTACATATGCTAAACCGTGTTAAATCAAACTAATATGTTTCTACAACATTTCTAATAGTATAATGGATTGTTGCAAATAATCTAAACAATTGTTACATTTATCTAGACAAGTATGGACATAGCAAGAAGTCAGGTTGTGGAATTCGGACCGAACCGGCCGGTCCGACCCGGAAACCAATAAACCGGCCGGTAGACCAGTTCGATCCGGGTTCAGATTTACAAAAAAAAAAAATTATTTTTTTTAGAATTTCATATTAATAAGCCTAAAATTTTCAATTTTTCACCTGTTTAGCTTCGGTTTGGTCTCGATTTGACCCACTGACCCTTAACCCAGTACCTCAACCGGTTCAATACCCGATCCGGGTTTTAATACCTTGGCAAGAAGTTGGTGTTAATTGCTAAATTATTATGGTGAATATTTAACTCATTATAATCCACTGCTAAATACTTGTTATAAATAATTTGTGAATATGTTAAATTATTGCATTTATTTATACAATTACAACAACAATAAAGTTTTATCCTACTTGGTGGGGTTGACTACATAAATCAAATGATATCATCGAGCCAGGTCAAAAACCAAATATCGGGATGAAATGTTAATTAAGAGATCTCGTTCAATAACCTTATTGAACGTTTTCTTCAATATTCCTCTATCCCTTTTAATTGAGCTTTAAACAATTGGATCTACCCTCCTCACTGGTGTATCTAATGACTTCTTTGTAAGTGTCCAAACTTCAAATCAGCTCAAACGATTTTCTACCATTTTTAAAATAATCTAAACCATCCCTATTTATACAGGCGTAAATTTTAAAATAAATTTTGAAAAAGTTTAGTACCTGTTTGGATTAATGGTAGAGGTTATTTTTCTAACATGATTTACAGTATATGATACAAATTTATGAAAAAAATTTTATCTCAACTTATATATGTGAGTGTTTGGAATAGTTTATTCCTGGGAAATAAATACTTATTACGTAAGTCGAGATAAAACTCCTCTCACATACTTACCTCGTATACCGTGAATCACAATTTATGAACACTTATTGTTCAAAAATAAGTTATCCCAAACAAACACATAGGTATATTTTTCCACTGCTTTCTCCAACATATCCTTATTATTCTTCTAGGATCATAATGGAACTCGGACGCAAGCTCTTGTAAAATTTGCTTAGGTAGTGAGATTAAGCCCTCAATTAAATAATAACATGACAAGACTTTCACCTAGACGTAACTTTTCAAAGGGGCATTACCCAATTCATCTTTTTTGCTATTGGAAGCCTACACATTCCCTACTTTTCACATTCACCCCACTTCACTGTCTATCTTGTTTGGCTCTCTGATTATGCCTAGCTAAGTTAGCTAGGGATAGGGTTAGGCAGAATAGCATAGACTAGAATATGTTTAAATTCGGAGTAGTACCTACAAACAACCAAACATACTATTACTGCTATATCTTCGCATGTGAAAACCTATATTTACCATTCCTTGTACTCTTTCTTTCTCAATCTACTTCACGCTTCATATATTTTTAGGAAAAGGTGATAAAGAAGGAAGATATTATCATAAAGGATCTTCAATATTATAAAACATATTCAACAGATTGTTAATACACGTTTTGAGATTGTAATAAGAGACTTTTCTGATAATATATTCCTTCCTTAGGATTTAGGAATGATTCTCCTTATATTTTTCTTTCCATTCTTATTATATATCTATATGTACATAGGCTTCTAGGTATATCATAGCTTTTTATTCCTTTTTTTTGTTGAGTGTGATATTTCATATTTTTACGCCAATGATTCACCCCCTTTTTGTAATATATCTTTTACATGGTAATGATGTTATTATTATTTTCTTTTTCATTCTTGTCACCGTGATTCACTCGTTTGAGCAAAAAATAATTAATTAAATTCGTACATTTTCTTGAGAAATGCGTTGCAATCATTTATTTGATGTGGGATATAATCAATTCTGTGCCAAGAACAAATTTTAGAATTTCAAGGACCCATGTAAATAATTATATAGTTGTTACAAAATATAAATAAAAATTATAAAAAATAAAATAATGGAAGAAGTTTTATTTAATATCAATATATAAAATATTCATGTTTATAACTGTCTCATATAATATAAAATTTAGTTGATTTTTATTTTGTTTAGATCCATGTGTCAAAATTAATTCAAAAGTATGTAATGTGAGGGCTACATCTTTAACCACTAAGTGTCTGTTTGGATTAGCGGTACAAAACTACAAACTACTTTTCTAATATGATTTACGGTATACGAGATAAGTATGTGTAAACATGCTTTTTGAACGCCAACTCAGACATATCCTAACATTGTTCCACTTACATATAAACAAATTATGAACATATAGACTGATCTTATAATTGAGGAAACTATAATTAAGGATATAATAAAAAGAAAAAAAAAACAAGGGCTTAATTAAAAATAATGTGAAATTATAGGAACTTGCATATTAATAAATAATAAAACAACAATAAAATTTTTTTGGTGTATAATATTTTAATTAAAAAATCATGAAAATGCATGTAAATTATTTTAACTGAATTAATCTTCCAATTTTATTAGAAAAATAGCGCAAATGTTTATATTAAATTATTGATGCTCAACGTAAATTTGAAAAAAAAAAATTGGCATATGAAATAAAAATGCATAGAATACAAACTTGTTCTCTTTCTACTTTGATTTGGATACTGAAGATTAATTAATTTGAACCTCGAAATATTCATATGGCAAAAATAGAGAGGTTTGGGGGAACAAAAAAGAAAATACTATAAATAGTGAAATCTATCTTTTATCCGATTTCTCTTCTGTACAAACGTGAGAACTGATTCCGAATCGCAACCCATTTCCTTCTTAGCATGAAGGGCTAATTGGATTTGGGCCATTTAAATATAAGAGAAAATCTCATATAAAGCTGTTTAAAATAGAAAATTTTTAAATTAAGTTGATAAATTAAATAAATTTTTAATTAAGTCATTAACCTAATTTAGGATTTTAAAATATGGGTAAAATAACTTTAATACCTTCTCTTTTTTCTTTCTCCTCTTAAAATTGTTTTATTGCTATATGACTTTATTGCTCTATATATATATCAACATTAATATATAATCAAAAAAAATATAAATTTTCCAAATCAAAGGAATTTTTTATACTCTAAAAGGATCATAAAAAATAATTCAAGCTGAAAAAAAAAAAGAAATCATGATACATACCAACTAAAAATCATTTAATTGATATTAAAAATCAATTAAAAAATTTGAATTTTCAACAAAAAATCATTCAATCGATATTAAAGATAAAAAATAATAAAAAATTTGAGTTTTCTTAAAAAAGTAATATAGTTATTTTTATTAAGTGAGACAAAAGAAAAAGGAAAGGATAATACTTACCAAGTTCAATTTGTAAAAATCAATTGAAATAAAACTACTTTTATCAATATTAATCTAAACAAACTCTAAATAATTTTCCCTAATGAATAAATGTGAATTTCTTAAAAATAATTTAGTTAAGATGTCACTTTTTTAATATGAATTATTAATACAAATTATTCATTTGTATTAGAAAAGCGAGAAATTTTGATATACTTCTAAGGTTATTTTCGATAAAAATATTAAATGCACTTCTAATTTCATAAAATGCTTATTGAAATATAGAACTTTCCAAGAAAAATTTTATATGTGAAATAAATATAGTAAAATTTATAATTAATATATTTACTTAAAATAATTTTTTTATTGTGACATATATTCTTTTTTTTTTTTTTTGAAAATTTTGTTCGTTGTTAATAAAATGAACTCCTTGTTTAAAAATATTGTAAGCTTTTGTTTTTATGATGATAGTTAATATATTTAAATTATAGATGAATCATATTTTATTTTATTAAATATTAATGTTGATATATATATATATAGAAACATAAGTTACAAAGTAATGAAATTTTTTAGAGAGGAGAGAGGAGAGGACATTAAAGTCATTTTACCCACATTTTGAAATCCTAAATTAGGTTGATGACTCATTTAAAAATTTGTTAAATTTACTAACCTGATTTATAATTATCCTATTTTAAGTAGCTTTATATGAGATTTTTTTCTAAATATAATTTTGGATGGTCCATATATGAGTTTTTTAAAAATAAAAATGATTTTTTAAAAGAATATAGTTAAGATATTATTTTTATTTTAGATTTTATAATCATTAAAACATATTTTTTTTGGAAAAAATATAGACTTTAAATAAAAAACGATCTACATCGTCCATATTATATCTAATAATCGAGATCTGCTAAGCTTTCCTGCCAAACAACCTGCTGTTGGGACACCAATTCCAAATCTCAGATTCCAAGTTGAGGGAAGCGAGTGAGCTTCTATTATCTTCCTCTGTCTCTTCCCTTTAAGAAATTCTCCTCTTGTTCTTTTTATAAAATATAAATAATAGAACTGTGCTACAAAAAATAATTAAAAGAAATAATTATAAAAAAATATAACTTACTTTTCAAAGTACCTTTATTTACAGGGAGATAGAGTGAGTGAGATAATTAACTATGGCAAAAAAGTGAGATAACTAATGCGTTGAAACTAAAAAAAAAAAAAATAATAGAGACAACAATAAAAATGGTATTAAAAATTTCAGATAAATAAAAATACATCATTAAGAAAACACATTTCTTATATTTAAGATACGAGGGAGTGAGAATTTAAAGTACCTAGAATTAGAATTTGGGCTGTTTAATAGTTCAGGTGTTCATGGGCCAAACCGAGCACTTTCTTGGGCTTAGACAACCACTAAGCTTAAAAATTTAACTTGGGCATGACTTGACCCTCAAAAAAATAAAGCAGAACCATTTTTTTAAAAAAAAATAGAGAGAAAAATTAAGGTAATTTATGTAAAGAAAAACTAATTAACTTCGCTTGAAATTCATTTCTTTTAAAAAATCATGTCGCAACCAAAACTAACATTCTTTAAAATTTATTCCCAATTAGGTCAAATAATACTGATCATATATCAAATAAATGTATAAAAATATGAGTACTAAACAATTATAAATAAATTTTATATAGTATTAATTTAAAATCTAAAATAAAATTAAGAAATTGGAATCATAAAAAATACTCGTGAAAATCATAAAATTAATTTATTGCATGGGATATATCAGGAAAAACAATAATATGAAATTAGTCAGTATTGATAAAATATCCCACGAAAGAAAATTAAATAAAAAATATAATCTGATGGTTGAATACAATGGTCAATGGGCATGGTGAAGAACCCTGGTTTCTAGTTTCTACATAACACCCCCCCCCCAAACCAAAAAAAAAAACTGTTCTCTCATTTTAAAAATAATATTCTAGCCTTAAAAGTAATTTGTAACCATCTAACTTCGTGACTAAATATGAAATTATCATATATCAATGCCAATTTCTATTTAATATATTACAAAGCATCGGATCTTTATTTTTTTGCCAACATACAAAGCATTGGATCAAATAGCCATTGAGGTCAACATAATTAATTCAGGCCCAAAACAAAACCATACCGTGTCATCTGGACCAGCGGCTATGTCACATTGGTGCAAATGCTTTTTTTTTTTTTTTTAGGTACAAGTATCCTCCTATTGAAAGCAATCTTATCCGAGGTATTGTCGGGTACTAAATGTGGGCATTTCTTCCAATAAGGATTCAAACTTTGGTTTTTTACGTTATGAGGGACTGACCTCTTCTTCTAGACTCAACCCCATTGGTACATTTGTACAAATATTTAGTGCCTTATAGAAACATTGAACGAGATTGTATCCAATAGTAGGATGCCTGGACTTATAAAATAAAGGACACTTTGTAAAAAAACTAATTAAGTCACAAAAAGGCCTAAGGCCCAAATTTTCTGACTAGGGCCCAGGGTCCCACCCAATAATTTTTGGTTCAAATGATAAAGAATAAGCCCAAACTCAGTATAATTTCACAGCCTGGCCCACCCAATCCTTCTACTGAGCCCGTCGTACTTCTTTGCGGCCAGTGGATCTCTCGGCTCCCAATGGCTTAAAATGTAAATTGTAAAGGGTTCAGGTTTTTTTTTTTACATAAGGGTTCAGGTTATCCAGATAGGTCTGCGTTATTGAGGATTTGTTGGGACTTACTTAGTCCTTTCAATGTGGACTTTGACGCTTTTCCTAACAACACCAAAAAAAGACAACCTACAGCCTAAGTGCCCCTTTAATTCCCTTGTTTTACACTAGCTCCGCTTAATATAAGAGTTAGATGGGATTGAATTTGGTCATTAATATGAAACCTTAATCCATTTTGAGCATATTTGGGATGGTTTTTGAACCTCTCAAAAGTGCTTATGAGAGGGCTAATTGAACTTTTACATATATTTGGAATAGCTTCGAACTAATTGAACTTTTAAGAGAAAAATGACTTTTTCCCAAAAACCGCAAAAAACAGTTTATCACGATTGACTTTTAAGGGAAAAGTGGCTTTTTATTTTATAATTATCACAAAAATCATTTATGCTACCATCAGTCCAAAAAAGTTCATTCTCAAAAAAACCACTTATGCTACCACTAATCTAAACATAAATTATATTACATAATCTGACTTTTATTCAATCTTAAATTTGCATAAGTCAAATTACAAAAAATTCAATTTTTCCACCGCGATCCTAAACACACTCATTAATTTGTCTCCCAAGTTTATAAATTTTTCTCAAAGTATCTTTATTGATTGTACAATTAAGGAATTTCTATCTAAGAGTAGTCATGATGAAAGAAGATATTTTAGGAAAATCAACCTATATTTATTGCAAATAACTAACATGAATAACTTTCTTAATCTAACAAAATTAGTCAATTAACTCTTATATTAAAAATCAGAAGTAGTATAAGGCTTCAGTTTGCTCTCATAATCTTGTAAGGTATCTTTTCAATCATATAACTTTAACACCACACACTAGTTCCAAATGATGATTTTTGTTAGGAGCGTTCAAAGTTTTCCAGTTGTCCTAGTCGGGACCGCGACGGGAATTGGGATTATCCTTGAGATCCCTATCACATTTTTTTTTTACCTTATAAATTAAGTTATCCTTTTATTTTGTATTTTTACCCCATAAATTAAGTTATCATTTGATAATATGTGTATCACATATTTAGTTGGAGTTAAACCATATATTTGGTGATACTAAACCTAATTATATAATTTATAAAAATAATAACGAAGATGATGATGAAATGCTATTTTTCAATTCTAGATTAATTTGTGCAATTGTTATGGCCTTGTCAATTTCTAAATTATCACTTTAAACAATAGAATACGAGGAATTTAACTAATATAATGATATGTTGTAAATTTTTTTTTTAAAAAAAAAGCCTGGATTACGAGACCGATCAATTTGTGTAATTATTATGGCCTTATCAATTGTTAAATGATCACTTTAAAAAATAGAATATGGAGAATTTAACTAATATATGATATATTTTTTTTAAAAAAAAGCCAGGATTATCTTGGAAAAAAACCAAGACTAAGAACCAGGATTGAGCACTAATGGCCTAAATTACAACAAAGATCGAACCCACGACTTCTCACTAATAGAGAAGTACACATACCATTACCTACAAGGCCTGGTTATTACCCGACGAATGGGGCAATTGGGTCCTCGGATTTTAGCAACGGTTAGGTTTTGTTCCATCCACCATGGCGGAATTGACTGCTATTCTATCAGGACTTCAAATATGTAAGTAATAAAACTTCAGTAAGGTTTTTGCTTATACGGATTCTCTTGAGGCCTATTATCTAATTATGAGAGATGGGGGTCATAGTCACCCATTAAGATCAGAGTTAAATGCTATTAGGGATTTACTATACTCTCAATGGGATATTAGGCTCCATTATGTGTCTCGTGATACCATCATGTGTGCTGATTTCTTAGCCAGGGAAGCTCATCAGTTGCAAGCGGATTCAGTGTTATTATCAGTACCACATCCGGGTTGTAATATTTATATGACCCAAGACCTTAGTCTACCGGCCTAAGTCTTTTGTAAACTCTAATTTATAATTGGCCGTTATGATTATAAAAAAAATAAATAAATGCATTTTCTGCATTCATATGCTAAGTCGTCGAAATCCCAACTACTTGGATCCATTCTACACTTCTGCCTAAATAAATAATATTATATCATTTTTTGTTACATAACACTATATCATATTTTATAGGCTGAAGTATACATTTAATCCTTTAAGTTTATATAAGTTATATTTTTTATCTCTTAACTTTATGAAATATACTTTTGGTCATATAATTCTAATACTGTTAATGTTGTTAATGGAAAACGTTGAAGTAGTAAACTTAAGTGATTACTGTATAACCTTAAGTGATGATTGTATAATTAAACACTATTAATCTTAAATTAAAAATGTGTAAATTGAAAATTAGCTAAAATCCTAATGAAGCAGTTTATATCAAAACCATTATTGTATTAAAAAAATTTTAGTTTAATAATCCAAATGCCAAAACATCGATTTTATTTACAACAATTTGTTTGTTTTAGTTTAATAATCTAAATATATTATAAATAAAATAAAAACTTAGATATGCTTTGTCAGCCGCATATTCATCTCTTGAATTCGGTGCGTCAATATTTTCCGTTAGCAACATTAACAGTATTAAAAATATAAGACCAAAAATATATTTTATAAAGTTAAGGGATCAAATGTATACCTCTTGTGAAACTTAAAGGACTAAAAGTATACTTTAGCCTATTTTATATATACCATGATTATTGCATATATTTTATTAAATGAAAAATATTTTATTTTTGGTTTTAAAAGAGAATAAATTTTTTATATATTCAAACATGTAATATTACTGAAAACTTTAATATTTTATGCATCCTTATTATGAAAAATATACTTAGCCGTATATATAATTTAATTTTTATATGCTTTTTAATTTTTTAGGATTTATATAATTATTATCTCATATTATAAAAGTATTTTAAATTATTTCAATAATTATTAAAATTTCAAAAATTAAAATAATAGAAAATGTTTATATATAAACATATTTATTTTGAAACCCCCAAAAAAAAAGGTGATCAAGGGAAAAAGATAATGAACAACTTTGACCATTAGTCTTCTAATTTGATTCTTTTTGCCATATTCATCAATCCAATCCTTTTGATATTATCATCCTTTGGGATTTGTGATTGTCCTTTTGAATACAAGTATCTCCTTTAGGACACGAATTCGTATCCTAAAGGAATTTAGCAGAACCTTATACCATTAGATCAACTCTATTAATAGTCCAATCGTTCGCAACTAAACTGATTCATGCATTTTATCACATCACCCTTGTTTCCTTGCCACCCACCAGTTATCACATTGATGAAAATTTATAGGGGTGGGGCAACATGACTACATTTTAAAACTTTTAAGATGACATTAAACCCAAAAAAACCTCAGGACAATGTTGCATCTTAACCCTTTTTCCTATTGAGCGTACTCAACGACCCATACCCATCAGTTTCAGTGTATCAAGTTGTTATTATGAGATACCTTTTGCTTGTGACTTGAGGAGAAAACCTCAAGCGTATTGAATACGCGGGCGGGGTACACGCAGGTCCTGAGGATTTATAATTCTACAAATTCAATATACCTCAGAGCGACATCAACTCTTTGTCAGCACTAAAGGCTAGGAGTATTATTTATACACACATCGATGTTATTTTATCCCCACAAATATATATGGTTGATACTTTCACTCAACCACCGTGTAATGTCTTCCAATATTTCTATGCAATTGCCAGTTGCCACTTGTCACCAACATTTCATCTGCCGGTAGATACAACAATCTTCATCAGTACCTGGAATCTAATCTTCATTACTCTAAAATTCATTGAAACTTGCTTCCTTGTACTGTGAACATTCCTTGACTGCTCAGAGTGGCTTCTCTTTCTGGTTTGCCTCGCTGAAAAAAGTGGAAGTCAAAATTACCATGGTTCAGAGTTGTTATTGAAGAAGTTTCTGACATAAGATGGACGACTCCATCCTTGTTCCATCAAGATGAGATTCAAGCGCATAATCAGTTTATCTACGACTTCTTCTTCTATGCTGCTCGCCGAGCTCGGTGACTCTGTTTGCATGGATGAGCTCTACAAAAAAACAAGAAACAAAAATGGAACTCGTTTCATTTGGGTCCCCCGGAAAAGCATTCATTTTGTGCGCGCGCGTCTCACAGGTTTATAATAGTACCTTCATATCCTTGTACAATTTCATATATTCCAGGGCCTGTTCATAAAGTCCACAATGATAGAGAAGAGATCCGTAGTCTCTTAACTCATTTGCATCAGATTTCAAAAGGATTATACGTTCGCAAGCTGAAAGAGCAGGGAAAAGTTGACACATAAGCTAATATGTTCTCTTGCATAGCTGATGGTAAACTTTTACAGGCAAATATTAAGCATACATTGCATGTTAAGATATTATAGTGGGTACATTGCTGGTAGTTTCAAGTACACATTATTCGAGATCAGCAACAGCAACAAACAAGACACACATGCAACAATATGCATTTATTATTTTGAGTGCTTTAGTCTTTCCAGAACTGCGTAATGTAGTATTCAACCATAGCTATCTAAATTGATAAAATCCCTTTACTTTTGCTGTAGACCCCAGCCCCCACTCCTCACCTGGATCAATTCGGCTGAAAAACAGAGTGAAAAAGAGGAGAGAGGAAACATGGGGTTATATCTAGCTTCCTGTTCCTTCAAACTAGCACCTTCAAGAGATAGTTTGGCTTCTAGTTACATCATAAATCTAAGTAATCAACAATGAAAAACCTTAATACCGAATTATAGCAAAAAGCAAACATTTTTTGATCTACTTTTGCAACTTTCCTCACTAGACACATGCTTAACACATCAAATTCTGGTGCCACCAACACATCTTGTAAGTAGAGACAGGGGTGGCTTTTCATTTAGGTTTTTTTTTTTTTTTTGGGTGGGGGGGGGGGGGACTTTGTTGCATCTCTGCCCATTCTCCAGGTTCCAGAATATTTAGAGAGAATAACAGAAAGAGAAAAGGCACAGTTTCATACCAGCCAATGAACGCCTCATGTCCCCTAAACGTACGCTGGTCCAAACACCTCGATCTAACCTATGTTGAGCAGCCTTAGCAGATGCTAGTTGAGAGCCACTGCAGATGATCAACTTTAAAACAAGTTCTCATATAAAGTAAAAGTAATACATAGAACAAATGACAAATACGATAATCACTATATAAAAATACCTTTCTACCATAAAATCTGATCTGTCAACACAATTAGCAGCATGTGCTGCCCTTAAGAATAAGCTTTTGGTTTGATCATGTTGAAAAGGCCAGAATGCACGCTTGAGATTATTCAGGATCTACACATAGAAGCTAATGAGTTCCTAGAAGATAGACTAATGCAGGTAAGAAAGTCTATGACAATGGAGAATGATTAAATATATTATATAGGAGTGACCTAGCTCAACAAAGATTTTGAAGCAAACATGTCAATACTACATGAAAGAACCAGTCACTAAAATGCAAATAAAAATTGATTTTTCATTATTTGAGTCAGTCAACATTATTGTCAGTACAATAGCTGTATTGGCTTACAGTAAAGTAATTTTACAATTTAAATGCTGCATTAATGAAACAATGGTGGCTTTTGCTTTGATGTTCACACTGACTTTTAACTTGCTATCAAATAACATACAGCTTAGAATGTATGTAGCAGACTTCCGTTAGTCATATGCTTTCTCATTGAAGATGTTACACTGAATCAGTCAATAAGCAAGAAAGAGGCTATAGAGTCCACAAAATACCAAGTAGTGTCTATTGTACTACCAAAAGCAAGTTTATAAATACATTTTTGAAGGAAAAAATTGAATTCATTCCAGCAAAGATGGAAAGTACGTGGCTACTGTTATTGCAGTAAAAAAATTAGAAAACCGAAAATCTATTTCTATAAAATAGTAAAAGACAACATGGCACTGCACTGGATATACCGAACAAAGAAAGTTAAAGAAACAAAAGCAATCACAAATCACCTCATATAACAGGTTTTCTGAAGTCATTATGTGTGCTTGGTCTGATTCCTTGGTTTTTTGTTTATGGTAACCTCTGGGAAGGCTATGATCATCGTGAGGAAAGAAAATTTCAGCATCAAAGTTCACAAGCCCCCATAGACGAAGCATTTTCAGAATTTCTGAGTATATAAGTGCAAGCATTGCAGCTGATCCTGAACGATGTGTCAAAACCTGCTCAACATATTACTGTAAATATACTAAATACTTTACTCATAAGTCATAACAGGCTTCTCTTAAGGAACAACTAAAAGATATGAGTAATATATATAATATACCGAGTGAAGATATAGGGCTCGTGACTCCGTCTGACTTGATCTGGTTCTTCGAAAACCCTGTGAAGAACAAAGAAGTGTTCAAGAAAAGGCCATTATGATAATTGGTATAAATTGGCCCAAAATTATGATTAAGAAGTATGTGATTAATCAATATAAGAATCATAATATGGCCAAAATCACATTCTTCAACTCAGAAAAAAGAGAACATTTAAGAGAAGTAATTCATTTCTATAGAAGTATTATGCTTTAGTATATATTGTGGCTGGGACTAGACTTGAGCACAATTCATTATATCGTTTTTTGTAAGGAAGTTTGAGCAGAAAGTGCATGTCACAAGCAGTTAATTGTACAGTTGTCGAATAATCAAGCTTTATCTGTTAATAAGATGCTGAGCCTGAGATGAATCAAACAGCTAGCATTTAGGTTTAGGAGAAATATTATAAGTTTGGATAATCAGTCTAAGGCTAGGTCCCATTATTCATTCATAATAATTTGCTATTTGCACATAAAAATCCTTGATAGCCCATTCTTAGGCTACAGTTGGCTTGTATCATGAAAATTCATGAGCATACCTTGTGACCATACAGATATCTTTCTAAACTGTCTAAAAAATTCTCTGGGGATGAATCAAATGATGGGCTGTAGTGAGGACAGTAGTCCATTGAAAGATCATCCAATCTTTCGATGAAAGCATCGACCGGGAGTGGAACAGAAGAATGTGAAACAAGAGAATCATCCTCTGCACCTATACATAAAGCAGTTCTTCCCAGGTCAACACATCTATTGATGCTGATACTGGTTTCCCTCTCAATACCACAGAATTTCTGAATCTGTAAGCAGAATTCCTTCCTGGCTTCCTGCTATTGATGCATCAAATCACTGCCTTCTTAAAACTTGGAATTCAAAACCCAAATTTCGAAAGAATTAAGGTAAAACTAACTTTTCCATCAAAACAAAGCGAAATATGCTTGAAACTAATATGATAAATCAATAATACATCAAAATTACATAATTAGCGAAACATTAGCACATTGATGTACAAGAAGATTCCAAAAAATAACATTTAGAAAATAAAAGGTACCAAAAGAAGAGTTCAATTACTGAAATTCAGCTGAAATCAAATAACTAGAGGTTCAATTTTCACCTGAATCAACAACTCAAAATAGCATAAGACTTGGTAAACCAAATGAGAAAATTGAAGGAAGAAATGATAATTACTCTGGTATGAGTAGTGTCGATTCCAGAGGAATCAAGAGTATCGTGCAAGACGAGCTTGAGGTCGCAGGGAGCATACTTTAAATCGGAGCCCACATGACAGACAATTCGAGAAGGAGGAGGAGGAGGAAATCGAAAAGAGAAAAAGAGGAATTTGGAGGAAGAGAATGGAGCCAAAGAATTCATGGCTGATCCTGAGCCCTGAAGCCTGAAGCCTGAAGCCTGAAGCCAGTGTCCAGAGACGATGATAGGCAAATAACTGAACAGATATTTATCATCCTTAGTCCGAAGGTCAATGTCAATATAAAATGTCGGCTTATGTTTATAATATGCTTAGCTAAGGTTTAAAAAGTTAATTAATATAATATATATTTTTTATAATATCATAATTATTTTTTTTAATTCTCTCATTTTCTCTCTTCCATGTTGTTGAACAGAAATAAATAGGTGTAAATTAAGAAAAATTTGATAAATATAAAAAATATGTAATATTTATGATCAAAATTAACAACCTAAATATGTCCTATATTAATAACTGGGAGTAATTTTTAAGTTTTACCTTTTAGTCTTTTTAGGGTTTGTTTGGATTAGTGGTAGCAGAAGTGATTTTTTCCAATCTGACTTTTGTAAATTTAATATTAGATAAAAATCATATTGTAAATATAATTTATGTTTAGATTCACAATAGTAGAAGTGACTTTTTTTTTCAAACTAAAATTTGTTTGGATAATTATCTTAAAAGTAAGTTTAGATAAAAAATTACTAAACAGGACATGAGTTTCTATTATATGTATACAATTTGATAATTGATATATTATTGAGAAAAATTTGTAAATATTAAGAAACACTTAATTAGGGGTTGTTTAATAGATAAAAATTTATATAAATTACAAATAACAAGAATCTTAAATTTTTTTTGACTAATTAATATTATATTAATAACATTAGAATTAATTTTTTTACCAACATTTTTTTGTCAGTAAATATTTTTTAACAACCTAAAGTTTAACAATATATGTTTTGAAAAATTTTTTTATATATCTCTGCCTTTTTTTTTTTCTGACCAGTGGGACTCCTTTGTTAGAATAAGACAAATGAGCCATGCCAAAAAAATAATAAGCAGAGGGGGTGGCGGGACATGATGGGGTGAGAGGATAGTCGACGAGGCATGATTTGGGACCCACGTCCATTTTCCATTCTCACCCAATGAACCCACGGATAAAAGTCGGATCGGTTAATGAATCGGTCACAGTATAAATTTAAGGGTTAATGAGTCAATCGAAGTCTAACCGATAATTGAATTGATTATATTAAAATATTATAATTTATTAGTGACAATATATATATTACTATATTTTTAAACTTCTATAGATAAAAATAAAGATTTTTAGAAAAAAATGCTTAAAATTTATTAGTATTAGTTATAATACTTATACTTATATAATGATATCTCATTTACTATAATTATTATATCATTTTAAATAATTTTTTTCATTATTTTTTTTAGATTTTTTTTTCTTTACCTATTTTTCTCTTCATTTTGGTCTTCAATTTTCTATATTTTCCTAAAAAATAGCACAAAATAATAATTAAAAAAATGAAAACCTGTCTGACCTGTTTCACGGTTTGATGGTCAGATCGGACTAGACCACTGACCGGTTTCCGATTTAACCGGTCGAACTGGCCGGTCCGGTCTAGTTTTTTGTTCAATGGTTAAAAGCAACAAATTTCAGCTTCAACATTGCTATGACTTTTTGGGCTTGTTTGGTCTGACAGGAGGGGAGGGACAGTGGACGGAGTGAAAATTTTTTTAAATTGAATTTAAAAAAATTAAAGAAGTGGGGTTAAAATTTTTTAATTAATTTTTCTTACTCTTTTATTTTATATATTCTTTTTATTAAAATTTTATTACCCCACTTCTTCAATCTTTTAAAATTTAACTCATAAAATTTTTTCTTCCCCTTCAAATCCCTGACACCAAACAGACCCTTTTGTCAATTGCAAGATATCACTATTGCCTTTCCGAAAAAGTACTCAACTCCCACTACGTTTTTTTTTGTTTAACCAAAGAACAAAAAACCGGACCGGTCAATAAACCGGTCACGGAACAGGTTCAAGGGTTAATGGTTTTACCGGGGTCGAACCGGTGATCAAACCGGTAGTCGAACCGGTCATATTAAAATATTACAATTTATTAGTAACAATATATATATTAATATATTCTTAAATTTCTATAGATAAAATCAATTGATTATATTAGATTTGATTACTTTTATCATATAAAATTAATTGACTAAAATATTATATATTATATGTAATTATGTATATAATATATAATATTTTTTCTTTTATTCTTTTTATTTTTTAAATTTTTGTAGCCTTGAAATTAAAATTTGTTCTTATAATTTAGTAAAATATTATAGATTTTATGTATATCGGTCTAAATCTATGGTTTTCTTTCTTTTTCAGCTTTTTTTTTTAACCAAATATCTCATTTTTCAAAAAAAAAAAAGAAAAAAAAAGAGCAAATCGGTTGAACCAGTGACCCACCGGTTTTGACCGATTTGACCGGTTTTGGACCGGTTCAACCGGTTTCCACCGGTTCGACCTCCCCCCTCTCTAAAACAGCAAACCGGACCAGACTGAGGACCGGTTCACCGATTTTCCGGTCCGATCCGATTTTTCACTCCATGGGTTTGACCGTGCATCTTAAGGCCCCTGCCGTCTTCCCAACAGGCCATTGGTCTCTGCTCTCTCTATTCTTTGGTTATAATATTTTTCATTTTTTTGTGACCAGGAGTTTCGATTAATACTGATGTTTAATGTTGATAAGAACTATTTGTCTATAGTGAACAGATTAAGAAAATTAAATAAATTGTTTAATTAAATTATTATGGTTAGATTTTATAAATGATAAATTAATATTGGAAGATTCTTGAAACTTCAAAATTGTTAATAGATCCTCGGGAACCTGAGGATAATATAATATTATAATGTCATTGTGAGAAAATCTAATTACCCTAATATAATAGATAAAGACGAACATTGACAGGTAGAGGTGTTCTGATTGACTGAGCTAAAATGCCTTGATTAACAATTATTGCGACATTTATTAATAACTAATGTCAACATGCACAATACACTTGTTATTGATAATTAAAGTGATTATATTAACAACTATCCCGATGCTATTTTATATGAAATGCACTGAGTTGGGAAGTGACGATTGTTTGGTAATTTCACAATTACATTATATTACTCTCAGATTTCTTAGAACTTATTAGTAATTTTGAAATTTTAAGAGATTTTACAGTATCAATTTGTCTTCTTTAAACTAGGGTGTAATTTTTCGAGAAAAAAAAATTAATCTGTTAAAATATAACTTTACCGACTTTAAGAAAAAATGTTAAACATCATACCATAATCAAAATGTTAGGCACTAGAGAGGAGTAACCATAGATCATTTAAGTGTTGGCCCACTGGTTTCTCGTTGTCTTATTCAAAATAGGTCGTATTTTCTGTTCCCTAATTTAACACTTTATCTAGACATGTCGGCACGTTAAACTTCACCCTTAGGCTATGTTTGGTACGAAGTAACAGGGGGTAGGCATAGGGATTGGATGAGGGATTAAGTCAAAATATATCGTTTGGTATCAGGGATTATGAATAATCAGGGATTGAGAATACCACGAAAGAGGGATTGTTGCAAAGCCACCTCCCCCTTGGTTTTGTGTTTTCAATCCCTGGATTTCAAAATTGTAGAGACAAAATTACCCTTGATTTCGTTTGGATAATATATTGATTCAATCTATCTACATCCCCGTGGATTTCTTGATCATTGTATTGATATACGCTGCTAATCCTACTTTAGTTGTGATTGCTTTCTGTGGTTTCTTTTATTTTTGGGTAGCACCTTTAATCACTTGTTTTTAAGATTTTGTTTTTTGGGTTACATCGCTAGGATACTTGTCTGGGAAGAGAGGTGAAAACCCTAACCTTAAAACCCTAGTTGATGGCAAAGTAAGGGCTCTAAACCCAGAGCGTAATTTCTATAGTTTGCCAAGAGCCTCAATGGGAAAAATTTTTAAAATGGCATCTCTGAATATGTGAACTGGAATTCCTCGTTGCTGCGCGTGAAATCATCTGACTACTTGCCTGCGTGATTCAATCTTCTATCTACGTAAATAGATACTAATTAAAAATAAGAATATTAATTTAGTATTTTAGATACATTTAATCTTTTGTTGTCGGTATGTTTTCACGATGATTATGAGAAGACCAAATCGGTTTGGGTTGGAAGATTGAGAGATGGAGAGGAAGGGAAGGTGTGGGGTTTTGAGAGATTGGGAAGAAGAGGAGGGTGATGATGAAAGAGATGAAATGGCAAAAGCTGCAGGAATTGCAGAAGCAGCTATTGCAATTGTGGTTGTTGCGACGGACCTTCGATCGATTGTTTGGGATTTTGGGTAGGGTATTGATGTCATTTTATAATTAATATATGTTTATTAAATAATATTAGTAAAATCATTCCCTCCAATTACCACCTCATACCAAACATATTTTTAAAGTATCAAACCCAATCCCAATCCCAATCCCAATCCCTATCCCAATCCATCAAAATTCAATACCACGTACCAAACATAGCCTTAAGGTGCGTTTGGTTTGTGGGGAGGGGAGGGGAGGGGAGGGGAGGGGTGGGAGGGTAAATTATCTTTTTGGGTTGAGAAAATTTAAATTTTGGGTGGAAATCCAAAATTTAAAAAAAATAAGAAAATAAATTTTGGGCGAGAATCCAAAATTTAAAAAAATGAGAGAGTAAATTTTAGGTTTCTTTTATCCAAAATTGTAATTTTGCCACTCTCCCCTCCCCTCCCCTCAAACCAAACACACCCTTAGGGCTTGTTTGGTTTAAGGGGAGAGGAGGGAAAGTGAGCGGAGTGAAAATTTTTTTGAGTTGAATTTCAAAAAATTGGAGAACTGGATTTAAAAATTTTTAATTAATTTTTCTTCCTCTTTTATCTTATATATTCTCTTTACTAAAATTTTATTACCCTACTTCTTCAATATTTTAAAATTCAACTCATAAAAATTTTCCCTCCCTTCTTTTCCCTTTCAAATCCCTCACACCAAACAGACCCTTAATCTTTTAGAAAAAATGAAGGGGTGTTTGGGTGTCATATTGGTTGATTGCTTGAGAGGAGTAATTTTCTTACCACATGTAATAAGTTCACACAGACATAGGATAAAACAAGAAAAATATAGGGCAGAAAATAAAAAAGAGGGATAGAAAATAATGAAAAAAAATTTAGGTACCAATCCCAAATCTCAATCAAACTATATTAACAATTTCACATATTTTAAATTTGGTTTTCATAGTCAACTATCCTTTAAATTCAGGTTGATTATAAATTTTCAATATCTCTAGTTTCAATTCTAGAGAAAACATTTTGCAAGTACCTAGCTTTTCTCCCAATTTTTAATTTGATACCTATATCTTTTTATCTCTTTATTAATCATTTTTTGGGTGAATTTATTAATTATTTAAATTTGGTTTGTTAACTCTATTAACCTCTGTAACTTTACTCTTTTAACACTTAGCATCGTTAGCTAATGGCATTAATAGAGTAAAGTTAAACAATTTATTATGGAGAGAAAAAGATACAAGTAACTAATTAAAAAATTCACGGAAAGAATAGATGCCTGCAAAATGATTTTCCTCTTTTGTTTTCTTGGCTGGGTAAGTTAAAATTTAAAACTTCATAGTTAATTTTCTTTAGTTTTATATTTATATAAATAATTTTATATAATTAATTTATCCATTATTAAATTAACATAACATAATATAAAAAATATGTTTATTTACACTTAACCCAAAAATTATACATATAACCCAAAGCTTAAAGAAATTATGTAACTCAATAAACTTTATTTTCCAATTTCAAAACTTTTTTTCTCAAATCATTCATGTTAATCACAGTAAGAGAGTTTCCATCTAAAGATAGTTATGATTAAAGAGAATATTATAGGATGATTAACCCATATTTATTATAAATAACTAATTTAACTAAATTTCTTAATATTTATAAATTAATTATCTAGTTCTTAGAGAGAATGTAGCATGTTTTATTAGTGAAATAAAAATAATTAAACAGAAATTTATATTGTCAGGTTTTGAAGATTAAAAGATAATTTGCATATACTTTAAATTTCAGGAGAGCTTTATATAACTTAAATTTTTTATTTTTATTTTGTAAAATAAGTTAATAATGGTATCAAAGTATCAACAATCCGTTGTATAAAAATTATAGCAATAAGTTCTTACTATTTAAATTTATAGTTAGATACTTTTAATATCATAAAAATGTTGACTCGCATTTGTTTTTGTTTGGAGAAAAATATATTTATTATTGTTGGCCGTTGTCATAGTAAAAGCATTTTTATAGTGTCTGTTTGGATTAGTGGTAGTAGAAGTGATTTTTTCGTAATATGAATTTTTAAAAATAAGATAGAATAAAAGTCAAATTGTAAATATAATTTTGTGTTTGGATTGACAGTGGTAGACGTAGAAGTGACTTTTTTTCTAACCTTAAATTTGTTTGAATTATTATTTAAAAAGTCAATTTAGAAGAAAAATGACTGAAAAAAAGCATGAATCTTATCAAATACTACACACACACATATATATATATATATATATATATATATATTATATTGTGATAAATAAAGTGAAAACGGATTTCTTTAAGACCCAAATAAAGGGAAAAGACCAGAAAATCCATTGCACAGTGTCCAAAATATCCTATATTCCGAGTACATAGAAAAAAATTGCATCGTTATGTGAAGGGAAAAAAATTCTCTAAAAAAGCATATCATTAAAAACATATAAATAAATTAAAAAAAGGTATCCAGGAAGAAATACCCAAACCTTAAAAAGAAAAAGGAAGTTGGATCCAATTGGACCCGACAGTTGTCCTTTTCTAGAAAAGGATGGTAGCCAATTCTGTATCCAACCATCTCGAAGTCAAGTTTGGATGCCCTTATCCACTTCACAGCCGCGTCTACATTACTATATTCTATATTATAAACAATTCATAATTTCTAACAAGTGTGATGATTTCTGACTCAAAAAAGAAATAAATGAATTTTTTTAAACAAATGGAATAAAATTGGTCAAGACGATAACAGTGGTACGTGTGGGGACATCGGATGTGCACCTCTTCACTCCGTACACATCCCGCATCACTTCACAATGCATTTTACTGACTGATTGCCTCACCGGCCAGGGACAAAAACAAAAGAAGCAGTCTCGTTGCCAAACACCCAAAACTTATCCACTGTTTTTTTAGGAAAGTGGCCGCACATTTAGACCTTTTGGTCGCTTTCCCAAACAGGTTCATCTGTATAATCATTGGCGGCGGATTTTCCATGAGATATTTTTACGTTTTGAGTGGTTATTGAGGGCGTTTGAATATATTTTTGTCGCCTTCCTCAATAAATATCCTATAATAATAATTTTGATGTGGATTTTTGTCCATCCATAATTTATTCTCAAAATTCAAACTTGTTGTGAAACAATTATCATTCTGGCCTTATTTATAAATTCTTTCTGATAAAAAAATTTGATCTTATTTATAAATCAATTTTCAAGGAAATAAATACATTTTATGATTTTTTACCCCTATTAATTATAATAAAAAAATTTATTCATGTTAACTTTTAAAACTTATCATATATAAGGGTGAAATTGAAAATTTAGGCCATAATCAATAAGTTAACTAACTTTCCTTTATATGAGAATTAATTAAAAATAACTTATAAATGGAACTAAAGTGATACTACATCCTTCAGCCAAATAAAGAAACTCAAACAGACAATCACACCAAATTGAAAATCAAGTTTTCGGATTTCGGATCCCTTCATTGGGCTCTCTGCCTCTCTCATTGTAATTGTAATTGTAATTGAGGATTATTAATCATTAGATTATGATCCAATAATATTGAGTGAGGAGTTATAATTAAGGGAAAAAGATAGAAAAAATACTTTAAAATTGTAAAATCTTAAATCCAAGGTAATTAAATCCGGACCGGTCAGTGAACCGGTCGGGGTAGTGGGTCAAGGGTTAGTGGGTCAGACCGGAGTCAAACCGGAGTTAAACCGGGACCAAACCGGTAAGAAATGAAATATTTTAGATTTATAATATGAAATTCTAAAAGAAAAATATTTTAAATTTTTTTTAAAAAAAATAAAAAATATGACCCGGACCGGACCGGTTTAGAGGCCGGGTCGCCGGTTTCCGGTCCGGTTCGGCCTGACCAGTCCGAGTTAGATAACCCTTCTTAAATCAGATTTGCAACCAAGAGTTGATAAATGAATGACGAAATTTAATAAACAATTCACAACTTATTTTTTAAGAAATATTTGATTTGGAATTTTATAATTTCAAAGTTTTTTTTAATCTTTTTCCCTATAATTAAATATTTTTTATTTTTTTAAAATAAAATTGTTAACTCCTTCCTCAACCCAGTTAGATTATAGGGCAAATCCTAGAAAAATTCTTTTAAGATATAGAAAAAAAAATAGAGATTCCAATATTACAAATTCCAAGTCAAACATGTGGGATGAATATGATATCAAAAAGAGAAGGCACAAATAGTCAATATGGATACTATATTTATCAATTGTGATTCTTAATTAGTCATTCTCTATATATAATTAGTCAATGGTGCATTACAGAGGTGGCTTCAAAAATTCCTACAACTTTGTTGACATTTGGGGCACTCAAGTAGTCAATATGGATACTCAAGTTGTCAATTACAATTCTTAAGTAATCATTTTCTATGTATCTGTTTGGTTTAAGGGGAGGGGAGGGGAATGGACGGGAGAGCAGAGATTTTGCTCCCATTCTCTTATTTGGCAACATAAAAATTTAAGGAGGGGAGGGAATTTTTTTTGAAATTTCACCCCCTTCCCCTATAACCCTCCCCTCCTAAAATAGAGAACTTTGGAGGAGAGGGGTAATATTTTGGCATGGTGTGATTGTTATGATTATGGAAGTTTTTAATATTCCTATGATACTCTTCTGACTTTCTTCCTTATCCCCATCCTCACTTTAATATTTTGGCATGGTGTGACTATTATGCCCATGAAAGTTATAATTATTTAATTTAATATTTATAAAATTATAATTTTATATAATTATTAAGCATTCTACAAAATTCAAAAAATGACTTAAATAAAATAAGGATAAATTTGTTCATATGAAAATATTGTACCTTCCCTCCCCTCATCAACCAAACAAGGTAACATTAAAATCTCTTCCTCTTGTCTCCTCTCATCAATCCAAACGTGTTAATATTAAAATCGCTTCCCTTCCCCCCTCTGTTGAACCAAACAAACCCTATAAGTAAGTTGTCAATGGTGCGTTATAGGGATAACTTCAAAAATTCCTATAAAGTTGTTGACATTTGGGTATTCAAGTAATCAATATGGATACTTAAATTGTCAATTGTAATTCTTATATGGTCATTCTCTATACATAAATAGTTAATGGTGTGTGGGTGATTAGTGAAAACTCAAGAGCAAGGATATCTTTTGGTAAAATTTTATAATCCCATATTCTTCTCATAAATCTGACTTGAGATTCGTAATATTAGAATCCCTGATTTGTATTTTCCATATTTTAAAAGATTTTTATTTTTTTGGAATTTTCCCTATATTATAATCCAATGGCTAATATCCCTTAATTGAGGCCAATGGAGAAAGTCTTAAATTAAGGGATCCAAATCCCAAGTTTTCTGCTCCCCAATCCTTAACACAAACATGTCAACACCGGAGTAAGATTCATATTCCTAGCTGAATTCGTGCCATGGAATGATGGAAGTCACAAGCGTCGGAGTAAGACCGTATATGTTTGGATTATGATTCTCGTTCTCTGCTAGTCTTTCATTGTTGTTTGTGGTACAGTTTCTTAATTTTAACATTTTGCTTGTATGAGCTGGTTGAATTCATAGTAATGAGAAATGTGATCAAACCAGAATTTGATGTTTAATATTTGCTCTGATGGTGGGCATGGTTCACATATTGCCCCAGTGGCAGACTTTCTTGGTCTTAGTCGAAAAGTAGAATTTCCTGTTTTAATTTTGCACTTTATGAAAATTGCGAGATCAAATCAGCCACTTCTCTAGTTCTCAATATAAGATATATTTTGGGGAGTTAATCTTGATTCTAAATATAAGACATAGTTTTATATTTATCAATATTTTTTTAATTTACTTCTATTGATGCTTCATCAATAATAATCAAGGAGGAGGAGAAAAAAAGAATTAAGGAAGATGACATTAATATTTTAAAAAATATATATCATATTAACTAACTTAACTAATTTTCTTAATCTAATCAAATTAGATAAATATATCTTATATTAAAAATGACAAGAAGTATTTTTTTCATATTTACGTATAATTTGGGGAAAAATATTCTGCCTCCCCTGCAACGGTTGCGTGGATAGAACTCTGACACCAAAGAATTATTGGCAAGGGGGTCAATGACTATTCACTCTAAGAAATAACTTTTTTTGGCCGAACTTTAATAAATAACTTTAAGTATATGAAATCGAAAAAAATATTTCAACAGTGACAACTATATATTATTTGAAGGTTTTTAGTGTTTGCCGTAATATCCTAAAAATTTGAAGAAAGATTTATAAGGTATACTTAAAGGCAAGGGGATGTTAATTGAAAATTAAAATCCTCAAAATAATTTATTTGGTTAACAGCTTATCTTGAGGCCAAAATTTCAATAAAATAAGGAAAGAAATAAAAAGAAAAAGTATATAAAGGCCCAAAATAAAGAAGGAAAAATTATACATACATAAAAAATGTTTTGGGAAATAAAGAAGTTTATGGAGAAGTTTATTTCCTAAAAGGGGCTATAAATAACTTTCAAACTATTTGCTTGAATTAAAGGCTCTTGAAATAATTCAAAAAAAAAAGTTAGAAGTTAGTTTTTGGTCCAAAAATTTTTAAGAAAGTTATTTTATAGGTTAAAGATGCTAAATAAGAAAGAAGATCTTTATAAAGTAAAGATTAATTTTTGAGAGTTATTTCATGAAGAAATGCCAAATTGAAGAAAGGATAACAAAAAAAGAAAAAAGAAAGAAAAATGAGTCAGCACTACCCTCCCTTTTCATCCCTTCCTCTCCTCTTCAACCAAACACATTCTTAGAATCCTTCAAAAGGTTATTTGGACTCTTGAGGTTCTTTTTTTTTTTTTTTTTGAATGAAACTGTATATCCATTATAACTTCACAAGAAAAAGTTACAAATGAGAATCCTCCTACAACAATCAAAGACAACTATGATCTACTAGCAAGGCTTCATCCTTCAGTGACAACCACCTCATGAAAAGGAGATGGTGGGTTATGAAGGATGACAAAATTCTCCTACATACTGTGAGCAGACTTGGCTAAGGAGTCTGCTATTGTATTATACTCCCTAGGCCGATGTCTAAGCACAACCTGCCAAGATTTGGATACCAATAATCTAGCATCTTCTATGATATCACTAAAAGGGTGGCGGTGATCACACCCTCTCATAAGTAAGTTTATAGCCTCAATACAATCAGTGAAAATAAGCACTTTCCTGTAATCATTGTTCCAACAAATATGTAAACCCTGAACAATCGCAACAACCTCAGCAACGGTCGGGGGAACTGGCGTGAGTTTACATTTAAAACCGCAAATCCAATGTCCTTCTTCAGATTTAATCACTCCTCCGCATGCGCTCTGTCCTGTGTCTAAGACTGAGCCATCCACTTCCAGAGAGATAAATCCTGGGACTAAGAGATGCCCCACCTCAGGTTGACGTAGAAGATGGCCGTAGAATTGACATCGGGACACGAGATCCTGGTCCCAACTTGCTCTAAATAAACTAGAGAGAGCATTTTGGTAGCTGATCTCGTCATCTTCATCAAACAGCTTCCTGCATCTGCTTACCCAGATGTCCCAGCAGACATATCCGAAAAGAGTGTCCCATCTGACTTTCTTAGTGAAATCCCTTCCTGCCTTATGATTCAGGTTCCACAGTAACCACTCTGTGTCTGATAGAGAGCTGAACTTCTCCCACAATTCTGGCTTGACAATGGATATCCATCTCTCTCTTGCATTGCTGCAGTCCCGTACAAGGTGCATCAGATCCTCCTCTTGGTGACAACCAAAAGGGCAGTCTGCAGAATCAGCAACACCTCTAGTGGCTCTCAGCTGGCTAGTATGAACTCGACCGTGCGCAAACAGCCACATAAAGGATTTGATCTTCTCTGGTCCCTTCCATTTCCACAACGTCTTCCAAACCGGTTCTCCCGCATTATGGATACCTGCAAAAAGAAAATGATATGCAGAGCTAATAGAAAAACGACCGTCAGAAGAGTGTTTCCAAAAATATTTATCCTCTCCCCTCTCCTCTCTAGGGGGATGAGCACACCGAATTTGTTCGACAACATGAGGCTGGAACCACCTGCTCAACTCATGAATATCCCACTCGCCCCAATGGGTAACAAACTCGTTAACTTTCACATTCTTGTCTGCCAAGGCCTCCATCCCCGGAATGAGTTCAATCAAAGGTCTATTCATCCCTGACCAATTATCATACCAGAACGAAGCCGCTTCACCATTTCCAACTTTGACTCCTAGGCCTTTTTGAAACTTATCCCAAACTGCACAAATTCCTCTCCAAGTAAACGATGCTTCCTTTTTCTTGTTGACTTTCGGCATATATTCCAACACACATCGATATTTATGTCTCAAAACCTGGACCCATAGAGCATCACGATTACATAAAAGATTCCAGCACAACTTCATAATGAACGCCTCATTCTGTTTTCTAAGATCTCTTATCCCTAGGCCACCATTCTTTTTATCTCTAGTAACAAGATCCCAAGACACAAGGTGAAGCTTCCTATCATCTTCCTTTTCACCCCAGAGGAAACCACGACTTTTCCTTTCCAGCTCTTTCAACACGCCCTTAGGAAGTAACATTGTTTGCATGTAGTAAGAAGGTAAAGCAGATAAAACTGCCTTAACAAGCATAGTACGCCCGGCTAAATTAAGACAACCTCTTTTCCAGCCGGCCAACTTCTTCTTCGTTCTCTCCAGAATAGGAGCAAAAGTGATTTTAGACACCCTCTTATGGACCAAAGGAATTCCCAAGTACTTTCCTAGGTCTCCAGTTAGTTGAACACCCATGCTACTGCTTAAGTTTAGAGCTCTAGAGGCATGCACATTCTTGGAGAAAAATACTCTTGTCTTGCTCTTATTCATATTCTGGCCCGACACGTCACAAAATGCCTGTATGCTTTGTAACATACTCTCTACCTGGCTTGTTGAAGCTTCTCCAAATAGGATAAGGTCATCCGCAAAGAAAAGGTGAGAAATACGAGGACCACCCCTCCTCAACTGAATCGGTACCCATGAACCATCATCAATGGCATCTTCGATTATATGATGTAATCGCTCCATACACAGAGTAAAAATATAAGGGGAAATTGGATCCCCTTGTCTGATGCCCCTTGACGAAGAAAAAGTGCTCGTGGCCTCACCATTCCATAAAACTTGGAATGTTGGACTCGTAATACAAGCCATGATCATCTCACAAAACTTTTCCTCGAAACCAATGACTCTGAGAGTATCAAGAATAAAAGACCATTCAAGCCGATCATAAGCCTTCTCAAGATCCACCTTAACCGCCATCCAACTATTAGCTTGCGATTTCGATCTCATGGAGTGAAAAACTTCCTGAGCAATTATAATATTATCACTGCTTTGTCTCCCTGCGATGAAACTGCATTGGTGCCTCCCCACAAGTTTCCCCATTACATCTCGCAGCCTGCGACTAATGATCTTGGTAATAATCTTATAGCTCACATTGCAAAGGGATATAGGCCTGAACTCCATAATTGTTTCTGGGTTCTCCTTTTTAGGAATGAGGACAATATTGGTATTGTTAATCTCTTGGACCCTGGAGGGATCCTCAAGGAATTTAGAAACCAAAGAGCACACAGAATCACCCACCAAGTGTCAAAATTCCTGATATAAAATCGCTTGAATCCCATCCGGGCCCGGGGCTTTAAAAGCACCAATATCAAACGTAGCCGACTTGATTTCATCCACCGTCACTGCCCTCTGGATGTGATTAAGGTCTTTGATGATCCAAGGACCATCAAAGAGCAATTTCGAGCATAAGGACTTGTCAACACTTCTAAACACAAAATAATTATTTGCCAAGTCTATTATCTCATAGTTCTCTGATTTAAGAAGTCTTTTCATCCTATCCTTCATCATTTCCAAATTCACTCGTTTCCCTAGCAAAGTCATCACCAGGGCATCTTTCCATGGTTTACATAACTCCTTCAGTCTTTCATTAGCTACATTCAGCTGTGGAAGAGAATCCAGAAGCTTCCTTTGCTCTTCGGACATCTCTGGAGCTAATTCTTCTTCCTCCTGCAGCCACTCTGCCATCTGTTCATCCAGCGTTCTATCAAGAGAATTTTCCTCCTCCCCCACAAGTTTTGCCTTGTATGATATCTGACTCCTGAAGAAATTTTTACTCTCTGCGCTGGGTCTGGTTTGTGTCACAAGCCTCCCCTGCACCAAAACATCCCCCATCGTCGCCTCCTTTGGTTTCTGTAACTGAACAAGTTCCCCTATCGCTCCCTGCATTGGTACATCATTAGGCATTTTCTTAATGTTTCTTCCCAGCAAATCCTCTGCCTCTGTAGTTGATTCAATGTTTCCCTCGCAAGTGGTTCCAATGTTGGTCGAACAAACACCGAGAGCACTCATCCTAACCTCTTTAATCTGCGGTCTGCGTTTCAACTACCTCATAATTATCCAACGCTTTTGACTCTTGAGGTTCTGTGCCTTTTGCCAAGGTGCATATCATAGTATTTTTCTTTTGTTTATAATGACCAACTCATAAAATGGTTTCGGTGGGCAACGTTTGACATGCTTGAGAAGGGTCCGAGCAGGTTCTGACACATCCAAGACTATACTAGGACTTGCCCTCAGTCTTGGTCGTTATAAAAATAGGGGGTTGATCGTACTTGTCGTTAGCACTCAAATTAACTAAATTAACCTCTATAACATAGTAGTCAACCCAGATCGTATTCTCTTACATGGAGTCAATAATATTTTAATTACTAAATTAATTAAATGTGCAAGACTTAAAACAAAAGGGGAATTGATTCTTAATAAAAAAAACAAAATATAGAAGACAATAATAAATCTTCATGAGAATAGATTGGTGGCCATCATAGTTCTAACATATATGGAGTTATTAATTCACCAAGTCTTACACATGAAAAACTCTAAAGATCCATCCTCAAGAAGGGGGATTAATTAACCACACATGGTGATGGAAGAAAAAAAATAGGTGTGGTGTGTGGTCATATATTTGCTCTTCATGGTCATGGAAGAATGCATTTGAGCTTAAGTGGCGGTCATATGAGAAATTTAAAGAGCATAGGTTATAAGTTAACATAAATGGGCTCTAACCATATTGTAATTTAACCTAAAAGCAGTCATAAGACTTTGGTTTTTATAGATCATTTTGCCTATGCCAATTTCCACCTTCTCTTCCATGATTGGTTGTCTTTTTTCACTTTAATGCCTTAATTTCCATACAATAAACACAACCAAGAATACTTTTGTGCAAATCAGTTTAATCTAGGGAAATAAAACTATGACAATTATGTCTTTTTAGCATTTATTTTGTGCAATATATTCTAATCCAAAACAATCATAATAATCACATTTAAACATAATAATAATGATAAAATCTCATAAATAGATATAAAAATATGTAGTAAAATAGAGACTATACGCAAAACTGATTAAAATTATAAAGACACATTTTAAATTTGGTTTTGGGTTGACATCATCTTTCCCCTTATAGTTTATAGTTATTTTGGTTTTCGCCCCTGAAATTTTAAACAATGATTTTAGTTTTTCAAGCTTACTCCGTTTCAAACCACTAGCTTTGAAGTTTCAAAAAGTACTTGGAACCAGCCATAACCTTCAACTAGTTTCAGTACCCGAGGGACCTGGAGAGATGCGTGCAAGGAATAAGCATGATATAGAGAAGATGATAAAGTTGAAGGCCATGGCAAAAAGATAAAGTTGAAGGCGTTCGCACCGTTCCGCTTCCAGAATATGCCGATGGAAATGCTGCTAAACCTGATGGCAAAATCACCTGTGAACTTAGTCCCCCATCAAGCGAACACGTCAACGTCGTTGGGGCAATTTTGCAGAAATACAGTGATGAAGAAATGGCCCTGCCATGAAGATTGTCAGGTGGGGAAGGTCTTTGATTGTGAATATAAGGTTCTGGGATTGAATAGTCTTCACATAATTGATGGCTCCACCTTCATTACTTCTCCGGGAACCAATCCTCAAGCTTATGGTCTTTTTTGTTTTTCCCCCATTAGGAAAAAAGCTTTTAAAAATATAGCTTTATAATTTATTTTTGGGAAAATCTCATTGGGTCCCAAGAACTAGAAAAAATATATAAAAAAAAAAGTTCTAGGGTAGATTTCTTTATAAAAAAAGTCTCAGTGTTGCGTCATCTATAAAAAAAAAAAAAACCCTAAGGATTTCAATGAGATAAATTCCAAATGTGAACTTACTTTAGTAATAAGTGTATGTAACTATATTGACAAGTTATAAAGTTGCTATTGACAAGCTCATATATATTAACTAAAGCAGTTTCTGTTGACAAGTATATGTGACTATATTGACAAGTCATAAAATGACCATTGACAGGCCTATCTATGTTAACTAAATCAGCTCCCATAGACAGGTGTACGTCACTACATTTACAAGACCATATGTGTTAACTAAATTAGCTCGCATTCACAAGTATATATCACTATATTGACAAGTCATAAGGTGATCATTAACAAACTCATCTATGTTCACTAAACAACTTCCGTCGACAAGTTTATGTGATCATATTGACAATATATAGAGTGGTCATTGATAAATCCATCTATATCACTAAGATCTATAGGAACCTTTTTTTTAGATGATTCTACATTAAGACTTTTTTAATAGAGAAATCTATTCTAAGACTTTTTTTGATATTTCTCCTAATCCTTAGGACTTGAGTGAGATTTCCTTTTATTTTTCCACCTTAGCTTATCCAATCAGCATCCACCCAAGCATATTTAACAGTGTTAGTGCAACATAGGCTTAATTAATGAGGTTAACTCAGGTTCCAAGTCTTTTTAAAACTTCAGGGAGTAACAGTTTGAAATGGAATAAATTTAAGGGACCAAAACCATCTATTAAAATTTCATAGACCAAACCCAAAATGACTATAAACTACAAGGACTAAAAATGTTGTTAAGCCTTTGATTTTTATACCCAACTATCTCTTAAATTCTTGTTGACTATAAATTTTCAATATTTTTTGGTAATTTTTTTTTTTCAATATCTTTAGTTTCAATTCAAAACGTTTTCTTTATTTGGGGAAAAACTTTTTGCAAGCATCTAGATTTTCTCCCAAGTTTTAATTTGGTATCTATATTTTTTTTCTTTCAATAATCATTTAAATTTGATGTGTTAACATCGGCAACATCTGTAACTCTACTCTGTTAATGCCATTAGCTATGTTAGCTAATGGTGTTAACAAAACAAATAAACAACTTATTAGAGAGAAAAAGATAGAGTACCAAATAAAAAATTGGCAAAAAGTATAGGTAACTGTAAAATGATTTTTCTTTCTTTTTTGTCTTTTGGCAGAATAGGTAACGTTAGCATTTAAACCTTTATAACTAATTTTCTTTAATTTATATTTACATAAATAATTTCTATAATTAATTTATCCTATATTACATTAACATAATATATTATAAAAATATGTTTATTTACACATGACCCAAACATTGTACATATAGCCCAAGGCTTAATGAAATTACATATAACCACTTGAGCTAGTTGAGGTGTTGTATTTGGATATGGATAAAAATTATATCCAGTATCTTATATCCAGTTTATCCGGCTCACCTGTGAGAAAATGATATCTGGATCTTTTAACACCTCATCATTAACGTCGTTAGTCTCTCCAACTCTAATTTCTCCATTTGCCCATTGCAGCCTTGCAAGCCAAAAGACAAAACAAGAACCCTATTAGCCGTTATTCCGCTCTGGCGGCGATCGTGGAGGAGAGGATGACAGCAGCCAAGGAAAACTACAGCAACCATCAATTCATAGGACGACAAAGAGGATTGATGGCAAAGGTTGGTGGCTCGAATTGATGACAGTGCGATCGTTTAAGTATGGAATAGGCGATGTGATCGATTCTGGGGATTGAGTGATATTTTGGCTAAGTGATTAGTGGCCAAAAACGCATGGGCTGCGTTTTTTTTTTTTAACTTCTTGAGCGCAGATGTGGATTGCCAAGGCAGAGTATAGGGGTGAGCATGGTGCCCAGGAACTTGGTATGCCCACTCGAGCCTGGTCAAAATTGTCCTGCCCAGCCCAAAAAAAGTGGCCCGATAAAAATTTGGGCATTTTTGGGCAAGGCGAACTATCGGGTAGGGCCAGGCATCGGGCAGATGATACTGTCCTGCCCATTTGGCCTTGCCTTAAAAATTATATACAATTTATTTAAAATATATATTATTTTATATAAAATAAATAGTATTTTATACAAATTATTTTATTTAATATGTGTATATATTATTTCATGTTTATGAAATATTTTATATTATTATTAATATCCATCCACCACAGTTTACTTATAACTCATTGCTTTTTTAATGGATGTGATTTTTTGATTTGGATAAATGATACAAAGCATTAAAAAGTTGAGATCTAAGACAAAAAATTTAGTTTCTTTGAAGTCTCTATTGCAATTGCACCTATTCATATCAATCAATATTCATATACAAACACAGATTACTTCATAATTTGTCATGTAATTATTAAGACGTGTTAGTGTTTTTTTTTTTTTTTTAATTTCAACACTTAAGTTATAGATTTATTTTGAGATATCTCAATATATGAAATTATAGAATGTATTTAAAGTTTTTAATAATATTTATTAAGTGTAATTGGATGTTTTGTACAATGGTATTTGTTAGGAAATTACTATTTGGGTAGGGAAGCCCGCCCTACCCAACCCACCCTTACCCTACCTGAAATAGTTAGGACTTTTATCGGACAGGGCCTGAATATTGAATCAACTAAAAAAAATTGGGGGAAATATCTTTGGTGATCATGTAACTCTGGCCGCCGAAGCTGATCAACGGCGAATGGGGTCAATGTTTTGTCCTTTGGCTAGCAGTGGGAAATCAGGATGAAGATGGAGGGAGTAACGATGTTAATGATGAGGTGTTAAAAGATCCAGATGTCTTTTTCTCATAGGTGAACTGGATAAATTGGATATAAGGGACTGGGGATAAGTTTTGTCCTTTGGATATAAATATAAGACCCAAATTATTTTTTCCCCAAATTCAAAATTTTTTTCCTAAATCATTCCTATTGACTACACATTGAGAGAGTTTTCATTTAAGGGTAGTTATAATTAAATAGGATATCTTAGAAAAATCACCATGTATCATTACAAGTAACTAACTTAACTGATAGTTTTAATATTTACAAATTAATTACCTAATTCTTATATTAAGAAGAGAATGTAGTATGTTTATTAGTGAAATAAAAATAATTAAACAGAAAGTTATATTGTCAAGTTTTGAAGATTAGAAGATAATTTGCATATAGTCTAAATTTTCGGAGAGCTTTATATAGTTAATTTTTTTCATTCTTGATTTTTATTTTGTAAACTAAGTTAATAATGATACCAAACTATCAACAACATTTTATAAGAATCATAGCAATAAGTTATTTTTTAAAATTTATTGTTAGATATTTTTAATATCATAAATATGTTGTATTTATTTTTGTTTGGTAAAAAATATCTTTATTATTGTTGTTAGTTGTAACTGTAAAAATATCTTCACATACGCTTGTTTGGATTAGCTATGAAAACTGTTTTTCCAACATAATTTATGATATACGAAATAAATATATGAGAAAAATTTTATTTTGACTTATATAAATATACTTATTAAATACCAACTTAATCAAACAACACTGACGGTGGATTTTCCACAAGATATTTTTACGTTACAGGTGGTCATTGAGGGCCGCTGGATATATTTTTGTCGCCTTCCTCAATAAATATCCTCTAATAATACTAGTAATTTTGATGTGGATTTTTTACCACCCATAATTTGTTCTTAATACTCAAAATTGCCAAGAAACAATCACATCCTTGGGCCAAATAAAAAAAGCCCAACAGACAATCACCTCCACCAAATAGCCCATCAACTTTTCGGATTTTGGATCCCATGGTTGAGCTCTTTCATTAGATTATGATGGAATAAAGTTGAGTGAGGAGCTATAATTAAATATTTTTTGTTTAATAAAATAAAATTGTTAACTTCTTCCTCAACACTGTTAGATTATATTCCAATGGCTAATAGCCCTTAATTGAGGCCAAATCCCAAGTTTCCTTCTCCACACTAAACACAAACATGGCAACATCAGGTTTGAACCTAAAACCTCATCCAAGTGTTGCGAGTGATAGGTGGCATTACTGTTGAGACAACTAGTATGTTTTAATTATAAATATAAGACTACAATTCATTTTGCTTCCTAAATTCATAATGTTTTTTTCTTTCAAAATATCCATATTAATTGCACATGTTGTAGAAGTGTAAAGTGGTTTCATACATGAGATAATTTCCATTGCAAATGATTAAAATGGGCACATTAGAAAAACCAATACATGCTTTTTATAAACAACTAACTTAACTATTTTTCAAATCTTTACAATATTTAGGATATGAGAAGTAGTTAAGAAAATAAATTATGTTGAGATGTTTTTTCTCTCTTTACAACCACAACTTAATGCAACTTAAATTCCTATTAATTGATAGTATCAAATACTGAATGATTTGTTAAAACTTAAAACTCACGCTTTAAAACCCATTTTTTGGAGTAATATCTAAAAATAAGTATTGTTGCCGGTGCATTCATATATAGTATTTTGAGCTTTTAAAGCTTCTCAATTACAAAATGACAGTTTATGATTCTAAAACATTATTTTATGAGGTGTGTAATATTTATTATATAATTTAGTCATTATGATTGAGCAATTTTTTTTTTATTGTATGCACAATAAGAAATATTTATTTGTAGTCATAATAAATCATGTGATTATTTTATAATAATCTATTTTAAATGACCCAAAGTCCTAAATGTATTGCTTGTTGATAAATATTGATGAGACCAATCAAGAGAGTGAAATAGGGAAAATATCATTGCTTTAAAATAGTATCAATAGATATAATTTATTGATGATTATTTTAATTCTTTTTATATTTCTTCAAAATTGATTGATCAAGTAATCATACTTAAAAATGATTTGATTATTTTTTTTTAAATTTCATTTATTATTGATACAAATTATTGATTTGATGATTCTAGTTAGAAATAGTGACATAACCGTCTCTGATTATAAATTATTACTTCCTAATTTTGTTTTATATATTTCTTCATTACCGATTGATTAAGTAATCATATTTGAAAATGATTTGATTATTTCTTACATTTCATTTATTATTGATGCAAAATATGGATATTAATTTAATTTGATTTAAAAATAGTGACACCATCATACCATGTTATAATTTATAGATGGTTATTTCCTAATATTTTCTTATTTCCTTTATTTATATATTTTTTTGAAATTTTTTTTTTCATATTATATGTATTAAGCAATTATATTAGTTCATGCCCCCTCTTTATGTTGGTAATCTACTTATTTAATGGAGGAGTAATGGAGAAGACCTCTCCATGCTCTTAGCCTTAAAACACCTATATTTATAACGAGTCCAACAAATACATGGACCCACCCTTTTTCGGATTTGCAACTTAGGGGGAGGTTACTCTGTTATTTCGAATATGCTGGTGCACGAGTTTGACTAGCTACACGTGGGTGTGAGTTGACAGATTCTTGGGCTGCAACTTACTAGACATGCTTTGTTGGGCCTCATCATCGTGGACTGTTTTATTTGTGGGCTTGAGCATATAGTTTTGGGCCATACAGAATAAATCGAGTAATCATCAAGTAATGAAAATGGTAACTAAAGTTTGAATTAAATCAAATAAGGAAGCATTTAAACACTACAAAGCAATTATCAATTAATCAATATAAAATGTAGAGAGTAGCAGAAAAAACGCAGAAATAATAGGGTTGTGAAGTAATCAAACAAAGTGTGAAGCAAATCAAGTAAGGAAGAATCAAGAAGAAAATGAAAAACAATTAATTAATTAATCAACCGATATATTAATAATTATAAAATATGGAGAGTAACAAAATAATCGGAAAAATGAAAGGGTTGTATAAAAGGAAATAAGCTAATAACTTGTCAATCAAAGAATATAGCTTTTTTTTCCCCTCTATAACCTCGTCACAGGGTAGTAGAGCCGGGAATACGGGCTGACCCGGTCCAAAAACGCATGGGCTACGTTTTTTTTTTCTAACTTCTTGAGCGCAGATGTGGATTGCCGAGGCAGAGTATAGGGGTGAGCATGGTGTCCAGGAGTCCGGTATGCCCATTCGAGCTTGATCAAAAATTGTCCTGCCCAGCCCAAAAAAAGTGGCCGGATAAAAATTTGGGCATTTTTTGGCAAGGCGAACTATCGGGTAGGGCCAGGCATCGGGCAGAGGATACTGTCCTGTCCATTTGGCCTTGCCCTGAAAATTATATACAATTTATTTAAAATATATATTATTTTATATAAAATAAATAGTATTTTATACAAATTATTTTATTTAATATGTGTATATATTATTTCATGTTTATGAAATATTTTATATTATTATTAACATCCATCCACCACAGTTTATATATAACTCATTGCTTTTTTAATGGATGTGGTTTTTTGATCTGGATAAATGATACAAAACATTAAAAAGTTGAGATCTAAGACAAAAAATTTAGTTTCTTTGAAGTCTCTATTGCAATTGCACCTATTCATATCAATCAATATTCATATACAAACACATATTACTTCATAATTTGTCATGTAATTATTAAGATGTGTTAGTTTTTTTTTTTTTAATTTCAACACTTAAGTTATAGATTTATTTTGAGATATCTCAATGTGTGAAATTATGGAATATACTTAAAGTTTTTAATAGTATTTATTAAGTGTAATTGGACGTTTTGTATAGTGGTATTGGTTAGGAAATTACCATTTGGGTAGGGAAGCCCACCCTACCCAGTCCACCCTTGCCCTGCCCGAAATAGTTAGGGCTTCTATCGGGTAGGGCCAGACATCAGGCTGCAAAATATAACCCGTTCATATTTTGGGTTGGGCATCGGGTAGGGGTCTCGCCCTACCCAACCCTATCCATGGCCACCCCTAACAGAGTATGATGAATCTGAAAAAACAAAGGCAGAGTATGACGAATCTGGTCGCTCAATCGTTCAAAGAAGTGCTTCTAATCATGGAAAGCAAGTGGTGGATCGGAAAATCGCTACATATATTTCATCCTCCATAATTATTGTCCGTGCTTGGGGAACTTTCATTTCCTATTCTTTACAATTTTGTTCACTGTGTTTCGTTTGTGTTTTCTTTCCTTTACATGTCAAGCAGGGTTCATTAATCCGGACCGGACCGGCCGGTAGACCGGTCCGGTCCGGATTACTAATTTAAAAAAAAAAATTTTGATTTTTTCCTTTAGAATTTTATACTATAAGTCTAAAATTTTCAATTTCTCACTGGTTTGGTCCCGGTTTAACTCCAGTTTGGCCCCGGTTTGACCCACTGACCCTTAACCTAGTACCCCGACCGGTTCAATACCCGGTCCGGGTTTTAATACCTTGATGTCAAGTTAAGTGAATGAAGGCAAGTAATTAGTTTTCCACATTATTTTGTTGTAGTAGAGTTGTGAACTATTCCTGATAGGTTTGGTTGAACCAACAATTCCTTGCTTGGACTATTTTGGTTATCAATGGTTCTCGAAAAATGATCTGAGGTTGACTGAAACACAAGAGCCGTGCTTATCTGTACCCTGATAATTAATTTTTGGACTACAGAGATATATTTACACTTGCTGAGTATTGAATCAACTAAAAAAAATTGGGGGAAATATCTATGATGATCATGTAACTCTGGCCGCCGAAGCTGATCAACGGCAAATGGAGTCAATATTTTGTCCTTTGGCTAGCAGTGGGAAATCAAGAATGAAGATGGAGGGAGTAACGATGTTAATGAAGAGGTGTTAAAAGATCCAGATGTCTTTTTCTCATTGGTGAACTGGATAAATTGGATATAAGGGACTGGGGATAAGTTTTGTCCTTTGGATATAAATATAAGACCCAAATTATTTTTTTCCCAAATCATTCATATTGATTACACATTGAGAGAGTTTTCATTTAAGGGTAGTTATAATTAAATAGGATATCTTAGAAAAATCATCATGTATCATTACAAGTAACTAATTTAACTGATAGTTTTAATATTTACAAATTAATTACCTAGTTCTTATATTAAGGAGAGAATGTAGTATGTTTATTAGTGAAATAAAAATAATTAAACAGAAAGTTATATTGTCAAGTTTTGAAGATTAAAAGATAATTTGCATATAGTCTAAATTTTCGGAGAGCTTTATATAATTAATTTTTTTCATTCTTGATTTTTATTTTGTAAACTAAGTTAATAATGATACCAAACTATCAACAAGCCATTTTATAAGAATCATAGCAATAAGTTATTTTTTAAAATTTATTGTTAGATATTTTTAATATCATAAATATGTTGTATTTATTTTTGTTTGGTAAAAAATATCTTTATTATTGTTGTTAGTTGTAACTGTAAAAATATCTTCACATACGCTTGTTTGGATTAGCTGTGACAACTGTTTTTCCAACATAATTTATGATATACGAAATAAATATATGAGAAAAATTTTATTTTGACTTATATAAATATACTTATTAAATACCAACTTAATCAAACAACACTGACGGTGGATTTTCCACAAGATATTTTTACGTTACAGGTGGTCATTGAGGGCCGCTGGATATATTTTTGTCGCCTTCCTCAATAAATATCCTATAATAATACTAGTAATTTTGATGTGGATTTTTTACCACCCATAATTTGTTCTTAATACTCAAAATTGCCAAGAAACAATCACATCCTTGGGCCAAATAAAAAAAGCCCAACAGACAATCACCTCCACCAAATAGCCCATCAACTTTTCGGATTTTGGATCCCATGGTTGAGCTCTTTCATTAGATTATGATGGAATAAAGTTGAGTGAGGAGCTATAATTAAATATTTTTTGTTTAATAAAATAAAATTGTTAACTTCTTCCTCAACACTGTTAGATTATATTCCAATGGCTAATAGCCCTTAATTGAGGCCAAATCCCAAGTTTCCTTCTCCACACTAAACACAAACATGGCAACATCAGGTTTGAACCTAAAACCTCATCCAAGTGTTGCGAGTGATAGGTGGCATTACTGTTGAGACAACTAGTATGTTTTAATTATAAATATAAGACTACAATTCATTTTGCTTCCTAAATTCATAATGTTTTTTTCTTTCAAAATATCCATATTAATTGCACATGTTGTAGAAGTGTAAAGTGGTTTCATACATGAGATAATTTCCATTGCAAATGATTAAAATGGGCACATTAGAAAAACCAATACATGCTTTTTATAAACAACTAACTTAACTATTTTTCAAATCTTTACAATATTTAGGATATGAGAAGTAATTAAGAAAATAAATTATGTTGAGATGTTTTTTCTCTCTTTACAACCACAACTTAATGCAACTTAAATTCCTATTAATTGATAGTATCAAATACTGAATGATTTGTTAAAACTTAAAACTCATGCTTTAAAACCCATTTTTTGGAGTAATATCTAAAAATAAGTATTGTTGCCGGTGCATTCATATATAGTATTTTGAGCCTTTAAAGCTTCTCAATTACAAAATGACAGTTTATGATTCTAAAATATTATTTTATAAGGTATGTAATATTTATTATATAATTTAGTCTTTATGATTGAGCAATTTTTTTTTATTGTATGTACAATAAGAAATATTTATTTGTAGTCATAATAAATCATGTGATTATTTTATAATAATCTATTTTAAATGACCCAAAGTCCTAAATGTATTGCTTGTTGATAAATATTGATGAGACCAATCAAGAGAGTGAAATAGGGAAAATATCATTGCTTTAAAATAGTATCAATAGATATAATTTATTGATGATTATTTTAATTTTTTTTATATTTCTTCAAAATTGATTGATCAAGTAATCATACTTAAAAATGGTTTGATTATTTTTTTTAAATTTCATTTATTATTGATGCAAATTATTGATTTGATGATTCTAGTTAGAAATAGTGATATAACCGTCCCTCATTATAAATTATTACTCCATAATTTTGTTTTATATTTTTCTTCATTATCGATTGATTAAGTAATCATATTTGAAAATGATTTGATTATTTCTTACATTTCATTTATTATTGATGTAAATTATTGATTTGATGATTCTAGTTAGAAATAGTGACATAACCGTCCCTCATTATAAATTATTACTTCATAATTTTGTTTTATATTTTTCTTCATTATCGATTGATTAAGTAATCATATTTGAAAATGATTTGAATATTTCTTACATTTCATTTATTATTGATGCAAAATATGGATATTAATTTAATTTGATTTAAAAATAGTGACACCATCATCCCATGTTATAATTTATAGATGGTTATTTCATAATATTTTCTTATTTCCTTTATTTATATATTTTTTTGAAAAAAATATTTTTTCATATTATATGTATTAAGCAATTATATTAGTTCATGCCCCCTCTTTATGTTGGTAATCTACTTAATTAATGGATGAGTAATGGAGAAGACCTCTCCTTGCTCTTAGACTTTTTTTTTTTTTGGACTGATCCTTGCTCTTAGACTTAAAACACCTATATTTATAACTAGTCCAACAAATATATTTTTTGGTCAAATAGTCCAACAAATAGATGGAGCCACATTTTTCGGATTTGCAACTTAGGGGGAGGTTCCTCTGTTATTTCGAATATGCTGGTACACGAGTTTGACTACCTACACGTGGGTGCGAGTTGACAGATTCTTGGGCTGCAACTTACTAGACATGCTTTGTTGGGCCTTATCATGGTGGACCGTTTTATTTGTTGGCTGACCATATAGTTTTGGGCCATACAGAATAAATAGAGTAATCATCAAGTAATGAAAATGGTCAACTAAAGTTTGAATTAAATCAAATAAGGAAGCATTTATTTAAACACTACAAAGCAATTATCAATTAATCAATATAAAATGTAGAGAGTAACAGAAAAACCGCAGAAATAATAGGGTTGTGAAGTAATCAAACAAAGTGTGAAGCAAATCAAGTAAGGAAGAATCAAGAAAGAAAATGAAAAACAATTAATTAATTAATCAACCGATATATTAATAATTATAAAATATGGAGAGTAACAAAATAATCGGAAAAATGAAAGGGTTATATAAAAGGAAATAAGCTAAGAACTTGTCAATCAAAGAATATAGCTCTTTTTTTTCCCTCTCTCTATAACCTCGTCATAGGGTAGTAGAGCTGGGAATACGGGCCGGCCGTTCACGGGCTCGGGCCTAAACAGGCCGGCCTGTTTAGATCCGTTTGCTAAAAAGTATCATATTTTTGAAGCCCGCGGCCCTACAGGGCTGACTCTTCACGGGCTCGGGCCTAAACGGGCTTAAACTCATTTTAATTAATTTTTTTTTCAAGTTTTAGAATTTATTTATTATTTTGCTTTAAATTGAGATACATTATTTTTAAAAATCATAAATTTTTAGTTAAAATAATAATCTAATGTCCAAATTAGCCTTTTTTTTTAAAGTTTAAATTAATAAACTATAGTAGAAAATAAAATAAATCAAACCAATTAATAAGTGTTTGCCTATTATTAATACTCTATTAGGTATTTAGATGTCTCTCATATTGATAATTTGATATAATAATATTATATTTATTAATTATTTAAAAAAAAATTAAATGGGCCTAAAAGAGCCGGCCTTACAGGGCTGCAGGGCCAACCCTACAGGGCCGGCCCTTTTAGGCCTGCTTCACTTTTTAACTTTTAAATCATAAGCCCGACTCTTGAAGGGCTTGGGCCGAAACGGGCCGGCCTGACGGGCTCGGCCAGAATTCCCGGCTCTACATGGCAGGGAAATTGGGCCAATCACAGTTAACATGGTATTGAATGCACAAGAGGGAAAAGCAAGAAAGGAAACAAAATTCAAAAAATTCAAATTTGAAGTTGAAGTTTGAAATTTGAACATGTGAATGCATTGAATGTAATGTTTTTTAACATATGAAATATAAAATAAAACAAAACAGACCAATGACGAATGAGCAAAATCAAAATAATGACATGTATAGTACACTTAGATCAATCACGAAGAAACTAGGACTCCTTATGTATATATATATATATATATATATTGATGAGATGAGCAAATATTGAATAATCTTTGCAGTATATCTGTGAGAGACAACACAAAAAGATGATCCACCAATAGTACATAAGTAATCACTATCTGCATGTGTCGCACAACAGTGCTTGTATAATCAACAGCCCTTCTTTGGGCAAGCTTTCTCACTCTCTTCGCTCTATAGCTATCAGCATGAGCTATAACTATATTTTCATCAAATAAATATGTAAAAATTAATAAGAATAATTATGAAAATGCAAACATAAGATTTTCAACAAATTCAACTTTTCTTATACTCAATAAAGAAGTATTATTACTATCATAACTAAACGCAATGAAATATGATACAGTTTTCTCAAACTATTTCATGGATGCAAAACGCAAAAGGATACAGCTTTTGTGAAAGAGTGGAAAAGAGGAAAATTAATTGAAATACAGAGAATATATGCTCGATAGGGGCAAGGAAATAAAAACTAAAAAATACAATTCAACACAATACATAGCTACAACAAATTAACCTGCCATGTCCATTGAATGTCATAAGAAACAAATATATATATATATATATATATGTATGTGTGTATATATATGCACAGTCCCAAATCCAGATGGATCATAGATTCTATGGAAAAAGAAAAAAAATATCACTTAAACTTCAAAACCCCAAATTGATTTTGTTGACAATAAAAGTAATAGGGTTGATAAAAAAAAGTATAGCAATTAACAACTCATATTTTTAGGAAATAACTGATTTGAAATTTTAAAGTTTAATTATTATTTATTTATCTCTTTTCCTAGATTCTATCCCAAGAAATGAGGTAGGTTCACCAAATAATGGCAAGCATTCCACATTCAGACGATCTTTCCTGCCTATGAGCTATTACAATTATCACAAAAAGCTCCTTCAAGCATACTTAATAGTTCAAGTATACTTCTACAAGCTATCCTATATTCAAAGCTGACTCGCTAAATTGTCATATATTTCCAAGAAAATCTCAAAACTTGATTATGATTGCACGGATAGATTAATGTCCGAAAATCCTTAAAGTTTACCATCGTAATGTGGTAGAGGACCTCCAGAAGCAGGGTGGTAAAACTCCGGATTTATATTCATGGAGGAATTAGAAGGGGTGAAGAATGTCTCCATTGATCTTTTTTTTCATTTTCTCTCCATTGAATATCTTTATCATTAATTAGATTATGTTTTAATGGTTGAGATTTATTCTATTTACCGAAGTAAGTTTATAAAAATCTACCATGATATATAAAATATATCTCAACTATTAAAACATAATCTAACAGTGAAGACATTCAATGATAAGTAGAAGGGTGAGAGTTGGCAGTTGCAACCGACGGAGTGAAGGAGCGAGGGGGTCAAAATAGAAAATATTAATTTGAGTTAATCTTTACTTTTTAAATCAGGGTTCTGCAAACTAAGGTAAATCAATTAAATGGGTAAAATAAAATAAAAAATATTAAAGTATAATATTCCTGAAATTTGTGGCCAGTAAGAAAATTTTTTTGAGACCCCAGTTAAAAAATGGAAAACAAAACCAGTAGAGGAAACGCAGAAGGGCGGGAAAAAAAGGAATAAGAAATACAAAGGAAGAAACTGACTGATTAATTTGATGAGCTTATAATCAATAATCTATACGCACAAATAAAAACAGTCAGCTCTATTTCAATGACAATTAGTTGGAAAAAAAAACGATAATTATGATAGTTAGAGTTAATCAAGTAGGCAAAGTAAATAAGGAGAGGGGATTTACGGCATAAAATAAGGATATATAGTTTTTTTTTGTGCCAGTGGAAAAGGGTTAGTGTTCATATTTGCATGGAAGTTTTTGCAAAAGAGTAAATTTTGCTCTGGTTGTCTTTTTGGGGGCAATATTTTCCTAGAAGTATTAAAAGTGGTGTAACGTTGTCCCAATTTAACTTAACTGTTTGGTCAATGTTAGTTGACCTAATTATATGACTCTACTACATAGGATATTATGCCATGTATTTTGCCACCTCATCATTTTTGTTAGAAAAAAAAAAATCCGGACTTCCCTGATCCCTTGCCTTTCCCTTCACTATCTTTTCCTTTCCTTTCCTTTGCGTTTCCTCATTGTTGCCTCTTCCTCACCACCACCACCGGCAACACCTTTTCCTCTCCTTCATCCTTCTTCCTTCGGCACCTCCTTCTTATCAGTTGTTAGTCACAAAAAGCGTCTGTCGACACACACACATATTCACACATGAATTGATGAATTTGTACAGTATTAGAGATAGGTTTCATATTACGTTGATTGTATATAAATATGTAGTTTTGTATTTCATAAATATAAGAGAAGTTTCAGTTTATAACATGGTACCAGAGCCTCTGTAACTTCAGGAATTGTTTCTGTTTTTTTTTCCGGCGAAGAACTCCATTTTTTTTCCGGGCCAACTAGTTTCTGTCCAACGTTTAGATCTGTCATCGTCAACGCCTCCGCTGCAGACACGCGCCAGATCCCCAGGTCCCCTGTGTCCAGATCGGCCGGCCACCAAAATTTGAGGCCATTCCGACGGCGCGTGTGTCCTCACGCGCCGCCTGAAGCTCCGCTGCCACTTACACGCGCCGGCGCGTGAAGCTCTTTCCGGTGGCCGTTTGCGACGCCGTTTGCGGCGTTCTGATCGTCTCTCCAACCTCTACCTCCCTCTGAAGTTTCGTGGTCATCCGAAACGTTCGAAATTTTGAGCTATTGTTCTTCGCCTTCGTTTCCACATCCGTAAGTTCAATTTGTCACTACATTCAGTATTTTTGAGTGAGGGTCTTAAGTTTCTGCAGGTCCCTTATCTTGTTTGGAGTAGTTTGTCTCTTTACATGCACATTTGATTGAATCTCTGTGGGTCCCGTTGGTTGCAACTTGATTAAGTTGATATTGTGGATCTATCTTCTTGATTGTTCGTGACTCTTGCTATTATTGAGAAGGTTGTTAGTATACTACTACGTTGATTGTTCAAAATGGCTGATTCTAAAACCTCTGATATGTTACCTATGTCTGCGAGGATTACTGCTTCACAGTTAAATTGGACAAATTATAGTGATTGGAACAAAACTGTTAACGTTTATATTTTGGGGATTGCGATGGAAACCCATTTAACTGCGGATCCTCCTTCTAGTGATGAAACCAAACTTTTGACTTGGAAAAGAGCAGATGCTCAACTTTTGTTTCAAATTCGAAATTCTATTGAACCACGAATTCTGGCTTCTGTTAGTCATTGTAATTCTGTCAAAGAAATCATGAATTATCTTGAATTTATGTTTTCTGGAAAAGGAAATATTACTCGGGTTCATGAAATCTGTAAAGGTTTTTATCGTTCTCAATAGCAAGATCGTCCCTTGAAAGATTTCTTTCTGGACTTCAAAAGAATGTATGAGGAAATAAAAGTACTTATGTCTCCGCAAGCAGATCTTTCAACTCGAATTAAGAACTTGGAACTTCAGGCTATCATGAGTTTTCTTGAGGCTCTCAACCCATCCTATGAGACTATTCGTTCTCAGATTCTGTCCAGTCAAGAGCTTCCTTCTCTTGAAGATGTTTTCTCACGAGTTCTTCATGCTGATAGCTTGATTCACTCTTCTGTTGATCCAACTGCAAGTGCTCTAGCTGGACGTGGTCCCTTTGAGAACAGGAATTATGGGTACAAACAAAATAACAATTCTGGCAGTATTATCTGCAATTATTGCAAGGAACCTGGACACATTAAGAAATATTGTCAAAAATTACAAAATAAACAGCAGCGTGATCAACAGCGCGGACTTGCTCATATTGCCCAGACCTCTGGACCTCTTGATGCAGGATCTGGATCTTCCTCTGCAGGAGCTCTAGCAACAGGTACTTTGTCCTCTGGTCTTACTACTGCTTCCACTAAATGGATCATCGATTCTGGTGCCACCGATCACATGACAGGTAATCATCACTTATTCTCTTCATATGCCTCCTATACCAACCCATCATCCATATTTGTTGCCAATAGTTCTCCCGTACGTGTTACTGGCTCAGGAACTGTTCAACCAACTGCCTCCCTCTCATTATCCTCTGTTCTTAACGTTCCAGATCTCACTTTCAACCTTTTATCTCCCAATAAACTCACTCGTAAGTTAAACTTTTTTATCTCATTCTTCCCTGATCATTGTTTAATTCAGGATCTATCGACGAAGCAGATTATTGGTAGAGGCTATGAATCTGGTGGACATTACATCCTTGATGATCAGGTTCTACGTTCTGTTGCTTGTTCTGGTGGGTCGTCTCTGTTTGAAGTTCATTGTCGTTTAGGTCATATGTCGCTTTAGTCTCTCCGAAAAGTGTATCCTCAATACTCTTCTGTGTCTACTTTAGAATGTGAGTCCTGTCAGTTTGCAAAACATCATCGTATTCATTTAGCACCTCGCGTCAATAAACGGGCTACGTCCCCCTTTGAGTTAGTACATTCTGATGTTTGGGGTCCTTGTTTAGTTATGTCTCAGACTGATTATCATTATTTTGTCACTTTTGTTGATGATTTTTCCCGCACCACCTGGCTTTACTTAATGAAATAGCGTTCTGAATTGTTTACTCATTTTCGTAATTTTTGTGCTGAAATTCAAACCCAGTTTAATACACCTATGAAAATCTTACGAAGTGATAATGCAAAAGAATATTTTTCTGCCCAATTCACGGATTACATGCAAAATCATGGTATTCTTCACCAATCCTCGTATGCTTATAACCCTGCTCAAAATGGTGTTGCTGAAAGAAAGAACCGACATCTCTTAGAGACTGCTCGAGCTCTCATGTTTCATTCCTCAATCCCTAAACGTTTTTGGGCTGATGCTGTCTCTACTGCTTGTTTTCTCATCAATCGCATGCCTTCAACTGTTCTTGGTGGGGATATTCCATATTCTGTTCTGTTTCCCACATCTAAGTTGTTTCCTGTTGATCCTAAAATCTTTGGCTGTGTTTGTTTTGTTCGAGATGTCCGTCCTAGTGTTAGCAAACTTGATCCCAAGTCCCTAAGATGTGTTTTTCTTGGTTATTCTAGAATTCAGAAAGGCTATCGGTGTTACTCTCTGGATCTCCGTCGTTACCTTGTATCTATCGATGTTATGTTTCATGAGTCCTCTTCTTTCTTCAAGACTTTGTCCGTCTCTGAGTCTCCCTCTGTCATGGATAATTCAGATGATATCCTAGTTTATCCTATTCTTCTCTCACCAGTATCGGCTGCTGTTCCGGAACCTGACATCGTCAATGATGCTGATGTTACTAATGATTCACCTCCCCCACCTCCTGCTTCGCAATTGATCCTGTTGATGTCTCCCTCGTTCCTGCCTCTGTTTCCACCAATCTTCCTCTTGCTGTTACTGAACCACTTGTTCCTGCTTCTATTGATACTACTTCTGATGACCAACCCATTGCACTTCGTAAAGGTACACGTCCACATTGTCTTCCCAAACGATATGCTGACTGTGTCTATCCTATATCATCTTTTGTCTCTTATTAGTTTTTATCACCTGTTTCATCTTCTCTTGTGGCCACTCTTGATTCCATTTCCACACCTACTAGCCTTCAACAAGCTCTAGCTCACCCTGGTTGGCGTACCACAATGGAAGAAGAACTCTTGGCATTAGAAACAGCTGGTACATGGACTCTTGTTGATCTCCCTCCTGGAAAGAAAGCCATTGGATGTACAATGGGTCTTTGTTGTTAAGACTAAGGCAGATGGTTCCTTGGAACGACTCAAAGCTCGCCTTGTTGCCAAAGGATATGCCCAAACTTACGGTCTTGATTACTCCGAGACTTTCTCTCCTGTAGCCAAACTCACTTCAGTTCGTCTTCTTGTTTCTTTAGCGGCTACATATCATTGGGAACTGCATCAATTGGATGTTAAAAATGCTTTTTTAAATGGTGATCTTATGGAAGAAGTTTATATTGAGCAACCACCTAGGTTCGTTGCTCAGGGGGAGAATAGGAAAGTGTGCTACCTCCAGAAGTCACTGTATGGTCTAAAGCAAAGTCCTCGAGCCTGGTTTGATAAATTCTGTAATGTGGTCAAGAAATTTGGGTTACATCAAAGCAAGTGTGATCACTCTATGTTCTACCAACAGTCTGATACAGGCATGATTCTTCTTGTAGTATATGTTGATGATATTGTGATTACAGGAAGTAATTGTTCTGGAATCTTAGAACTTAAAATCTTTCTGAACTCTCACTTCCAGACAAAAGATTTGGGATCATTAAAGTACTTCCTTGGTATTGAGGTTTTGAGCAGTAAGAAAGGTATTCTTTTGACTCAAAGAAAGTATGTTCTCGATCTCTTAAAGGAGACTGGAAAACTTGGAGCAGCACCAAGCAGCATCCCCATGATTCCAAATCCTTTTCTAGATCTTGATGCTAGTATGTTTGATAAGCTTCCTGATGATTTGAAGAAGAAGATTGATCCAGAGAAATTAAAGCCATTTCCATTTCCTGAGGATATAGAAGACTTATTGGGAAACTGAATTATCTAACAGTAACTCGTCCTGATATAACCTTTTCAGTTAGTAGGCTCAGCCAATTCATGGCATCACCAACAGTGGCACAATGGGAAGCTTTAGAACATATCTTGCATTATTTGAAAGGCTCTCCAGGTCTTGGTATTCTCTATACAGATTATGGGTACACTAAAGTTGAGTGTTTTTGTGATGCGGATCATGCAGGATCAAAGGCCACAAGACGATCTACTACAGGTTACTGTGTGTTTGTTGGTGGAAATTTGATATCTTGGAGAAGTAAGAAGCAAGGAGTTGTGTCAAAGTCAAGTGCCGAAGCGGAATACAGAGCCATGTCACAATCAGTACAAGAAATTGTGTGGGTACTTCAGCTTTTGAAAGAAATTAGCATCGTCACAACATTACCTGCAAAACTATGGTGCGACAATAAAGCAGCACTTCATATAGCATCAAACTCTGTGTTTCATGAAAGAACAAAACATATTGAGATTGATTGTCATTTTATTCGTGATAAGATTAAAGAAAATATTGTGTCTACAGGGCACATACGGTCTGACGATCAACTGGCAGATCTTCTAACAAAAGCATTAAATGGAACACGAGTTCAATATCTTTGTAACAAGTTGGGCATGATTAATATATATGCTCCAACTTGAGGGGGAGTGTTAGTCACAGAAAGCGTCTGTCAACACACACACACACATATTCACACATGAATTGATGAATTTGTATAGTATTAGAGATAGATTTCATATTACGTTGATTGTATATAAATATGTAGTTTTGCATTTCATAAATATAAGAGAAGTTTCAGTTTATAACATCAGTTTTTACTGAAAGAAAATTTATACATCATAGAACTTGCGGATTTCATAAATAGGTAACATAACCTCCTTTTGAAATGGAAGGAAACTTTGGTGCGATATATAGCATAAAGAAGTGAGAAGGAGGAAGAAGGAACTTTCGAGAGGCAGTTTAAGGCCCTGAGAAGTGTTGATCTGCCACCACCGAGATCGGAGGGAGAAAACCCCAAGATCAGAGATGTCATTATGATGAGAAAGATGATGCTAGAGGGAGGCTCCTAGAGGCAGTTTAAGGCCTTGAGAAGCGTCGATCTTCCACCTCTGCTAGATCTAGTGACGTCGAGTATCACGGCCTTGGGAATCTCCAAGTCGACATCCTTGGGAGCGTCCGAGTTGATGCCCTTGAGAATCGGAACTCAAGCATATGAGACTTTGGTGATATTTTTGAATATGAAATTTGGAAGGGGTCTAAGTCGGAGCTTCCACATCTATCTCTAGTAGTGTTGATCTATAAAGCTTTATCATGTTTTTTAGTTTAAATCTTGATTTGATTTCCTTATTTTTTGTCAAATGTGGATTTCACGAATGTGTGGGTATGGATTTTTTTTTTAATTTAAGGGTGTTGATCAGTGGCGGTGAGGGATGAAGATGGAGGGAGGAAGCTCTTTTTAGTAGTTCAAGGGATAGCCAACGATGAGGAAAGAGGAAGGAAGTAAAGAAAGGAAAAGGAAAGGGATTAGGGGAGTTTGGATTTTTTTCCCAACAAAAATGATGATGGCGTGGCAAAATACATGGTATTAATATCTTATGTGGCAGAGCCACATCACCATAATTTTGTCAACTAACAGTTGACTAAATGAAGCTGTTAAATTGAGATAACATTGCACCATTTTTGATACTTCTGAAGTAACATTATTTTAAGAAAAACTTTTGAAATAAAATTACTCTTTTGTGAAAACTTCCAAAATAAAAATGGAAAATAACATAGCATTGATGCACAAAAGGAAAGAGAAAGCAAGGGAAGAAACCAAAGAGAGTTCAAATTCAAATTTGAAGAATTAAATATATCCAGATGATGACAATGAATGCAACATTCTTTTAAAGTGAAACTAAGAATAAAAATATACCAACCAATGATGAATGAGGAAATTGGTGATGTGAGCAGTACAGGTGGACCAATCACAAAGAAGCCATAGTACTATTGACAATATATATTGATATTGATCAAGTCTTCCTCAACCAGATACATGGCGTGGAAGGGAGATCGACTCTCGCTGCGAGCCTGTGAGGGGCGAGTGGCAAGGGACTCTTGAGGTAGCCGGCGAGGGGCGACTGGATCGAAGGGCGAAGGCCTGTAGTCATAGGCTAGCGGTGGCGACTTGCAGCGATGAAGGAAGGACCAAAAAAAGATGAATCGAGACTCAAGAGTCTCGATCTCGCGGGTCGTGGCGAGATGAAGAATGAAGAAGGGAATTAGGGTTCACATTTTCATTCTTTCATTTTGTGATTTCTGTCAGTGATTGAGTAATAACACACACATAAATATTCAAATAGCATCATATAAAAAAAAATAAATGGGTAATAGGCGGGAACGGGTGCCTCGTGGGTTCACCCGTTACCCGCCCGTTTAATATAAATGGGTATGGGTAGCCTGTACTTGTAACGGGCCTAAATTCGGGCTAGCTTAGAGAGGCCAAAAAACTCCGGGCCACGGGCAGACGGGTGGGTTGCGGGTTTTTTGTTCACCCCTAGACGCCTTCGAAAAATATTAGCTTGAAGACTAACAACAACAACATCACACTTTTGTTCTTTTAGGACTTGAATCTTTGTTGTTTTCGTCATGCGGTATCTTATATTTTGGTATATTATGATATATTATTTTACTTTGCACTAGTTCCTTCGATTTTTATTATTAAATACTTTTAAAAGAAAGAAATATTTTTTAATATAAGTTATCAAAGAGTATTAATTACATTTCTTCTAAATTGTGCCTACTGAAAGTCTGATGCAATTTATTTTTTGGTTTTTAATTCATGATTTTAAATATAAATAAATTTTAATTTTTTTATTTTTAAATAATTAAGAGGCTAAATTATATAAAACCCCATTGAACTTTAAATCAGTTGCATATCACCTCCTTGACATTTCAAAGTTTAAATTTAACCCCCCTGAGCTTTCATATTTTAACTATTAACCTTTTATCGTTAAGTGACCGTTATCTTTCTAACGGAAAATGTCACGTTAGATTATGAGATGACACGTGGTATCTTGTGTAAATTACTAATATCATAAAACGCTCATAAACTTTAAACAGTTGCAGAGAACCCCTTGAACTTTGAACAATTGCAAAGAGCCCCCCTGAAATTTTGATAAGTTACAAATAACCCCTTGACATTTCAAAATTTATATTTGACTTCCCAAAAATTTTGATTTATAATATTAAACCACATGCATTTATTTTTTATCATTTTCATAAATTTATTAAGATTTTTGCTATCATTTATCAATTAAAATACTATAAGTTCTTTTGTATATGGCAAAAACAAGAAGAATAATATTTAGAAAAATATAAAAATGTGCGTCAAACCTTTGATTCATGAAAAAATATGTATTACTAACAAAAAAAATAATGCGGGCATAAGTTATCCTCTAACACAAATATAATATTTAAACTAGCAATACTCAATCATCCTAATAATATATTTAACACAAATAATGACATTTTAATACTGTCAATGCTTAATTATCTTAAGAAAATAAGTAAATGTTATACAAATGATGATAGTTTTATTTTTATATTTTTTAAATATTATTCTTCTAATTTTTCTGTTTTTTCCATACCAAAAAAAATATTTTAATTGACAAATAATAGTAAAAAAACTTAATAAATTTATTAAAATGATAAAAGTAACAACTTGAGTTTTAATATTACAAATCAAAATTTTAAGGGAGTTAAATTTAAATTTTGAAATGTTAAGGGAATTATTTGTAACTAATCAAAGTTCAGGTAATTTTATGAAATTAATAATTTACATAGAATGTCACGTGTTATTTCATAATATGAAGTGACAATTTCTGTTAAAAAGATAACGGTTACTTAATGGTAGAGAGTTAATAGTTAACAAATCAAAAGTCAGAGGGTTAAATTTAAACTTTGAAATGTCAGGAGGTTATATACAACTAATCCAAAATTCAGAGGGGTATTGTATAATTTAACCTAATTAAAATTATTTAACTACCTAGCATTAAGTTTTGGATGAAATGATTATCGGTGGGAGGAATATGCATTATGCATGCTTACACAGATATAAAGTTTTGGGCCAAAATTTTGGGCTGTGCCGCATGAAAGTGCCGTGAGAAGATCACGAGATGTGAGCTCCCATGAGAGAATCCGAATTCGATTAATCAAATGTTCATAGAGTGACACGTGGCAAGAGGCAACAAGTTGGCCTTCTCCTTCAGCATAATCACAGATGCGGATTTCCATTCACTGCGTCTGAACACTGAAGAGACTCTGAGAACACTTTTACTATGCCTCACCAAACGAAGAAAGAAGATAATTACTCTGTTCATATTTGCAAATGTCCTTCCTTCACAACATTTCCTGGCTACTTCACTTCCTCTTGTTGAAGCACCAAACTACACCTAAAAAGAAGAAGCCAAAGACTCAGATATGGCTTAGCATTTTTCTTATTCTGTAATTGCTGAATGATATATATAGCTCTCTGACTCTACATCTCTTTGGCTCTCTTGGTGAATATTCTGAATTCTGGCGCCATTGTAATATGTGATCGGGAGGAGATTGAATCTTTGAAGGGTGAGGCAAAAGGTAACTTTCCCTCTTTCGAAGTTAGATTGGCTGTCATTATTTGATTTTGTGTTCTTAATTATCTGGACTTCCCCCCTGGACATTGTGTGACGCTTCTGTGGTATTTTATATCAAGAGCTAAGTAGCAGAGTATTGACAATTAAGGATAGAATCTGCAATTCCGAGGTGGAAGCAATGCCTGGTGATTTCCCTCCTGAGATTCTGGTGGAAATTCTTCACAGGCTACCTCTCAAGTCTCTTGTGAAATTCACCTCTGTTTGCAAAGCTTGGAGTTCCCTCATCACCGATCACACCTTCATATCTGATCATCTCAACCGAACCATTATTCAAGCCAGCAATGGAAATACTTCCCTGTTTCTTCAACTCTTTCGTTGACCTATGGAATTTCTAGGTCGGCGCTCCGTTCCTGATGAGGAATTTTACTCACTCTACTCAGATAATTACCATCGCTTGTTTGTTGAGAGATTCCTACTAACTCGCGTTTTGAGGGGTTCTTCAATGGTGGTTGGCACTTGTAATGGGCCGATATGTATTTATGACAATTGTCATTTAGACACACTACTTATTTGGAACCCTTTGACTCGAAAATGCGTGGTGCTTCCCGAACCAACTCTGAGCTGCAGGACCGACCTAATTAAGAGGTACCTGCTTTTGTTGTGGATCCGGTTTTGGGGCGTCATATTAAGATCAGTCCAGATTTAGTATATTATTTAAATATTATTTTTCAAATATCCGGTAGCCAATTCCGCTTTTGTTTGGGTTTGGTTTTGATTCTAGGAATAAGGATGACAAGGTAATTAGAGCTGTGATAGACTACTATGAACAATATATACCACAAGTTGAGGTTTACTCTCATGCTTCTCGTTCGTAGAGAAACATCACAATGAGAGCTCCTCTGTCTTCTGCCCGTAAGCCTCTAATAGGGGCAACAGCCCAGGTGTTTGTGAACGGTGTTGTACATTGGGTAGTTTGCTGTATATGTAATAATGGTCAAATTCACAATTTTATATTACCATTTGATGTGGCCGAAGAAACGTTTGGAGAATTAACGTTACCACCCCGTTTGAGAGAAACTAGTTCGAACTCTTTGTTATCTGTTGTGGAAGGAGGGCATTATCTTTCTGTGCTTCATATTTACTCAGAAGAGGTGGACCAAAGTTTTTATAGTATTTGGTTAATGAAAGAGTATGGTGTTGTGGAGTTATGGAGTGAGGTGTTTTATTGTGATTCATATCGTTATGGGGACAAGATATTACATCTATCAGCTCTTGGTAGCAATGGAAAAGTGGTGCTAACTGCTAAGAACTTATGATGGAACTTTAGTTTTACTTGATCCGGTGACAGAGTTGGTGAAGCCTTTGACAGATCCAAAATACTACAGTGGTTTGTTGGATCTTATGTTGAGAGCTTGGTTTTTATAAAGAAAGAACCAGATGTTCTGTCTTACTAATGCAAGTGCCAGATTAATTTTGCCATGGAATGATCTGGCTCGCCGTCACTGGCCGTATTGCTAAGCCCCAAGTCTGCCAAATGTGTCTCTACATCTGCATTGGTACTAATTCCAAATGTTCTGGCGCTTCTCAACCGTTTGGTTGGCCTCGGTGGCGCCATCTTTACTCAGCTTTACCATGCCTTCTATGGCGACGACACCAAATCTCTCATCCTGCTCATTCGTTGGATCCATGCCGCTGTCTGCATCTTTTTCCTGCCAACGATTCGTATATTGAGCACAACTCGACAACCTAAGGACCTCTGAGTTTTCTATAATCTTCTATATATCTCACTTGGCCTTGCTGGGTTCCCCATGGTATTGATCATCGTACAGAACAAGCTGAGCTTTACGAGGATTGAGTATGGGTTCGATGGCCTCATGGTTCTGTTCTTGCTTTTTCTCCCACTGGCTGTAGTTTTCAGGGAGGAACTGTACCTCTGGAGAGCCAAACAGCAAGCCTTGACCGATACTTCTGGAGTGACCGTTGTCACTGAACCTCCGCCACCAATAACACAACCACTTCTGCCACAGCTAGAATCTTCCACCACGACCACCAAGCTAAGGAAAGCTCTGGTTTCATCTTTTAAACCACATGGGAGAGGACGATGTCATATTGCAAGCTTTGTTCAGCATTGACATGGTGGTTCTGTTCACTGCCACAACTTTCACTGTCGGCAGACCTTGGGACAAATTGCTAAATCCTGGGGATACCCGAGGAGCACATCCATCTTTGTGTCTTTGGTGAGCATATGGAACCATCTGGGACGAGCAGTGTCTGGTTTAATCGCTGAAATCTTCTGGAAGCCCTTTAAATTCTTGCCATGGAATGATGGAAGTCAAGTGTCGGACTAGGACTATACATGTTTGGATTATGATTCTCATTCTCTGCTAGTCTTTTATTGTTGTTTGTTGCAGAGTTTCTTAATTTTACCCTTTTGCATGTATGAGCTAGCTGGTTTAATTCATAGTAATGAGAAAGGTGATCAAACCAGAGTTTGATGTTTAATATTTGCTGTGACTGTGAGGCTTGGTTATATTGCCCCAATGGCAGACTTTTGGGTCCTTTCAGACATGCAATCTTATGCTTAACAACAACAAAAAATTAAGAAAGGCAATTAATATGTTAAAATTTATATTTTCCCCCTAAATATGCCCCATTAAAAATTAGCCAGCCAAAGTTAAAATTATTTTTTCCTACTTGTTAAAGATAAATTTGCTTCTATGTACATTGCTTACCGATAAATTTCACTGTTATTGGCAAGCATATATGATCTGAAAACCTTAAACCATTAGTTTTTTTTTTGGGGTTATTTTTTGTGTGCTTAATAGTATTAATTTACTGATTTGGGATTAACTCTAACCCTGCTGAAATGGCTAGGTAATAACTGACCTAGTTAGAATATAACTATGCTGATTGGTTTTTAAAAAAATTTTTAAGAGCATCATATCATAAATCAAAACTTAAGGCACTAGATCGATATCGTTGATGAAACTAGGAAATTTATTTATAGGGAGTTGGCTGGTATTGCTAAGACATAGATGCAGGGAGGATCTAAATTATGCTAATTATCTATAGCAAAGTATTTGCATTGTTTGATAAAGAACTTTTATATCCTTGATCATCCTCCACTTAAGAATAAAAGGTGAAATTTGACAAATAAGGTTAGGTATTGTAGATCAATGAAAGTTGTTTATTATAGTGTTTGGGTGCTGTACTAGAGTATATGAGAGTGTGTGCTTGTTGGAGTATCTTAGTCGTGGAAAGGTCAGTATTTGCCGTTGACTAATTTTTGCATCATCTTCCCTTCTCTAATGTTTTAAATGTGATAAAGAAGAGGGGCAGAAAACAATGAAAAAGAAATATAGGAATAAAATTTTTTATTTCAGATATACTTATTATTATTAATTGATTTTTACCGTTTTATTAAACCACATAGTTCGATTATTGAACTCCAATAAATATGACAGGGAAAAATGTTAGTTAAATAAAACAATATTCCCTTCATTCTTTTTTATAAAGACACAGTTAATCAAATCATGTTAATAACAAATGTTGTTAAAATTAGTTAGAAATAATAAATGTGTAAAAAAATAACATTTTTCCCTTATTTTTGGGTTGAGAGTGTAAGGTAGAGAATAAAAAAAAATTACTACTACCTCCGATCTTAATTATAAGACAAAATTGACTTTATTTGGAGAGATTAAAGAAACTAAATACGTTACTTAATCATATCATATGTTATGTATCCTTAGATTATATGTTAATTTATTTGTCAAACTAAATAGTTTGGAGAAAAAAAATATAAATATAAATACTCTAAAGTAATTTAATTAGCTTCTTTAATTTCTCCAAAAAAGTCAACTTTATCTTATAATTAAGACCGGAAGGAGTATTTACTAAAAAAAAGAGGAGAGGTGTGAAAGAGAGAGAATGAATAATTAAAGAGAGGTATAATGGAAAATTTAAAAAAGTTGGAGACAACGTCTAAGAGTCTTTAATAAATAAAAACAGGCCCTATTTTGAAAATTGTCTCTTGAACGGAGGGAGTACAATACAATACAGCTCTCTCTAGTCTCTCCTCCTCAGTCAAAACAACTTCAAGTTCCATCTCGCATGCTTTGATAGATCCATATTGAAGGTGAACATGCAAACAAGTCATAGTTCATCTGGGTTAAGGTGCATATTTGCCTAAGAAGTTTTCACTAAAAAGCGATGTTGCTATGGAAGTTTTTCTAGGTTCAATGCCCTGGAAGTGTTCAAATAGAGCAATATTGCCCTACTGTCAATTTTTAACGGTCAACATTAGTTTTTTAACGGTATGGGGCCAACATTACTACGTTTTGAAACTTCTGAGATAACATTGAACCTGAAAAAAACTACTAAAGCTAAATTGCTCCTCAACGAAAACTTTTAGAATAAATTTTCACCTTAACCCTAGTTCATTCTTAGTATTAACTTTGAAGAGGCAAAGGCACATCAAGGATATGCCTGAACACCAGAAACATATGTTGCCTCAACAGATGCAGATGCTTCTTCAGCAAATTCTTCCCATGAATCAGCGGATAATATGACAAAATCTGCGAATTTTCCGGGCGACAAGGACCCCACTTGATTTTCAAGGAAACTTGCACGGGCAGCAGCAATTGTGTACCTATCAAGATGTGTGTCAGAGTCTCCAATCACGTCTTAATAATGAAATTGTTTGGTTTCAATCATAATGGGAAGGAGCATTATTGTCAATTTAGCAGGCTGCTAAGAGTACTTCTATTGCATGAAAGAAAAATTCTTTGATAGAATTGGTCAAGCACATGTAAAAGTAGACCAAGCCAATCATAAAAAGACAATGTATACTATATGTATCAAAAAGGAAACTCACGCACCCATACCTATAGCATTTTGGAACCCCTCCTTTTCCCTTCCCTTCCCATCCTCTTTTTTTCTTTAACCATTAGATTAACATTTGAATGGTCCAGATTTGATCTTTTATAAAATTATTACTAAAATGTTATATTATTAAAAAAAAATTAATTAAATACAAATTGCTAAATTTTGATATGAACAATTTAGTACTGCAATAAAGAAAATAAAAAAAAATATTTTGTATAAAACTAAATATGGATGGTTTAATGTTGATCTTATGGTTAGAAAAGGAAGAGGAGGGAAAATAACGGGAGAAAAGAGGAGGGGCTCCAAACTGATACCTATAGAGGGTTGAGCATGCTACCTTGTTCTTCAAGGGAGGTGCTTGGTGCCATTGTGGCACTAGGCCATTGGCACTTGAGAACTAGCCTATAAGAAGGTTTCAGCACATAGGAGAGAAAGAGGCATAACAATATGTCCAGAAGAAGTTGTGTACTGTAACATCCCAAAACTTTATACTATAATATCATAAATCTAATTATAAATGAGTGAGTTGTTAGGAATTTTAGTGCCTGATAAAAAAATAAATCTCTAAATCTCTTTTGTTCTAATAAATGATCAATTCTAAAATTAGAAAAAAAATACAGATATATATACACCCACATATAAAGGAAGCTGTGCGTGCATGTGTTATATTTAAGCAAATATATATTTTTATAATAAGCTAATAAGCAAATATATATTTTTATAATAAGCTAATAGGCGTTGATGATAGATGATGTCATCTAGAAGGCTTGGAAGGGAAGTTAGAATAAATTAAAGGATAAGCATTTAGAAAGCTTGGAGAACAAGTAGGAAAGAGATAAGTTACATGGCTTGGGTAGGAAGTGAAATAAAGATGAGAAGGTAATCAATGTGCCAAGTAGATGCTTACTAGGATTAACTCCTTTTGCAAGAAACCTTCTATATATATATACCCCATTGGTTTCCAAATGGAATGCATGAAGTAGAATAGAGAAAAAGAAAAGTGATGAAAATAAGTAGGAGGCAAAAGGAGGAGAACAAGGTGCTGCTACTCCTTTTGCAAGAAACCTTCTATATATATACCCCCTTGGTTTCCAAATGAAATGCATGAAGTAGAATAGAGAAAAAGAAAAAGTGATGAAAATAAGTAGGAGGCAAAAGGAGGAGAACAAGGTGCTACTACTCATAAAATTATGTATGAGTTTTCTTACTGAGTGATACACCCTGTTTTTATTTATACTTCTCAAAATTATTTCGAATGTTTTACTATCTAACTATTCTCTGTGATTCATTAAATACTTCTTGTATTTGGAAGTTCTTGGAATTGTATGAGAATATGCATGGAAGACTATGTTGTTGTAGCCATAAATATTATGATCTCCCTAAGAAGGATTGCTACGTGAACTATCCTATGGGGTAAGATTTCTGTGTGAATAACTGTGGATCCACCTAGGTGACGCCCGAGTATTTCTAAGTGATAAAAATTATGGTATTGTGGATACTAGTGAATTTAATACTTTTCTATGCATATTCACATATAATTATATCGCATGAATTTAAATTGTTTTCTGCTATATTAGCAGCTGGGCATTATTGGTTAAAACTTATTTATTTAGTATCACTCATATCTTGTCGTAATGTCCCAGAAATTGGAAATCATGCTGATATGAAGATAAGCTAGAGCAGCAGACAAGAAGCCTCTCTAGTTTCCTTTAGGCATATGTTTTTTAGACTTCTTATAGGAATGATGATGTATTCGAGAACTCTATGTATTAATAAAATATATTTTTTACGGCATGTTTTATGCCAGTATCTTTCTTTTTTTTGGAATTAGAAACCGAATATGTCTTTAAATTTATTGAGGGAATAATAATGATATTAAGTAATCATTTATTTATAAATTAAATAAAATTGAGGGTTTACATGTACAATACAGAATGCCCAAGATAAGAGATCTACACTAACCAAATGTCACGCATCAGTCTACCAAATTCATATTTGAAATTGTGGCCGGTAGAACCTTGTCTGTTAAGATGCAGTTATTTTGTAGTTGAGCATGTAATGCAAATGATTACTGCCACAGAATATGTTAAGTAACTTGATTTGAGTAGTCATAACTACGGCAATCTATGCATATTTTTTTGGTGAATCTGGAGTCTAAATTACTCATAAAACAGGGGAAAAGATCTATTGCTCATATAAATAAGAGGAAATAGAAATAATATATCAAGAAGCCAAATAAAATCGTAAGTTGAGAACTTTTGTGCTTCAAATCCTGCTTACCCCTTTAACGCATCCTCTAACGAAATGCACTCTGATGGAATCCAGGATTTTTCCCAAGTGGGAGGTCTTCTTGTCAATGCTGTCTTAATACCACTTAAAGGATTTATGTCTGCCACCTATAAAATACATAGACAATAGTTTGCAAAGTCCAAAAAGAAAGCCGGTGCTATAAGGAACATGGACATGTGCATAGCCATTAGTAGTTAACTGACGCCACATACTTACTGGCCAGTCAGAACCCATTGCCACTAATGCATTGCCATCCAAGAGTGACTTGAATAAATACGATTCCTTTTCAGCCCTATCCTTGCCAAGCTTTCTGCCAGCAGATTCAGCATCATCTAATATGTGATCGGGCTGTTGATTTGTTAACAACATGAAACAAACCTTGTTAACATAAAAACTAATGGAGAAGACAGAATCCATAAGGTTTATATTACGTCACTTCAAGGTCAAGATGGTAATAAGCCAAATGGATGAACAGAAATAAGGCAATTACAATTTCAGTGTACACTGAATAATGAAAAGAAAAGAGTTTTCTGAGTTCCAAATCCTGCATTTTGAAATATCAGTTTTTTCATAAAAAGGAATTACCACAATTGATTAGTGATCCCAAGAAGCATCAGTTTTCATAGAAAATTGATCAGGAAAAGTTTTAGGTAGTAACTCCAATCTATTTAGAGCAATGAAAAATAAGTAGAATTTTTACTACTTCCATGCTCCCCCTCAATCTGGGATATATATATCAACCATTCCCAGCTCAAATAAGTGAGCATCAAACTGACTTATTGGAATAGCTTTGGTCAGAAATCAGCTATATGCATAAACAAGCTCAATGACACCCTGTTCTACCTTTTTACTGATGAAATGCTGGTCAATTTGGACATGTTTTATTCTATCACGATGAACTAGACTGTTCAAGAAAAAGTCAAGCATAAAAAAGATTGTTTTAGAGCAATACACTTGTGTAATAATATTGACAATTAGGAAAGGTATCGTTTGGCTAAAAAGGAGATTAAGAAGGCAGTGAGTGAAGCTTGTAATAAAGCATATGAGGAGTTTTATAAGGAGTTAGGAACAAAGGCGGGAGAGCGTAAGATTTACAAGATTGCAAAGAACAAGGAGAGAAAATCGAGAGATTTTGACCAAGTGAGGTATATAAAGAATGAAGAAGGCAAAGTTTTGGTTACTGATAGAGATATTAAGAATAGGTGGGAAGCCTACTTTTATAAGTTGTTCAATGATGGAGGTGGAGGGCCTTGTGATTGTGAAGATTTGACAACTCGAGAAGGTGATCTCAATTTGTCATTTTACCGCAGGATTCGAGTTGGCGAGGTTAGGGAAGCACTTAAGAAAATGGAAAATGGTAAAGCTGTTGGGTCTGATGGGATTCCTATTGAAGTTTGGAAATGTTTGGGTGAAGAGGGTGTTTTGTGGCTCACAAAATTATTTAATGAGATTTTATGATTCAATAAAATGCCGGATGAGTGGAGGAAAAGTACTTTGATTCCTATTTATAAGAATAAAGGGGATATTCAAAATTGTGCAAACTATAAAGGAATTAAGCTTATGAGTCATACAAAGAAATTATGGGAAAAAGTGATTGAACGCAGATTGAGGTTGAAGACTGAAATTGTTGAAAACCAATTTAAATTCATGCCAGGAAGGTCCACAACAGACGCAATTTATTTATCAAGGGGGTTTATGGAAAAGTATAGGAGCAAAGGAAGAGATTTGCATATGGTTTTCATTGATTTGGAAAAAGCATATGACCGCGTGCCAAGAGATATACTTTGGAAAACATTGGAAAAGAAGGGGGTGCGGTTTGCATATATTAAAGCCATTCAGGACATGTATAAGGGGGTTACAACCAATGTTAGAACACCTGGAGGTGTAACAAAGGACTTTCCTATAAGGATTGGTCTACATCAAGAATCAGCTTTGAGCCCTTATTTGTTTAACCTAGTGGTAAATGTTCTAACTGAGCTTGTAAGAGAGGAGATCCCTAAATACATGCTTTTTGTGGATGATATAGTTTTATTGGCTGAATCCAGGAAGGAAATTAATTCTAAATTTGAGATATGGAGACGGGCTTTGGAAGTGAAGGGTTTTCGTCTAAGTAGAAGTAAAACTGAATATATGCATTGTAAGTATGAAAAGAGACAAGGTCGAAATGAAGTGGAAGTTAAATTACGGGGGCAAGTCATTCCGCAAGTGACCAAAATTTCGGTATTTGGGATCAATTATACAACAAGATGGTGAAATTGATGGAGATGTTAATTACAAAATACAAGCTGAATGGTATAAATGGAGAAAAGCTACTGGAGTTATTTGTGGTTGGAAAGTACCTAAGAAAGTAAAAGGGAAGTTCTACCGCTCTGCTATAAGACCAGCAATGCTATATGGTAGGGAGTGTTGGGCTTTAAAGGGATTATATGAGCATAAAATGGGGGTAGCCGAGATAAGGATGTTGAGATGGATGTGTGGTCATACAAGAACAGATAAGATTCGTAATAATCATATACGTGAACGAGTTGGAGTGACATTTATTGAAGGAAAAATGGTAGAAAGTCATTTGAGGTGGTTTGGACATGTTCAACGAAGGCTGTTGAATGCACCGGTGAGGAGGGTTGATCAAGCCGTATGGAGTCCTGTAAAACGAGGTCGCGGAAGGCCGAAGCGAATGTTTAATGAGATCATAGAGAGAGAGATCTTTTGATTAATAATATACCTAAAGATATGGTTTTCGACAGAGCACAATGGCGTCGTGCGATCCATGTAGCCAACCCCACCTAGTGGGATTAAGGCTTTGTTGTTGTTGTTGCTGCTGCTGCTGCTCCTTATTGCAGCTTGATTGTCACAAAATTTTAAAGAACCTGAAATAGGGAATGGTCGTTCTTCCCAGTTTTTGCTCAAGAGCTGCCATAATGCAGCTTTATGGACCAAATCTAAACGTAGATTTGGAAAGTAGACATAGGCTAAAACAATCTACTTCAACAAGGTCTATCTTCCGTTTATGTCACCTAAACAATAGACTTTCAGCCTCAGAGATGTACATCTAGTTGCTATCCTAATTTAGTTTTACCATGACGCTCCAGATATTTGTAAGACAGTCAAATTGCTTTCCAATGAAACAGAAAGATTGGATAGCATATTAGAAGAGAGGAAGTCAAAGAAATAAATCATAACTACTGGATTCAGCAAGTATGCTGCATACATCATTTTAGTCAGTAGCTGCAGCCACTCCAGTAATCTTGCAAAATTAATTTGTCCAAAAATAATTTCATTTTCTTCTAAAAAAAAAAACATAAACAAAAAGCCCACAAGATAATCATCATAAAAAAACCTGCACAGATGCAATAACTCCTTGTTTGCCAAATCGACCGGGAGTTCCAGATGCCAATTGCTGGGCGTGCTCAATCTGAAAGTAGAGTTTCAGTTGCTTCAAAATAAGCATATTAAAACATATAGAATGAATATAAAGTTAAAGCTTCCAAATCCTGAATTTGCAATGAGTAAACTATACAAATTGTCTTTTATTTGCATAGTTTAGTGAAAATAATACCCTGAATCTTCGATCTCTCATTCCATTTGTAGAAGCAACTAAACTATACATGTCCAAGATCAGGTCATTTGCTCTGTCCCCTATAGCATGAATTGCAACCTAAAACAAATCAAAAGCAGAGCTTCCAGCCAGTAACTAAGCTTTCACATGAGCTGGTCATAAGACTTGTTGTAATAGAAGGAAAAAAGCACCTGAAGACCAGATAGATCTGATTTCAAGGTCAAGTTGAGAAGAACTTCAGCATCTGTCACTTGCAGGCCATAGTTGTCAGGCTCATCAACGTATGGCTGTAAAATTTGAAATATCATGGTAAGGAATCACATATAGATGATTTACACAGCTGGGTAAAGCCAGGTGCTAAATTTCTAACTTTAAAGGTACATGTTTAAATGTATATTCTTGGTTAATGGAAACTGTAAATGGAAGATTTTGAAAGCTCAGTTCTCACCTCATATAATAACGCACTATTGGAACCCAAAGACCCATCAGCAAATGCTTTCACACCACCCAAGTATAACCATTGGCTCAGGGCAAAGCCTGTTTTTTTAATAAGACCCTATGTAGGAAAATTGAGACTTTAGATAAGTCATATGGTTTACAAAATGTAAACTTGAACTAGCAGACAGATTTATCAACAACCAAATACATGTATAAAGCATGACCTTGAATTAATGCAAAAGGGAGGAAAAAACTCTGGAAGGAGGTGGATCAAATGAGGGAAATAATAATGCACAAGAAAATATATAACAAGAATGGGCCAAAACAGCCCTTTTGTAATCTATATTATTCTAAGGAACTTCAGCTGCCATTCTTTAGAATTACAAAATTTCTTTCACAATCTACACTGCATATGGAGGATGATGAGAACTAGCAGAATAGAATTCTGATCCTCAACATGGCACATGCTATAAGTACAAGTCAGAATAGAGTCATACTGCTAAATGTGACCATGTCTCCATTGGAAAAAATAGGCAAACTCGAACTTTCAACTTCAACAACGAGTCTGCCCATTGATAAACATCTGAAAAATTTGCCAAAAAAAAAAAAAAAACAAACATATAAACAACAAAAGTTAATGAAGGTCATCCCAGACAAAATATCTTTAGATACAGCATCACCTTATATTTTATTTTTCCTCTTCTCCACTGGTAAAAAGATATTTTATTACCAGCTCAAGGTATTGTGAAAGTGAACTTATGCAAGCCTGAATGTTAATGTCTTGGAAAATTTAATACATTATTTGGTCTTTTGCTGCATTTGAATGGACTAATTAATCATTTTTTCTGAAGCATAGCTCAGCATTCAGTACAGCACAACTGCCCATTAAATTCATTTTCTTTCTTTATTTTTTTATTAATTTTTTTTTTTGGAAGTTTTCAACAGTCTTCTTTTATGGGAGATAATTACACTATTGAAAATTGAAATATTAAAATTAAAACCTGAAAAATCCACCCAAGAAAGATCTGATGAGCCCCCAGGAAGATATCTTCCCATGTCAACAACTGTTGTCACTCCCCTTGACAATGCAAGATTGCTTGCTCTAAGCAATGCTTCTCTCCTGTCATCAACTGAATCCTCTGGAACCAGGGAGCCAACAAGTTTCTTTGCAGAATCAATGAGCAATCCAGTAGGCTCTGCATGGTAACAAGTAACAACAATTCAATGCAATAATCAGTAATAACATGGCATTCAATGACAAGTAATCTTGAAATAAAATTTACAGCCCTAAAACTGGTATAAATTAATGAATGGACTATATAATGACCCTAAACTATGCAGTGAAAAATTTAGGGCCCGTTTGGTTCGATCCCATTACACCCTGCGGTGCAGTGCAGTGCGATGCAATGGTGATGCAATGGTAATGCAATGCGATATTAATTACAAGGGTAGTGTTTGGTTTGATTTTTAAGCAATGTGCAATGAGTTAATATTTTAATAATTATTTAAAATTAATATATTACACAAAGTCTATTTTACCCCTTAATATAATCTTTGTAGAAAAAATAGTTACAAGACGGCGACGACAGGGATGGAGGAGGAGGAGGTAGTGGCGGTGGGTAGCGGGGGTGGAGGAGGAGGTGGTGGCGGTGGGCGGTGGGCCGGGGGTGGCGGCAGTGGAGGTGGTGGCGGCGGCGGAGGAAGAGGTGGTGGTAGTGGTGGTGGGCGGTAGGGGTGGAGGAGGTGGTGGTGGGCGATGGGCGGTGGGGGTGCGGGTGGCGGCGGAGGAGGTGGTGGTGGTGGTGGCGGCGGCAATGGGCAGTGGGGGGTGGAGGAGGAGGTGGTGGCGGTAGGCGAGGGTGGCGGCGGAGGAGGAGGTGGTGGTAGTGGCGGTGGGCGGTGGGGGTGGAGGAGGTGGTGGTGGGCGATAGGCGGTGGGTCGGTGGGGGAGGCGGGGGTGAGGGTGGCGGCGGAGGAGGAGGTGGTGGCGGCGGCGGCAATAGGTGGTAGGGGTGGAGGAGGTGGTGGTAGGCGAGGGTGGCGGCGGAGGAGGAGGTGGTGGTAGTGGCGGTGGGCAGTAGGGGTGGAGGAGGTGGTGGTGGGCAGTGGGTGGTGGGGGTGGAGGAGGTGGTGGTGGGCGATAGGCGGTGGGTCGGTGGGGGCGGCGGGGGTGAGGGTGGCGGCGGACGAGGAGGTGGTGGTGGTGGTGGCGGCAATAGGTGGTAGGGGTGGAGGAGTTGGTGGTAGGCGAGGGTGGCGGAGGTGGTGGTAGTGGCGGTGGAGGAGGTGGGGGTGGGCGATAGGCGGTGGGTCGGTGGGGGTGAGGGTGGTGGCGGAGGAGGAGGTGGTGGTGGTGGCGGCGGCAATAAGCGGTAGGGGTGGAGGAGGTGGTGGTAGGCGGTAGGCTGTGGGTGGTGGGGGCGGCGGGGGTGAGGGTGGCGGCGAAGGAGGAGGAGGTGGTGGTGGCGGCAATAAGCGGTAGGGGTGGAGGAGGTGGTGGTAGGCGGTAGGCAGTGGGTGGTGGGGGCGGCGGGGGTGAGGGTGGCGGTGGAAGAGGAGGTGGTAGTGGCGGCGGCGATGGAGAAGGAGGTGGTGGTGGCGGTGGTGGGCGGCGGGGGGTGGAAGAGGTGGTGGGCCGGTGGCGGGGCCGAGGGTGGTGGCGGGTGGAGGTGACAGCGGTGGAAGAGATAGTGGTGGCGGCAGAGAGTGGAGGTACGGCGGTGGAAGAGGAAGAGGTTGTGGCGGTGGCAGTTGTGACGTGATGCGGCAAGTGAAATGAGATAAGTGAAACAAAGACAAAGAAAACTAAAGGGTTGTTAGGACACAATGTCCCACATAATGAGGGAATCAGGGATATGTTAGGTGGTATGTTAGGTGGAATGTTAGGTGGTATGTTAGGTGACAATGTCCCACCACAAGTGAGGAATTTTGATGTTTGCTTTGTATATAAATAGCATAATGTATACATGAATAATAGGAAGTTAAGTGAATACATTTACATGGTACCAGAGCCTTGGTGCTCTCTGTTTTTTGCGTTTTCCGGCGCTGTTCTGGTTCTGGTTTTGCTTCTGTGCGTACTGTTCATCGTTCACTGTGCTCCGGTGGCCGGCAGATTTGGTCCACACGCGCAGCACCACTGGATTCGCCGTCGCCCGACCGGTTCATCACCGGAGTATCGCCGCCATCCGACCTGCGCGTGGCCTTCACGCGCCGCCCCCTTTCTCGCCGGAATCTCACGCGCCGGCGCGTGACGGCGTTTTCCGGTGACTTTGCCGCCGCTGTTTGCTGCATTCTGATCGACTAAGTGGTGCAGTCCTTCCCCATGTGGTTTCGTGCAGTGGGTACTCACCGTTTGCGGGTTGGTTGTTGATTTATTCCCTTGCTCCTGTTTCTGTGCTGCGTTTCTGTGCTTCTGTTTCTGGTTTGTTGCATTTCTGTGCTTCTGGTTCTGTTTTGCTGCGTTTCTGTGCTACCATTTTGTGTTCGTGGTTATTGCCTTTGTGGTGCTGCCTGTGCTAGCTCTTTGTTTTGGGGGGAGTTGTTTGGTTGTGCGTCAACTCCATTTGGTTATCAACTCCATTTGGTTCTTTGGTGTGTGTAGACTTGCGTGGAGATTATAAGTTTGGAAGTTATACATTTTTGGTGTTTCTTTTCTGCTTGCATTGATGGGTGACTCCAAGGCTAGTGTTACTGAAATTATTCCTGTGACTAATAAAATCACTGAGCACAAATTAACCTGGACAAATTATATGGATTGGAGTAAAACCGTCCGGATGTACTTGCTTAGTATTGAGAAGGAGGGCCATTTGACTGATACGCCTCCTGCAGATGACCCTAAGATGGCTTGGGCCCGAGCGGATGCCCGTTTATTCTTGCAAATTCAGAATTCTATTGACAGTGAAATCCTTCCCTCAGCTAGTCACTGTAATACGGTTAAGGAACTTATAAGCTGTTTGGAATTTCTGTACTCTGGGAAAGGAAATATTACTCGTATTCATGATGTCTGCAAGGGATTCTATCGTGCTGAACAGCAGGGGCGCTCGTTGAAAAACTTTTATGTGGAATTCAAGAAAATGTATGAAGAGTTGAAGATGTTAATGCCGCCTACCACTGACCTTAAGGTTCAAGCTGATAATATGGAGAAACTAGCAATTCTCAGCTTTCTTACTGCCTTGGATCCTGCCTATGAGACTGTTCGTTCCCAGGTTCTGTCTAGTTCTGAACTTCCTTCACTTCAGGATGTGTACTCTCGTGTGCTCCGTGCAGATAGTCTCTTACACCGGACTCCTACTCCGAATGGTAGTGCATTAGCTGGCCGTGGTCCCACTGATAACCGCCACCAGCACTTCTTGAACTCTGGAAATAGTACACCATCCTCGACTTCTGCTGATTCGCGAAACCAAGGTCCTCCACGCTCTGGCAACAATCCTTCGACTCCTGGTTCTATTGTCTGCTACTATTGTAAGGAGGCTGGTCATACCAAACGTTACTGTCGTAAGTTGCAAAATAAGCTGCAACGTACTGGAGCTGCTCATATGGTCCAATCCACAGATCAAACTGCCAATGTTCCATCCACTCCGAGTGCGCTTGCTACAGGTAACGGTGACTCATGCCTTGCTACTTCTTCCTCGAGGTGGATCATCGATTCCGGTGCCACTGACCACATGACAGGTAACCATCATTTGTTCTCTACATATACACCTTATACCAAACCCTCTTCCATAACTATTGCCAATGGTTCTGCTTCTCGTGTCCTTGGATCTGGCACTGTTACACCTACATCCTCTGTTTCTCTATCGTCGGTCCTTAATGTTCCTGACCTTGCTTTTAACCTTCTGTCTCCCAGCAAGCTTACTCGTCAATTGAACTGTTTTATCTCATTTTTTCCTGACCATTGTGTGATTCAGGATCTTACGACGAAGCGGATTATTGGTAGGGGATATGAATCTGGCGGCCATTACTTTCTTGACGATCAGGTGCCACGTTCCGTTGCTTGCTCTGGTGGTTCCTCTCCTTTTGATGTTCATTGTCGTTTGGGTCATGTGTCATTATCATCCTTGCAGAGGTTGTATCCTCAATTTCATTATTTGTCGTCCTTAGAGTGTGAATCGTGTCAGTTTGCCAAACACCACCGTGTTCACCTGGCACCTCGCATCAATAAACGGGCTACGTCCCCCTTTGATTTGGTTCATTCTGATGTTTGGGGTCCTTGTCCTGTCATGTCCACGTCTGGTTTTAAGTACTTTGTTACTTTCGTTGATGATTTTTCTCGAACCACCTGGCTTTATTTAATGAAAAGTCGTTCCGAGTTATTTTCTCACTTTTGCAATTTTTGTGTTGAGATCAAAACTCAATTTGGTGTCTCTGTGAAAACCTTGCGCAGTGATAATGCTAAAGAGTATTTTTCTACCCAGTTTCACGACTATATGCTTACACATGGCATGCTTCATCAATCCTCGTGTGCAGACACACCTGCTCAGAATGGTGTTGCCGAAAGAAAAAATCGGCACTTATTAGAAGTTGCCCGTGCTCTAATGTTTCAAATGCATGTTCCCAAATCCTTTTGGGCTGATGCTGTGTCCACCGCCTGCTTTCTTATTAATCGTATGCCCTCTCCTGTTCTTAGTGGTGACATTCCATACACCACTTTGTTTCCTTCCAAATCCTTGTTTCCAATTGATCCGAAAATTTTTGGGTGTGTCTGTTTTGTTCGAGACATTCGTCCAAGTGTCACTAAACTTGATCCAAAATCTCTCAAGTGTGTCTTCCTTGGCTATTCTAGGGTTCAGAAGGGTTATAGGTGCTACTCTCCTGATCTTCGGCGTTATTTTGTGTCTATAGATGTCACTTTCCATGAGTCCACTTCGTTCTTCTCTGTCCCTGATCTGCCTCCTTCTTCTGCCGTTAACCCAGATCTTGATCATCTTTTAGTGTATGAGGTTCATTCCCCACCAGTGCAAGCATCTGTGCCGGCCCCTGCTCTGCCTCCTATCCATCATGTTTATCAGAGACGTCCTAAGGAAAGTAATGTTGCTGCTCATCTCTCTGACCTACCAATGTCCGCCTCGGCACCTGATCCGCACTTAGCCCCCTCGCCGTCCCTTGACTCTGACCCTGAATTTGTGCCTGGACCAGAGCCTGAACCAGTGTCTGAACACGTCCCTGCTAATATAGATCCTACTATCACTTCTGCTGACTTGCCAATTGCCCTCCGAAAAGGTAAACGCACTTGTACGTACCCTATTTCCTCGTTTGTTTCATATCATCACCTGTCGCCCATTTCCTGTTCCTTCCTTGCCTCCTTAGATTCTCTCACCATTCCCACCAACCTCTCCCAAGCCTTGACCCACCCCGGTTGGCGTGCTGCGATGCACGATGAAATGATGGCCCTTGATAAGGCTGGTACCTGGACTCTCGTTGATTTACCTCCTGGAAAGAAGGCTATTGGATGTAAGTGGGTGTTTGCCATTAAGACCAAATCTGATGGCACCTTGATATTAAGAACGCATTTTTAAATGGTGATCTTCTTGAGGAGGTTTACATGGAGCAACCGCCTGGCTTTGTTGCTCAGGGGGAGCATGGCAAGGTATGCCACCTCCAGAAGTCTTTATATGGTTTGAAACAAAGTCCTCGTGCTTGGTTTGACCGATTCAGTTCTGTGGTTAAGAAGTTTGGTCTGAATCAAAGTAAATGTGATCATTCTGTGTTTTATCAACGGACGGATGCTGGCATGATTCTCTTGGTAGTCTATGTAGATGACATTGTTATTACAGGCAGTGATACGTCAGGGATCTCATCACTCAAGGTCTTTCTGAATTCTCATTTTCAAACAAAGGATTTGGGTTCGTTAAAGTACTTTCTTGGGATTGAAGTTATGAGAAGCAAGAAAGGCACTCTCCTAACCCAGCGGAAATATGTCCTTGATCTACTGAAAGAAACCGGGAAACTTGGAGCAACACCCAGTAGTTGTCCCATGATTCCCAATCCTTTCTTGGACATTGATGATAGTGTGCCATTTGATGAGCTACCCGAGGATGTGAAAAAACGGATTGATCCTAAGAAGATTAAACTATTTGCCTACCCTGAGCGATACCGAAGGCTGATTGGGAAATTGAACTATCTCACTGTAACTCGTCCTGATGTAACCTTTCCGGTCAGTAGGCTTAGCCAATTCATGGTATCACCAACTGTTGCTCAGTGGGAAGCTTTGGAACATGTCCTACATTATTTGAAGGGCTCACCTGGTCGTGGTATACTCTATATGAATCATGGTCACACAAAGATTGAGTGTTTCTATGATGCAGATCATGCAGGGTCAAAGACAACTAGAAGGTCCACTACAGGCTATTGCGTTCTTGTAGGTGGAAACTTGGTATCTTGGAGGAGCAAGAAGCAGGATGTGGTAGCAAAGTCTAGTGCAGAGGCTGAGTACCGAGCCATGTCTCAGTCCGTACAGGAGATTGTGTGGATCCACCAATTAATGAAGGAGGTCGGTCTGACCACGTCATTACCTGCGAAACTGTGGTGTGATAATAAAGCTGCCTTACACATAGCCTCCAACTCAGTGTTCCATGAGCGTACGAAACATATTGAGATTGATTGTCACTTTGTACGTGATAAGATCAAGGAGAATTTTATCTCTACAGGACATGTATCATCTAGTGATCAGTTAGGTGATTTCTTGACTAAGGCCTTGGATGGCACTCGGGTTGACTATCTTTGTAACAAGTTGGGCTTGATTAACATCTATGCTCCAACTTGAGGGGGAGTGTTAGGACACAATGTCCCACATAATGAGGGAATCAGGGATATGTTAGGTGGTATGTTAGGTGGAATGTTAGGTGGTATGTTAGGTGACAATGTCCCACCACAAGTGAGGAATTTTGATGTTTGCTTTGTATATAAATAGCATAATGTATACATGAATAATAGGAAGTTAAGTGAATACATTTACAAGGGTAAATTGGAATTTTTAGACTATGCAATGGGATGGTAATGATGATTCATAGGGGGGAGGTATGAATGAGGATTACCAATTTTTTGGTAATCTTCATTACCATGGTAAACCCTATTACCATGCTAAAGAGCTACCAAACACTATTCTCTTGATAATGCAATCATGATTACCATTGCAGGCATGCAATGTGGTTGAACCAAACGGGCTCTTAATAAATACGGGAAGTAGATTGTCAACCAGGAGAGAAATAACTTGTGAAGGAGAATGCCAACAACAAAGTAGTCTAAAATGGTAAAAAGGCCCGTGTTTTAATTACCCTACTTTGATAGCCACATGATATGACCCCCAAAAACAACATAAAATGCAATAACTCAAGAGCTTGTTATTCAAGTCACTGGTTTTTATATTCATGTGGTCATAGTATGCTTGATTTCTCAGTAGGACAAATAAACAAAATGACAGGCATCCCAGGGTATGTTTTTATTAGTTCCAGCGAGCTCTGCACTTCTATCACACTTTACTATTCTTTTTATAGGGACATAATCTGCTAGAATGATTAAAAAAATTTACTTACAAAGATTATAAATCATTACCTCCAGTGGCAGTTCTCATTATAGTTCCTCCCGGTGGATCTTTTGAATACTTTGTAACCCCAGCCAACTTCAGTGCCACTGAGTTAGCCAATCCCTCGTGACCATCCGTTCTTGATAGCCAAACCTATTGTATATTTTGAATAGTATTACAATGCAGTGAGATTCAAATGAGATGGAACATTACTGCTATATAAGAAAAAAAGATAGAGTATAACAGAAGATATGACTCACAGGATTGTTCTGTGTAAAATCATCAATCCAAGAGGCACTGGGAAGATCTCCTCCCCATAGATCATTGTTCCATCCACCACCCAAAATCCAGGAACCTTGTTTTGAGCCTTTATTTGAGCACAAAATGAATGATCACATTAGATGTAAATTAATTTGGAAGCAAAACCCTTTATGAAATCACTCCATACAATATATTCGCACTTGACGAATGTATACACATAGACTTACAATCTTGATTTAAGCCTCTAAATATTGTATCAATATATTCTTAAGAGATATAGCAAAATAAGCCATTGGTGTCTGCCAACGTGAAGATGTGTCTAGAGTTACTGTTTATAACAACAGTAACGGCTCCATTCACTAAGCCGATTTCATTTCATTTGGCTTCGTCCAAATCTGACTAAATTAGAACAATGTCATCCCACGCAAAGAGAACTCCCTCCTTAGTGTCACTTCAACACGTTGCAAGCAGTAGGTGGAAGTGTGGAACTCTTTCTTTCCCAAGATGCTCCCTTCAGCTAGCCTTCATTCATCCTGATATTTGGTCCATCTCATCTTTCTGTCTTAGAGGCTTCTTCGTTCGGGTAAGCACGCTTTGATTTCCTCTTTTTACCCGGAAGCGTTACTGAGCTGTCGAAATAATCTAGGGAAAGCCATTTCAGATGTCTTTGTTCCAGCAGATCCAATGTTGTCGTCGTTCGAAAACCAAGCAATCATATGGGTATGGAAGAAATTGTAAAGGCTTCGTTTTTGTGTTGCATTCCTCCATATTTTCCTTCAAGTCCCCGATTTTTTTTTTTTCGTTTTTGATTCCGTTTTACCCTTCGTTCAGATCTCATTCCGCCCATCTTCTTTTACTGTTACTTCTACATGTATCTTTTACGCAAATGCTTCTGCAACTCTCAAGCCTTGATGCTGTAGACCCTCACAACACTGAGGTGACAGTGTTGGTTAAGGTTGAGAGAGAGATTTGGAGGACAGCTCTGGATCTGAATGGGATAGAGTGTGGTTACCCATGGAAGATTACCTCTATTGATTATGTTGTATTCGATGAGAAGGTGCTTTTCCATTTGTCTACAGTCGTTTTCTTTCCGGTTGCAAATTTTTTAGTGCTGAGTCGTTTGTTATTAACCAATATTGAACAGGGTTGTAGAATGTTAATGAGGTTAGGTGATGATGAGGTGGTGGACCAATTCTCAAACCTACTTAAGGAGGGCCGAGAATTTTTAGTCAAGAATTTCACCGTGACATGTGACGGTGAAGGCATCCATGATAACTTCCTCATAAATCTGATGCCAACCTCGAAGGTACAGGAGTGTCGAGCTTTGTTTCCTATGCATTGTTTCAAGCTTTGTGATGTTGTTGATTTGGAAGAGCACTGGCGTCAGCCTTGTATGGTCACAGGTGAAGGTTTCTGGAATTCTTTCCTCTTTGCTATATCATTGCCATTTATTGTGCGCTGTGTTTTATTTCAGATGTAATGGGTTTTCTTTCTAGCATTGGTTCATTGAGGAAAGTTAGGCATAAGGGAATGAAGACATACCAGCTTGCATTTGTGGTTGGAGATAGACGGTTAAGTGACAAAACTTTGAACTCTTCAGCCCTATCAGATTACTCATAATTTTGACTACTTCTATTTGTAAAATGTAAATAGTTTGCAAATATGTGTTTGTCAAGAAAGAAATTAAGGGTTCTTTCAATTTTGTTCTGTTCAGCACCCCATTTTTTTCTTCTCCGTACTAATGAGAAGAAAATTATTTGAAAATTAATGTGACCAAGGAACTATACATTGAATTCAGTTTGTTTATTTGGTCATTAATTATTCTTGTATTGTAATGCCTTTACCAATAAACTATTAGTAGTTGAGGCAATTGTAGGTTGTAAAGAGGAGGGATCCCATGATTGTCCTAATTTGGTGCTCATGAGAGTTCATGAAGTCATGTGGTAACAATAATTATACTCCTCATCAATGGGAAAAACATTGCAGAAAAAAGGAAAAAAGAATGGAATGAGAAAGAAAAATGAGGCTTTATTTTAATAATTCTTTATGGTATTATATATACTTTTTTCTCATATGGTTTCTTTTCATATCCTGCGCATTCATATGTACTTTTCACTGAACGAAGGGAAGGAACAAAGGAAATGCTTTCTGTGTTCCCCCTCTCGTCCTATTCTCTTTGGTGACTGAAATGTTTTAGTGTGTGACATTATGGTCTTTTGTAATCCTCATGCTTCAAATAGTAAACAATAAAGACACCAAATGCTGATTTGAGGAAATTTTTTTTGCTAAATGGTTTTGGCTGCAGGGGAAATCGGTTGTTTGTCGTTCTCCATGGTGAGCCGTCAAAGGAAGCGAGGAAGGACTTTGAGCTTGTATCTCAGCTGTCCAACCTCATGCTAATTGTTCAGTTTGGGTTGATCAGGAGAAGACACAGTATATAATAACCACGACATGATATAGCTGTGCTACATCATTTTTAAATATATATTATTTCATAGCTTCTCAAGTTTGTCATACTGTAGCTGCTCTGCTTCATTTTTTCACTGTATATGCTTATTGATTAGTTTGAGAGAGGAAGGAATTTTTCCATTTTTACAACTCAAATTCAAGGATGAGATCCTTTTTTTTGGAGAGATGACTTGAATATTACTGAGCGGCTGAAGCTCATTGGTTCCTTTGATTTGTCTTTTTATAGGAAGATTATTGTTGTTTACGCATATGACATGTATGTGAGTGTTTGTGTGTGTGATGAGTATGTGACATACTGCCTACTCACCGGGAAAGTAAGCCAATTTTGGTTGGTAAATATTGTTAACTTTATGAGTACTATTTTTTTGGTTTTGAGTTCTGCTTTTTTCTACAAGCATATGTATCCTTTATTTGAGAGAATTCTGTCACTCTTGTGGATAGAACCACAAAGTTTGTTTGGGATATGAATTCTGCTTGATATTAATTAGTTCCTTTCAAAATTTATGCATATGATATCAAGAAAGCTTTGTTATTCTAGTGGTTCTGTTTTTTTTTTTTTTTTAAATTATAAGCACGAATATCTTTCATCCTTTGGAATTATGTTCACTTCTTAACTTAATTTTCCAATAGGATACCTTGAGTTGTAATGAAATGATTATTTCAGTCACTTAATTTTATATGCTTCCAAAATATGTTTGATATTGTTGTTTTAATTGGGTTTCATGCATTTGGAAAGACCACATAATCTGCATTGAATTGACAGAAAACATGAATGTGGACTTCTACCTTCCAACATATTAAAAACGTAAGACTTACTTTTTACAGCATCTTTGATCCTTTTAATAAAATCTTCCTTTTTGTTCACACCTCTCAGTTCCACCTGTGCCATCTGTATCCAACCGGTAGAATTTTAAAATGAGAACAGAGATGGTTCACAAACACAAGTAATAATTTAGCTAACGTAAATAGAACTAGAATTTAAACAGAAGAAAACCATCAGTTAGATGCCATAAATCTTAGTCTACAACAACCAAGATTAATCCAAAATAAACTTGGTTTGGAACGCAATTCATAATATCATCTGATTGATAGGCGGCTGTGCAAGCATGCACATACCTCTAAGAGACAAGGCAGTTGAGGAACAAAACATTTGTGATTTACGTAATTTGAACAACTAGAAAAATGACACCAGCAAGTTCTAACATATACCGCATAAGAAATTCATGATTCAAATTAAGCCATGAAGTTATAATGGCATTGAAGAGTAAAAAAACTTTCTTTTTTGAAGATTCTAATGACAAAAACGTCTTAAACAAATTCTATTAAAAGTGAAAGGCCAGGTAAGTAAGTTCAGGAGAAAACTTAACAGACAACAGGATGCAAATAATGTGGGAGTGAAAGCATTGTAATGGGCATCTACGGAACCTGTAGTCCACCATAGATGAAATGCACGTGGGAATCAATAAACCCAGGAACTACAATCTTTCCCCCAAGATCCAGCTGTTTAGTTCTATAATCTGCCAACTCCTGCATACAGTTTTTTCAACACGACTAGGGTCAGCAACAATTGAAGTACACAAGCATAAAGTACAAGACTGTTTAAACAAAATTACTTTTTCTACAGATAAGAAGATCAAATATGAGGAACCTGGACAAATGAATAGTTCCCAACCAGAAGAACCCTTCCATTACCCACAGCCATGGAGTCTGCAAACAAAAGGGAGTCATCGCTGGTATATATGACCCCATTTCTTACAATCAAATCAGCTACTGGAGACACTGGGGGCTTCCAACTGAGAAAATCTGCAATACTCGAAACATTAACTTAGGCTTCCCATGAATTATATGAGTGTTCATACATGCAAGTGTATTTTCAATTTGCGTGTGTGACTGATGAATTGAAGCAAGGTAGAAGTTGGGATTACATTTAGGGTCAAGAAGAGGAAGAGACGAAATGGCCAAGACAAGGACGATTGCAGCCGATAGAAGCATGCGAATGTTCATACCTGGGAACATCGAAGCTAAGCAGTTATCAAGCAAGCACTGTATCCCCGAACATCGAAGCTAAGCAGTTATCAAGCAAGCACTGTATCCCCGTTCACTGTTCACGATTCAGCTTCGTCTATCTGTTCTAAAGAAAAAAGAAAAAGAGAAAAGAAAAGACAAATCTGTTATGAATATTAAATATGTGGATGTCTATTGACTCATATTACTCTTCTAATCAACTTGACATAAAGAAGAAAAGAAGACATGACACAAAGCAAAAGCAACAATAAAAGAAGATAAGGATATAAAGAAGATATAAAGTAACCATGGTATTGTAATCTGGATTAAATATAACTATGGTCATGCAATCAGGGTTATATTTCTGTCTCTATATAAAGGGCTGTAATCGATTGTTTCAATTGAACTGAATGAGAACATCTCTCTAACTTCTCTCTAGAAATTCTATCAATTTTCTCTGAATTCTATCAATTTTCTTTCTTATCAAATATACTTTTATAATACGTTATCAGCACGAAGCTTTAAAAGAAGGTATGATCTTCTTATAGTTTCTTTAATGATTATATATATCCTGTTTTATTTTATAGATCTGGGATAATCTGAGCCACTATATGAAATTAGAGAGATACTTTTACCGATTGTTATATAACATCGGGTTCCATGGTTAAGATTGGAGATCGTTATTGTTTTTATATACAAGTTCTTTTATATTATTATTATTATTATTATTATTATTGTTATTGTTATTGTTATTGTTATTGTTATTGTTGCCAGAAGCCATACACATCTGATTCTTGAAATTATGACCAGAAGTCATAATGTTTTAATTTCTTATAATATGGTCAGAAGCCATATCTATTCTTATTATATAGCCAGAAGCTATATACATTTTTCATCTTATTATATGGCTAGAAGCTATATATATTTTTATCTTTTATCTTATTGTACGACTAGAAGTCATGTACAATTTTTATCCTGAAGATAATAGTTAATTTCTCATCTTGAGATTAAATGGCCCGAAGCCATACATGGCCTGAAGTCATGAGATTAAATGGCCTGAAGCCATATATGTTTTAATTTTCTTATCTTGCCTTATGAATTATTTATTGTCTTTATAAATTTACAGTTATTATATTGCATATTTATATTTCATATTTTAATTATTTTCATTTATTTCTTTAATTAGTTTGAACAATGGCAAACCTGGCAAAACTTGAAATTGTGGCTCTTGATATTACCGGAAAAAATTATTTATCTTGGAAGTTGGATGCGGAAATTCACCTAAATGTCAAAAGTCTGGAAGACACGATTAAAGAAGGGAATAAGGCATCCAACAAATATAAAGCCAGATCCATGATTTTTCTTCGCCGCCATTTACATGAGGATTTAAAAACTGAATATTTGACAGTGATGGACCCACTTGTCCTTTGGAACAATTTGAAAGAAAGATATGATCACCAGAAGATGGTCATTCTTCCAAAAGCTCATTTTGATTGGATGCATTTACGCTTGCAAGATTTTAAATCTATAAGCGAATATAACTCAGCTATGTTCAGAATTACTTCTAAATTGAAATTATGTGGAGAAAATGTTACTGATGATGATATGTTAGAAAAGACATTCTCCATATTTCATGCATCCAATTTGCTCCTGCAGCAGCAATATCGTGAAAAAGGTTTCAAGAAATATTCTGAGTTAATTTCTTGTCTCCTTGTGGCTGAACAAAATAATGAGCTTTTGTTGAAAAATCATGAATCCCGTCCAACAGGCTCAACTCCATTCCCTGAAGTGAATGTAGTAAATAATGAATTTTATTGTGGCCATGGCCGTGGCTGTGGCCGTGGCTGTGGCCGTGGCTGTGGACGTGGACATGGACGTGGACGTGGGTGTGGCTACAGCTGTGGGTGTGGTCGTGGTCGATATCATGGAGGTTTAAATTCCTACCAGAAGTGGGAAACGACTGATAAGAACCAAAAAGGGGAAAGCAGTAGGCATAACAAATATGCTGATAATCCATGCTATCGATGTGGTGGCAAGAACCATTGGTCTCGTACCTGTCGTACACCAAGGCACCTAGTTGATCTTTACCAAGAATCAATTAAAAATACTGGTAAAAGATCAAATGTTGAAGTTAATCATGTTGATCAGGGCGAGAATTCTGAGTATGGCGATATAGATAATAACTATTTGGATGTTGCAAATTTCTTAATATAATTTGAACTGTTATATTTATTTAAAGTTGTTTCTATCATATGTATTAATTTTATTTATGTTTTTATGAAGAATGAATCCTATTGGCATCAATCCTGAAGATTTATGTCTCGTTGATAGTGCAACAACCCACACCATACTCAGACATGATAAATATTTTTCTTCCTTGGTAATACGAGAAGCCAATGTTCAGACTATATTTGATAGTATAAATTTAATTGAAGGCTCCGGAAGAGCTAATATTTTGTTACCTGAAGGAACAAAATTATGCATTGATAATGCATTTTATTCTACCAAGTCTAAAAGAAACTTACTGAGTTTCAAAGATATCCGCAGAAATGGATATCATTTAGAAACAATAACTAAAAATAATAAGGAATATCTTGTCATTACAAATATAGTTGCTGGTAGAAAATGCATATTAGAAAGTTTTCCTATTTTTTCTTCTGGTTTGTATTACACATGTATAAGCACAATTGAAACACATACTATTGAGAACCAGAAGTTTGTCAATTCAAACCAGCAGTTTGATAATGTAAACCAGAAGTTTACTAATGAATTTAATGTTTGGCATGACCGGTTAGGCCATCCCGGTTCAATCATGATGCGAAAAATAATTGGGAATTCATGTGGACATACCCTGAAGTGTAAAAAAATACCACAATCCCATGATTTCTCATGTGCTGCATGTTCCAAGGGAAAGTTAATGATTCGCCCCTTACCAAGCAAAGTAGAAAGTGAGTCTCTCACATTTCTAGAACGGATACAGGGAGATATTTGTAGGCCAATACACCCACCATGCGGACCATTTAGGTACTATATGATTTTAATTGATGCATCAACTAAATGGTCGCATGTTTGCTTATTATCTTCTCACAACCTGGCGTTTGCGAGATTACTTGCTCAATTGATTAGATTAAGAGCACATTACCCTAATTATCCTATCAAGAAAATACGTCTTGATAATGCTGGTGAATTTACATCACAAGCTTTTAATAAATATTGTATGTCCCTTGGAATTGATGTTGAACATCCTGTAGCTTATGTTCATACGCAAAATGGACTTGCAGAATCATTAGTTAAAAGGTTGCAATTAATTGCAAGACCTTTACTTATGAAATCTAATCTACCAATTTCTGCTTGGGGCCATTGTAATATCCCAATTTTTGATTAAGGGATAATCATGATTATTAATGATAATTATGAATTAATTGGGATTATTATGTGATTTATGGCTATATTAATTAATGTTATAATTAGTGGAAATTGGAAATATTAGTGCATATGTGTGGTATTTAAGATCAAGGGTGGTGATTCCTTGACCGTGGGTCGGGATCCAGTGTGCTTAGCTTGTGTGAGCTTATTGAGGGAATGAAGGAGATGCTGACATGTGGCATTGTGGTGGCCATTGGATGAGATCATATGAGGACAAGGAAACACTTTTCTCTTTTCTCTCTCTCCATCTCTCCATTTCTCTCTCTCGTTTCTCTCTCCTCTCTTCCTCCATTTCCGGCGGAAGTTTTAGGCAAGGAAGAGAAAGAAGAACTTGTGATTTTGGGTAAGTAAATGATCTTCTTTGCTCAAACACCATTCATAAATGTTGATCCTTGAATCATGGGCTTCATTTTGGTGTGTATAGTTGGGCCATTTGGTGTTGATTGGTGCCACACGAAAATCTGACTGTGTGAGAATCAAAGAGTCTCTTTGGAGAAGTTGATAAGGTGAGTAAGATCAATCTATCTATCTATGTTTCATGCCATTTGAAGTAGTTTATAAATTCTGGAAATTTTGGCTTGAATCCGAAAACTGAATGCCACTGTTCATTTGGTATGTTTATGGCATGAGAATGGCATTTTGGAATGAGTTTATGTTAGATAGATAGATTAGAGATTGAAATATGATGTTAGAATGAAATGGGAATTTTGATGAAATTGTTGCCCAAAACCCAAAGCATGATAATGGAGTAGGATTTTTGATGATTCTGAGTATTCCATTGAATTTATTGGGTGTTTTTGTGTGGGAATGGCTTTGGGTTAAGTTTTATGGCCATAGGAATCAATTGGGCAAGGGTTAAGAAGAGTGCCTCTGTTCTGCGTTTTCTGCTATCTAAGGGATTCACTCGAGCAGGGAGGGCTTTGCTCGAGTGAAGGATGAACATCACCCGAGCAGAGATGGGTCTGCTCGAGTGAGGGATGAATATCACCCGAGCAGAGATGGGTCTGCTCGAGTGCGGAAGTGCAATTCTCGTTTCTTGGTTTCTGCGTTCTTATTGCACTCTCTGGGTCATAGCAAGCAGAGCCTCACTCGCGAGTGAGGGATGAACATCACTCGAGTGAGGATTTTGTGCTCGAGTGATGAGTGTATTTGACACCAAAGGGCTTGCTTCTCGGGTTGTCACTTGCGAGTAGGTGCACGGGTGTGCCTTCTCACTCGCGGGTATGGGCACCGTGCTCGAGTGAGCCGTGTGTGCTCGAGTGAGATTGTGCTTCAGGAAAGAGTTGTGCTTTCGGGTTGATGCTCGCGGGAAAGTTGCACGAGTGTGCTTTCTCACTCGTGGGTATGGGGTGTGTGCTCGAGCACACCTGGCTGTGCTCGAGTGATCCAGTACTTGGAGAGTTTCGTTGTGCTCTCGGGTGTATGCTTTCTGTCTCACTTCCTTGTGCTTGAAGTGATTTCCGTACGTGTGCTCGAGTGAGGGCATTTGTGCTCGAGTGAGCCTGCTTCTGAAAACTCTCTTGTGCTCTCGGGTGTTCACTCGCTGCCTCTCACTCTCTCTTGTGCCCGAGTGATGTCCGTACCATCACTCGAGTGAAACCGTTTTCACTCGAGTGTCCGTACAATCTGTGCTCGAGTATGGTCATCTGTGCTCGAGTGAAACAGTGTAAAATCTCAGTTTTGTGCTTCCAAAAGGGGATCTTTGGGATAGTTCTTCCAACCCTTTAGGAGTTTTGTTAGGAGTATTTAGTGACTCTAAAAGAGCAATAATGATAACCAATTAAGCATTATAAAGTGAATTAAGTCTTGGAATAGAGAATAACTCTTTGTCCCTAATTGTGAAAATAGGATTTGATATTTGCCTTCCTCGGGAGAGACCGGCGCTAGGACACGCCCGGAAGAACTCAGGTAGTGACTTTTCTCTCATATCTTGTATGATGTTTTGGTATGCATATCTTATCATTGAACTTGTGAAATGTGTGCCATGGTCCATTACGGCGCGAGCAGGTCAGCGTGAGCCGTATAGGGAGTGACAGTGGTCATCTCTAGTTCGGCCGTTGGACTGCCGTCGTAATCGACATGGATCTTTGTGAATCCGACCCGTGGGGGCGGCGTATGTGAAAACCAGCCGTGGGCTGTGTGTGTGTATCTTGCCTATGTGGCTTGCGAATATGATATGCTTTATATGGATCCCAGCTGTGGTGAATTATACTGTGTTGACTGTGGTGATGCAATACAGCGTGAGCAATCGTCAGGGATGACATGTGTCATACTAACCATTGCCGCTGTAACTGCCGTTGTAGTTGCTTGTGTGAATGATGATTTGATTACATGCATTATTGTTGTACATTATATGATTGACTTGTTACTACGGGGATTCTTTAGAATCTCACTCTCCCAAAAATTAAACCTTTTAGACAGGGCCGAAGGATCGAGAGGCAAGCGGGCGACGAAGAGTAGTTAGAGCTCCTGTTTAGGAGTGTATTTTGGAATTAATGGTTATCATTGTAGATTTTGGAATTGTATATATAGATTTTGTGTAATCCCCAAGTTAAGGGTATTGAATTGTGGCTTTGTGCCTTTGTAAATCCCTTATCTAATGAATGGAACCCGAGTGAGTCGGGAATTTATTTGCACTCTGATATTTGTAAATGGAATCCACCTGTTCAGGCCAGTATTATTTTGTATTGAGAACTTGAGACCATTGTGAATAAGTTTTGAGAAATGTTTTTGCAAATCCGATTTTTGGGGCAAAAGAGTATCTTATTAAGTCCCAAATTTCATCATGGTCTCTAATTATTACTTAATTATGAGTTTAAGAACTTAATCTCAGCCTAAGGTGGGAAGGGGGTTACAGCCATGCCATTTTGTATGCAGCAATGTTAATTCGCATTAGGCCAACAAGTTATTTAAAGGTTTCCCCCTTACAAATGGTTTTTGGTCAGGAACCTAATATTTCCCATATAAGAACTTTCGGGTGTGCGGTATATGTGCCTGTAGCACTGCCACAACGCACTAAGATGGGCCCTCAAAGAAAGATGGGAATATATGTTGGGTATGAATCTCCATCAATTATAAAATGGTTAGAACCATCCACAGGAGATTTATTTACGGCACGATTTGCCGATTGTCATTTTGATGAATCATTTTTCCCAACATTAGGGGGAGAAAAAAAACAGCTGGGTAAAGAAATTAGTTGGAATGAATTATCATTGGCTCATTTTGATCCTCGTACAAAACAATGTGAACTTGAAGTTCAAAAGATAATTCATTTACAAAATTTAGCTAATCAAATGCCAGAAGCATTTACTGACCCAAAGAAAGTGACAAAGTCACATATCCCAGCTGCTAATGCTCCTATTAAAATTGATGTCCCTGAAGGACAACCTGCAATGAATGAATCTAAAGCACGCCTGAAGCGTGGCAGGCCCATCGGTTCCAAAGATAAAAATCCTTGAAAAAGAAAAGGAGCAAAGAATATAGATGGTCAGGTCGAGGATAATGAAGAAACATTAGTAGCTCTAGAAGAGCCATCTCCTGAAGAGATATTATCTCTAGAAGAGAATATTGTAGTCCCAGAAGAGACCCAGGTACCTGATATATGTGAAATTAATGAGATCTCAATAAATTATGTTATGAATGGAATCCGATGGGATAGAAATGAAGTTAACGTTGATGACATATTTGCTTATCATATAGCATATGATGTAATGAATGATAATGAGGATTATGAGCCCAAATCCATTAGTGAGTGCCAACAAAGAAAAGATTGGCTCCTATGGAAAGATGCCATTAATGCAGAATTAAAATCATTGGCAAAACGAAAAGTATTTGGACCTGTAGTCCTTACACCTGAAGATGTAAAACCAGTTGGATGCAAATGGGTCTTTGTACGAAAAAGATATGAAAAGGGCAAAATAACTAGATATAAGGCATGTCTAGTAGCCCAAGGTTTTACACAAAGACCTGGCATTGATTTTGAAGAAACGTATTCATCAATAGTGGATGCGACTACTTTTCGTTATTTAATCAGTCTAGCAGTAGATGCAGGACTTGATTTACATCTAATGGATGTTGTGACTGCCTATTTATATGGATCACTTGATAATGATATTTATATGAAAGTCCCTGAAGGACTTAAGATGCCAGAAGCATCCAATTCAAGTTCTTGAGAACAATACTCAGTTAAGTTAAATAAGTCCCTGTATGGCCTTAAGCAATCAGGGCGCATGTGGTATAATCGCCTTAATGAATATTTGTTGAAAGAAGGATACAAAAATGATCCGATATGCCCATGCATCTTTATGAAAAGATCTAATAGTGAGTTTGCTATAATTGCTGTTTATGTTGATGATATCAACATCATTGGAACTCCTGAAGAGCTTTAAAAGGCAATTAATTGTTTGAAGAAAGAATTTGAAATGAAGGACTTGTGAAGAACAAAATTTTGTCTTGGATTACAGATCAAGTACTTCAAGAAAGGGATCTTTGTATATCAAGAAACTTATACAAAGAAGGTCCTAGAGCGATTTTACATGGATAAATCTCATCCATTATATACCCCAATGATAGTAAGATCTTTGAAGGTGGATAAAGACCCATTCCGACCCCGCAAAATTAGTGAAGAAGGTGATGAAGAACTACTTGGTCCAGAAGTACCATATCTTAGTGCTATTGGAGCACTAATGTATTTTGCTAATCACACACGTCCTGATATATCATTTGCTGTTAATTTATTAGCAAGATATAGTTCTTCACCAACACGAAGGCATTGGAATGGAATAAAGCATATTCTTTGTTATCTCATAGGTACTACAGACATGGGGTTATACTACTCAAATGTATCCAAGCATGAACTGGTTGGTTATGCAGATGCCGGATTTTTGTCTGATCCACATGATGGTAAATCACAAACGGGCTATCTATTTACATGTGGAGGTGCATCTATTTCATGGCGATCTATGAAACAGACTATATCAGCCATATCATCTAATCATGCAGAAATTCTAGCAATACATGAAGCAAGTCGAGAATGTATATGGTTGAGGTCAGTGATACATCATATACGGACAACTTGTCATTTATCTTCCGACAAAATGATCCCGACAATTATATATGAGGATAATGCTGCATGTATCGCTCAACTTAAAGAAGGCTATATCAAGGGCGATAGAACAAAGCATATTTCACCAAAATTATTCTTTACTCGCGACCTTCAAAAGGATGGTGAAATAGATATCCAGCAAATCAGTTCAAGTGAAAATCTAGTAGATTTATTCACCAAGTCACTCCCAGGTACAATCTTTGAAAAACTTGTTCATGATATTGGTCTTCGGAGATTCAAAGATTTCAACTGATATTGTCAAGAGGGGGAGTTGATACACGCTGTACCCTTTTTCCCTTATCTAGGTTTTGTCCCACTGGATTTTCCTGGAAAGGTTTTTAATGAGGCAGCACTTGACGGTGTATCAATGAATGATGTACTCTTTTCTTTGGCTAGGTTTTTATCCCACTGGGTTTTTCCTAGTTAAAATTTTTAATGAGGCACATTCATAATGGACATCCAAGGGGGAGTGTTATGAATATTAAATATGTGGATGCCCATTGACTCATATTACTCTTCTAGTCAACTTGACATAAAGAAGAAAAGAAGACATGACACAAAGCAAAAGCAAAAGAAGACAAGGACATAAAGAAGATATAAAGTAACCATGGTCATGTAATCAGGGTTAAATATAACCATGGTCATGCAACCAGGGTTAGATTTCTGCCTCTATATAAAGGGCTGTAATCGATTGTTTCAATTGAACTGAATGAGAACATCTCTCTAACTTCTCTCTAGAAATTCTATCAATTTTCTCTGAATTCTATCAATCTTCTTTCTTATCAAATATACTTTTATAACAAAATCGATATTTTAAATAGGGCTAAGTAGCATATTTTCTAATAAAATTTTAAGGAAGGAGCGTTTAATACAGTTATGTTTTAAAAGGGATAAAAATATACATAAGGAATTAAAAATAGAACATTCACCACAAAACCGTTAAATTTGACCTAACGCCGTTAGGAGTTTTCTTCTCTTATAATTTAATGCCGTTACGTCAAATTTAACGGTTTTATGTTGGATGCTCTACTTTTAATTTCTTACGTATGTTTTTGCCCTTTTTAAAATATAATTGTGACAGATGCTCATTTCTTAAAACTTTATTAATAAATCTGCTCCTTAATCCTTTTAAATTCGTTGGAGGCCCATGATATTCTTAATTAAAAATTCAGGACCAAGCCTTACATTGGAGGCCCAACAAATTTTTTCCCCAAAGAAAATGAAAGTAATATGGGGAGAGACTCACAATTTTCTGTCCCCATAAAAACAAAAAGGACCCTGCATAACCTATCCATTCACAAACTGATGTGGAGGGAGGGGGATTGGTAATGGTGGGCCAAGCTTTCAACTATTTTTTTGGAGTAAAATAATGGAGTTCATTAATCTATCAGAAGATTAATTACAAAAGCGCCCTCCAAAAAGAGGCTAAAACGACAAATCCCTCATCAACCACCGTCTGCAGAAATAACAGGTGGTGATTGATCAAAGATAGTAAAGGTCTCAGTACTACTATGGGCTAACTTTGCAAGTTGATCCGCTTGACCGTTCTGCTCTCTAGAGATATGGTTTATAAGGACACACCAATCTTTAGACACCCATAATTTGGCCTCTTCAATGACCTCCCTAAATGGGTGCATGTCATGACATCCCTTAGTTATCAAGTTAACAGCCTCAGTACAGTCCGTGAAGATAAGAATATTAGGTACATTCTTATGGCAGCAAATTTGCAGACCTTGGATGATCGCTATGATTTCCGCTATTACCGGTGGAACATGCGTAAGCTTGCACATGAATCCACACATCCATGCTCCATCTGCATCCCTGATGATACCCGTACTTGCACTTTGTCCCGAATGAAGAACCGATCCATCTGCTTCTAAAGTATGAAAACTTGGTCTCCTGACAATTTGATCTCCACTTCCACTAGCACCCTGAGTGTAAAAGGAGCAATGAACACTTAAATCCATATCCCAACTTTCTCAAAATAGACTAGAGTGTCCACTTTGATGATCAACCCCTGCTTCTTCTCCAAATACCTTCTTGTTTTTTTAGTGAAGTCCCTGCCAGCTTCATGCTTGAGGTTCCATTCGATCCACTCTATCCCTTGCAAATTGATAAAATTATTCCACATAATAGGTTTAATTATCGATATCCACCTCTCACAGGCATTAGTGCAATCCGTCAAGAGGTGCATTGATAAATCACCATTTTAATATATTTTATCCCATCTTATTCATTTATTTTGGAGATTATTTTAGGCCAATTTGGATTTATTAGATAATATTTGGATTATTAGCCAATTATAGGAAATAATATAAATTTGAATCGATTATGATATTTTTGGGCTTAAATTGATAATATTTTAATTGTTATATTATGATTGGAAAATATTTCCAATTATATGATAAATCACGGTTTTATTAGATTCTTGCAGGATAAGGAAAAGCAGATTGAAAGATCCTACGGTGCAGAAATGTTCTAAAAAGCTAAAAGAATATCCAACGGTTGAATTTTATTTGGGCTTCTTAAATTTTAATGGGCTCAAGTTGGTACCCAAAATGCTCTCTTCTCCTCCCTTTTAATTACCCTAACTGTCACATATGCGAGGGGATTGAAGACGCGGAATACGCTGAGACTTACGGACTCACGGAATATGCCGAACGATTGAAGAACAAAGGGGCAGACGGCTGGAGAGCGAACAAAGAGACACAGAGGCAGCCGCTGGACTGATGCTGGAAGTTCTTCCATAATTAATTCAGACGTCACCTATAGGAAAATCATCATCAATTCCCATCCCTTTCTCTAGTCGCGGACCCCACCATCCATATAACCAATTCCCTTCATTCTCCTTGCCACGTACTGATTGGTGATTTTGTTGGCATAATCATCATGTTTGCAACGTGTTTGGCTCTTGGAGAAAGAAAGGTGGCCATAGCAGCTTAAGCTCTTTTGGGAGGCAACTTGGGAGGAACATGGAGAAAGCTAGAGCCTAGGAGCTTACACTTGAAGACTACAAGGGAGTGTCTTTCTTTTATCTTTTTGATTCAAGACTTGTGATTATTTAGTTTTAAATGATTTTTGAGTTGTAATAATTGAGAACAATCTAGTTTTAGATTGTAGACTTATTTTTTATTTGGATTGAATTGATAATTTGGATTTGATTTATTCTTAATTGATTATTGGGATTTTTGTTTGCAAATCTTTGATTGTCAATTAGATTATTAATCGAGTTTTCATTATTAATTTAATTGTCAATTTGGGTTTAATCTCTTAATTGTTTAATTAAGGTGATTAATTGTCGAACTGTTTAATTAGGCAATTGTAAACATAATTTCCAAAATATTTTAAGCAATTGTGATTGGTTTTTAATGGATTTAATTAACCACCATTTTTTCCATTATGAGTTTTCTAGTGGATTAGGTGTTATTGAGCATGAGGGTTTCCCATGTCTTGATTAGGTGATTAAGTTTATTAATTCCAATTTTTCATGAATCTCCCTTTGGTCTAATAAATTAAATGGCTAAGAAAGCGAAATCCATGTGAATCCTGAGTTGTCCCCTTCATCATCATAATTGAATTAAACCTTTGTTATTTGTCTCACTTTTTCTTGATCTTTTTGATTAGCATCTTAATTCCTTTTTGGGAAAATCAACCTTTTGGTTCCTAAAATTTTAACTTAGGTAGAACTCAGTCCCTACACTTTAACTCGATAAAATTCAGTCTCTGTAATTTTACTTAATTGTAACTCAATCTTTTAATTTTGAGTTGCTGCAACTCAGTTCTTATAGTTTTGATCATGTTATAATTTAGTTTCTAGTTTTATGTAGGAGCTAAACTATAAAATGATTTAAAAACCAAGTCTGATTGAATACCAAGTCTCGATCTTTTTAAAAAAATTTAAAAAGTATTAATAACTAGTTATTAATTATGACTCATTATATCATATCCCAACAAATTCAAATCCCTCTCTTGCAATCTTGCGTATAGAACATGCTCATCCACTTTCAAATTCCTAGGCACATTTTCTTTCCTCCACAGCCTCCCCCTTCGTTCTGAGGCGCATTTTTTGTCCTCAACGGCCTCCCTCTTTCTTTATCTCAGTTCGTTCTCCCAAATGTGTGAGCACCATTATTGTAGATGTTACTACAGGAGCTCCTTCACTTGTTCTACCGTAAAAGTCATATCTTGCAGCATTTATGGCAACGTACACCTGAAGAGATGAAGGATTGATCTATTTTCTCCTTTCCCCTCCTTTTTCATTCTCTCTTATGATGATGTTCTGTGTTTAAGCCATTTGGTTTTCATATATCCGCTCCAGGTAATGGCTCAACTCCAGCTTCCAACTGAAAAAGGTAGTTCTGGATGGCCTAATCCATGCTAACTCCTTAAGCAGCTAAACTTTGAAAATCGGACCGCCTCCCTCTCCTTCCGTCGATTACACTAAGGTATGCCCTTTACCCTTCCCTTATCAACAAGGTTTAATGTAAGCCATCGCTAGAGAGAGTTTTTTAAATCAATCTAATGTCTGATTTGGTACTGAAAATAAAAGAGAGATCCAATGGCCCCAAATCTCCACTTCCTATGGTGATGATGAAAAAGAAGAAGTTAACTGTGGAAGGCAATGAAGTGAATGATGATGAGGAGACTCTAAGAGGATATTTTAGAAGGTGTCATGCCCTTATTTTACTTTTACCTTTACCAGAGTATTTGCGGAAAATGATATGCGATTTGGTAGGCAACACAGGAATAGCATAACTATACTGATAATATGTACATGATTACATAAATTCCCCATAGGGGTTTGTACATGATACTTACGATTAAGGTAGCCGCACAAGGCTACTAGGGTGTCTAAACTCATCCCAGTGAAACGGAGACTTCTTCCCGTCTTCGTTCCACTACTGTAATCTCCTCGTATGGTACTCTGCATTGTGGTTTACATAACTTCTGTCATCTCCTGTCTAAATTGTTGGTAGGGGAGGGTGAGATTCGAGAATCTCAGTAGGAAACAGATACCATAATGCATGCATGATAGATACTGTGTATGACATGTTAGCTTTATCTAGGGACCTTGCCCCATCATACCCGATCCGGCTGTACTTTTCTCGAAATTCTAACCTAGGATATCCTGACATATTTTCACCCAAGGAATCCATTTCCGGACTTGGAATTACCAAATTCACTGCCAAAAGATGAAATTGCCCTTGGCAGCCCTTATTTCAGTGTTTTAGGGGCATTTTTGTAATTATGTTTTCTCGGCCTTTTCCGAAAATGTGACCAATTGTAACCCCACCTAATTTTCGATCCTGAACTCAATGGAACCATCAAATCATTGAAAATCCAACTCTAAGACCCATTTATAGTGTTGGCCGAAATATATGGGTTTTCAGGGGAAACTCGGGGTTTTTCGATTTCGGCTGCGTAAACACGTTCCTTTCTGCTTCTAACCACTTTATTGACTATTCCATTAGGTTACAACTACCATTTAGTATCAATTTGGGCAGCATAACAGCCCCACAAACCCATTTTCCATTTTTTGAACCAAAGACAATCCGGCGAAATTTCACCGATTAAATTGTCTATAGCAGCTAGAATAGTCAATATATAAGAGTTTGGAAGTTACCTCAAGCTCCTACTAGCTTTTCTCAGGATGGCTGAACCCTAACCCTTGAAACACCAAAAGATGAGCTTCCAAACCTTAAATCATATGCAAAGGAAGCTTAGGAACGGAGTTATACGCATTAGGAACCGATTTACCGAAGAAATCACTTACCTTTGTAAGCTTTTTCCTCCCCTTTTCTCTCTCTAAAATTTCACACTTCCTCTCTCTATGTTCAGCTGGTTCATGTCAGAAATGAGCTGAAGAAGGAGGAGGATGATTATAATGATATATCCAATTTAATTAATTAATTTTCCCAATTTTCGGATTTTTACAAAATTCTGGCAGATTTCTACCCAAACTTTGAAAAATCATAACTAATTCTATAAAAATTGAATTGGAGTGATTCCAAAGCCTATAGAACTCTTATTGAGTCTAGTTTCAAGAAAAAATATAGACTTTTGCTAGATGGAATCAAAAAACTCCCAGAATTTCAATCTTTGCATGTTGTTCCAGAAAATTTCCAGTTTTTTTGGGCTAGCTTAAAAAATTCATATCTTTTTTTATATAGCTCTAATTGAGTCATATGTGTAAGAGGCAAGCTTCACCCAAGAGGGGGGGTGAATTGGGTGATGTTATAAATTTTTCGCTTGATGTGGTGATATGAAGAATATAGTAGATAGAGTAGAGTTGAGAAGATTTGAACACAGAGAGTTATACTGGTTCGGCCTAACAACAAGGCCTACGTCCAGTCCTCAGAGATCAAGACCTACTGAGATTTTCACTATACTCCAAGATTCAATGGGCTCTCAGAACGCCACAAAACAACAATCGTCCTTGAACGGACTACGAGCAGAAATATTCTCTCACTAAGAAATTACTCTCCCCCTTACGACAAGTCTTACGTGCAGAAAAACAACCTATGACCTTTCTCACTTGCTTATGTATACAAGGCTTATGAGCAGCAACGTTCTCTCCTGCTTACACCACTGTAAGACTTACGAGCAGCAACGTTCTCTTCCGCTTGTATCTTATAAGACTTATGAATGGAAGGTTCAACAAGGAATTCTCTCAACTGCTTCTCTCGTAAGGAAAACTACCCTCTCAAGGTCCCAATACCTTGAGATCTCATAAACAGATAATTTTGAATTGTGTGAAGACTCTCTTACAGAGCAAATGAATAAACACTGAAGATCAATGTGTATACAGAGAAAAATGATGAATAGCAGAAACTTGGTATAAGCTTGTGAATTCTTGTGCTACGTTCGCTGTTTGATTATCCTTGAATCTCTGTATATATAGTTGCTTCAGTTTTTGCCCGTTTGGAAATTCTTCATTTGAGGAGCTGAACTTTTGCAACTGTAGAAGAACACGCGCATGTTTGAATATTCTAAATGTGGTAGGTGCGAACGTGTTTGTAATCATGTTGTCTGCCGTTGTTTGACTTTCTCCGTAACAACTATTTTCAAACGTTCATGTTCCTGTATCACACTCATAATTCATTCAAAATAAGGTTAAACAATGATAATAAGTAATGATGATATGAATAGATAACAATAAATTATATTCGTAATGAACGTTGTGATACTTAGCGTTTCGGTGGTCAGACAGGGTATCACTCGAGCATGAAAGTCTCACTTCGAGTGATCTCCTATTTTCCTTCATATGCCTCTGTTATCGGGTTGTGCTCGCATAGAAAATCAGAGAGACAAAATCTTCACTCGCGGGTGAAGAGGGGTTTCACTCGAGCACAAAATCTCTGCTTCGAGTGATCTTGCAATTTCCACATGGAATGTCTTCTCGGGTTGTCACTCGCACACCATTTTGACAAGAGTGAGAATTTGTACTTGCGGGTGAAATGGACCCTCACTCGAGCACAAAACCTTTGCTCGAGTGAGAAGCATATTCTCAAAGAATATGCTCTCAATATCATCACTCGCACCAGAATTTCAGAGGGATAGAATTTTCACTCGCGAGTGATGTGGGCCCTCACTCGAGCACAAAGACTTTTTCTCGAGTGAGAAGAATATTCCCAAGAATTATACCTTTTGAACAAGCACTCGCAACAGATTTGGAGAGGGATGGAATTATTACTCGCAAGCATAGGTGTGTCACTTCGAGCATATATGAGTGTGCTCGAGCACACTTGCTTCTACTCTGAACTTCATGACTCTCGGCCAAGTGCTCGCAGCACCCTGCTCGAGTAAACAAAGGAAGCATGCCATTACTTGCTCTCGGCCAAGTGCTCGCAGCACCCTGCTCGAGTGAACAAAGGAAGCATGCCATTACTTGCTCTCGGCCAAGTGCTCGCAGACCCTCACTCGCATATGTGCTCGAGTGATCTAGTGTTCACAAAGGGAGAATGCCTCTCGGGTACATACTTTCTAGCTTTCTCTCACACCTGCTCGAGTGCAAAAGAGATCTCTGCTCGAGCACAAACATCCTGCTCGAGCACTCGAGTGCAAATTCACAGCAGATATCAGCAAAACATCAAATATGCATTTGGTAACTTGGAAACTTTTCTTAACCTTCTAAAAACATGTTTTGCACATAATTGACTTATTGTTATCATCAAAACTTGGGATCTAACATTCTCCCCCTTTTTGATGATGACAAAACTCTTTGTGATGAAGATTTAAAAGAAATTGATTGTATTTGAAAATTTTTGAAATTTCTTCAATGTTTCCAAATGCATATCATGTTTAAGTTTCAAATTCAAATTTTTCCTGCAATGTTGTTTCCTCTGGACACTTAACAACCAAGATTAACATAATATGAGGTATATAACTTAATAAGAACTTAATAACTTGTAACATTGAAATTTAAAGTTTGAACCATATCATTAAACTTGGAAAAACATAATAACTTGTAATTCAAAATGACATACATATCAAATCCTACCCAATACAGAAATCTACCCAAACACCCATATACACCCTGCAGAAGCTCAGAAAACATCACACACCCTTCTCCCCCGTTTTGTCAACATCAGAAGGGGGGCTGTGGAGGTGGAACAAAGGGTACCATGGCAGTGAGAGGGTCAATAGGCGGATCAGAAGGAGATGTTGGCTGTGGTAAAGGCGACCAATCAAAGGTAACATCGACATTAGACTCTAGATCAGTGAAAAGTACATGAGTCTGTGGATGAGTCTGTGGATGAGGTGGTGAGGTATGAGTGGTCTCTGGAGGCACCCCGGAAGATGAGGAGGGAAAATGTGAGTGCAGGAAAGTCTCCATATTAGTGATCCTCTGTGACATCTCATCTTGTGTTTTGAACATTAGTTCAAAGTTAAGATTGGCCTGGTCTACCAGTTTAATGACTTGTGTTTCCATCTTCTCCACAAGCTTCTCATACTCAGTCACTAGCTCCTTTTTCAAACTTGATACAGCATGATTAATTACCTCAGTCAGATGATTGGACAAAGAGGTATTGAGAAAGGAAGGAGTAGGAATGGGACCTTGTGCCGATGATTGAGCTTCATCTCCTCTGGATGGAGTGGCTTCCCTCTTTGATGTTGCTTTGGTCCGACTCGCCGGAAGATTAATACCCATGTGAGTTAACTGAGTCTTACCAAACCTTGAGATGAGAATCCTTTCTTTTCCTTCCAGATACCAAATTTTGTTTTTCATCAAGATGAAAGAAACAAGTTGAGGGTAAGGAACGGTTGAGGATTTTGTTGAAGAGAATCTAAACCTTCTCATCTCATTAAAAATGATCTCCCCTACATTCCTTTGTTGTTTAGCAACCAAAAAAGGCAAGAGATAGTAATCCTTTTGGGCAAAGTGGGTAAAATTCCTGGATTTATTGACTATGCTCCGGGAATAAATGTAATGAAGGATTCTGTGAGTATCAGGCATATCAATAGGTTTGAAAATGAGGGGGCCAATTGGGTCTTTAGGTCTTAAAATTTTAAAGGTTTCATTGGCAGAGAAAGAGGGTGGATCAGTAGGAGGTGCAACATAACCAAGTAAATCATTTATGATTTTGGCAGAAATCATAATGAATTTCCCTCTAATGGTTGTAGATACAGCTTCTTCAATCAAATCACCGGATCTAGACATGATATTATGAATTTTCATGTTGGAATAAAATGTCTTTACAACAGTGGGGGAATATGGCAAATGAATTTCTAAACAAGGAGCATAATATTGAAGATAAGGATATAAGTCCAAATGACAGTTCTTTTTCAGGTAATCCAAATCCACATACACTACAGGGCAGAAATGTCTATGCTTAAATTCATCATCATATACCTGCTGAGATAATGCCTTAAGTTCTGTCACATTGAATTCCTCAAGAGGACTAGTGAGTTGATCATCCACTGGTGCTTGTGATGCCGAGGGTGCTCTAGAAGCAGAAACACTGGGTTGCTTAACTTTGTGTGAACTTGAAGCACCGGCTTGAGAAGAAATTTGCCCAACTATCTTGTCAAGTTTGGATTTCTCTATTGCTTCCCGGAGTTGTCTACTTAAGGAATCATCAGAGGAAGAAGATGATCGGGGTTGCTCTGACTCCTTTTTCTTCCCTTTTCCTTGCACCTCTTTGGATTGAGACCGGGTGATTATAGGTTCCTTGAATCCCACACCCTTTGGTTTCTTTTGAGGAGGTTGGTCTTTCTTTGAAACTTGAGGTTTTGGGTGAGGTTTCTTAGCCGGAGTCCTCTTCTTGGTCTTGGGTTTAGGAGGAGGTGACGGTGAGGATGAAATTTTGGGAGATGGAGGTGTTGGTTCTGGGGTACCCGATGTACTGCCAGCAGACTGAGTAGGAGATGGAGAATGGGATCTTTGAGGAATAGAAGGTGTTTTGGTTCTTGCCATTGAGGAGAACAAGAACGCACAAATTTCGAAAGTGAAGAGCAAAAACGATATTAGGGTTTGAATGAGAAATGCAGAAGGTAAAAATCACCTTTTATAGAAGATTGAAGAGTAGTAACGGCGATTTAAAGCAGAAAGACGTGATTGAATGGTGAGAGAACGGTTGAAGGTGAAGAGTTGTGTCTTTCGAGTGAGAGAGCACTTCGAGTGAGAGAAGGAAGTGCGACGTTCTGAGCTCCCCAGTAACTGATATAAGTGACAGTGCTCGAGCATGAACCCTAGTGCTCGAGTGATGTTCATACTGTGCTCGCGAGTGTTCTATCTGTGCTCGAGTGATTTTCTGGAAAAATAAAGAAACAATTAAAACGTACCTGGATTGTGGATTTCTTGACATATTTTTGCATCTTTGTACTCAAATCCTCCAAGATCATTTGAGTAACCATGATTTGAATAGCCTTTGCAAAGAGATTCTTCTTCTTCACTCGAGCAGGCATTCCTCACCTCAAGCATGTTCATATCATGCTCGAGTGAGAATTCCTCACTCGCGAGTGAGTTCAATTCTCACTGTTATTTCTGATATATTCTCTTGGTATTCTTAACTCCTCTGTTAACCTCTGTTTTTCATGTCAAAGAGCAGAGTATCATAAATAGTGCTGTGCTCGAGCAGAGCTTCTTGTGCTCGAGTGACACAGCTCATCACTCGAGCAGCACCCTCTGTGCTTCGAGTGAGAATCCTGCAAAAACAATTTTTGACCACTCCGATGCTAAAGTCAGTATGGTTATCATCAAAATAAATATTTAATTAAACTTTTTAACAAGAAAGCTTACAACTCATTAGGATTAACCATTCCCAATTCTCTTCGAATATAGAGGAATTGCTCTTTTGCAATTGGTTTTGTGAAAATATCCGCAAGTTGAAGATGAGTTGGTATGAATTCCACTTTGACATCTTTCTTTTGAACATGATCTCGAATGAAATGATGTCGAATGTCTATATGCTTGGTTCTTGAATGTTGTACAGGATTCTTTGCCAAGCTTATCGTGCTAGTATTATCACAATAGATTGGGATTTCTTTCAAATAAATTCCCAAATCTTGAAGTTGTTGTTTTAACCATAGCACTTGTGAACAGCAGCTTGCCACAGCTATATATTCAGCTTCAGTTGAAGATAATGAAACTGTGTTCTGCTTTTTGTTGAACCAGGACACTAGAGAACCTCCGAGAAATTGACATTGACCATTGGTACTTTTTCTGTCAGTTTTGTATCCACCGTGATCTGAATCTGAATATGCCATCAAATACTCGTTCCCTCTTTTTGGATACCACAGACCAAGCTCAGAAGTATCTCCTAGATATTTGAAAATCCTTTTTACTGTCTTTGCATGAGATACTTTAGGATTGGATTGATACCTTGCACACATTCCTACACTGAACTGAATATCTGGCCTGCTTGCTGTGAGATAGAGTAATGAACCAATCATTCCTCTATATTTTGTGATGTTGAAGCTCGGTCCCTTTACATCAGCATCCAACAATGTTGTAGAACTCATTGGAGTATCAGCTCCATTAGCATTATCTAATCCATATTTTTTCAATAATTCTTTCAAATACTTTGTCTGAGATATAAATATACCATTCTTCTTTTGTTTGATCTGAAGTCCAAGAAAGAAGTTTAATTCTCCCATCATGGACATTTCAAATTCACCCTGCATAATCTTAGAGAATTCTTGACACATAGATTCGTTAGTAGCACCAAAAATAATATCATCAACATAAATTTGAACTATTAGAATATCATTTTTGTTATGTTTGATGAATAGAGTTGTATCAACTTTACCTCTGACAAAACCTTGATCAAGAAGAAATTTGCTTAGTCTTTCATACCAAGCTCTGGGTGCTTGTTTCAAACCATATAATGCTTTCTTAAGTTTGAAGACATAATCAGGTTTTGTTTCATCTTCAAAACCAGGAGGTTGTTCTACATATACTTCCTCCATAATATAACCATTTAGAAAAGCGCTTTTTACATCCATTTGATAAAGTTTAAAACTTTTGATGCAAGCAAAAGCTAAGAGTACTCGTATTGCTTCCAATCTTGCCACTGGAGCATATGTTTCCTCATAATCAATACCTTCTTCTTGATTATAGCCTTTGGCGACCAATCTTGCTTTATTTCTCACAATGATTGCTGATTCATCAAGCTTGTTTTTGAAAACCCATTTGGTCCCTATGACCGTATGATCTTTAGGTCGAGGAACTAAATCCCAAACTTGATTTCTTTGAAATTGATTTAGTTCTTCTTGCATAGCAATCACCCAATCATTGTCAGATAAAGCTTCTTCTATATTAGAAGGCTCAATTTCAGAAATAAAAGCTGAAAAAGTTACCTCATTGAGGATTCTACTTCTGGTTTTGACACCTTCATGAATATCTCCTATAACTTGATCAATTGGATGATCTTTCATATGTCTCCATGCTTTAGGTTGAGCATGATCATTGACATCTTCTATATTTTGAAAATCATTTGTTTCAAAATCATCCTGATTTGAAATGGATTTGTTTTTCTTGATTGAATCCATTTCTTCTTCATCATTAAGTTTTGTCTGAGATTCAATTTCATCAAACACAACATGAATAGATTCTTCAATAGTACATGTTCTTTTATTGAAAACTCTATAAGCTTTACTTCTATTAGAATATCCTAGAAAAATACCTTCATCAGACTTTGAATCAAATTTACCTAAATTTTCCTTACCATTGTTATGAATGAAGCACTTACACCCGAAGATATGAAGATGAGCAATATTTGGCTTCCTTCCTTTGTAAAGTTCATATGGTGTCTTTCCAAGAGATTTGCGAATATATGCTCTGTTTGAGATATAGCATGCAGTACTCATTGCATCTGCCCAGAACACTTGTGACATTTCTTTTTCATTAAGTAATGCTCTTGCCATTTCTGTAAGCACTCTGTTCTTCCTTTCTACTACACCATTTTGTTGAGGTGTTCTCGGGGCTGAGAAGTTGTGATCTATTCCTTTGTCGTTGCAGTAATCTTCAAACAATTGATTATCAAATTCTCCTCCATGATCTGTTCTAATAGAGACAATAGGAATACCTTTCTCATTTTGAACCTTTTTGGCAAACATAATAAATTCAGCAAAAGTTTCATCTTTTGAGGCAATAAATATAGTCCATGCAAATCTTGTAAAATCATCAACAATTACTAACGTATATAAATTTCCTCCAAAACTTTTTACTCTTGCAGGACCTACCAAATCCATATGAAGTAATTGTAAAGGTTTTGAAGTAGAAATTTCATATTTAGTTTTAAAAGAAGATTTAATTTGTTTGCCTTTTTGACATGCTTCACAAATCATGTCGTCTTTGAATTTGAGTTTAGGAAGGCCTACAACTAAATCTTTTCTAATCAATTTGTCAAGTTGATTCATATTGACATGAGCCAAACGCTTATGCCATAACCAACTTTCCTCTGATCGACTAAGAAAACAATTTTCAGAAGAATTTGAATTTAAATCAATAGTATAACAATTACCGTCCCTTTGAGCTCGGATCTTTGCTTCGATAGTTTCTTTGTTTAGGAGTAGATCTTTCTTGCTTACTATCAAGCATTCTTTTGAGTCAAAAATCACCCAGTTATCTTTGTCAGTGTTTTGGCTTACGCTTAAGAGATTGTGGCATAATCCTTCAACATAATATACTCCGTTGATTTGAATGCCATCGGTTCTTCCTACTTCACCAATTCCAGCAATACGTCCAGATTGATTTCCTCCAAATGTCACCTTTCCTCCTTCTCTAGTTTCAAACATGGCGAACTTATTTTTGTCACCAGTCATGTGTCTCGAACATCCACTATCAATATACCATTTGTTCGCTCGAGATGCTTTGAGACATACCTAGAATAAGATGATCAGGTTTTAGGTACCCACACTTTCTTGGGTCCTTTGTGGTTAGTACTTGAAATATGTGTCCCTTTTGGAACCCATTTATATGTTCCAACAACCTGTCCCTTTTTGAAATAACATGATGAAGTATAATGTCCTTTCTTATTACAATAATTACATGATACAAATGGATTCGATGTATGCACAGAATTCCTAAAATATTTAAGATAGTCTCTACTATCCTTTTTATTCTTATTATGCATAGCATTATATCCAATTCCAGATTTATCAAATGAAACTTTCTGAGAATTTAAAATAACCTTGAGTGTTTCACTTCCTTTAGTAAACTTTTCAACAATCTTTGTTAAATCTTCTATTTTCTTATCTTTCTCTTTACACATTTCATATGATGATATGACATTACTTTCTAATTCTTTTACTTTCTTTTTATAACTAACTATTTCTTTAGCAACTTTGATGAATTCTGTATGCAATGCATTATATTCAGATAACAATTCATCATAAGAGGGTTCAGAGTCACTTACCTCAGAGTCTGATTCTTCTTCCTTAGCTACCAAGCATAGATTAGCTACTTCGTCGTTGTCATTTTCTTCGTCTGACGAACTATCACCCCAAATAGATGATATATATGCTTTCTTTTTCTGCTTCTTTTTGTCTTTGTTTCTGAAGCATTCAGATTTGATGTGTCCTGGTTTCCCACATTCATAGCACACTATTTGTTGTTCTTTGTTTTCTTTCTTGCTTGGTCCACCTTGATAGTTCTTGAAATTCCTTTGTCCTCTTCTGTAGAATTTCTTGAACTTTCTCACGATCATTCCCATTTCATCATCACTAGGAACATCTTCATTCTCAGAAGTTTCTTCTTGTTCTTTGATAGCTTTAAGTACAACTCCCTTTTTCTTTTTATCATCGAATTCTTCAAGTTCCTTTTTGAATCTCAACTTACCTTCATATTCAGAAAGACTTCCAAAGAGAGCAGCTACGGATCCCATAGACTCTCCTTTGGCTTCTTCGATGGCTGTCACCTTTGCTTCCCACTCTTTCGTAAGAATATTAAGAATCTTTCTTACCTGGGAATTTTGATCGAACGACTTTCCAAGAGCAGATAATTGATTAACAAGATGAGTATACCTTAGTTCAAATTCTGATATACTCTCTCCAGATTTCATACGAAATAAATCATATTCTGTAATTAAAGTATTGATTCTATTCTCTTTAATTCCAGATGTACCTTCGTGAGCAATTTCAAGGGCATCCCACATATCTTTAGCAGAAGGTAGAGTACATATACGAAAATATTCTTTTTGACTAAGAGCACTCTGTATCATTAAAATGGCTTTGCTATTTAATGTTACTAACCTCTTGTCATTCTCGTCAAACTCATCTGGGCTCTTTTTAACAGCTCTATCTTCGATTTTCTTCATTGGAACATAGTCACCATCTTGTATAACATTCCACAATCCGTACTCGTTGGCCATCACGAACACTCTAAATTTGGCTTTCCAGAACGAAAAATGTTCTCCAGCAAAACCAGGAGGTCTAGTGATTGAGGCTCCATCAGGAAGGATATTTTCACCCATTGTTGCCATTTGATGGATCCTTCTCAAGCTGTTAGGCTCTTCGAAGAAGACGAGGCTCTGATACCAAATGTAAGAGGCAAGCTTCACCCAAGAGGGGGGTGAATTGGGTGATGTTATAAATTTTTCGCTTGATGTGGTGATATGAAGAATATAGTAGATAGAGTAGAGTTGAGAAGATTTGAACACAGAGAGTTATACTGGTTCGGCCTAACAACAAGGCCTACGTCCAGTCCTCAGAGATCAAGACCTACTGAGATTTTCACTATACTCCAAGATTCAATGGGCTCTCAGAACGCCACAAAACAACAATCGTCCTTGAACGGACTACGAGCAGAAATATTCTCTCACTAAGAAATTACTCTCCCCCTTACGACAAGTCTTACGTGCAGAAAAACAACCTATGACCTTTCTCACTTGCTTATGTATACAAGGCTTATGAGCAGCAACGTTCTCTCCTGCTTACACCACTGTAAGACTTACGAGCAGCAACGTTCTCTTCCGCTTGTATCTTATAAGACTTATGAATGGAAGGTTCAACAAGGAATTCTCTCAACTGCTTCTCTCGTAAGGAAAACTACCCTCTCAAGGTCCCAATACCTTGAGATCTCATAAACAGATAATTTTGAATTGTGTGAAGACTCTCTTACAGAGCAAATGAATAAACACTGAAGATCAATGTGTATACAGAGAAAAATGATGAATAGCAGAAACTTGGTATAAGCTTGTGAATTCTTGTGCTACGTTCGCTGTTTGATTATCCTTGAATCTCTGTATATATAGTTGCTTCAGTTTTTGCCCATTTGGAAATTCTTCATTTGAGGAGCTGAACTTTTGCAACTGTAGAAGAACACGCGCATGTTTGAATATTCTAAATGTGGTAGGTGCGAACGTGTTTGTAATCATGTTGTCTGCTGTTGTTTGACTTTCTCCGTAACAACTATTTTCAAACGTTCATGTTCCTGTATCACACTCATAATTCATTCAAAATAAGGTTAAACAATGATAATAAGCAATGATGATATGAATAGATAACAATAAATTATATTCGTAATGAACGTTGTGATACTTAGCGTTTCGGTGGTCAGACAGGGTATCACTCGAGCATGAAAGTCTCACTTCGAGTGATCTCCTATTTTCCTTCATATGCCTCTGTTATTGGGTTGTGCTCGCATAGAAAATCAGAGAGACAAAATCTTCACTCGCGGGTGAAGAGGGGTTTCACTCGAGCACAAAATCTCTGCTTCGAGTGATCTTGCAATTTCCACATGGAATGTCTTCTCGGGTTGTCACTCGCACACCATTTTGACAAGAGTGAGAATTTGTACTTGCAGGTGAAATGGACCCTCACTCGAGCACAAAACCTTTGCTCGAGTGAGAAGCATATTCTCAAAGAATATGCTCTCAATATCATCACTCGCACCAGAATTTCAGAGGGATAGAATTTTCACTCGCGAGTGATGTGGGCCCTCACTCGAGCACAAAGACTTTTTCTCGAGTGAGAAGAATATTCCCAAGAATTATACCTTTTGAACAAGCACTCGCAACAGATTTGGAGAGGGATGGAATTTTTACTCGCAAGCATAGGTGTGTCACTTCGAGCATATATGAGTGTGCTCGAGCACACTTGCTTCTACTCTGAACTTCATGACTCTCGGCCAAGTGCTCGCAGCACCCTGCTCGAGTGAACAAAGGAAGCATGCCATTACTTGCTCTCGGCCAAGTGCTCGCAGCACCCTGCTCGAGTGAACAAAGGAAGCATGCCATTACTTGCTCTCGGCCAAGTGCTCGCAGACCCTCACTCGCATATGTGCTCGAGTGATCTAGTGTTCACAAAGGGAGAATGCCTCTCGGGTACATACTTTCTAGCTTTCTCTCACACCTGCTCGAGTGCAAAGGAGATCTCTGCTCGAGCACAAACATCCTGCTCGAGCACTCGAGTGCAAATTCACAGCAGATATAAGCAAAACATCAAATATGCATTTGGTAACTTGGAAACTTTTCTTAACCTTCTAAAAACATGTTTTGCACATAATTGACTTATTGTTATCATCAAAACTTGGGATCTAACAATATGAACTATCAAATTAAATCTTAGGATGTCTACTTTCATCTTGTAAAATTTCATAATTTCTGCTCATCATTTTATCATTCAAAATCACATGACAAGCTCACTACCTTATAGGCGATTTCACCAAAAGCATAATTATATTCTCCAAAGTTAACTATTTTACTTTCTTAATACCCCAAAGATATAGGAATGATTAGAGGATAAATTTGGGCTCCTGATAAATTGGGGCTTAATAGTCCATTTAATTTAGGCTTATTCCCAAGCCTTCAATCCCAAAATTCGGGGTATTACAGAAGGAGTGAGAGAGAGAGAGAGAGAGTAAAGATGATAGAAGGTAGTGAAGTTGACGATGAAGAGGCGTGATTCCAATGGTAGTGATGGCGGAAATCGACGATGGTGGGAATTAATCTTTTTTCACATCTTGTCATTTTTAAATGTATAAATGTCATTTCCATATATGAAGTTGTTATTTTCAAATCCAAACATGATAAACCCATATCAATTCTAGGAATTAATTTATACTTGCCATCTCATTTTTACAAATGGTCATTTTTAAATGTATAGTTGTCATTTTCAGGTCTAGAGTTCTTATTTTTAAATGTATAGTTGTTTGAGTAAATTGTGAGTGGATGGTGGTGGATTTGAAAATAACAAGACTGGATATGGAAATGACAACTATACATTTAAAAATGACCACTTGTGAAAATGAGAAGGCGAGCATAAATTAATTCCTAAAATTGATATGGGTTTACCAAGTTTGGATTTAAAAAAAAAACAATTCTGGATATAGAAATGAAAATTATCCATTTGAAAATGACCACTTGTGAAAAATGAGAAGGCATACATGGATTAATTCCTGGACTTGATATGAGTTTACTAAGTTTGAATTTGAAAATAACAACTTCGAAATGGAAATGACAACTATCCACTTAAAAATTATCAGTTATTCTCACCAGAACTCCAGCACTGGCCAGCTGCTGACCACTGGCTGGCAATGGTCAGCAGTCATCGATGACCAGCTGTGGTGGATGACAGTCACCTATGGGGGTAGGGGTTACTTTTTTTAAAAAAAATTGTGTGAAGGGCATTTGTGTCTTTTTCCTTTTGATTTACAAAAAGATAGATGGGGTACTCACACCTCTCTGAAAATATGAATATTGGAAGCACCTCTCTATTTTTTATTATTTGTAGTGACCTTTATGTGTCTTTTTCCCTATATACAATAATACATTTGTACAATAGTTGAGCCTTATCGCCTAAATGACACTAAGCATTTCTTTTAAGATTTTCATAATTTTCAACAATTATAAGCTTAATAGTACACTATTCAATGACCCTCCAACTTAGAACTAGTAAAATGGGTCAGGCTGGCGAGTTGGGCCCATTAGCCAGCCCAAATTAACGGGTTTGGGTTGGAGAAATTTGACCCGTTTAAAAAATGGTCTGAGCTCGTTTAGCCTGCGGGCTGATGAGGGCTAGCTCGCGGGCTGGCGGGCTTGCCCGCTTTATTTAAAAATTTTTATTTTTAGCTTTTTTTTCTCAAAAACCCTTAGTCCCTTATCTCCTTTCCTTTGATGTGTTTAATTAATTCCCCATACTTTTTATTTGACACTATTTTCATATTATATTGATTTATTCTACTATTATTAAATTTAAAAGAGATGTGTTTATATAGTTTTGTGATGTGAATAGATGAAAAAAAAGGAAAGTAAGAATAAAATTGACTTCATAACACAAATGACAAATGTATAAAAGAAAAGAAGTGTGGTATGAGCGGTAGGGGTGTTCAAATCCCAGGACGGGACCGGGAATACCCATTCCCGATTCCCGTCCCGGGATTGGCTGGGACTGGGATGTCATTCCCGGTCCCGGTCCCAGGAAATTCCGGGGACAACCGGGACCGGGAATTCCCGGTCTTAATAATATAATTATATTAGTTAAATTTTTTATAATCTAGTGTTTAAAGTGATTATTTAACACCTAATAAGGTCATAAAAATCACACAAATTGAGTTAGAATTGAAAAATAACATATTATTATTAATATTATTATCACAATCATCATTTTTGTTATTATCTTTATACATTATATAGTTAGGATTTGTATCACGATATATACGATTTAACTCTAACTAAATATGTGATATACATTTTATCAAATGATAACTTAATTTATGGGGTAAAAAATACAAAAATAAAATAATAACCTATTTTTTAAGGAAAAAAGAAAAAAAAAAGAAAAAAAAACCGGGACCGGGAATTCCTGGGATCACAAGGTGTGATCCCGGTCCCGGTTTTCCCTTTCCCGGTTTCGGCCGGGACGGGAAATTCTCGGGATAAAATATCCGGGACCGGGCTGGGACAACCGGGACCGGGATACTTTGAACACCCCTAATGAGTGGGTGAAAGAGAAAGAGAGTAAAAATTAAAAAAAAAGAGTGAAATTAAAAAAAAATTGGCGAGATGGCCTTATCTAAATGGGCTCGGGCTGGTAAAAGCCATCCTACGAAGGGGGCGAGCTACACCAGCCCACTCTGTCTCAGCCTGCAACCTGCGGGCCAGCTCGAATTACCACCAGTACTCCAACTTAGTGCATTAATATGCTCCCCACTTCAGGTAAAAAAAAAGCTCCTTACTTTTATCAAAAAATATGCTCCGCACTTTGTGATTTAGTATTTTTACATCATCATATAATCTATTTTTTAATTTTAATGTTACTGCATCATATAATCTATTTTTTAATGGCCCATCAGAGAATGGAGATAATGCAATGATGATTACATGAATTTATTTGGTTCATAATTAAGGAAAGATGATGCATATAAGCATAAAAATGTTCAGTTAGATTACATGAGAATATATAGGTGATAATAATATAGCAAGAGACAAAATTGCCCTTGTCTACATATATATGTGTGTAATAGATTAAAGTATATATTTTTCACTTGGACTTTGCGTCTAGGTCCACCCTTGATGGGTTGCATTATTTGATTAGAAAACAAGTAGCCTTATCAAATAGAAAACAAATAAACATTAATTATGGATTTGTTAATTGAGAAAAAAAAATCAGCATTAATTATGATTTGTTAATTGAGAAACAAGTTATTATTATATATTAGGAAATTAATTGAGAATTAATTTCTTGATCACCAACTTGGAGAGCGAGTAGGAGCACACATAATTTTCTAATTAGTGGTCACCCTAAACCTCTATAAATAGGATGTGCCTCCCTCAGTTATAGCTCTTCCCTAACATTAAACCTTTGGGCAATCTCTCTTTTCTCCTGTCATCTTTCTTATTCTAGTATTGTTGTTGGTTTCTTGAAACTGTGTGAATTCAAAAATGACAATTTGAATGTATAATAAGTGTATGAGATCATAAAACGTAAAAAGAGATGAGCTAGACCATATTTTTGTATGTAAATGACGGTGGCTGACATGCTTCAACATTGGGTCTTTGAAAAGGCGAACTTTAATGTGAAACAAAGTGATGAACATGAAGTATTCAAGAGGACGATCCCAATGACACTAGAATCACTTGAAACGGAAGCCAGATGAGGGAGATATCGAGGAAAGAAGATGGCAGGTTCGTCAAAGCTCCGGCTAGGTCAAGTCGACCCGGATAGAGGTTGAAGATGACCAGGAGAGGCCAAAACAATGTCGTTTCGACCAAGTGCCCTAGCACAATCATTTCACTTAAGTGAAATGACAACATTTTGCACTGACCAAAATGGTGTCATTTTGGCCAGTTGGAGGAGATGCGTTTCATTTAAGCGAAATGCAGCGTTTCAGGTCAAGTTGACTTGAAACTGGTCAAAGGAGACACTGGGTTGGTTTAGATGACCCGAATCAACCCAACCCATTTTTCAAAATTTTTTTAGGAGAAAATAAAAAAAATTTAAATAATTTTTATTATTATTTATTTTAAAACAATTTTGGCTCTTAATGCATTAAGGTGGCATGACATCTACACCAAGGTCAGATGGCCCACCTAAACACATTGTTGAATGTAGCTCACTGAGATAAGTCGTCTGACATAGTACAAATCTCTCATTTTTTAAATTTTTCATGAATTTTTCGCCCATAAAGCTTCTGGAAGCGCATTGGGGAGCATGTAAGGGCATTTTGGGGGATTGATTTGTCCTTAAAATTCCTAAATTCATAAGCTTTAATTTGATATTCTATGTGCTTTATTTTGGAAATAAGTCAGTGTTCTTAATTTACGTATTTAACACGTTATTGACCGTTTTTGAACTATTTTTGGATTTAAAATAATTTCTGAAAATTGTTTTCATGATAAACCATTATTGGTTAGGTATAGGAAGTATTGGAACTGATGACTCCTTTGATGTGATACTCCCTGAGCATTCCTTGGCCTCAGATGATGAAAAAGGAGGTAAAGACCTCAAATGATCATGCGGTTGATAGCACCAACAAGAAATATCCCCTCTATCACTGCAAGATTCTATCTCACTTGATGAGGTGAAGCAAGTTGAGAAGCCAAAATTCATATTTGATGAATTTGAAGAGGAAGAAATCAATAAACTAAGGACTAGCCTCTTAATGAAGTTCACTTGTTGAAAAGGAAGCTAATTGTTATGTTTAGATCAAGAGCGTCTAGGGAATCCTTTGTGGATATGGTGAACAAGTCACCAAGGCAAGTGATACAGAGTTCTATGCAAAAGCCATGTTGGGAAATCGTGAGCTATTGTCAAAGAGGGGTTATCATCATGGCCTAGGATTTTGGAAAGACGCCTTTTGTAAGGCTTTAAATAGAGTTGAAGTAGGAGATCATAAAGCTAAGGCTAAGAGATGTCTTAAAGATTTTGGTATTGAAGTAACTCGTTATTAAAACTTGTTTTTCATGTTGTAATTTGCTTATTTTGAATTTCTAATTCCCTACAATTCATGTGAACCTTTTATGGATTCTTGATTAATGAATAAATTATCTTTGAGTTATTTATTCTCCTTCCTTATGATTCTTTGTTTGAGTGGGAGTTTTCTGGAGTTGTGTTTTCCTAGAAATTCAATTTTGGGGATATGTTTAAATAAGAGTGATAATTGAGAAGTGAGTAGTAAGCTAGAATGAGTGGGATGGGGATCAACCCAATTGATTCCTGAACACGAAGTTGGCAAGCTCTCATCTTACTAGTTTCCTTTTTCTTACTTAAACAAGAGTGTTTATCTCTTGAATAATTGCATACCTAATAAAAAATGCTTAATTGTCTATGTGATAGAAAAATGACTCAGATGACAAGCAAGACTTTTGTTGCCGATCTCGTTAGAGGAGATAAGCTAAATGGTGAGAACTTTGTCATGTGGCACCGTAAGATCTCATATGTCTTGGAATAGCAAGATGTTGTGGACATCTTGACAACAGTGCTTCAGCAGCCTAATGCTAATGCATTACAAATGGACCAGGAAGCTTTTATAACCTGGAAAAGCAAGGATACCATTGCTTGGATAACAATGCTTGTTGCTATGATTGACAATGTTATATGTCAATTTGAGGGACATGTTACCTACTCTACCATGTGGACAACACTGAAAGAAGAGTTTGAAAATACTTCTAAAGCGAGGCTTAAGAGGATTACCACCAAACTTGATAATTATAAGTTGAGTCTAAACACTACTATAATGCAACATTTGAGAAAAATGCAGAACATGATAAGGGAACTTATCGAGGCTGGAAGAAACCTTTCTAAAGCACAACAAGTGCAAGCTATTGTGACATCACTCCCTACAAGCTGGGATCACATGAAGCATACTATAATTCATAATAATACCATCAAGACTTTTTCTGATATTGCTCATCACATCCAACTAGAGGATACCGTATGGATGATTTTAACTTAAGGAAAAGCAGCTTCATCCCAGAATCGAAAGTTTTACAAAGGTAAGGGACCCTATAAGAAGAAGGGGAACCCAAGGGCATAGAAGGATAAGAATACCTTCAAGAAGATCAAGAAACCTGCAAAGAAGCAAGACCTTTCAAAGGTCAAGTGCTACTCTTACGAGAAAAAAGGCCATTTGCTAAGGATTGACCTGAGAAGAACAAGACTCTGGGGCCACAGACCATGTGAGCAAAGATCGTGTGAATTTCACGGAGATTCGCAAGCTACCAGGTAGAAGCAGATAGCTTTATGTTGGGGACAATACGATGGTGAAAATCAAAGGGATCGGCACTTGCAAATTGACTTTGCAAGGAGGGCAAACCCTAATTTTGAACGATGTCCTCTACGCTCCAGAAATCCAATGAAACCTTGTGTTTATCATTTCTTTAGTTAAATTTGGTTTTAATGTTAACTTTCATGAGTTGTTGACATTTCTAATGGGATTGAATTTGTCGAATTTGGTTGTATTTTGAATGGTTTATTTTTTTTAATGAATTATGATTTTAATTATATTTATTGCTATGCAATTTCATTTAATGTTGATTACAATACATGGCAAACCAAACTAGAACGCATTAGTCAACAATGCATGACCAGACTAGCAAACGAAGGATTGCTAGGAGAAGTGTTGAAATGGGAAATGTCTCTATGTGAGCATTGCCTTGCTAGCAAAAGTACAAGGAAACCCTTTAAGAAAGCAACTAGAGCGGAATATCCTCTTAAACTAATGCACTTGGATATCTATGAGCTTAAGAGTGTGAGGGCACAACATGGAGCATGGTACTTTATTACATTTATAGACAATTTCTCGTGATATAGGCATGTATACTTGGTTTCTCTCAAGTTTAAAGCTCTAGAATGCTTTAGGAAGTACCGAAATTTGGTTGAAAATCAACTAAACTACAAGATCAAAACCTTAAGAACTAATAAGGGTTGAGAGTACCTCTCATAAGAGTTCAAGACGTTCTATGAAGAAAAGGGAATTTCTAGACAGCTAACAATCCCTAGGACTCCCCAACAGAATAGGGTAGCCGAGAGAAGAAATAGAACCCATCTTGATATGGTTAGGTCAATGATGTCACAAGCAGAACTACCAATCTCATTAAGGGAACGCATTGTTGACTATGACATTCATACTTAATTGAGTGCCTTCCAAATCAGTTACTCTAAGCCTTATAAACATTGGACAGGATGAAAGCCAGATCTAAGTATCTTGCAACCATAGGGGTTAGTGGCCTACATACACAACTTGTCTCACAAATATGGAAAGTTGGAACCTAGTGGCAAGAAATATATCCTTATAAGATACTTTGAGCAATCCAAAGGATATATTTTTTTTATAGGTGAAAATGAGGACGGCTTAATGACTGAGGTAGAATAAAGACGCAGTATTCCTAGTAGAGGAAGCCTTTATCAAACCAACTCTATACGAGAGTGAAGAAGTTGAAGGCACTTCTCAGATCCTGACTTGAGTGGGAAAGTTGAGTCATTTTCACAACGTGGAAACCTCACTCAATCGTAGGATGAGAATCCTAAAGAGATCCTATCTTGGGGAAGCCAAAGGGATAAAATCCCTAAAAGGCGCTTCTTTATTAAAGAGAAGTACTCATTGTCAATCCATAAGACAGTAAGGAAGATCTGACAATCATTAAAGAAGCACTGATAGGACCTGCTAAGAAAAAATGGTAGAAAGCCTTAAAAGAGGAGATGAATTCAGTGAGGGCTAACCAAGTATGGGAATTAGTTGACCTAGCACCTGGTAGAAAAGGCAATTGGGAACAAATGGGTTCTCAAATACAAAGAAAGGTGGATGGGACAATTGACAAGCCCAAGGCACACTTGATAGCCAAGCGGTACACTTAACGAGAAGGAATAAACTATAAGGACAGCTTCTCACCAATGGTGTGTTTTAACTCAATTAGACTCATACTTACTATGGTGGTAAATATGGATTTGGAGTTACATCAAATGGATGTAACAATGGCATTCCCTAATAGAAAACTAGATCAGGAAATATATATAGAGCATCCTGAGGGCTTCATAGAAAAAGGAAGCGAAAAAAAGCTTTTCAAACTCCTAAGGTCCATTTATGGACTAAATCAATCATCTAGACAGTGGTATATAAGGTTTCAAGAACTTGTAATCTCATTCAACTTTGAAATGATTGAAGAAGATCATTGTGTCTATATAAAGTGGTTTGGAGGTGATTTTGTGATATTGTCTCTCTATGTAGATGATATACTCCTAATGGAAGAAGCCTCAAGACAATTAAAATGATCAAGGACAAGCTATCCTTGAATTTTGAGATGAGGACATGGGCGAAGAAGGGTATATCTTGGGAGTCAAGATACAGAGGGATCATTCAAAGATATTATTATCCTTGTCCTAAAAGACATATATAGCAAATATCTTAGAATGATTCAATATGAGAGACTGGAAGCCTATGGACACCCCTGTAGTTAAAGGCACTACCTCAGCACATATATGTGTCTTGTGGAATAATTTGATATAAAGCGCATGAAAAAAGTCGCATATTTGAGTGATGTTGGAAGCTTGATGTATGCTATACACTAGACCAGACATATGCTACGCAGTCGGTCTTGTGAGCCATTTTCAATCCAACCCAAGAGTCAAGTACTAGAAAGTTGTAAAGAGAATCGTGAAGTATCTGAAGGGAACCATGGATTATGAGTTATGTTACTAAGGTAGAGACATGCATCTGGAAGGTCACACTGACATCAATTAGGTGGGAGATCTAGATGAATGACACTCTACCTTAGGGTATGCTTGGCTGCTAAACAACAGAGCAATCTCCAGGAGCAGCAAGAAGCATACCTGTATGTCTTTGTTATTCATGGAATCTGAGTACAAAGCTTATTTTGCCACCGTTCAAGAAGTTGTATGGCTTAAGAGATTCCTACAATGCCTAAGAATAAAAGGCAAAAAGGAGGGTCCTATTTTGATATATTACGACAGCTAAGCTACAACAGCCTATGTAAGGACCCTAAGGATCATAGTAGGTCAAAGCACATAAATATTAAATATCATTTTGTAAGAGATATGATCACTAAGAAAGAAGTGACTATTTAATACCTTTCCATTCATAAGATATTAGATGATCCCCTTATGAAGCCCATTGCTAGAAATTCTTTTGTTTAACATGTGAATAAATTGAACAATATTTTCTATTGAGCAATAAAATGATGCATTTTTTAGTTTTAAATATATTGTGAATATATTAGTGTGTGTGCGTGTGTGTGCGTGCGTGCATGAGCGCATAGGTGCAAGGTATGCAATGTTGTATGTCATACAAGTCAGAAAGGTTGGTTTACTCAACAAACAATTGTCTTCCCATGATTCGTAGGGGCGTGGGAGGGTAAGAGGAGTAAATGATCACCACAAGATGGTTAAGAAGAATATTTAAGCTTGAGTCGCCTTAGTTGAATTGAGATAAGATCCACATATGTATACATTATATGCAAAATGGATTGAAGTATGAATACATGGAAGTATCATCAGACCTGTAGCCAAGAAAAGGGCTCTCTTTTACAAATGAGATTACAAAATAATGATTGTTGTTACATGTGTAAATGGTCTATTAAAAAGTACAAGTGTACACTGTCGTAAACAAGTAATATAGACATGAGTAGAATATCATTCCCATGAGGATTGATCACTAAGTACCAATTGGTAATTTTAATTCTATTTAGTTGATTGATTAGTTGGTGATTGAGAGTACAAAATAAAAATGATTAAATATGAATGCAATTGATATGAAAAAAATTGAGAAAAAGTCATAGGAATTAGATTTCACTTAGCAAATTTTGGATTGAATCACCTATCTATTCTAGTTCAATTTATTCCACGTGATTAATAGTCGAATTTCCTTAATTTAATTACTAGCCTCTTCCAAGGTCAAGCAATTCTATAATTAATTGTTAATCCAATATATCCCTATATGAATTAAAGCAATCAATCATGCATTAAGATTTATGAAACTCATTAAGACTACACAATCCATATGAATATATTCCTATTTCATATGCAAATTATGGTTTCAATTATAAGATCTACACACATGCATCTCCTTCCGGTCTCAACATACATATTGAAATCATTCAAAAGATGGTCAATCAATTGAAAACATTAAGAACAATAATCAAAACTCAATCATGAAGGAAAAATTAAAACTAGATTTAATAAGTTAAGATTCAATCCATCATTAGTAAGCTACATCATCAACATAGGAAAATGAAAATTTAGCTCATGATGAAATTAAAAACAAAACCAAAATAAATTGAAAACTTGATAAACATTGCATGAAACTCAATTATTAAATTCTAAAACACAAGGATACAAATACAAGATGCATGAAAATGGAAAGATCTAGCATTCCATATAGGAGGTAAAACCTTCCATGTAGGTGGCAACTTATACCACCCACAAGGGAGGACTACCTAAGCCTTCCGAGAAGGAGGCATGCAAGAAGCAAATACAATACATGAAATTAACTCTAAGATGGTGTGTTTTCTTGTGTCTTGAGCTCCTCTATTTATAGATGGAGGGGGTCAAAAATTTCAAAGAAAGTTAGGCTTACATCTTAACCTTAATCCTTTAACATTGACCTGGTGGCTGCCAAACTTATTGATTGCTGCCTAATTTAGACATTCAAGACATTGGAATTTCAACATGTGATCTTCATGATGTAGCTTTGGATCTTATCTTGAAGACACAATTGGAAGCTCCCCATGTCGACATTTTCAGCTCAAGTTATGGTCAAATTAGTGGGCAAAGGTCAATCAGGGACAAATCACATTCTCAACTTCCAAGCAAAATTCAAAACCCTTGAAGGTAGAACTGGATTTTAGGCTCAACATAAAAGTTGTAGAGATTTTTCTTAACTTTTTATCCATATAAAGAATGTCCCAATCCAATATCTAGAGCTCCAGATATTGTCTAAAAACCAAAACAGGGTCAAATTTAGTATTTTTCAAGAAATTCTATTTTATGCCAAAATCATTATTTATTTATCAATTACACCCAAATTCATTAAATTAAGCTCAAATGTCATCCACAAAATCATCATATAAGGGAAAATAAATTTATAAATATTTTACTTATCAAATGTGAAAGGAAGTTCTGGTTCGAATGTTGAGTACATTTTGAAACTAATGCTTGTATGATGAAATACAAGATAAAATCGGCATACACCACTAGACAATCAACGTAACATGCACTTTATACTGCATGTGCTTGAGAGAATGACTATAACATGGGATGTAGGTGAAAGATCCCTAGTTCATTATAGTATTTATCCCATGAAGGAAAAATCCTTTCACAGTGCCCTCAAGACTTAGGCGGCATCATGAAAGCTTGACTTGGGGCCAGATACTTTAGCTGAAGCTCTATGGTCACACATGATTCGATCGGACAAGTGAAAGCTAGGAAAGCAACCAAGTCAAGATGGATTGATGTTTAGTTAAAAAGGAAGGTTTATCCTGACGTACATTATTGCGGTGGCATATGTGTGTGACATGTCCTTATAGGTTATAGGAAAAACTAGTAAGTGTGGATACCACGGGCATGATAGGCAATTTGAGTCAATGTCCTGACTCGAGAGGGATCTTATATGCCATAAGTTAAGTGTATGGATGAACATATGGCATACGAGGCAACAATTTATAGGTTTATAGAGGGTGTCCTTGGATGCTGATCCGGTATAACGGATTTCTAGTATCACAAGCACTAAAGTTTTTTTTTGAAGATATTGTGCCCATGCGGTCACAATAGACACCAAGTATGAAACAAGAAGGAGTAGCAGCCACATGATTAGAGGCTTATCAAGTGCTAGTGGGAGATGTTGGACCTAGGGTCTAGGTTTGCCCTTGATGGCCTCGACTGTTTGATTAGGAACCAAGTAGCCTTATCAAATAAGGAACAAATCAACATTAATTATGGATTTATTAATTGAGAAACAAATATGCATTAATTATATATTTGTTAATTGAGAAACAATTTATTATTATATATTAGGAAATTAATTGAGAATTACTTTTCTGATCACCAACTTGGAGAGTAAGTAGGAGTGCACATAATTTTCTAATTAGTAGTCACCATAAACCTCTATAAATAGAATGTGCCTTCCTCAGTTATAGCTCATCCCTACCATTGAACCTTAAGGCAATCTCTCTTCTTTCCTACCATCTTTCTTGTTCTGGTGCACTATTGTGCCAATCCTATTTATGCTCTAGTGGTTTGATATTTGCGTGAGCTTATATTAACATGGATTCAACCCGACCCGGTATGTGTCTCTTCTCTCTCCTCATATTTTTCTTACAATATATATATATATATAATGATCTCAACATATGTAATAATTAATTATTTGCATTAATTAAAACGGTCTATATATATACATAATATAACAACCAATATAAGTTGGATCCTATCCACGTGTCATTTTAAATATAAGAAAACTTAAAGGATCAAAACATATGATTTGAAACTATAGGAATCAAAACCAAAATAAAACCAAACTGTAGGACCAAACATTATATTAACACTCACACATATTATATAACAAGAATTATAGTTTTTTATATATTAATTTCAAACGTGCATTTGCAATTGATGTTGGCATCAATATATTAATTTCCATATATCACTTACAATAAGTCATATTATTTGATTTGATTTGATTATTCTAATGTTTGAACAAAATGAATTTATCTACTTTTATTTGATATATATAATATAAAAAATTAAACAAACTTTATTATTTATAAAACATGAATAATATACTTCATTTTGTGCAGTGTATATGTTGAGTTCATGGTAATTTTTTAATATTAATTGTTGGAATATTATTTAATGGGACATTTTAATATTTTTTAATAGTGGAATATACTTTTTAATTTTTTAATGGTGGAAATTTTTTAATTTTTATATTATTTTTAAAATTTTAATATTTAATAGGGTTTATGGGTTGGCACTTTGGTCAATTTAAAAAATTATAATGGTAATACTATCTTTACTACTTGGTTTACAAGAGGTTTGTATTCCCAATGTTGTTAAACTCGTGAGTTTAAGTAAACTCGTAAAAGATATGTAAATTACTTTATAATAAATTACTTTCATTCCATATATAATTTATGATATTTATCATAAAAATTCAAATAAAAAGCTGCATATATTGTTCCTTGAATGTAATAAAATTTTTAAAAATTACTAATGATCCATAGATTATAATGCTTATTATACAATATTTAATATATTTTACCAATATTTTCAAGTAACTATTTTTATTTTACACACGTGCTTAATGATGCATATAAAAGAATAGGACAAAAATTTATAATAATTTATGCATGGATATAATGAGTAAAAGCTTATATTTTTATCTTTTTAAAATTTAAATAATACTAAATACTAAATAATAAATTTTTATGTTTACTGAATAATATTTTTTACACATAAATTAAATAAGAATGTCACTCACGGTGTGGGATCAATGTTCAAGGCCTAAAGTAGATGGTTGTCAGATGGGGTTGTTAGATAGACTCAGAGGTCATGCTTCAGAGCACAATTCAACTGATATTCAAGCGTTGAGTTTATGCAAGTTAAGTGAGTTTTAACCAAGGTACTAAAACCCAGACTAGCCATTAAATCGAGTGAGGCAATGGGTCAAATCGAAGTTAACCCAAGGTCATACCGTTTGTGGAATAAAAAAAAATTAAAAATAATATAAATTATCAACATATATCATATCATCTAAATACAAAATATTCATTCAAAATAATCATATATACCTAACATGCTTTACAATTTGTTTGACAAATAAGCATTATAGTATCATACTGCAATCCAATGACATGAAAAGCAGTAATCAAAATAGTATTAAGTATTGCCACCAAAATAGTATCCTCGCAAAAGATAAAAATAGTAATAGAGGTTCCTTCCACAACTACAATTCTTTAATCACTAAACTGATAAGCAATTAACCTTCAACACCATAGTTTTTATTAACATTATTACAATCTGCAGGTATTGAGACATCAAGAGGCATAACTATAGGAGGAAAACCAAAAGCACTAGGAGCAACATCTTCATCATCATTCAAACATGGAGGTTCAGGAATGTGCACATATTCATCACCTACATATGAAATATTGAAATGAATTAAATTCTTGATAGTTCTGTAAAGAAGAAAACATTATAACAAAAGAAACCATATTTGCCACAATATATCATAGTTAATTAGAAAACATTACAAGTCAATAAATAAAATACAAGTGTTAAGAATATATAAATAATTATTTTGCTTATGCAATTAATCAATAACAATCATTAGAACACCTACAAATTATAACTATTAAATTCAACTAAAATCACATTTGTAAGCTCAAAATTTAAAAAACATACCGTAAATAGAAGCTTCAATAGACTGATGAACTGAAACTACAAACACAAATTAAACATAAAAAAATCAATAAAATATTTGAGGTTCTAATTTTTTTATTTTAATAATAATATGTGTAATAAACATCAATATATAATAAAATCAAATATGATTAGCTTAAATCAAAAAATATGATTCAGAAAAAAAAAATAAATAAAATAAAATAAAATGAAAAAGAAAGCATAATCCCAACATTAATTATCTCCTCGTTGTATGTTTTTCCCCTTACGGTTTTAGTTAATATATTTAAAGTTAAACAATATAGACAAATTTTATTTTATTTTATTAAATATTAACATTGATATATTAAAGTCATTTTATCCATATTTTAAAATCCTTAAATAAGTTAATGACTCAATTAACGAATTATTCAATTTATTATCCTGATTTCAATTTTTCCTATTTTCATTGGGTTTATATGGGATTTTCTCTATTATAGTTTAATAAGATAATACAAAAAATTATTTTCTTACCTCTACAAAATAGCATTAACACAAATATATATTAAATACGTGAAATAATATTAATTAAATAAATGCTTTTGATTTTTTCAAAACAAATAATTTGAAGAAGTTTTAAAAGAAATAGCAATATTATTAAAAGTTAATTTGATTATCTAATTAAGTTTAAAAGTTAATTTCGGCAAGCTAAGTCCTATCATAATTTAATTGGCACTAAACATAATTTAAGGGGCACTCATTTTCTTTAGTCGTCCCTGGCGCAGTCAGACTTAGCCTGAATATGTTCATTATACTATCTATACAAACCGTATTAGAATTTGATTCTTTATTTCTTGTTTTCCTTTTTCAATTAACAAAAGCAATAGGAAGGGGACCCACTCCTATTGATGTATAGAAAGTGAAAGAGAAACTTACTAATGTAAAGTAAAACTAAAGTACATAATTCAAATGAGAAATACACGTAACAAGGAAAAAAAAAGCATCGAAATCATTTTCCTTTCTATTGCCTTTTATTTTACGTACATTTTAAATAACCTGATTATTAAAATCCCATGCAAGAGTTTTCTACTCATTACTTCGAAAATTACCGAGTTAACCAACATTAAGCTCATTGATCAACTACTCCTCTAGTCTTTTAATTTATATAAGATGTTTCAGACAATTTTCATGTAGATCATTATTAAGAGAAGCTGTTAGATTGTTTTATTTATTCAAAAAACACCCCAATATCTAAATTATACCTAGCGATATTTCATACTACTTTTTCCAAGTTATAAGAAAATTATTAAAATTATATCAATGTAAAAATGAAACATCATTTGATATTTTGACAAGGTACGTTATTATAATTTAGAACAATTAACTTTTATTTTTGGAAAGTACCTTATAGAAGATACTAGGAACCTAGATTTCACTATAACATATATAGAATTATAACACATACAGATATGCAACCATAATTTTCATACTAGGAACCCAGATTTCGCTATTCATTTGTTGGGTAAAGGATGCTGATATTAAATTTTTGAAAGATTCAAACTAACATAAACTGGATGATTCAACTTTAATTTAAAATATCTAATGCAGCATAAAAAAATAATCTTTTAACTATCAAATTTTTAAATAGTGATGTTTAACATATAAAAAAAGTTTCAAATTTGAGCCATCGGTTAAAATTGGGTTTAATAATCTTTGGAATGAGAGGGTTCGACCAAAAAAAATCTTTTGGAATGAGTGGGGACAGTAGGTGATGATATATCATTTCCAATTCATATCATATCGCAAGCATGCCATAAAAAAAACAGAACAACCTGAAAAAAATATTAATAAAAAGAAAACGCAAGTTCAACTTACAGGTTATCAGTGCAGTGGAGTGGGGGACCACGTAATTGCCGTTGGTGACGCAATCTTGAATGAGGTAAGGAAGAAATTTGAGCTACCAAATGGAGTGGGGACCAAATAAAGTTGAGGACAATAAACAGAAAAGGGAATAATAGGGAAAGGAGTGGGGATGGCAGTTGGAAAAAAACAAACACGTGTGCTCGTGTGGGTGTAGTTTTAAGATATGTGAAGATAAAAATGGAGGGATGGGGTGCACGCAGATGAAAGGGAAAGTGAGAGAGGGGATAATTAAAGGAGTGAAAGAGATGGGGGAGGGATGGAGGCGTGAAAAGGGAAGAGATGGGGGGTGAGGGCGGGAAAGAAAGGGATAAGGGGGTGGGGGTTTTGATTGGTGGGGAAGGGATAGGGAATCTGAATTGTGTTCTTTTTTTTTTCTTAATTAAAAGGGGTCAGCTGTGGCGCCGAACCATGCAGGCGCCACAGCTGCCCAAAATTTTTTTTTTATATTTAAAAAAAGTCAGGTGTGGCGCCTGGCTGGCCAGGCGCCACCCCTATCCAATTTTTTTTTTAAATTAAAAAATTATTCATGTGTGCCAGGCGCCACACATAAGCATAATTTTTTTTTAAAAAAATAGGTCAGGTGTGGCGCTTGTCCAGACAGGCGCCACACCTAACCATAACTTAGTGTGGCGCCTGGCCACAGCTGGTCCCAGTTGGTCATAATACAGGCGCCACACTTAGCCTCACCAGTTGTGGCACCTACCCTACCAGGCGCCACAGCTGGTAAATATATATATATATATATATATATATATATATATAAAATAAGCAGCTGTGGCACTTCATTAAGGAAGGGCCACAATATGTGCGCCACCTTTCAACCTTTTTGTAGTAGTGGTTGGCCATGGGGACTCCATAAATTCATAAGCTTACATATCCTTTAATTGCTGACTTAGTGTTTGAATCTTTCCTTCCCTTGATGTTGTTCCCCATCTTACTCTGATGGCTTACCTGAATGTAGGTTAGTGACCGAATAAATTGTGGTGTGTATATATTCACACTAGATGTCTTTACTGCTATCCAAGTTGTTTCTACTCTTTGGAAAAACAAAGGTAAGGGAAATATCCTAGGGAGTGATTTGCCATGTACTTTATTAGTCATTTTACTTAGATTTGAATTCCTAGATGATTCGATGCTAGAATTTGAGACTTAACTTGGTGAAGTAATGACAAACTCATTTTTTCACTTCTTTTATTCGTGACTTGGTCTATTGATAATTATTGGAATTAGTCTTATTGTTCTTTTTTTTAAACTTTGTTCACTATTTTATTTGCAGCTAATCTGAGACATGTCTCCAGCTTTGAAGCAATGCAACCAGACACAAGGCAAGTAGTTATAATGTGTGTTAAAAAAATTCATCTTTCTTCTAAGTTGGTCATAAGATTTTATGAAACTCCAAAAACTCATTTTGATTACAGCATATCAATCATAGTACTATAATTCTATAATCTATTTTGTATCTAATTCACAAAAGTATTTTTTCAGGAATCTCCCTTCAGATTTTGTAAGATTGGATCAAGACATCCTCTCACCACTTGCAAGGATGAAACAATTGTACGTATATGAAACCAAGGACTTTTGGGAACAAATTAAATTAAAACTCCTGGGTAAGCCTTACCAGCAGAGGATTGTGTTGCCTGGATAGCATTTTTTTTCATTGGGAATTCTTATGATTTTTTATCTAATGCTTACAGAATGTCCTTAAAATGTTCTTCCTTGTATCTTGCCCAATTCCATCACACAACCCCCCGCCTATTGACAAAAGGAGATGAAACCAGTGGTGCCAGCATTAGTGGTGATGTTTATATTCACCCATCTGCGAAAGTACATCCATCTGCAACGGTAATTATTGCTTCCCATTATTTGATTGTTAACTAGAAGGAATTTTGACTTTCATAGTCATGTCAGTAGCTCTATGCTTTTGACTATAATAGTCCAAATTTTTCATGCTTTTATTAGCTATGATATATTACTGGCTGTGTGATCTATGGCATGAGTATCCATTAGTTAGGACTCTTTTGGTTGATGTTCATCATTTATGTTTTGCAACTTTTTTTATTTCGAGTCAAATGGTGCTATATATGCTTATGTAGCTATATTACTATTCCATTACATGCTTTTGTAACTCAACTAAAACTACAGTCACTCACTCATTTATTTACTTTACCCTGGTTTTTCGTACTGCTGAATTTTCTTTACACTGTATTGAATGTATACGCGTCTTGAAAATGGAAATTGTCTAGTCCATTGTAATTTAAGTCATTCCCATCATTGATTGGAGTGGTTTTGCTGTTATATTTTTAAGGACCACATGTATTTTTGTAGTTGACAAGTGAATTTTAGGTTTGGAAGAGAGTGGTATATGTTGATAGGCTTTTGTAGCTCTTCAGATATGTCCCTCGCGAGCAGTTGACCATCCCAGATTTTGTATTTCAGTTGAGTTTTTCTCTTTCATGAGCTGCCAGCTAATTCATGTTTGTAGTTCATGAACCTTTGTATGATGAATAGTAGTTTTATTAAATTTGTTCACACTTTAATTGCAAGATTGAGATATTTTTTTTATTAATTATTGTCAATTTTTTATCTTATGTGTTAGATGTCAGCAATAACAGCACCAAATAGCATGCAATGTTTGACACATACACACACCTCCGTCTATCACTCACCTACCCTCATTTTCTTTCTCTCTGTTTGTATGTATAAGTTCCTATATATAGTGTACCTCTATATACATTACATATCAATGAAAAACATGAGCTCTTAAGCTCATATGGTATCAGAGCTTAGTCCTAAGTGACTGGCGACCAGAAACTGTGAGAGCGAGAGAGAGAAACGGCAGAGACGGAAAAACAGAGGAGGTCCACGCCGGTGAGATCTTCACAACGCCGGCGAGTGAATCATCACCACCCACCTAGGATGAATCAGAGGGCGCCGATCGGCCATTCCCAAGAGTTTGGCAACGTTCTGACCAATGCGTGAATCACACGCGCCGTCACAATCCCCTGCGCGTGAGATACACGCGCCGACAGTCACAGTCATGCGTGAGTCACATGCGCCGCCGTCTGCAACATCTCCGGCGACCATTTTTGAGCCAGAATGGATCCTTCAGCTTTTCATCCCCATTTTGGCTCTTTTCCCACAAGTCCCGGAGTCAATCCATTGGCACTAATGTCTGGTACTACTTCTGGAACTCAAGATACATCTTCTCCTTCTCTTTCCTCCACTACAAGCAAAACGGTGACGACCCCAGAACTTTTCGATAGTTAGATTATGGCTATTAACAGTAGGTTTAATGGACTAAATTACCTCGAATGGTCTCAAACCGTGTTAAGATATCTTCGTGGCAAGTGAAAAGAGAAGTATATAAATGGAAAAGCATCCTAGCCTGCCCCTGATGACACTCATTTTGATACATGGTTTGCTGAGAACAATCAAGTTATGAGTTGGTTGTGCAACTCTATGACTGATGACATCAGCGAAGGATATCTCCTCGCAACTACTGCAAAAGAAATTTGGGATTCAGCCAGAAGAACCTATTCCTCTCTTGATAATACTGCAGCCTTGATCCATTTGAAGCGCCAACTTCACGATTGAAGACAAGGTACTCTATCTGTCACTGATTACTATAATGCGTTGATTAAACTCTGGCAACAACAGGACCTGTTTGAAGTACATCCATGGAAAAATATGGAAGATGCTCAGTTATACAAGAAAATAGTCGAAGAAGGACGAGTCTATGATTTTCTCCTTGGACTAAATGACTCATTTGAGGAGATACAGGGCAGAATAATGGGCCTAAAGCCTTTACCACATCTCTTTTATGTTGTCAACCATGTGCAGTTCGAAGAAAGCAGAAAGCTCTTGAATCAAGGTAGCTTAAGCTCAATTGAAAGGTCAGCCCTGACAGCAAACCAAGGTAGTTCGAGCTCAACTGAAAGGTCAACTTTGGCGACAAAACGACCACAAGACGAACGAAGAAACAAATGGTGTAGTTATTGCAAGAAGAAGGGCCACACCAAAGAAGAATGCTGGAAGCTTCATGGAAAACCAGGAGGTAACAAACAAAGCCATATCTCTGCTACTAAGTCAGAAGCCGAGGATAACAATTCCTTGACTAAAGAAGAACTGCAGGATTTTTTGTAGAATGCTAGACAGACAGAATAAGTCTAATTCTATGCCCAACACCAACCTTGTACAATCAGGTAACTCTATTTTAGCTCTAAATATTGCACGAGCTAGTGAGAATGCTTAGATTATTGATTCAGGAGCAACTGATCATATGACTAGTAATCGCACATTGTTTACAACTCTTAATTTGATTCATGAGAATCTTAGAGTTAAAGTTGCTAATGGCCTATACACAAAAGTTGAAGGAATTGGCACAGTCATACTCTCTAATACCCTGAAAATTCATAATGTTCTATTTGTGCCTGTACTCATTGTCAATCTTATATCTGTGAGTCAATTAACTAAAGGCCAACTATGCCGAGTCATTTTTGATAATGATGTCTGTACTATTCAGGATTTAAAATTGAGGAAGAAGATTGGAACTTCTAAAGAATGGGATAGATTGTTCTACCTTGAAGATTCAAACCTAAAATCAGGAGATGCAAGAAAGGCAAGAAGAGCACTGGTTAGCTCCAACTCACAAAATTATGATGTATACTTGTGGCACTGTCACTCAGGACACCCTAGTTTTGATTATATGAAGCATTTGTTTCCAAATTTATTCAATAACAATTTTGTTCCTTTTCATTGTGAAACTTACCAAATTGCAAAACAAACCAAAACTCCTTATCCCAAACAACCCTATAAACCTTCCTCACAATTTGCACTAGTCCATAGTGATGTTTGGGGACCTGCACGAATAAAAATACTCACCAATGCCAGATGGTTTGTTACTTTCGTAGATGACTATACTAGAACCACGTGAGTTTATTTAATGAAAGATAAATCCGAAGTAGCCAAAATCTTTCAAAACTTCTACACCTTTGTGTGCACTCAATTTAATGTTTCCATTAAGGTACTACGAAGTGATAATGCCAAGGAATACATAAGCAACACCTTTAAAAAATTTCTTGACCAACAAGGAATACATCACCAAACCTCTTGCCCGTACACTCCTCAACAAAATGGAGTAGCTGAGCGAAAGAACCGACACTTGTTGGAAGTAACCCGAACCTTACTAATGGAACGAAATGTTCCTACAATCTTCTGGGGTGATGCCATACTCAGCTACCTATCTCATCAACCGATTGCCTTCCAAAGTACTCAAATACAACACCCCTATCCAAACACTACTAGAACACTTTCCCACTTACTCCATCATCAACTCATTGCCTCCTAAGGTATTTGGTTGTGTTGTCTTTGTCCACAAAAATGATGGCAACAAGCTTGGTACTCGAGCTGTCAAATGTATATTTCTTGGCTACTCCCCTACTTAAAAAGGGTACAAATGCTATTGCCCTACTTCCAAGAAGCTTATTATCTCTAGGGATACAATTTTCTCAGAAGAAGAAGCATATTATCCAAAATTACCCATTCAGGGGGAGTATAATGACAATGAATGCAATGAATGGCTAATCTTGGATGCAGAACAACCATCACCATCACAACCTAATCTCATACCTGTCATTGACCCCTTACCTCTCACAAACCAACCTAGTCCTACCCGTAATTCTGAAACCGAACAAAGTTTATCTCAACCTCCCTCATTAAATGAACTGGAAACAAATGCTGAAATCAATTCAGGGATGGATGTAGAATCGGGACAAGAGGAAGAATCCAGACTACAAGGCGAATCAAACATTGGTAGAACTATCTCTCCTATTCGAAGGAATGACCATGACTCTAATCCAGTATTAAATCCTGAAGAACTGGGTTGGCCTATTGCATTAAGAAAAGGGGTAAGATCGTGTACTCAATATCCAATTCAATGTTTTGTTTCATATGGTAATCTTTCTGCAAAAATGCAAAGCTTTGTTGTAAGTAGTGCACAGATGAAAATTCCAGACACGTTTCAACAAGCTATGACTGATCAGAATTGGAAACAAGCTGCAGAAGAAGAATTAAGAGCACTTGAGGAAAATAAAACGTGGGAGATTACAACTCTTCCTAAAGGAAAGAAACCAGTAGGATGCAGGTGGATATTTACTCCTAAATTCAATCCTAACGGCACAATCAACAAATACAAGGCTAGACTTGTTGCCAAAGGATATACCCAGACATATGGAATTGATTATCAGGAGACATTTGCTCTAGTAGCGAAACTTAATACCATCCAAGTGCTACTATCGATCGCAGCTAACTTGGATTGGTCATTGCATCAACTAGACGTGAAAAATGCATTTCTGAATGGCAACTTAGAGGAAGAAGTATATATGGAGATTCCAGATGGAATTTCAGCTCCTAACAACTCTGTGTGTAAACTCAACAAATCACTGTACGGGCTCAAATAATCACCTAGGGCGTGGTTTGGCAGGTTTACCAAAACTATGAAGCAACTTGGGTACACTCAGGGACAAGCAGATGATACTTTGTTCATTAAACGGAATAATGACAAGTCACTATCTTGATTGTCTATGTGGATGACATAGTCATTAACTGAGTTCCAGGTGAAAGATCTTGGACAAATGAGGTATTTTATGGGCATGGAAGTGGCAAGAACTCAAAAGGGCATCAATGTATCTCAGCAGAAATATACCCTAGATTTATTGCATGAAACAGGAATGTTAGGAGTAGAACCTGTAGGAACACCAATGGAAGAAGGTTGTCACCTCAGAATCAAACCAAATGGTGTCTCAGTCAATCCTGAATGATATAGAAGACTTGTTAGGAAACTTATATACTTGACTCACACACGTCCGGATATTAGTCATGCAGTTGGAATAGCAAGTCAATTCATGCATCAACTACAGGAAGAACACATGGCGACTTCGTACAGAATCCTAAGCTATTTAAAGCTTAATCCTGGAAGAGGGATCTTCTTCAAGAAAGGCACTATTAGAGGTATTGAGATCTACACTGATGCAGATCATGCCAGAGACAGGGAAACTAGAAGGTCGGTCTCAGGATATTGCACATATGTGTGGGGAAATCTGGTTACATGGAGAAGCAAGAAACAGACTATGGTGTCAACAAGCAGTGCAGAAGCAGAACTGAGAGCTGTTAACAATGGAGTACGTGAAGGACTTTGGATTATCAGATTACTGAAGGAATTAGGAATTCCACATGAGGGACCAATGCAAGTGTGGTGTGACAACAAAGCTAGCATTGAAATGGTAAAAAACCCAGTCTATCATGATAGGACAAAACATGTTGAGATAGACAGGCATTTCATTAAAGAAAAGATTGAAGCAGGTATCATGATATTGTCCCACATACGATCTGATGACCAAATTGCAGATATTATGACAAAACCACTAAGCAGAGTCAAGTTTGAAGGATTTAGGTGCAAGCTGGGGATGATCGATATATATTCTCCAACTTGAGGGGGAGTGTTAGATGTCAGTAATAACAGCACCGAATAGCATGCAATGTTTGACACTTACACACACCTCCGTCTATTACTCACCTACCCTCGTTTTCTGTCTCTCTGTTTGTCTGTATAAGTTCCTATATATAGTGTACTCTATATACATTACATATCAATGAAAAACATGAGCTCTTAAGCTCATATTATGAGTTGTTATTTTTTCATCATTTAGCTACGGTTGTCATAGCTCACTTAAAATTATATGATAGTAAAAAAAACAGGGCACTTTTTTTTGGATTGGGATGATTTTAAAATCCTTCCAATCCAAAAAAAGCCCTATTTGTTTAAATGACACTTTTTAGACCGGTTGTAGGGGATATCGGTCTAAAAAAGACTTTTTAATTGGTCTAAAAAGCTATTTTTCCACCAGTGTATATTGATTTTAGTCTATATAATCTAGTGTAATTAATCAAAATTATTTTCATTGCAATAAAACAATAATAAAAAATTTGGCATTTTGCCTTATCGTTTTTTTTTGTGCTCTTTACTTTTTTCAAGTGTTTTTCTCTCTTTTTATCTTCAAATCAATGGCCATTATCAAAAATTAGATATCACATTTTATCTGTGATTCTTCTTCTTAAATAATCCAGCAACTTTGAATCTTAACTAGTGAGCTCTTATCACATAAAAAAATAAAATGAAACTAAAAAAATTAATTTAAAAAAATGAAACATTAACTGTAATGCCCCAAAATATGATTAAGGGCTAATGATTCCAAAAGTGAATGTAATTAATGTAAACAAATACTTTTGGAGAATACAATGTGAATTATGATTAGAATGAGCAGTAGTCTGTGCCCAAACCTTGTAGTTAAGCTCAATTGTGGTATTAACACCTATATTGAATTAAAGTAAGGGAAGGGCGCATGGCATGAAGAAATGGAAGTATAAAATGTGCTTAATGGTGATTCAATAGGAATTAGCATAGTCAGGGGTAAAATGGGAAAAACAAAAGTTACCGGCCAATTGGACAACAACCGAAGAGGGAATCCACTAATAACTTAAAGATTAAGTGGTGTGACTAATTGCCAAGTAAACAAGAGAGAATAATCACATGGGTGCAAGCACATGGAAGAAGTCATAAGATGGTGACACTTGGCATCACATGACCCATTGATCAAAGTCAAAGTTTCAAACTCCTTTCCCTCTCTCTTCTCCTCTTCAAAGTAAGCCAAGAGGCCATTTGGGAGTCAAAAATCTAACTTCATCATCATCTTATATTCTCTCTCTCTTGAGCTCTCTTTGGACGTCCACGGTGGTTGGAGGAAAGAGAAAGTGAAATCAAGTGAAGGTAAGCCATTTTAACCCAATAGATGACCTCAAATGTTAAAAACCTCTTCATTAATCTTGACCACCTTAATGAGGGCTTCATGTATGTGGTTTTAGATTTTCAAGAGGAGGTGTTTTTTTGAGTTCAAGAAAAGTTAGTAGTAGAAGAATCAAAGAACAAGCAAGAGATAGTGAAAGAGGTGAGTAAAAGCTACCTTTTGGTATATTTGTTGTGGTCATTAGTTAAGTTCCTTGATTTTTGGATTTATGCCCTAATTTAGGTGTACATTAGGGTTGTGGAGTGTCATGGCGTTTTGTTGATGGTTATGGTGTCTTATGTTGAGTTATGGATAATGGACTTGATTGGAGTCTTGAATGTGAAGTTGTCCAAAATGTGAGATTTTGTGTTGTTTGGTGGTCAAAACAGAACATGAGAAAGTAATGAGAATTTGGGTGTTTTAATATTTCTATTGGATTCCTTGTGAAAAATTGTGTGGGAGTAGTGCTTGTTGTGAATTTTGAACCTTTGGAAACATTTGTGCAAAAACTAGAAATTCTGTTAAGTTAAAAATTCTGTGTAGGGGGACCAACTTTGTATAGCATTTTGAAATAGAAATTGGTCTCAAAATGCTATGAAACTTTCTAGTTTTGTAGTACACATTGTAAGCTTTCCAATGATATAAAGTTTGTGTCATTTTGATAAGTGTGCAAGAAGTTATGGTCATATGAAAAAAGCCAGGAAACATGCCAGTTATTGGCTGCGGCTAGGAGTTTTGGTCGCGGCCTAAAAACATCTGACCAGTCCTTGGCCGTTTCTAATAGTGTCTTGGTTGCGGCTTAAAAGTTTCTGACTTGATTTTTCCTGTGGCCAGTGCTTCTTGGCCGTAGCCCAAATCTTTATGACTATCTTTTGGCCGAAGCCAGAGAGTGGCTTGGCCGCGGCCAACCCCTCAAAAACTACATTTTTAACTTTTGAAAGATGGTCTTTAGTCCAGTTCTTCCCAACCTTTTATGCATTTATTTGGGCTTCTAGTAGCCATCTAAAGGTCTCAAATGATAACCAACCCTAAGTGTTTTGGAATTAAGCATTAGAATAGGGAATAACTCGTCGTCTTGATTATAGTTTATAGAATTTGACATTTACCTTGCACGTGATAAATCGGTGCTAGAGCACAAGCAGAAAGAACAAGGTAGTGATCCCTTCTCTTATATTATGTATAATGGATTGTATGCATGTCTTATCATTGAATCGTGATGAACGACAATGCTGTTGTATATGCTGTTGTGAATACAATGAAAGTTGTCTTAAAAATATAGTTGTGAATATAGCAAAAGCTGTCATAAAAGTGAATATAGCAGAAGCTGTCGTGCCATGATTACACCGAAAGCTTTAGTGAATGTGACGAAAGTCACACATATTATTGCTGTTGTGAATGCTATTGTTGTATTGTTGTGAATGCCGTTGTTGTGTTGCTGCTTTGTGATTGTACATTGTTATGAATGAATCATTACTACTGGGATTCTTTTGAATCTCATTCTTTTCATTGATTAAACCTATAGCCAGGGCAAGCGGGTCGAAGGAGAAACAAGCGACCAAGGGCGGCTAGTGCTCCCAAACAGGAGTTCTAGTTTTTATATTGGTTATCATATTTTGGGATTATTGTATATAATATAAATGTTGTAAATTTAGTTAGTGTGATGTAATCCCCGGTATGGGAAACTGAAATAGGCAAAGATGCCCTATAAACCCTTTAATAAATGGATGAAACCTAAGTATTGTCGGGAATTTTGCTTACACTGATATGTATGAATGAAACCAAACTGCACAGGCCAAATATATTTGAAATGTGAATGTGAGACCGTATTGAACAGGTTTTGGGAAAATTTTTGAAAACCCACTTTATCACAAGACCGAGCCTTGTCTTGAAGTTGGAACTTTCAAAAAGTTTTGAATTACCGTTGGTCTCAAATTTATCCTAATGACACATTTTTGAACTATAATTATGGCTATTAAGGTAGGGGTTATATTTTTGGTATCAAAGCTGTAGTTTCTGACAATGGTATGTTTTGCTAGGATAGTGTGCATGGTTCTTTGCCTTAGTGACGGTGGATGACCTATGATTGTTTGTTGTATACACATGAATGTTCCTATTATTGTTGGGGTATGAGTCTTAAGAAATATGTGTATACATTTATTGTGATATTGACATGGTGAATCATTTGTAGAGTAAAAAGACACAATGGTTTGCCTAAAAATCAGACGAGTAGAACCAGAGGTTGAGGAGATACATGACAACCTACATGATCCCATGCAAGTGATTATGGGTATGTTACTAGAACACCGGGATATGATCAACGCGCTAAGGGAAGAGCTCCCAGAGGAGAAAGAAAAACATAACAAAGACAAAGACAAGGTCTAGTCTACTCAAGAAGAGACCCAAGAGGAGACACATCATGAAGAGACTGCAGAAGGGTCGATTTGAGCTTAGGAGTCCCTGCCTCATACTACACCGAACCATGAGTCACATAGGGTACCGGCCGAGATGAGAGAGATCTACAGTGTTGGGTCTCCAAATTCTGCAAACATCTACCTCCAGTGTTCAGGGGAAGGTTTGATCCCTAAGCAGAAGAAAATTGGCTAATCTGATTAGAGAAGATTTTTGAAGTGCTAGATGCTCAACTGAGGTGAAGGCACGATTGGCCATCTACAAACTTGAGGGGGATGTCGACCGTTGGTGGCTGAATATTGCTATGACATTGTGCAATTGGAATGAGCCTTTAACCTTGGAGTTATTCCAAGAACAGTTTAATAACAAGTACTTCCTAAGGTCGGTGAGAATAGAGAAAGAATCAGAATTCCTGTCCATTAAGCAGGGTGATGCAAACACATTTGATGACTACCTTTCTCGCTTCATCCAGCTAGCTCGATACTCCTCTTATCTATGGCATATAGATGATGAGGAGTGGAGTTCCAATATGTTGATCCAAGGCCTAAGGTGTGAGCTAAGGAAAAGGTTAGCCACCCACCAGTTTACTGTATTTAATAAAGCTGTGGAGGAGTGTAGAATTATTGAAAAAAACCTAAGGGATCTGTACCCAGCTAAGGGGGTAGCAGCCATAGTAAGCCTAGTAAGGGGAATGCTTCCTAGAAGCGGAAGGGTCAGGGGTTCTCAGCTAAGGGTAGTGGTAAGAAGCCCTATCAACCTAAAGATCGTGAGCACCAAAAACCCCCAATGATATTGACATGATTTCGTTATGGGAGGGCACATCCTGGCAGAATGTGTATGGGGCAAGTAGTCTGTTATAACTACAAACAGCCAGGATACATTGCTATTGCGGCTGCCAGTAGAACAAAGACTTAAGAATTAGGGTAGGGTGTTCGATATGACACATGAGGAAGCCCAAAAGTTCCCTGACCTGATTCAAGGAAAAATCCTCCTTAATGGTAGTTTACTCCAAGCATTATTTGATTCGGGTGCAAGTCATTCCTTCATTGTCTATGATTGTGTAATATGCATGGGATTGCATGTTCATAAACTGCCATTTGATTTAGTTGTGTTGACACCAATGGGTATCAAGGCTATGACAGCTGAGGCTTGTTTAAATTGTGTGATAACCGTTAAGGGCCATGAGTCTATTGTTGATTTGATTTATCTGCCACTCAATCAATTCATATTGGGTTTTGATTGGTCGATGATGAATAATGTGCTACTAGATTATAGGAACAAGAGAATAGTGTATCATACTTCGCAGAATGATGACAATATGAGTGCTAGTTTGAACTTCCTCTCGACTGTCAAATCTGAGAAATATCTGGAGAAGGGGTGCAAGGGTATATGGTATTCTTTTTCGTACAGGGAGAGATAGAAGAAACTCTGAGTAGTATACCCGTGGTATGAGAGTTCCTTTAGGTGTTTCAGGACGATCTTAGTGGATTACCTCTGGAAAGGAAAATGGAATTTCCAATTGAAATTGTGCTTGGAGCTGGTTTTATATCAAAGGCCCTATACAGAATGGCCCCAAATGACATGATAGAGCTAAAGAAGAACATTAAAGACTTACTCAAAAAAGGGTTTATTCAACCCAGTGTTTCGTTGTGGGGAGCTCCAGTATTGTTTGTCAAGAAGAAGGACATGAGTCAGAGGTTATGTGTAGACTATAGAGAATTGAACAAGATAACCATCAAGAACAAGTATCCACTTCTAAGAATTGATGACCTTTTAGATCAACTGTCTGGGTCTTGTGTATTTTTGAAGATTGATCTAAGGTCGGGTTATCATCAACTGCGAGTAAAAGCGGGAGATGTACTGAAGACTGCTTTCAAGAAGAGGTATGAGCACTTTAAGTTTTTGGTAATGCCCTTCGAATTGACTAATGCACCTACGGTATTCATGGATTACATGAATTGTGTCTTTCAACAGTATCTAGATCAGTTCGTGGTAGTGTTTATTGATGACATTTTGATTTACTCTAAGAGTAATGAAGAACACGAGCATCATGTATGAATAGTGCTGGAGATATTGCGTGAAAAATAGCTTTATGGTAAGTTGAGTAAGTGCAAGCTTTGGCTTCCGGAGGTAAAGTTTTTGGGGCATGTTATCTTACAAGAAGGGGTCTCAATGGATCCCATTAAAGTGAAAGCAATACTAGACTGGAAGAGGCTAAAAACTATTGCTGAGATACACAGTTTTCTGGGTCTTGCTGGTTACTAACGGAGATTTATTCAGAATTTCTCCCGTATCGCCTTGTTGATAACCAAGCTCATATGAAAAGATCAATCATTTAAGTGGGATGAACATTGTGAAAACAGTTTTTTTGTGCTGAATGAGTGGTTGACTACGGCACCAGTGTTGATTATACCCGATTCTAGCTTGACTTATGTTGTGTATAGTGATGTGAGTAAGTAGGGGCTAGAGTATGTACTTATATAGCAGGGACGAGTGGTGACTTACACCTCCTGACAGCTAAAGCTTCATGAAATGAACTATCCCACTCATGATCTAGAGATTGTGGTGATTGTGTTTGCATGAAGATATGACAACATTACTTGTATGGGGTGATGGTAGAATTGTACTACGATCATAAGAATCTCAAGTATTTATATTATCAGAAAGAGTTGAATATGAGACAACGCCGGTGGATGGAGTTGCTAAAAGATTACAACCTGGAGATCAAATATCATCCGGCTAAAGCTAATGTAATTGCGAATGCCCTTAGTCAAAAGATGGTGCTAGTTGCAGTAATGATGATATAATAAGGGAAACTGATAGAAGATTTTTGGGACTTTAATTTGTTGAACCAGATCATCTGTGCTAATTACATTATTTCCCAAGGGGAAAGTGATCTAATGGCTGAGATTGAAGAAGCTCAAAGGCAAGATGATCGGGTGCAGTTCATTCAGACTATGATCGAACGAGGAGACACCTGGGATTATGATTTGTTGCCTAGTGGATTAATTCGATACAAGAAGAGAATTTGTGTTCCACTAAAGGCTAACTTGAGGCAGAGAATCCTAGATGAGGCACACAAGAGTCGGTATACTCTTCACCCTAGAATGACCAAAATGTATCACGGTTTGAAGTCTATATATTGGTGGCCGGGATTGAAGAGTGATGTGACCAAGTATTTGGTGAGGTGTCTTACTTGTCAACAAGTAAAGATTGAACACCAGAGGCCACCAGGATTACTGCAGAGTCTTGAGATTCTAGAATGGAAGTGGGAAAGTGTGACCATGGACTTCATTGTAACATTGCCTAGAATCAGAAACTATGATGTGATCTGGGTGATTGTTGACTGGTTCACAAAGTCGGCGCATTTTGTATTGATAAACGCTAGTTACTTTTCGAATAAAATAGCAGAAATCTATATACGGGAGATAGTGAGGCTTCATGGCATACCGAAGAGCATCATTTCAGGTAGAGATCCTTATTTCATTTCAAAATTCTAGAGGGCTTTACATGAAGCTCTGCATAACCCCCTACCTTAATAGCCGTAATTATAATTTGAAAATGCGTCTTTATAATAAATTAGAGACCAACAGATAATTCAAAACTTATTGAAAGTTTCAACTTCAAGACACGGCTAGATCTTATGATAAAGTGGGTTTTCAAAAACGTTTTCCAAAACTTATTCAATAAGGTCTCACATTCACATTTCAAATATATTTAACCTGTGTAGTTCGGTTTTATTAATACATATTAGAGTGTAAGCAAAATTCTTGACAACACTCAGGTTTTATCCATTCATTAAGGGGTTTACAGGGCATCTTTGCCCATTATAGTTTTCCATATTAGGGATTACATCACACTAACTAAATTTACAACATTCACAATATATACATCATTCTTAAAAAGATGACAACCAACATAAAAGCTTAAACTCCAGCTGGGAGCACTAGCCGCCCTTGGTTGCTTGTTTCTCCTTCAACCTACTTGCCCTAGCTATAGGTTAGTCATTAGAAAGAGTGAGATTTAAAAGAATCATAGTAGTAACAACTCACTTATATAATATATAATAACAAAGCATGTAAGCAAATAACAAGCAGCAACAGTAGCAACAATCATAGTGATGTGTGACTTTCGTCACAAATGATAGCTCTCATGGCGGTATCCACATGATGCGTGACTAACGTCACAAACGATAGCTCTCACATCTGTATACACAAAGCTTTCACAGCAACATACACCATAGCATTTGAAATCAACAACATACATACAATGCATTATATGAAATATAAGAGAAAGAGCCACTACCTTGTTCTTTTCGCTCGTGCTCTGGCACTGGTTTGTCACGTGCAAGGCAAATGTTAAATCCTATAAACTATAATCAAAGACGATGAATTATTCCCTATTCCAATGTTTAATTCCAAAACACTTAGGGTTGGTTATCATTTGAGACCTTTAGATGGCCACTAGAAGCCCAAACAGATGACTAAAAGGTCGGGAAAAACTTGACCAAGGACCATCTTTCAAAAGTTCAAAAAGTAGTTTTTGAGGGGTTGGCCGTGGCCAAGAGATGGTAAAAAAGATTTAGGTTGTGGCCAAGATCTACTGGCCGTGGCGAAAGTTAGGTCAGAAACTTTTGGGCCGTAGCCAAGAACAGCTCAGTAACATTTGGGCCGTGGTCAGGACCCTTTGGCTGGGGCTAAGAATAGGTTAGAGAGTTTCGGGTCGTAGCCAAGTCCATGTTGGCTGCATCTAAGAACTGGTCAGATGCTTTTGGGCTACAACCAAAACTCCTGGCTGCGGCCAATAACTGGCCTGTTTCCTGATTGATTTTCAAATGACCATAACTTTTTGTACACTTATCAAAATGACACAAACTTTATATCATTGGAAAGTTTGCAATTTTTACTACAAAATTGGAAAGTTTCATAACATTTTGACACAATTTTCTATTTCAAAACATTATGCAAAGTTGGTCATCTGAACGGAATTTTAACTTAACAGAATTTCCAGAATTTCCAGTTTTTGCACAAATGTTTCCAAAGGTTCAAAATTCACAACCAACACTACTCCCAGACAATTTTCCATAAGGAATCCAATGGAAACATCAAAACATCCAAATTCCCATTACTTTCACATTTTTGTTTTGACCACAATGCAACACAATGTTTCACATTTTGCACAATTTCACAATCGAAACTCCAATCAATCCTATCATCCAAAACTCAACACAAGACATCATTTCAACGATCAACACACCATGAATCCTCTAAAACCTTATATCACACCAAAACAAGGAAAAAAATCTAGAATTCAAGAGTTTCAACCAATGGTCACAACATATATACCAAAAGGTAGCTTTTACTTACCTATTTTACTATCTCTTGCTTGTTCTTTGATTTCTCAACCACTAACTTTTCTTGAACTCACAAAACACCTCCTCTTAAAAATCTAAAATCATAGAAATGAAGCTTCCATTAAGATGATCAAGATTAGAAAATAGGTTTTTGGCATTCAAGGTCATCTTGATGGTTAAAATGGCTTACATTTACTTGATTTCACTTTCTCTTTCCTCCAACCACCATGGATGATGAAAGAGCTTGAGAGAGAGAATAGATGATGTTGATAAAGTCAAATTTTTAGCCTCCCTTAGCCCTTATGGCCAACCTTGAGAGGAGAGAGGGAAGAGAAAAAGTTGAAAATTTGACTTTTCATCCAATGGTCCAAGTAATGCCATGTGTCAAGATCCTAGAACTTTCTCCATGAGCTTGCATTCATGTGATTATTCTCTCTTGTTCACTTGAAAATTAGTCACACCACTTGATCTTTAGGTTATTAGTGGATTTTCTCTTCGGTTGCTGACTAATTGGTCGGTAACTTTTCTTTTTCTCATTTTGCCCTTGACTATGCTAATTCCTATTGAATCACTATTAAGCATATTTTATACTTCATTTCTTCATGCCATGCGCCCTCCCACACTTTTAATTCAATTTAGGTGTTAATACCACAGTTGAGTTTAAATATAGGGTTTGGGCACTGACTATTGCTCATTCAGATCATAATTCACTTTGTATTCTCCAAAAGTGTTTGTTATCAATGACCAATATATTAAATATATTATTATAAAAATATATTAAATCTGGACCATTGAGATCTGCATTCAACGGCTCTGGGAGGGAAAAGGACGATCCTTTTCCTAAAAGGAAAAGGACCAAAGCCACTTCCAAAGAATATATAATAGTTCTTTGTAAAGAACTATCAAGTAGTGTGAAATAAATATTTTTAGAATCTTGCCTTTTCATTGATAACAGTTAAGTTTTCTTAAAAAATATATAACGGTTTTTTATGAAGAACGATTAGTATTGTCAAATAATTTTTTTTAGAATCCCGCCTTTCCCGCCTCCTTAAGTTATTAATAGATATTATATATTAGAACAATATCTTAACATGTTATATTTATCTTAAAAGTATAAATCTGAGATATTATTAGATATTATATCTAATAATATCTCAGATTATAATCACACATTATGGTTAATTATTATAACTGCTATGTATTTGTTTTTTCTGATATAATATTGGATGACTAATCGTTTGTAAATGTTATATGACGGTTATTTTGTAAGAACCGTCATATTTGTCACTAAATCAATGACAGTTATTAACTACAACCGTTGTTTTTGTGTTAGATATTATATCTAATAATATCTCAGATTTATAATCATACTTTAAGGTTAATTATTATAATTGTTATGTATTTGTTTTTACTGATATAATGTTGGATGACTAATCGTTTATAAATGTTATATGATGGTTATTTTGTAAGAACCGTCATATTTGTCACTAAATAAATGACATTTATTAACTACAATAATTGTTTTTGTGTTTTTTGAATTCCGTCTCTCAATATATAACAGTGCACATATTTAACAATTATATTTTAGCGTTATATATTTTTACGCGACCTCCACGTCAACATATTATAGTTATTTTGCTATAACCGTTATTTATTAAGTGTTATATATGCTCGAATATGACCAATTATTAATACCCAAAATAATTACCTCTTTGGAATTGGCATTATTATCATTAATGATATTAAAGGCCAAATTAATTTTAAAGCAGACGACATTATTTTGGAATACTTCTCAAAATCCCGATTAATATCATAATTGTAATTATTGGGGAGTTGGGATATTAATATCCCAATTAATAGTTATATTCCATACGCTTCATTTGTTATATCTCGGTAAATCTATAATGAATATGAAAAATTATTATTTGCCTTTCTTAAAGTTTGATTGGGTGCTCACGGAGTAATTATTGTTATTAATGGATATTAATGGTCAATGTAATTTTAAAGCTGATACGATTATTTTGGAATATTTTTAAACACCCCATTCAATATTTCTTATAATACCCCAATAAATACAATTGGCTTGTGTGGGTTATTTAATGTACCGATCCAATTAATATGAATAATATTCCATAAACTTCCATTTTCATAAATCCGGAAATCTCGAATGCATTTGACACATAATTATTTTTTGAACCCTGATTTGTTGCCCATAGAGTTGTTATTATTATTAATGAATATTAAAGGTTAATTTAATTTTAAAGTTGACGATACTATTTTGGAATACTTTTTAATATCCTGAGTAATATCACAATTGTAATTATTGGGTATTAATATCCTGATTAATATTGATAATATTCCATAAACTTCTCTTTTATGTTTCCATAAATATCTAATGGATCTGAAAAATTATTAATCACTTTTTTAAAGTCTAATTGATTGCTCATGAGTCATGGCGAAAAAAAAAAATGATTGCTCATGGGATAGTTCTTTTCATTTTTAGAAGTTTAAAGCCTATTGCCAATATTATATTCCGTAAACTTCCTTTAATTATATTTTCATAAATCTATAATGCATCTGAAAAATTCAATAAACTCGAACATGGATATTGTCCACAAACTAATATCCATATTACTTAAAATTTGTCCACAATAAACTTGAACCTTCATTTTAATTACCTTGTTTGAAGTCTGAATGGTTCTCAAGTCGTAATTATTATTAATGTATATTAAAGACCAAGTTAATTTTAAGGATGAGCATATTATTTTGGAATATTTTTAAACATCCCGTTTAATATTTTCCCGTTGTAATTATTGTCATATGAATATCTCAATTATTAATTTATATGCGAACAAGCCCCAAAAACTTCATTATCCATATTCACAAGAATCTCCCTTCATTTTCTTAAATGTATCAGGCCAAATGTGGAGGACGTTTCAAATAACATCTTTAATTAGGGATGACCAAGATCACAATACTTTTTGTTGACTAAGGAAATCGAAGCATAGTGCAGGGATGATCAATGACCATTACACAAATATAAAGGTAAATTTCAAGAAACAAAAACACCATAAGATGCCCCCGTATGAAAAGGTTGGCTTTGTCCAACACTGACAGGTAGTTTTAGGTCACTTTGTGATAAGGATATTCACAAGAGGCCCCCATGAATCCTACCAGTAGCTATATGCTTCCGCTTGATGTTGCATTCAAATAAATCATAGAAAAACTAAAATCAGGTTGTTCCAAGTAGAAACCAAAAAAAAAAAAAAAATCATTGCATGTATATCTTTGAATATAATCAAACTTACCATCTATCCTCTCTATCTTCACCCACTATAGTACAACAACATGATCATCTTCTAGTGGGAGCTAATCTGTATGGGCTCAGTATGCAGAGGAACCCCGAAGCATACTAAGAAAAGTGTTTCCACTAGAACAAAGGAAAAAACCAAATTATTCACAAAAGCTTATCACTTTAAAAACGAAATTATTTTCAAAAATAAAAAAGATTAACAATAACTAATCATCCAAAACATTCTTAGAAACAAAAAAATTGACAGTTACCAATCATCCAAAATATTGAAACTGAACCCTAACCCATTTGCCGTCTGCGTAAATGTGCTCCAACCGCCCAACCTTAATCATGAGGCCAAATACATCTGTATGAGGTCCCGGTTAAGTAGACAAATGTAGGATGATTAAGTATAGTGACAAGAAATAAGTGGCAACCACAACATATGCTTGCTCATTAGCCTATGTTCCGTATACGACGTGGCTACCAATACAATGAACGTCTATAAAGGGCACTTTGGGTTGTTTGAAATATCAGGCAAAAAGTCCACTTGTGAGTATCCTTACATAACAATGTTGAAGTCAAGATTGATGAGGTTGACGCTATTTTCAATGTTGAATCTCTGAAATACATATCTGCAACCCTTCCTAAGTATTCCACAGAACCAACGGATAAAACCTCGCATGCAAATGATCACAAGAACTATATTACCCAAAAAATTAAAATAGCGTCATTATCCTCATCAACAGCACAATTAATCAATGTGAAGACAATACAAGAAATAAACGGAGACTTATAGTATATCAGAAAAGGAAGACCTTGCTATCTGCAAGGATAACATTGAATGTGATGTGAGGATTTTTGAGATGCCGCCGGCCTATATCAGAAGTGTAGGGAAAAAAATAAGGAGAGAGAGAGGGACTAGCGTACCGGGGTGAATCCATGTTCGGATCTGAGTCAAAGCTCTAATGCTCCATAATAGTGCCCACACAATTATTAGACTACTAGAGCCTAATTAGGATTGGCACAACAGATCACCAGAACAAGAAAGATGGTAGGAGAGAAGAGATTGCTAGAAAACTCAATAGCAGGGGTAAGGAATAACTAAAGGAGGCACCTCTTATTTATAGTGGTTTAGGGTGGCCACCAATCAGGAAATGATGTTCACCCTTCTTGCCTTCCAAGTTAGTAATAAGGAGAATTAATTCTCAATTAATTTCCTGAATTATGATAACTTGTTTCTCAATTAACAATATCAAAATTAATATTAACTTATTCCCCAATCTACAATTAATGCTGATTTGATTCTTATTTAATTAGGCTACTTGTATCCTAATCAAATAGTCTGACCCATCAAGGGTGGACTTGGACCCAAAGTCCAACATCTCCCACTCGCACTTGATGGCCCTCCCATCGTGTGTTCGTTACTGTTTCCTGTTTTATACTTGGCGTCTGCCGTGACCACGTGGGCAAAAGTGTCTTCAAGATTTGGTGCTTGTGATACTAGAAATCCCTCATATCAGACCAGCATCCAAGGATACCCTTTATATATGTATATATAAGCTATATATTCATTGCCTCAAATGCCCCGGATTCTCCCATACATATTACTGATGGCATATCTAATCCCTCTTGAGTTAATATGTTGATTAACTCAGATTGCTTTCTATACACATAGTATCCGCACTTACAAGCTACACATAGAGCTAGTAAGGAGTCGACCACAGACACTAGCACATCTTATGTATCTAGGAGTAAATCTTCCTATTTGACTAAACATCAGTCCATCTTGACTTGGTCGCTTTCTTAGTTTTCACTCATCTGACCGAATCACGTGTGATCATAGAGCTTCAGCTAAAGTAGCTGTCATCAAACCAAGCTTTCATGATGCCGCCTAAGTCTTATGGGCATCGTGGAAGGATTATTCCTTCCTGGGACTCACATTGTAGTAACTAGGGATCTTTCAACTACATCCCATGTTGTAGTCTAACTTTCAAGCACATGCTATATGAATTGCATGCTACGGTGAACGTTTTGTGGTATACATCGATTTCTTTCTCTTTCACCGTACATACATTAGTTCCAAAATGTACTTAACATCCGAACCAGAACTTTCTTTTTCACAATATCTCTTTTACAATCTCATTTGTGAAAAAGGGTTCTTTGCCTGGCTACAAGTCTGTTTTCATGCTTCAATCCATTTTATGTGTATATATAGATATGTGAATCTCATCTCAGTTTTAACTGAAGTGACTCAAATGCAAAGATTCTTCTTAACCATCTCATGGTGATCATTTACTCGTTTTACCCTCCCATATCCTTGCAAAATATGGGAAGACGGTTGTTCGTGTGAGTGAACCAACCTCTTTGGACCTGTACGACATACAAAATTGTATACCTTATATGTATTTACTCATAACATACATACTATTTCTTTTATCTTTATATAAAAGAAGTTCACGACCTTATATTTTATTTGTGCCTCAAGATTTTTGCTAACTCAATGAATATCAAGCTATGGGCTTAGTAAGGGGATCTGCCAATATTCTGTCAGTAGAAGGTCATTAAACTATCGCTTTCCTCTTTGAAAGCATATATCTCATAGAGATATATCAAAAGCATGTTTCGCCTTGATGTGATACTTAGGATCCTTATCATAAGATGCTATCGTTTGGATCCTTCTATCCACCATTCATTTCCAATTACTCATAAGAACTACTTTAGCCATATGGCACTTTGAATGATGGTAGAACACACTCTGTGTTCTAATTCCATGGATAACATAAATACATTGTATTTTTCTTTTACTCTATTATCATTTGCCTAGGCCCTATATTGGAGTATCATTTCAAAGGAAAGTTGTTGCCTTGACAACTTAATCCATGGTTATTCTCATAATCTATTTCACAGCAAGACCAAAAATAGCTTCTAAGTCCGACAAAAAATATTTGGTCTTATATACACCAATGTGTATATTCATATTATCAACCATAGTCTTACATGGGACTCTATCCACTCTTTCTATGTTGGATTCCTTATAGGACAGGTAACCTCTCTAGGTTTGTGCCCTGAACTTCAGGGGTGTCTATGGGTTTGCAGTTTAGCATCCTAAGATGCCTAAGGATCACACTTGTACATGTCTTAGGTGGTAAAGACTATATCTTCCTTGTGCAATCTTCTTTTACCTTGTTATTCAAGATATTATTTGTTCAACCCATGATTTTTTTCAACTCAGAATTTAAGGATTCTCTGATCCTTTATTCCTTTGACTCTCTTAACACTTGTTTCAACTAAACATATGTCATTTGACAAAGGATGACTTCACAAAGAATCATCACTAGACCGTTTGATACTCATGTAGTATTCATTGATTATCCTGAAGTTGGTGAGAATTTCACCTTGTGAAACCTCATATACTACTATCTGGATGATTGTTTCTACGAAGCCATTAAGTTGCTCCATGTAGAGTTCATCATCCAAGTTCCAAATTTTCAAATTGGAAAGCGGTCTTCACTTCATCTTGATGTAATCTCTAGACTAAGCTTGTTGTCATAGCCAAAGTTTAAAGTTAAAACGCATAACGGACAACCTTCCATTGTAGTATCCCTTAGCCACTAAGTGTTTTAGGTTTTACATGCCCACAATAGATTTGAGAACCTACTTATTCCCAATCGCCTCTTGGCTGGGTGACAAATTGCCCAAACATGTACTTGGCTTGTTTCAAAAAGAATCCAAATCCTTCTGCATGACACTTTTGCAATTCTTCTTAGCAGGTCCTTCTAGTGTCTTTCAGACACTTATAGGTAGTTATTATCACTTTCCAAATGACGAAGAGAGCATTCAATCCATTAGGGAATTTATCTCTTTATAGTCATTTGCTGGATGACTATTTACTTCGAGGTGGATTTCGTAGGATTCTGTTCCTATGTATGGGTACGGTAATCCTCTCGTAACTTACCTCTTACCTCTTTCATTGTGAAAATGGTCTCAACCCTCCCACTTGGATCAGTGAATATAGGAACACCTAGTTATTCCTTGTTTCTGTGAACCTCTTCAAGAGATTCAATATGATTAATGCTCATTTCCTGCTAGGAAATCTGGGTTTTATGAACGTTGCGTCCCTCGGTTCTCTTGTAGTCATTGAGCCGCCATCATTTTCACTAATGAAGATGTGTCTTGTCAAATTCTCAGGTCATCTCACAAAGAGATACCTTGTATACCTTGGCCCTAATCTTCCTTACTCATAGGAAGAATTATGGATATGAAGTTGCTGACCCTTATGGTCTTAACGAGCTTGGACCTGATCTAAGGCTTACCTACGATTCATAGGGTAAGGTCGTGATTGACATAGAGGGCATTTGGTTAAGTGTGAAGATAATAGCTGTGAGTTTACATACCAACATATGGCTGATAGTTTCACTTATACCATTATTTACTCAACCATGTCAAGAAGAGGTCTATCTCTCTATTTCAATAACTCTATTATGTTGAAAGATTCTAGGTATTGATAGTTGCCTAGCAATCCCTTTCTTGTACATAAAGCAGCTTGAACTAATAATGTGGGTGTTCTTAACCCTTGTTAGTTCAAAATAGTCTTATCTTTTTAGTTTAATTGATATTCTTGACTAGTTCAGCCATTATCTAACAGCTTCACACTTACCTAAAATCAAGTAAACATTATTGTATTTTGAGTAAACGTCCATGACATTAACGAAACACCAAGCTCTGTATTTTGCCCTCACGTTCATTAGTTCATAAATGTCATAATTTGCCAATTACAGAGGATATCTTCTCAAAATGTTCCTTTATCTTTCTTGCCATGTAGACTAAATTCTCAACTTACTCACAAGGGTATTAACCCTTTAGCGTAAATTATTTAGCAAATTCTCTTTTGCTAGTTTGATCATTTCTTTTGATCAATATGTGCATGTGGCAAGAAATGGATTTATTATCCCAAAAAAGAAACATCAAAATCCAATAAAGGATTTGAGCTTCACAGTCCCATCAATCCTTAACTAAAGAGATAGCAAAGATGTGATTTTATCAGTTGCAATTGCATGGAGTGAATCAGGGTGGTTTATCTATGCAGAGTTAATGTGTAAGTCCCAATCCCTTGATTCTCTCTTTCTTGCTTTGCATCTGACATGAAGCTATATGCTTTTGTGAAACATCCACTACTCACACTACTACAGAATTAGGATATAACCACCCCAAAGGACATCCCAAATTTAAAATTGGGTGGTTAAAAAGGCAGGCGGTGGCAATTTCGTAATTATATGTATGCAGGGAAACCTTTAGACGTCCCAAATTTGAATTTGGGACGCCTAAAGTTCTTCCCGGCACGAAATATAAATTTTGCAAATTTTTTTTAGCGCCAGGAGCTGGGTTTAGACGTCCCAAAATTATTTTGGGAAGTCTAAACCCAGACTTTAGGCCTCCCAAATGCCATTTGGGACGCCTAAACCAAGAATTTAGGCATCCCTGCTTATGTCAGACAAGTGTGTGACATGCGTGTCTTCTCCATTCTCCACTCCCTTTCCCTCCTTTTTTGACCAAACAACCCCCTCTTCATTCATTATTCACCTTCTGCTACTTTACTCTTCCTCCTCCCTTCTACAAGGCCGTCGACTCCTTCTTCAACTCCTCCCTTCTACAACTTTACTTCTTCCACCTGAAATCCATTGAAGTCGACGCACGCACCAAGCCACCCCTTCCTCCATAGTGTAGGTTTTTGCTCTCCTCCACCTCCTTCCATCCATTGTCGTCCACACCTCCCCCACGCACCTTGGTTCTTTGTTTTCTCCACCCTCCGGTGTACCTCCCCACCGTGCATACACCTCTGATCTCCAACGTCTTCTCACTACCTCTCTAGCATACATAGCCGTCGGCGCCCCCTTCATCAGGTTAGTTTATTTTCTTCTTTTTTTTGTAATAGAATTTTTTATTTTCTTTTTGAAATATAAATTTACTTGAATAAATTAAAGTAAAACTTGCAATGTGAAAAGCCTAGCCAATAGGAAATATCACGTTAATTGTGCTTATATATTGCTTATATTGAGATAGTTGAGATTGGTGTGTTTGGCATGGCTTCTACAAGCTCAAAAGCTAGGTTGACAAGGCGAAACACCCAATTTGAAAGTGAGGTTGTCCCATGGTTTTTCTTTATTGAATTGGGAACCCTGTACAATGCTTTGCAGTGGTTTGAACATACTTTTAGATGGTTTTTGCTTGGATTTGATATACTTTATGAATGTACACAGGTTATTTATTAACCAAATATGGAAGTACATGACATGTATTTATTTTAGCTTTGTCCAATAATCATAGTGCATAATTTTTTTCTTTCTTTTTCAAATTTTTTTGGGGACTATTTTCCTATTATTGCAATACTTTTTACTTTTTTTTAATGATGCTTCTACTAATTTAAACTTTTAAGTCTTTCTCATTCACAAAAGTTAACATGGTATTTTTCTTGGTGTACTGTAAACGGAACATTTTTAGATGAATCAATAGTGTGGCTTTTTTATAAACTTTATAATAGTGTGATATATTAATGATTATTGTCTCATGACTTAACATGACCTAAATAGAATGAGTAGGGGTTATTTTAATTTTAATCAAATCACCTTTTTTTTTGAGGATTTTATAACAAAACTGCAACTACATATATGTATATGTTCTATCTTCATGTCTTTGTTTGTCATCTTTGGGAAAAAAATTATTCTGTTTTATATAGAAAATTATTATATGGACTTATATTTTGCATATAACTTAAAATAAGATACTATTCATGGTTTTAATTATTTTTTTCATACACAGCCATTCCATGTCATTTAAAGGCAATGTATATATATTATTATAAATAAATGGAGCTTTTGAATGATTTTGATGAAATTAACAACAATTAAACAAATTAGTAAGATTATTATTGTAGCTTCCTTAATATAATAATATAGTAAATATGTCATTGACAATTGTACTAAACGTGTGAGTGTTATTGAGAATGGCTTAGGTGGTAACAAAATGGATCATGGTTGGATGAATGCTTTGAGAACTAGTGAAGAATATGAGAAAGGGGTGGAAGAATTTATTGAATTCGCTAAAAAGAATGCTCCTGCAAAAAATAGGAAGTATATTTGTCCTTGTGTCAATTGTTTGAATGAGAGTCGACGGGATGTTGATGTCATAAAGGATCACCTACTTTGTGATGGAATAAATCTGTGATACACAAGGTGGATATGGCATGGTGAGGAAGTAACGGATTGTCCGTCGTACAAGAAGGAAGATGTGGATGTCATAAATGAAGATAGAATAGAGAAAATGATTCACGATGTTGAGGTAGAATCATTTGCACAGTCGTAGGAGTATGACAGCCTGCGGAGTGATGCAGAGACACCATTGTACCGTGGCAGTAAGTACACGTGGCTGACGGGAACATTACATTTGGTTAACTTAAAGGCAACTTGTGGGTGGACCGATAGTAGTTTCACATTGCTGCTTGAACTATTGTGTGATATGTTTCTAGAGGATAATGTACTTCCAAATCGTATGTATGAGGCCAAGAAAATCCTGTCTACAATGGGTATGGAGTATAAAAAGATACATGCTTGCCCTAATGATTGCGTACTGTACAGAAATGAGTATGGAGGTCTTAGTGAGTGTCCTAAGTGCAAAACTGCACGATTCAAAGTGAAAAAAGATGGTGGTTGTGGCGATGTGACAAGTAAAAGGAAACCTTTAAAGGTTATGTGGTATCTTCCAATAATACCATGTAAGTTATTCTGTTTGTATTTCATTCATTCTTAAAAAAAATGAATAGTTCTAATTTCTGTTCATTTTGATTTTCATGATAGTGCTTGTTAAACATATAGAGTCCTAGGCGGGTCAAGCGAGGGTACAGTTGTTAAAAAGCCAAAGTGGTTTTATCCGATGGTAAGTAGTTTTAATTCTAATTGTTTCATTGACGGTCCTTTTAGACATACCTTTATTGATTTTAACAACCAATTGCATGCCTTTGATTTAAAGTGCCCTCGACAACCTGGCAACACTGAATACGGATATTATGTTATACTTGATATGTATAACATCACTCAAAGTGGAATTACTACCGATTTTGAAAAGGTAATCGCTTCTTCATTCTCAAATGATAATATTTTTGGTGTTCTAATTGAAATGCTAATTAATTCATTTGCTTGATTCATTTCATCAAAGCTTATTTTCTAATTTTCAAATTTTTGATAATGAAGATGCCTACCTACGTGAAGACCTTGATTTGATCAGAGACCTTTTGGCCGGACATCTTCTTCAACATATAGAGCAGTAAAATTTTTATTTATATCAGTTTGTAGTTGTGTGATGACAGTGTTTTGACACTTTCTGGTTGTTATTGTTGATATATATAGTAGTAGGTTGTATGAGTTGTTATTGTATGTATATATAGTAAAGATTGTAGTACTGGATGTCCTTACCATTTTGTAATGGTCATTGTGGTTTATGTATCCATTTTCTATTCGGTTTCTGCATTTTGAATTTGCTGTGTAATACAGAATGTAAATGATGGTATAAAAAAAACCCTCACCTTTTAACGTCCCAAATTAAGAATTGGGATGTCTAAAGTCCCCCAGTGGAGGACTTTAGACGTCCCAAATTGTTATTTGGGACGTCTAAAGTCTCACTTTAGACATCCCATTTTTTTGGGACGTCTTTTCTTAAAACATACTACGCCCCCAACATATACGTCCCCCCATTTTTTGGACGTTAAAAGTGCCAAAATTGGGACGTTAAAACCCCTTTTTGTAGTAGTGTCATGTGGATTGCTACTTCTACAACCCTTAAAGGATTATCAATGTAGCCTTTCATCTTTTAGAAACCATTAACCTCCTCTAGATCAAGTTTACCTCATAGATTTCTTGCCCTTAGGCTTAGAAGATGAATCCTCCCACTCTTTAGATAAGTTCGTATGATTGATAGATCCTTGATCCTTTTGTCTTTCACACTCAAGTTCAATATAGTGAATCACATTGTCGAAGGTCAAAATATGCATATTAGGAGCAGTATTTACTTTCGTATATGCCAACTCACTAAAAGACGTGGCTTACTCCAACTCAGTAGGAGACATAGCTTACTCCCACTCATTAGAAGATGTCTTGTCACAATATACACTTGTTGTTTGTAAGAAAGAACTTGAAGTTTTATTTGTCTCAACTTCTTAGTTTGACATTTGCCTCAAGTGTTGCCTAAATGACATATTAGAACTTAGTACACTATGTTAAAACTTAACTTAGTTTTAACGTTATGGAAGAAGATCATGAATCCTACTATCTTCTAACACTATCCAAATTGCTTGGATAAAGTTCCATTGCTCGTTCCATCATAAGTTTGAGCAATCTTGTTCTTTCTATGCTTTGATAGTATAAAATTTTTATATCCTTCAGTTGCTTCAGCCTCTAAATACTGAAGACTAGTTGGTAGGATGTCCTTGACATCTCATTCTTCTTGAATGCAAGAGGTTTGAGAGTTTCTAACTCCATAGATATCTCTATTGAGCTTGTCTTCATAAGCTCAATCAAATAGACTTGGTTATAATTGGTCACTTAAACGATTATGGTATATAAATCATATTTGTTGAAATCAGACAAAGGATAATTAGATAATAAGTTCACTAGTTTCATGTTCAGGAGACAACTATGTTGACTGCCATCCCAATCATGCTAGTTAGCTCATCATCCTTTTAACCATGTTCTTTATTGAATACATTCCCCTTTGGATTTCTAGACACATTCTAGAAACTCCCACTCAATCAAAGACAGTTATACTAAGAAGATAATAACATAATATCATCTAATGAATGTTCATGAAAAGAGAATATGCTTAATTCAATTCTAAAAGCAAAGAATTTAATCATAAATTCAATGAAAAAAGAACATTAAAAAATTTATAAAAAAATTGCCTCATATTGTTGTCTCTTAACTAGGTTCTCCCTTTCATAGGCCCTTCTGACCATATGAACTCATGTAGCATCTAGCTACAATATCAAGCTCCTCTTTGGCATGTTTACATCCATTTACTTGTATGTATTTGCAGCATACCTCCCACTTGATGAGATGATTCTCACATCTTTATCTGTCTTATCGTTTGTCACATCATTCGTGATAAAGGGTTGACTTTAAAAGTCACTGCTTCAATCCCAATTGAATCAATGTGGTTAGAAGCATGGGAAGACTTATTATTATTCTATAATTTCAAGTTACTGCAATTTTCAGGTTCTAAGAGTTTGAATAAAGGTTCAATAGGGTCTTTTGTTCAAAACTTATTTGAACAACTACACATTTTGAAGAATCTTTCAACATTAACCTTATGTTGCAGCTGAAATACTCTTAAAAAGGTGTACCATTTTATCCCAAAAATAATAGAATCAACATAGACTCAATTTCAATGTTTTTGGGAATCTCTAAGTGCATGTAAGCACCTTTTTGACTCAAATTAGATCAAAACGTGCTTCAAATATATGCAAATTATATATCAAATTGAAACTCTCATATTTAGAGATTTTTAGGAACAAACCGTGTCTCAATCAGAGGTCCCACGCGCTCTCACGTGCCCTGAGAAGGTGTTTGGATAAAAAATCCTGAAAAATTAGAAAATTCCAACGATGGCCACATTTAGCAGAGTAGCGTGAACTCCATGCACCGCTTTACGGCCGTCCACCAATGACATGCGCTTGCTTCCCCGACTCCACGCGCCATCCTCTCTCTGACAGTGCCTGCCACGTGTCAAATAGTGGCCCTATGGGCCTTATGCGCCACATGTCAATTTCTGGGAATTTTCCTTTTTTTCTCTTTTCTTTTTTACGATCAACGTTGACCATTGACTAGTTACCCCTTGACTGACCGCTGACGTGTTGATGATGTGGTGCTGATGTGCTTGGTCCACATAGCTAGTCAACGGATGATGTGGCTGACGTTGATTGATACTGACATGTGGCTGATTGATGACATGGCATTCCCTCATTGGTGCCACGTGGTTCGGTTGACCGATGACGTGGCCATTGACTGCCACGTCATCATGTTCAACCTCCAGCTGGGTCAACTCGATCTGGTTGGAGCTCTGGTGGGTCATCGCGACCTACCAACTTCGGATGGCCATATCTCCCTCATTTTAGCTCCTTTTCTCTCATTCTTTGTGTCATTGGAATCGTGGTTGAGCGAACTACAAATCCATAGCCTTTATTTGATCTGAAAACATCTTTTTCATTGATCAAATCATGAGTCAAGTGGTAGCGGTGACAAGTGACCTGCCAACTTCTTTCCTTCGTTTCTCCCTTATCTGAACTTCATTTGATGCGTTCTAAGTATTGTTGGAATAGTCTCTTTGAGCTCTACACATCCATGACCTTTCCTTGGGCAAAAACACTTAGTTTTGAACACAATTTTTTCTTGACATTGACGACGCTTCGTAACGTGACTTGGATGTGTGTCCTCTGTGTTTAAAAAACTTTCCTAGTTTTTGAGGATTAAAGTCTCTTGCTTTTGATTCCACATATGTTTCAAAAACTCAACTTGAAAGAGATCGAAGAAGGGAGGAGAAGAAAAAGAGAATGAAGCTTTGACATGTACAACTTTAAACACAAGAGCCGAACGTGGACATGTGAAGTAGAGAGCATATATGTAATAAGTTTCAAGCAAAAAGAATCTGAGAAGGTCAATAAGCTTGAAAACAAATGAGAAGCTGAATCATGCGTTACACATTATATGTATATAATAGACACACGTGCATGATCAGAAAGGAAAAGGAGGCAAAAACTTATTAATGGCAATATGTTGTAACAACACATCCAAGAGCAGCGCCTCGTATAAAAAATAAATATCCGTAACGCATGCATATACAAAAAAACATTCATCCAAAAAAAATATGTATATCTGTACGCATTCGTGAAAAAAATTGAAGCAACATATATTTTATCATCATATAATCTCATATATATGATTGCACAGTGGAAATTTGTGATGGGGATGTAAATAAAAAATTATATCACATGTTTATTCACATAGAATAATCACAGCTTTAAGGATCACCATGGTCTGATACCAATGTAGGGAAAAAATAAGGAGCGAGAGGGACTAGCGTACCGGGGTGAATCCATGTTCGGATCCAGGTCAAAGCTCCAATGCTCTATAATAGTGACCATACAATTATTAGACTACTAGAGCCTAATTAGGATTGGCATAGCAGATCACCATAATAAGAAATATTGTAGGAGAGAAGAGATTGCTAGAAAACTCAATAGCATGGGTGAGGAATAACTGAAGGAGGCACCTCCTATTTATAGTGGTTTAGGGTGGCCACTAATTAGGAAATGATGTCCACGCTTCTTTCCTTCCAAGTTAGTAATCAGGAGAATTAGTTCTCAATTAATTTCCTGAATTATGATGACTTGTTTCTCAATTAACAATATCACAATTAATACTAGCTTATTTATCAATCTACAATTAATGCTGATTTGATTCTTATTTGATTAGGCTACTTGTATCCTAATCAAATAGTCTGGCCCATCAAGGGCAAACTTGGACCCAATATATTAGACTACTAGAGCCTAATTGGGATTGGCACAGCAGATCACCAGAACAAGGAAGATGGTAGGAGAGAAGAGATTGCTAGAAAACTCAATAACAGGGGTGAGGAATAACTGAAGGAGGAACCTCCTATTTATAGTGGTTTAGGGTAGCCACTAATTAGGAAATGATGTTCACCCTTCTTGCCTTCCAAGTTAGTAATTAGGAGAATTAATTCTCAATTAATATCTTGAATTATGATGACTTGTTTCTCAATTAATAATATCATAATTAATACTAAATTATTCTCCAATCTAAAATTAATGTTGATTTGATTCTTATTTAATTAGGCTACTTTTATCCTAATCAAATAGTCCGGCCCATCAAGAGCGGCCTTGGACCTAAAGTCCAATATCTCCCACTCGCAATTGATGGGCCTCCCATGAGAAAAATAACCTTCAAGCAAATGAACAAGTACGTACATTTGCTATTCACCTACATTAGACTAGATACCTTACTGAAAGCCATTGTAAAAAACCCTTTGAAAAGAGTATAGTGAAATTTCTAGTGAAGCTATATTTTTTTGGTATTGACTAATGAAGCTCTCTATATATAAGGGGTAGGGGTGCTTGATGTGTCATTCCTACTGCCTCTAAAATTGGGAACCTTACCAAATGTATTTTTTTTTCATGGTTCTTTTCATCATTCAATTTTACATGAAATATGTGACATTTTGATATCTTATTAGTAAAAAATGGAGCTCTTTTCAATTTTTTTTTATGATTTTTCAAATATTTAAGAGTTCAAAAGTATGTAGTTTCCTTTGATTTAAAGTCTTAATTCTTTTACAAATAGTAAAAAAATTGAAAATGACTCCATTTTTTCTTATAAGATATCAAACTGTCACACATTTCGTGTATAATCTAGTGATCCAAAGAACCATAAAAAATATTTAGGAAGGTCCCCAAAATTCAGGGGCAGCAGAAAAGGTGCATTAGGCACCCTTGCTCATCTGATTATGGAGTGAATCCTAATATATACGGAAGCCATATATAATAGAGTTAACGTTCGGGATGGAAAAAACAAAATCACCACACGTTATGAGTATTTATTACCTTCATGAATATCTATTGGGTCATAATGTCAGCAACATATTGACGAGGTTAGGTTTCTCTCATTTTCCTGTTTTTCATTTTTTGCTCATAATCATATCCACTGTTAGATTAAAAAGATAAATGTTCAAATTCAATATTTTATAAAATTATTACCATAAATATAACTAAATAAACTCAAACTCTTAAAATCCAATCTATCTAGTTCATAACTGCAATAATAAATAAATAAATAAATCTCAATTTATAAATTATTATCAAAATAAGCTTATTCGAATACATTCCTTATTTGTTTGGTTTAAATGCTTTCAACAAACTCTCCTGCTATTTGTCAACCATGGGATGTCATCTCAGCCACACAATTCAATTTTTTTTTGATGAATTTATTTTGTTTTTGATAATAGGGCAAATGCATTTCATTAAACAAAACACAAAAAAATGTACAAACCTAAAGTCATAAATCAAAAAGTGATCATATGGCACGACTAAATTTGGCTTCTCTCTTCCATCCTTATCACCCACTTCCTCTCCACTACCCATTTTTACTATTAGATTGAAATTTTAGCGGATTGGATCTAATACTTTATAAAATTATTTACAGAAATGTCAAATTAATAAAAATAATAATAAATAAATTCAAATGATTATTTTTTAATCATGAAAATTTAAAATTACAATAAAAAGTATTTTAAAAATAATTTTATAAAATATTAGATTTGGACCGCTCGAATTTCAATATAATAGTAGAGATGGGTAGTAGAGAGGAAATGGATGAGAAAGGTACTTAGAGGAGACAAGCCAAATTCAGTCGTTAAATTCAACAAATTAACATTGGGACATTGGACAGGTTCGCAAGCACAACAATTTCAATTTTTTTCTGAAAAATCTTTAAAATAGACAGTTGAATTATTTAAATTTTAAATTAGGTCGTTAAATTCAACAAATTATAAATTAGGTTATATAACCTAAAATAAAATTTTAGAATTCAATAATTTTATCTTATTACCTCTTATTTAATTTCAACTCAGTAATAAATACTCTTATGTATATCCCACGTGTCACTCGCCCATCTTTATTATTTTAATTTATTTTACAAAAATGTGGACTTGTTAATTACTCTCTCTCCTTTACAACACTTGTCCAAAAACTCTCCCTCTCTCTCTACCTGCTGTTATGCCACTTCTTTCACCTCTTCATTTAACCAGCTCTCCATTTCACCTCCACCAAAGAAAATCAACATCGTTTACTGCAAAACAAAATCTACTCTGCTTATTTTTTTCTAATCAAAGCTGAGCCATCGATGTCAGTTTTATTTTGGTTTCCATCTCTCAGTTCCTCCATTGTTGCCCACCTATATCTTCCTTAGTTGTTACCCAACGTCACATAGATCTCTCGTTCAGATCTGCATCTTCATTCCCTCTTTCTAATTACGACACTAGTCATCCTGAAATTCTTCTAGCAAGAATCTACTTTTAACTTTAATCCTCACAAAGAGAATCTATTTTGAACTTTAATCTATAGAATTCACCGTCCGTTTTAGGTAGGTAATGAAGTTTGCACAATCAGTTTTCATCCTAGCATTTCGGTATTTGAGGAAATTGTAACAAAACCAAAAGTTCAATTATATTGAGTGTTGGAAAATAGCCTAGTCCATCCTTAGTGGATTGGGCCTAAGCCCAATAGGATTGGGGTCAAAGTATAAATAATATAAATGCTTGGATGGATATATGTAATATTTCCTAAAACATTATGAGTCATGTTGTTTAACCGATAGATTATGACTCTACAAGTGGTATTGTTTCACCGAAACTATACGTCTCTCAATCGAAAGGATATCTTGTCTCTTTGATAGAAGGACATGTTAGTAGAAGATGAAGGGGTGCATAGAACCCTATAAATAGACATAGGGGATTCAGTTATAAAACACTGGATATAACATACAGAAACTCTGTCAAACTGACTCCTCATTCCCTCTACTATATTACTCTCTTCTTCTTCTTGTCGGTGGTGTATTTGCTATGCGTCATAATCGCTTCCGCAACTATGATCCGATTAGCGTGGGTACAAGAGATAAACAGTCACACTCCAGGTACGCCCAATAATTCTTACATGGTACCAGAGCCAGGTTAGCCTGTAGGAAATTATGATCTCCATATTATGATAATATGATGTGCATATTATTATTTTCAAAGATCTATATATATTATCAAATTGCTTCCGCCATGTATGAATGTATGTTCATAGATAAAGGCATTAACGTGTTGGGACTTGTTGTATGAGTGTATATATATATATATATATTTTGTTCTCTATGATTTGTGAGGGATCAAAAATTTTCTCTACGGATATAATACACACATCCTTATACATGGTTAGAGAATATTGAAGTTCTTCATTTTTGGTTGAATCTCAATCTATAAGTATTAAGCATGTCTTAAATTCTGTCCTTATTTATTATGTCTTATTATTGGAATATGATTCTAGACATAAAATGAGTATAATAGAAGCCTAGAACCCCAAAACAAAAGAACTTAGAGAGAGAAAGCATGAAAAATGAAATTGTTTTTAGCATTGGGTCATTTTAAAATCAGAGAATTAGGATTTGAAATTAGTCCCATTGCGTAGATCTCGAAAAAACTATCGAAAACGACACCAAGAAAGCCCAAAACATACGTCGGACGGAGGAGATACGAAGGAGAGAAAATTCCGGGTCGATGGACCTGACCCACACCTGTAACCGAGTTCGGGTCGACCCTGCTGGAGGTTGAAGACAACCTCCAGCCTCCAAAACAATGACATTTCGGTGATTATTAAAAAAAAATTTTCGTTTTAAAAGGTGTCTGGGCCAAAAAAAAACGAAAACCAAAGGGTGAGTATTATTTTTTTTTCTCTGGCCTAATCTGGTAAGCCCAACAAGCAAGGCCAAAAAAAAAATCTGAACTAGAACAAAACAAAAAAAAAACAAAATTTTTTTTGGGCAGAAAAACCATGTGGCGCGTGAGGCCATGTGGCATCTTAGTTTGACACGTGGTAGACACATTCTGACAGTGGTCGGCGCGTGGAGTCTGATGATTCGGCGCGTGTCACTGGATTACCTTTAGAAGGTGGCGCATGGTGTACACGCGCCATTGTGTGCGTGCCTTTTCTTTTTTTGTTTTTTTTTTTCAGTTTTTCTGACTTCTTTCGGTGCGTAAGGGTGCATGCATGAGCCGAATGAGACCCAGTTTGCTCCTAAAAATTCCTAAATTCATGATCTTTAATGTGATATGCTATTTGAATAGTTTAGACGCCAATTATTATATATTTATGATATTCTAAGTGCGTTTATGAATGTTTTAAACCATTTCGAAACTTCTAAAATTCATTTGTTTGCTGTTATATTTAAATGTGTTATAAACATGTTTTCATATATTATAGAGAGAATATTGTTTTATTTATATTATAATGAAACATGATTTTGTTGATAATTCATTATATTATTATATGTTTTTGACAAGTGGGAGCTTTTAGGAGTTGTTAGTCCTAAAAGTTAGAGTTGTAAAAGTACCTATATATAATTCTTGATAGAATTTTAGTGATGTTGCTAATATTTATGTGATTGGAGATATAAACGTATACTCCTGATTATGAATTTAGTAGTATTACTATTTTTTCTGGTTAAGAATAATATAAGTACATGACATTGTATACTGTGGTGTGCTATATATATTGTCGATGATATGTTTAATAGTTTAATTCCCTTAGAGAGACATATTGAATGTGGAATAGATTTGTTTCAGAATTGAAAATGGCAACTAAGAGCATCACGCTGAGTTAAATAAAGGGGACAAATTAAATGGTGACAATTGAGATATCTGGCTCCGAAAAGTCCAATATATTTTGGAGGAACAAGAGGCAATGGAACCTCTAACAACAGTTGTAGCACAGCTTGCTATTGGGAATACGGCCCAACACAGGAGAGACCAAGAGGTCTATGAGGCTTGGAAAAAGAAAAATAGCATTGCAAGAATTACATTGCTGAGTACAATGACAGATGACCTCATGTGTGAATATGAGAAAAATGAAACAGCGCAAGCCATATGGGTAGCGTTGAAAGATAGGTTTGGTGGTACATCCTCCTCTAAGCTTAGACGATTAACTATTAAGTTTGATACGTATAAGCTTAAGCCAAATACTTCTATGAAACAACATCTAAGAGAGATGACAAATATGATTAGAGAATTGAAGGAAGCTGGGCATACCATGTCTGATGAACAACAAGTTCAGGTAGTGATAAGATCATTTCCATCTAGTTGGGAGCACATGAAAGTTAATCTAACCCATAATGAAGGCATTACAAATTTTAATGATGTGGCTAAACACTTGGAACTTGAGGATAACCACTTGGAGGCATACAAGTCCTCTGGCCATGCCTACTGCACAGAGGGTGCAGGTCCTTCTAATGCAAAACCCGATTCCAAGAAGGGGAATAAATTCCAAAAGAATGAAAATAAGGACAAGAATAAATTTGTAAAAGGCAAAAAGGAATTCAAGAAGAAAGGAAAAAAGGGCGAGAAGAAGAAGAAAAATGATTTAATGAAGGTCAAATGTTTTGCTTGCCAAAAGATGGGTCATTTCGCACGGGATTGCACTGAGCGAAATGAGAGTGAAAATGTACTAGTGGATTATGTAAATTCACATGTTTCCTATGTTTCTAGCACTGTTTTCCTAACAGAGAATATCTGTTTTTCTTGGATTTTGGACTCAGGTTCAACAGACCACATGACGAGGGATCAGGATCCTATGTAGAATACTGTCAGTTGCCTGAAAAATGTAAGTGGCTTTATGTAGGCAACAATGCAAAGATTGAAGTTAAAGGCATTGGAACTTGAAAATTAACTTTACATAGTGGAAAGCCTTTGATCCTTCATGATGTGCTTCATACTCTTGACATCAGACGGAATTTAGTTTCTGTAAAATGTCTTGTAAACTATGGGTTTAATGTAAACTTTCATGATAAAGTTGCAGACATATTTTATAATTTTGTATTTTTTGGTTTAGCTTTCCATTCAAAGAAGTATTTTGTAATGGATACTATTGATGATTATAATATACATGATTGCTTTGCTACTTCTTCTGATTCAACTGTTGATATGGCTATTTGGCATGCTAGACTAGGGCATATTAATCAAAATAAAATGATTAAACTAGTAAAAGAAGGTTTTCTAGGATCCATATCCAATATGGAAATGTTCTTGTGTGAAAGTTGTCTAGCAGGTAAGGCAACTAGAAAACCTTTTGGTAAGGGAACCAGATCTGAACAACCACTGCAAACAATTCATTCTGATATTTACGGTCCTATGAGTGTGAGGGCAAGGCATCGAGCTTGGTATTTTATCACTTTTATTGATGACTATTCATGATACGGTCATGTCTATTTGATCACACATAAGTCTGAGGCTCTTGAGTGCTTTAGACGATACGTAAATGAAGTTGAAAATCAAATGGACAATAAAGTTAAAGTGTTACGTACTGATCAAAGACATGAATATTTGTCTGATCAATTTAAAGAGCTCTGTGAAGAAAAAGGGATAATTAGGCAGCTAACTATCCCTGGTACTCCACAACAGAACGAAGTTGCTGAAAGAAGAAATAGAATGCTTCTAGACATGGTTAGGTCAATGGTGATGCTTTAATGACTGCTACCTTTATACTTAATCATGTGCACTCAAAATCGGTTACTTCAACACCTTATGAGTTGTGCACAAAGCACAATTCGGATCTTAGTATCCTTAGACCATGGGGGTCAGCTGCATTCATTCATGATAATTCTCATAAGTATGGAAAGTTATGTCCTAGAGGAAAGAATTGTATCTTTATACGGTACTATGAACAATCCAAAGGATATGTCTTCATAGGTGAAAATGAAGATGGAACAGTAACTGAAATTGAATCTAGAGATGTTACATTTCTAGAAAATGAATTCCTTAAAAGGGGAGACATTGACCGCACTGTATCTCTTTATGAGACATAGGAGCAAACAAGTATAGAACATGTTGGTATGCCTGAATCATCCCAAAATGTTGATCTAAGTGGGAGCTTAGAAGGTCAACACAAAGACCTAGACAAAAGAAAAGACAAAGACAAGAAGCTCCTACAAGAAAGAGTAACAGGGAAAGTATACCTAAAAGATGCTTCCAAATAGAAAGTGAAGCACTTATTGTTACTTCTGATGGGGATGATGAACTACGTTCGCTACTAGAAGCCTTATCGAGTCCTACTAAAGATAAATGGAAAAAGGCAATGGATGAAGAAATGAACTCAATGAGAAAGAATAAAGTTTAGGAATTGGTTGACCTACCAAAAGGGCGAAAAGCCATTGGGAACAAGTGGGTTCTCAAAATTAAAAGAAAGGTGGATGGGTCAATTGATAAGTATAAGGCACGATTAGTTGCAAAGGGGTATACACAGCAAGAAGGTATAGATTATGAAGATACATTCTCACCTGTGGTGCGATTTAATTCTATAAGAATTATTCTAGCAATAGTAAACAGTTTAGACTTGGAATTATATCAAATGGATGTTAAAACTGCATTTCTAAATGGTGATCTGGATGAGAAAATCTATATGGAACAACCATTAGGTTTCATTGAAAAAGGAAAAGAGAACAAAGTTTGTATACTTAAAAGGTCTATTTATGGACTCAAGCAATCATCCAGACAGTGGTATTTGAGGCTTCATAAAGCAATAACCTCTTTTGATTTCCAAATGATTGAAGAGGACCATTATGTCTAAATCAAACGGTTTGAGGGTAATTTTGTTATATTTTCCTTATATGTAGATGATATACTATTGGCTGGAAATAATCTAAATTCGGTTATAGCTATTAAAGAATGACTTTTATCGAATTTTGAAATGAATGATATGGGTGAAGTAGAGTATATACTTGGAGTTAAGATCCAAAGAGATCGTTCAAAAAGAATCTTATATCTTTCACAAGAAAATTACATTAAAAAGATTCTCGAATGATTCATCATGAGCAATTGCAATTCCTTAGATACCCTAGTGGCTTCTGGTGTAACCTTAAGCCATGAGATGTGTCCTAAAACTGAGTCAGATCAAAAGAAAATGATGAAAGTTCCCTATGCTAGTGCTGTTGGTAGTTTAATGTACGCAATGATGTATACAAGGCTAGATATTTGCTTTACGGTAGGATTGGTAAGTAGGTTCTAGTCCAACCCAGGTGAGCGTCACTGGAAAGCAGTAAAAAGGATCATGAGACACTTAAAAGGCACATCTGACTATGCAGTATGCTATGAAGGAAGCGATCTACGCCTAGTTGGATACTTCGATGCTGATTTAGGCGGAGATGAGGAAGAGCGAAGATTGACTTCAGGTTATACTTTCTTACTGAATAATAGCGCCATATGTTGGAGTAGTAAGAAGCAGACATGTATTGCTTTACATTTTATGGAAGCCAAGTTCGCAGTATGCACTACAGCTACACAAGAGGCATTATGGTTCAAGAGGTTTATTGAACATCTTGGATTTGGCAATGAGAGTACCAATCCAGTATTAATGCATTGTGATAACACTGCAGCCATAGCCTATACTAAAGATCTCAAGTATCATAGTAAGACCAAACATATAGACATTAAGTACAATTTTGTAAGAGATTATATAGCACAAAAAAGTATTGTTGTACAACATATTTCGACCAAGAGTATGGTCGCTGATCACTTGACGAAACCAATTGCCAAGGAAACATTTGAAAAACATGTAAGGTCACTTGGTGTACTCAAAATGTAAAATTTCAAACTTTATGTATTACATTTATGATTAATTAAAGTACTTGACATTATTAGTATATATGTCTGTGTGAAAGTATACAATATCTAGTATGTCGCACAAGCTTGTGAGGTTCTCTCTCTCACACGAGCAGCCGCCTTTGACACTCAGGAGGGGTGTGCAAAGATGAGACAATTGTGTTCGCCAGTAAAGCGACTAGAATGTTGATATGGTAGAAAAGAAACACAAACTATGTCACCTTGACAATAGTGTAGCATGTCAATATGAGATCCATAAACATGAACATAAGTATGGATTGAATCATGGATATCCACTTCCTGATACCTATAGCCAGATAACAGATTCTTCAATATTGACGTGTGAGTAGAAAGGAAGAATTTGGGTTTAGATGCTGGGAGTGTCTAGACTTAAGTCTGTACAATGTTAACAACAAAATGCAAAACGACGTGCGCTCTTATGATGTAAGAGTAACACTGTAGCATGTAATTCATACCACATGTGCTAAAGAACCACAAATGGGAAGCAAGTAAGAAGATCCTTGCTTAATGTTGTGTGAGTCCCAGGAAGTTTCTAATTCTTCCAATGATATCCTTTGACTTTGACAATATTATAGAGGTGTGCTTCAGCGTCTGCTACTTTAGCATATGTCCTACGATCATGATAGATGCGATCTATGGTATTATGTTAGGAAAGCGGCCGATGTATATTGAAATGATATCTGGGCGAAAGGAAGGTTACTTGAAATATACACAAATATGCTAGTGTCTGAGACATGTCCTTTATGATATTATTTTTTTTATAATTTCATAAGTGTGGATACTATGCATACTAGAAAGGCAATCTGAGTTTTATACTGACTCAAAAGGGATTAGATTAGCTATGTGAAAGTGTATATAAGTGAATCTAGGATATTTAAGGCACCATATTAAAATCAAGCTACACAATGAAGGTTGTCTTGTGCTGGTCTCTGTAAAAGAGATTTGTAGTACATACACCTATATGCAGATGTCATGCCTACGCGGTCACGACAAAAGCACCTAGTATAAAAGAAGGAAGAAAAAGAGACATATCTAATCCACCAAGTGTGAGTGAGAGATGTTGGAAAATAGCCTAGTCCACCCTTGGTGGATTGGGCCCAAGCCCAATAGGATTAGGGTCAAAGTATAAATAATATAAATGCTTGGGTAGATATATGTAATATTTCCTAAAACATTATGAGTCATGTTGTTTAACCGATAGATTATGACTCTACAAGTGGTATTGTTTCATCAAAACTATATGTCTCTCAATCGAAAGGATATCTTGTCTATCTGATGGAAGGACATATTAGTAGAAAAAGAAAGGGGTGCATAGAACCCTATAAATAGACATAGGGGATTCAGTTATAAAACACTGAATATAACATACAGAAACTCTGTCAAACTGACTCCTCATTCCCTCTACTATATTACTCTCTTCTTCTTCTTGTTGGTGGTGTATTTGCTGTGCTTCATAATCGCTTCCGCAACTGTAATCATATTAGCGTGGGTACAAGAGATAAACAGTCGCACTCCAGGTACGCCCAATAATTCTTACATCGAGTTTCTCAAATTCATTTTTCTCAACTGATGAAAATCGTTGCCTCTTCTCTACCATTGGCCAAATTCAATTCACCCGTATTCACTTTAAAAATACTGAAGAGAGAGAGAGAGAGAGAGGTGTAGAGGTGAGGGAGGGAAGAGGATACTCTAATTGTCTTATTTCTCGTTATCTTCTTCTCATCATCTCATCTCCATCATTAGATCATAAAATGGATGGTTTAGATTTAATATTTGATAAATTAAAATTTATTTATTTTTTATGGACTGCAATTATGAATGGTATAGATCATATTTTAAGAGTTTAAATTTATTTATTTGTGTTTATAGAAATAATTTTATAAAATATTGAATTTGAACCATATATTGTTTTAATCTAATAGTGGATATGAGATTATGAGAAGAAAATGAGAAAGAGGACAATGAGAGAAACCTAACCCGATGAGGGAGGGGAGAGTTTTTGGAAAAGTGTTGGCATGTTGGTGAGGGGGAATAATTAACGTGATAGTATTTTTGTAAGAAAAAAAAATAAAATAATAAAAATGAATGAGTGACATGTATATAGGTTATAATAAGAGTATTTATTACTGAGTTGAAATCAAATGAGGGGCGGTAAGGTAAAATTATTGAGTTCTAAAATCATATTTTATGACATATGATCTAATTTAAAATATACTAAATTTAACAACTCAATTTGGAATTTGAATAATTCAATCGTCTTTGTTAGGGAATCTCCCTTTTCCTTTTTTCTTTTGTTCGGTATTGAAAGATGGTCAGAATCAAACAACTTGTTATGACTTGATGCTATTTAACATGTAAATGATAGCTTCCATTTGTTCAGAAAACAAATCATGGCTTCATCTTAATCTCATCGTTTAAGGTTTGAATTTTCATCATTTAAATTTTATTAATACTATTCATACTATACTTCATATATTTCTGAAATATAATATCTGCGTTTTTATCATTGTATGAAATATATATTTACCAAATACAAAAGAATGCACAATCTTTTTGATAAAAAAAAAGGTAAGAAAAGCCGACCTATCGCCGTAAAAGGCAGGCCCTTTTCTTTTCTTTTCTTTCCTTCTTTATTTTATTTTTTTTGAAGAGCCTTAACTCATATTTTTCAGCTCTCAACTTTTTATGGTCAAGTGTCATGAGTTAAAAATGTGCTAAGGGTTTAAAAAAGGATATATAATACTAGTTTGTAATGTTTATAAAAAAAAAGCATTATATGCAATGATAAAAATATTGAATCACAGTAGGGGGTTTGTTTATATGTTAAGAAAATAAACTGCATTGATGGTTTATGTAGTTAACATTGTGTGATATTAAGCTTACAATTATTGGAAATCACTGCTGTATTTGGTTATATTAAGTATTATTGTACTAATACATTATTGCATATGACATATATTAAACATATTTTTTCATCATAGAAAAGGCAATATCAGTTTTATTTAATTAATTTTTTTCAAACATGGTCCTCATACTCGAAAGATATGTTCTTATTCAAGAAATGAAAGCCCTGAAAGAAAAGAAGAAACAAAGAAGAGAACATCTCATCAGGCCTACATTGGGAATATTAATTACTCCTCCGTCCGTAATATAAGACATACTTAATTTGATTAGATTAAGGAAATTAGTTAAGTTAGTTAATATGTCATGTATTGTTTAGAACACTCTAGTAATCTTCCTTAATTCCCTCATTCCCTCTCCTCCTTGATTATTGCTGAGAGAGTATCCATGAGGGTAACTTACGAAAATATTAACAAATATGAAAACTATATCTTATATTTATGACAAAAATTAGCTCCCCAAATACATCTTATATCAAGGATATGAGGAAATACCTTAAAAATAGAGACATATAGGCCTTGGGCTCCCACCTTCGTGAGTTGGTGGTCGAGATTGAAGATGGTACAAGCCATGATAGGAGAGCAACCATAGATGGAGAGGACAAAGAAGCCATAAGAAGAGGATAAGGATGTAGGTGGTCTGCACAACACCCACCTAGGTGTGAACCACTTGGTGTTTCTATTCATATTTCCTTGTGGCACGGCCTTGACATATAAAGATTCACCCTTTAAAATTCAAAACCCAGATTTTGCCAAAGACTCTCATCAACAAAGTATAACAATCATCACAATATAATGAAGTTTCCTCTTCTTATGACAACTGTTTGGTGTGAATCCCTACGGATTTTTTCCCCATTTGCTGAAGACACCTCATCATTCTCTTCATCATGGATGCAAGTTGACACCTTAAGGATTTTCCTTTTGCGCTTCGTGTATATATTCATAATCTTCTGCCACCTCATGAGTAATTGCATGCACACAGACACGTATCATCTTAGTTTCTTTATATCTTAGATTATATATATATATATATATATCCATCCATCTATCCATAATCCATCCCTCTAAATGAAGTCATAATTGTCCATCTGTACGTACGTAACGAAAGATGTTAATAATCCCTCCAGAGTCACCATGGAGAGGGGCTGCAGCAGCCTATGCACAGCCTCTGGATCAAGCTGGGCTCTTGCAAGTTCAAGCTTTGGTGGAACATGTTTACTACATGAATTGTGGCCCTTTGGGAAACCCTCGTTTGGATGATACTATATACAGAAGCAGCAATAGATGAGCAAGATACTATGAGGCATGTGTTTCGTTGGGATATAACTCCTTTTGAACATGTCTTTGCTAATGGATTTAAAGCAAAGCATGAAGATAACACCCATGACACCACTTTCTTCAATTTGTATGATTATGTACATAATGCTACAGGTAGGCCTCTTGAGTCCCATATTGATTATATTTAGTTTGGCATTGAATTAAAGGTACTCCCTCCGGTCCTTAATACTCCTTCCGGTTCTAATTATAAGATAAAGTTGACTTTTTTGGAGAAATTAAAGAAGCCAATTAAATTACTTTAGAGTGTTTATGTTTTTAGTATCTTGAGATTATATATTAGTTTATTAGTCAAATTAATTAGTTTAGAGAAAAAAATAAAAATATAAATACTCTAAGGTAATTTAATTGACTTCCTTAATTTCTCCAAAAAAGTCAACTTTGTCTTATAATTAGGACCGGAGGGAGTAAGTCATATTTGGGGAGCTGATATTGATTCTAAATATAATATATATTTTTCATATTTATCAATTTTTTTTCCAATTTACCCTCATTGATATTCCTTTAACAATAGTCAAGGAGGTTAGAGAATGAAGGAATTACGGAAGATGGTTAGAGTGTTTTAGAAAATACATGTCATATTAACTAATTTAACTAACTTCCTTAATCTAATATAATTAAGAAAATATGTCTTAAATTAGGAAATAGAGGGAGTATATAAAAAAGATGAGGGATGTCATATCTATCAATTAGCTTAAGTCATTTTGATAAAAAGCCAACCTTAACCTATACCTATATATAAAAGTTTCAACAATAACACCGTTGAAACCAATTACTTCAATTTTGTATGACTATGTCCATAAGGCTGCAGGGAGGCCTCTTGAGTCAACTCGGCCTGCAACTCATGCCTTCATTAACACAGCACTTGATAGTGGAAGGCATCCAAGTCCCAAGAACCTCAAAGGGGGACAATCCATGGATGTGTGTCGTTACGAGATCAATGCTCCTAGTGGTATTTGGGTTTCTCATACTCTAGGTGATCTATACCAATACCCTTCTCAAAAGGAAGTTTGCTTTATTAGTGCCATTGCACCTCAATACATTCGCACAGCTCAATTATACATCGTCACACGTGAATCTGGATCAAGGTAATTAATTAGTTTTAGTTAAATTGATCAACCTTTCAAGAGTAAATTATTTTTTAATTGCGTGTGTGTTGAAATATATAAATTAATGGTCCCAAGCCATTATGAGTAATGCATTATACTTGTACCATACTTAGGATCTAATTGAAGAGTTTATCTTAACCTAAAAGTAAGATATATCTCCCATATTTATTGCTTTTTTAAATTATATACACCTATTGATACTCCTTTAATAATAATTAAATACAACAATAATTCAATAATGCCTCCGTGTATATCCTATAAGAGAGAAATTATATCGTCTCTTTAATAAATAATTTTAAGCATTTTTTTAAAATAATATTTTCATGCATGTACCCCTTCAAAGTGATTGAATTTTTTCTCTGAAAAATAGACTAGAAAAAAAATTGGACCATTCAGATCTAATCTAGATGGTCCAAATATAAATTTACATCTGGACAATTGAAACTATAGTTGGACGATGCATATCTATTGTAGTAATGAGCATCAAAACTAGTTCTATTTATTTACTTGAGCTTTTCTTGTGCAGGTATCCAAGATGTGAGAGAGCAGATGACAAAATAATGTTAAATGCCAATTTTAATCCCTATCTGGATAACAAGCTTTAACTTTGGTTACCTGTAGTTGACTACAAAGATGAAACTTCTGGACGTAGTGAACTGGAAAAGCTTATAATTTATACAACACCATCGGATCATGGGGAAGAAAGAAGGCAAGTTGTCTCAGATGACATTATTGATTGGTATGCAAATCGCATAGAAGATGTAGGGAGCTGTATAAATGCTGTATTTCGTGCACATAGTACCAATGAAGCCTACTTATTCATGAAAAATGAGTATGTACTAGTGAATTATCCTCCAGGAACAACACACGACAAGATTATAAATGGCCCACTTTTGATTTGTGATAGGTTTCGATCGCTTGCTGGTGCATTTTTTTTTGGAGAATATGGAATAGATTGTGCGTTTGCACTGATGTCACAGAAGCATTCATTTTTTGTGGCAAACTTTGTGCCTACATAGACTATGCCTCTGGAACCATAGATGGTAAGATACTCCATGGTCCTATCATAATCGCTGCCATTTTTCCTTTCTTAAAGGGTACAGTTTTTGAGAATGGCATAGACGCTGCAATTAGGGCAACTGAAAGCAATGAAGCTTACTTATTCAAAGGCAACCAATATGCTCATATAAACTATACTTTGAAGACTAAAATTTCCTTTCATCACATTAACGAAGGCTTTCATGGTTTGAAAGGGACTATCTTTGAGAGTGGAATAGAAGCAGCTTTTGCATCTCACAGGAAAGATGAAGCTTTCATTTTTAAACAAAAGAAATATGCAATCATCAATTTTTCCTCACTATGTTCAGCTGCTTGTGTGAAGAAAATTGTTGACTATTGGCCCTCTTTAGACCAATATTGCCTCACAAAAATCGTGGCCTTGAAGAATATGATCATCATGATCAACACAATCGAGACCAAGATGATCTTTAAGAGGCTATAAGAACAAGCTTATATATATATATATCAAGGTAATACAAACTTCTATTGATGATCTATTTGTTTTCTACTTCTTCATGTAGAGTTTGTGTGTGTGTGTTGGCATTGTTGTTGACGTGGTGTTTTCTGCAGGTTTCGCATTAAGCATTGTGTTGTTTGGATACGTATTCTGTTAATAAGCCACATGTTCTTGGACTGAAGGCAACTCACTCAAACTGTTTTGAAAGCAGTCCCCCTATTTTGTTTGCAAAATGAAGTATTGTGTGCACTATCTATCTTGGGTCCTTTGGTTTCTTGTGGTAGTACAATTGATGCTTGTTACTTCTTATGTTTTAGTATGTGTTGATGGTCATGTCATGTGGTCACTTTTTGTTTTAAGCTTTATGGTTTGTACTCTTGTGGGTGTTTTGTTTAAAACAATGCATTAGCCGTATTATCAGAAACAAAATAAATTGAATTGTGTAGCAAAGATGAGACCCTTAAGGTTGACAAATAGTACAAAAATAACTTAAATTGAAAGGCTTTTTCTTGACATTCCTGTTTACTTAAAGAAAACTATTAAGTCCTCAATTGATCAAATAAAAATAAACCAAATTAGGCAATGCAGGGCAAAACTTAGGATTATATTCTCTTGAGGGTCGTTTATTTGATTCTTAATCTTACTAAACATAAAAAATATGAAATTGATGAGGGAAAATGGGTTTGGCTTTTCGAAACAACAAAACTCCTATGATTAATGCACTAAAATAAATCCTACGCTACTATTTTTTTTATTTTCTTTATAAAATTGGAATGTATAATGAAATTGAGTATGAAATGTATGATGATGTTCCTCTTGAAAATGGAATTGTGGCTATCCTTGTTCCTCTAGGAGATTAATGCTCTAACAAAACATTAACGGAATGATCAAACGACACTCAATGGCAAGGTCAATTCAATAATATGATCCATACACTAACATGTTAGACAATACCACCTCACTGAGCTTAACAAAGGATCTATATATATATATATATATATATATAAATGAGCATTCAAGCTACAAGATATAATCCAAGTCACAAATGTCAATCCAACAAAGCAAACCAAACGATAATCATAGTCTCAACTATACAAAATAACATCCTTAAAACTAGGAAATCCAAATAAAAATAGAGAAAACATATTGAATAAAATAAACTCCACTATTTAAGCTTTAGAACTCATGCCTCAATCCATCTTCATGAGGAATAACTTCAACTACTCATGGGTTTAATCATAGCTACATCGAACAACACCTACAAATTAAATTAGTCATAGGAGATGATCATAGAGAAGGTGACATACATGTTTTGAAGGTGTTGGTGATGGAGACTGTAATGAACCAGCCTCATATTCAAGTGGACTTGGATTATGAAGAGGGCATTATTGGGCCGATGACTTTGGGCTTAGGCTGCGCTATGCAAAAGTAAAGATATGTATAGACATAAAGAAGACTAGAAAGGGTGTGATATGATTTAGATTCTCTTCTTGGCCTCTTGCCTGATTCTTTGTATTTCTCCTTCCCTTATGTTATTCTATATACTATTGCTACATTTCCTTTTACGAAATACATAGTGTAATCAGCAATTGTGACTGATTGCTTATTTTGTCAGAATATATATGATATTTCGTATCTCATCAGTTTATCTATGAAGTTATTTTTGTGTCCATTACAAATGGTGCTTTCATCGTGCCTAACCCCTTCTGCCATAGTCAATGATTTGGATGAAGCTGAGCTAGAAAAGCTTGAGGCTGATATGAAGGAGGTGAATGAATTCATTGAAGATGCCAAGGTCGCTTTTGTCAAATCAATTAAATGGACAGTTTGTTTCAAACATTAGTCAAGTCAGTAGATAACCTGAATTAGAGGGTCCAACAGTCATTCTCTAGCCCTTCAGGAATTCCTACTATTCAACAGGTTAATTATGCTCAACCATTGACAAAGACGATGACAATGGATTTCTTGGGGCCAATGGTGACTTCATCCTTTGTTCGGTCACAATTGTTGGCTCTTCTAATGTTTTGATGATAACAAACCTTGATATGTAAGTATATTTTGAAAAGAAAGAAGGATGACACAAATTTGACTTGATGATTCAAGTCACTAGTGAAGATTTTATGCATTCGAGTGATATAAGTGTTTACTAAAAAGCTTGAATCAACAAGTCACTTGAGTGATGTTTTTCCACTTCAAGTGATTTGAAAACAAAAAAGTGGAACTTTTTGGGGATTTGCTTTGTCTTGGAGAGATCATTAGAGTGATAGGCTTAGCACTTGAGTGATGACCAAGTAGAACCAGGATAACCTAAGAGGATTACTCGAGTGATAATGTATGCACTCGAGTGATGAGGCTTCACTTACAAAATTCTAGTAAGTTACTTGATAGTGATCAAATCAAATAATGGTTTCAAAGATAAAATCACTCAAGTGAAGTGGTAAGCACTTGAGTGATAAAGCATCACTTGTAGATCACTAGCAAGTGATCAGAAAGTTTGTAATCTATTGAGAATAGATCACTTAGTGACAAGATGTGCACTCAAGTGATGCACACCTCTTCCTATGCTTCTAAGTCAAGATCACTCAAATGATAAAAGGATCACTTGAGTAATGACCTTCACTTACGAGTCACTCGCAAGTGATTTTGAGGAGATGTGATCTTCTATATAGAGATCACTTGAGTGGATGGTACATCACTCGAGTGATCCAAGATCACTTGCAAGTCACTCACAAGTGATCAGAAAGTGCTGGAACATTTTAAGGGAAGATCACTTGAGTGATAAGTTGAGCACTCGAGTGATATGAATCACTTGCAAGTCACTCGGTAGTGATAAAAATCATTTTCAAAACAAAACTACCAAGTCACTCGATAGTGATTATCAACATACCTTAACTAGGATCACATTAGCACTCGAGTGATTTTTTTTCCTGAACTTAGAATCAACGTCTCGATAATTTTGATACATATTGTAAACATCTTGATTAACACCTTAACCTCTTATACCACTTCTAACTGTTACTAATCAAACTTATGTATGAGTTTTAGGTGTATAATCTTTGGATTAGTTTCTAAATTTCAAAAACCAAAAATGTTATTCGAAGCATTAAATGCGATGTAGCCTCAACCAACAAGAATGCTCTCTTTCATCAATGGTTACATTTATTCTCTAACAGATAGATTTGAATGTTATCAACGGTCATTAAAGAAATTCTACCTATAAATATGAAAGCATTCAAGACGGAGCAACGACCCAATGACAAAAACAACTCTGTTGCATTAAGTTCTTGTTTTTCTGATATTCTATGATAACTCTGATATTCATTTGTTCTTTAGTGTTCATCTATCAACTCTTTGAGAGAGAATTTGTAAACACATTTATTAACCCTGTGAAGAGAATATCAAGGTAATGGGACCTTAAGTGAGGGTATTTGCTTACAAAGTGTATGGGGGAGTGAGTGTCCTGTTGAGGAGCTTGCTTGTACTGTGGTGCCAAGAACCCATCAAATCTTGGAACTTTAGTGGAAATCTTAGAGGTATTGTGAGGACTGGATGTAGGTCAAGTGGTTGGGACCAAACTAGTATAAATCTCTTGTGTACACTTCAATGAAATCTTAGAGCTTAGTCTTCTTGTTTCGGGCTTGACATCTTAAGAAGGATCCTATGGCTAGCATGGGTAAAGGAATACTACCAGGTGGTGCCTCTATGACTAGACCACCTGGTTTTTATGGAGAATGTAATATCCCGAATTTTGGGCCTAGAAACTTGAGGATATACCTATATCAGGCATACAAGTAAGCCTAATTCAGGAAGAGTCCCAAGAATGTTAAGAGATAGAAAGACTCGAGGGAACTATGTGATCGAACCCTACTGGGCAGAGGGCGCAGTATACATAGGTAATAGGATCAACGTGTCGATGCAGATATGTATAGGACAGATATACGGTGCCATTGGGTTGGTAAAAGACACTACTCAGCTGTGTCATGAGGTAAGGGATGGATTAGTTGGGCGAAATAGGCCGGTGTAGGTGTGCACATGGCATTTTTAGGGAAGACATGTATATCATGCATTTTTGAAGTAGACATCGGTATGTGGCACCATTTTTGAGATTTGAGGGATCAGGACATCGCGTGGCCTACCTTGATATGCATGCCACAGTCCAGAGTTGAATCCCGAGTATTCATTGACAAAGTAACTTTATTAAAGAAACTTTAATAAAGTAAGCAATGATGACTCGTGATGGCATAACTTTTTTGTTGGCTAAATAAGAGCATGACATGTGTCCCTTAATCATGACAAGGGATAAAACCACTATTGTGTTGGCTAAACAAGGAGGTGGCAAGTGTCCCTCATCATTGCACCACCTTTATGTCTTTTGTGTTGGTGTCCCCGGAGCTTGCCACCTAGCGCTTGTGTCTACAAAATCCACCGGTTCCCAGTCCGGTCCCCAATTAACTTTTCCGAACACCATGCCCAGGAGCCAGGGGATTTTATCAGGCCTCTCCTTTCCCTAACTAAAGTGGTGCTTAGATAAAGAGAAAACAATATCAAAGAGGAAACTTGGCATCTTATGTTTTGATCCCTTGACACTTGGTATCTTGAGATTAAAGTATAAGGCACTTGGTAAAAAATCAAACACATCCCTCCCCTTTATCAAACATTTCATCCAACTGAAGAAAGAGAAGGGAAAAATAGCCAAAACTTACAAGAAATTGGAAGAGGAGAGCAGGAGTGTGAATAGTGAAAGTTCCTGAGCTCCAGAGCCGATTCTAACCCCAAATCGTCCAGTAAGTCCTTTAGGAAACTTCTTCTACTCACTGAGATCTTCATTTCTATGGTCTCAATTTTCTAATTGGAGGTGTTTTGTATCATTTAGTTAGCCAGAGTGCCGCTGGAATACTAAACTACATGTAGAAACACAAAGAGGTAAGTGTAGGCGTCGCTTTGAACCGATTAAGTTATGATTTTGTCAAGTTTTGTGGATTCTTGGAAGGCCTACAATTTTGGCCAAGAAGTGTTTTCAAGGTCTTTAATAGATTCTATATGAAAAGCAGTGTGGTAATAGCCCCTGGTTATAGTCTTAAATGAATCGGAATGAAAAACTATGGGATAGAAAAAAGGATGAAAATCCAAACCACAGCTTTTCATCAGATATTCTAAGTCGACATAAACTATGGGATAGAATTGTCTATGTGCAAACTCAGAATCATATACCTTCTGTTTCAGTGCCTTTAGTTCCTTAACATTCAAGTCTTCAGGAGGATTTGTGACTTGTTCTTCCTCTGGAGCTTGTGATGTGGAAGGAACCCCTAAAGTAGCTATATTGAACTGGCCAACTTGATGTGAACTTGAGGCATCGGCTTGTGAGGCAATTTTGCCAACCAATGCGTCAAGCTTTGATTTCTCCATTGCTTCCCGAAGTTGCATATTGAAGGAGTCATCAAAGGAAGAAGAATGTTGTAGTGGCTCTGTTTCCTTCTTCTTTCCTCTTCCTTTAACTTCTTTGGATTGAGACCGAGTCACAATCAGTTCTTAAAAAATCACTCCCTTTGGTTTCTTTTATGGAGGTTGATCCTTCTTAGCCATTTGAGGCTTAAGGTGAGGTTTCTTGGCTGGAGTTCTCTTTTTGGTTTTGGGTTTAGGAGGAGGTGTAGGAGATGAGGATGTGGCCACTGGAGTCTCTGAAGCACTAGCGGCTGAATGAGTGGTGAAGTTGAATGGGAAACAACAGAAATCTTAGTTCTAGCGATTTAAAAATGAAATGAGAATCACAGATTTGCTAAGGACTAAGTGAGAAACCTTCAGAGAGTTAGGTCACGAAATGAGAACCTTGAAGGATAAATCTCAACTTATAAAGAAGATTGAGGAGTTGTAACGGTGATTTGAAGAAAAATAAGACGTTTAATCGATAGGTAATGGTCGGAGGTGAAGAGAGACGCCCTTCGAGTGACGCAATGCTTCGAGTGAGAGGAGGAAGTGTGACAGTCTGAGCTATAGCGTAACTAATATAAGTTCTAATACTCGAGTGACAACCCTAGTGCTCGGGTGTTATTCATACTTGCTCGAGTGTGATCATATTATGCTCGAGTGGTATTCAGAAAAATTTGATAAAGCATGTAAAAACGTACCTGATTTAAATATATCTTGTTATATTTTTCTTCTTTGTACTCAAATCCTCCAAAATCATTTGAGTAACCATGCTTTGAATAAGTATTTGTATAAATTTCTTCCTTCTACTCGAGTTCTCTTGCTTTACTTCAGGTAAATTTATACCATGCTTGAGTGAAGATCTTCCCTCACTCGAGTGGGACCTATCACTCTTAGTATGCTTGAGTCAGTTTCAAGAGTTCTTACATACTCTGTTAATCCCTATTTTTCATAGCCTGAGGCAGAGTATATGCTATAGTTCTGGACTCGAGCATTGTTCACTGACTTCGAGTGAGAATGAGCTTAGCACTCGAGTGACACTTCCAGTGCTCGAGTGACAGACCTGCAAGAACAATTTCTACATACTCCGATGCCTAAGTCAATATGGTTATCATCAAAAACTCATTAAACATAATAATTAACAAGAAAAAAACTTACAACTCATTGGGATTAACCATTCCCAATTCTCTTCGAATATATAAAAATTAATCTTTAGCTATTGACTTTGTTAATATGTCAGTGAGTTGAAGATGTGTCGGTATAAACTCTACTTTAACATCCTTCTTTTGCTCGTGATCTCAAATGAAATAATGTCAGATATCTATGTGTTTAGTTCTTGAATGTTGAACAAGATTCATGGCCAAGCTAATGGTGCTAGTGTTGTCACAATAAATTGGAATCTCTTTTAAGTATATCCCCAAATCTTGAAGTTGTTGCTTCAACTATAGTACTTGAGAACAACAACTTGCTACAACTATATATTCAGCTTCAGTAGAGGATAATGACACTGTGTTCTACTTCTTGCTGAACCATGATACTAGAGAGCCTCCAAGGAATTGACATTGACCACTAGTACTTTTCCTGTCAGTTTTATATACTCCATGATCTGAATCTGAATAGGGCATCAAATATTCGTTTCCTCTTTTTGGATACCATAAGCCAAGTTCTGCAGTGTCTCCTAGGTATTTGAAGATTCTTTTCACAGTCTCTGCATGTGATACTTTAGGAGTAGATTGATACCTTGGGCACATTCGAACGCTGAACTGAATATCCGGCCTTCTTGCTGTAAGATAGAGTAATGAACCAATCATTCCTCTATATTTAGTGATATTGTAATTAGGACCTTTTACATCAGCATCCAACAAAGTTGTAGAACTCATTGGAGTATCAGCTCTATTAGCATTGTCCAATCCATAATTCTTCAACATCTCTTTCAAATATTTTGCTTGAGATACAAATATCTCATTCTTTCTTTGCTTAATTTTAAGTCCAAGAAAGAAATTTAATTCTCCCATCATGGACATCTCAAACTCTCCCTGCATAATCTTGAAAAATTAGAATATCATCTTTGTTATGTTTGATGAAAAGCGTTGTATTCACTTTTCCTTTGACAAAGTTTTGATCAAGAAGAAACTTGCTTAGTCTTTCATACCAAGCTTTAGGTGCTTGTTTCAAACCATATAAAGCTTTCTTAAGTTTGAAAACATGATTAGGCTTTGTTTCATCTTTAAAACCAGGAGGTTATTCTACATATACTTCCTCCATAATATAACCATTTAGAAAAGCACTTTTCACATTCATTTGATAAAGTGAAAAACCTTTAATGCTAGCAAAGGCTAAGAGTACTCGTATTGCTTCCAATCTTGCCACTGGAGCATATGTTTCCTCATAATCAATACCTTCTTCTTGATTATAGCCTTTGGCTACTAATCTTGCTTTGTTTCTCACATGATTGCTGATTCATCAATTTTATTTTTGAAAACCCATTTGGTTCCTATAACCGAGTGATCTTTAGGTCTAGGAACCAAATCCCAAACTTGATTTCTTCAAAATTGATTTAATTCTTCTTGCATAGTAATCACCCAATCATTGTCAGATAAAGCTTCTTCCATATTAAAGGTTCAATTTCAGAAATAAAAGTAGAAAAAGTTACCTCATTGAGAATTCTATTTCTGGTTTTGACACCTTCATGAATATCTCCAATTACTTGATCAATTGGATGATCCTTAATATGTCTCCATTCTTTTGGTTGAGCATGATCATCAACATCTTCTATATTTTGAAAACCATTTGTTTCAAGATCATTCTGTTTTGAAATAGTTTTGTTTTTCTTTATCAAATCCATTTCTTCTTCATCAAAGTGCTTTGTCTGAGAGTCAAGTTCATCAAACCCAACATGAATGGATTCTTCAACTGTACATGTTCTTTTATTAAAAACTTTATATGCTTTACTTTTATTAGAATATCCTATAAATAAACCTTCATCAGACTTTGAATAAAATTTACCCAAGTTTCTTTACCGTTGTTGTGAATGAAGCACTTGCATCCGAAGATGTGTAGATAAGCAAGATTTGGCTTTCTTCCTTTGTAGAGTTCATATGGTGTCTTTCCAAGTGACTTGTGAATATATGCTCGATTTGAAATGTAGCATGCAGTACTCATTGCATCTGCCCAGAACACTTGTGACATTTCTTTTTCATTAAGTATTGCTCTTGCCATTTCTGTGAGGACTCTATTAGTCCTTTCTACTACTCCATTTTGCTGGGGTGTTCTTGGTGTAGAGAAGTTGTGATCTATTCCCTTGTTGTTGCAGTAGTCTTCAAAGAGTTGATTATCGAATTCTCCTCCATGGTCTTTCCTAATAGAAACAATAGAAATACCTTTCTCATTTTGGACCTTCTTAGCAAACATAATAAATTCTACAAATGTTTCATCTTTTGAAGCGATAAATATAGTCTATATAAATCTTGTTAAATCATCGACAATTACTAAAGTATATAGATTTCCTCCAAACCTTTTTACTCTTGCTGGACCTACCAAATTCATATGAAGTAATTGTAAAGGTTTGGAAGTAGAAATCTCATACTTTGTTTTGAATGAAGATTTAGTTTGTTTACCTTTTTGACAAGCTTCACAAATCATGTTATCTTTGAATTTTAGTTTAGGAAAACCAACCACTAAATCTTTTCTAATTAGTTTGTCAAGTTGGTTGATATTAACATGAGCTAGACGCTTATGCCATAACCAAATTTCCTCTGATCTGTTAAGAAAACAATTTTCAAAAGAATTTGAATTTAAATCAATAGTATAACAATTACCGTCCCTTTGAGCTCGGATCTTTGCCTTGATGGATTCTTTATTAAGGGGCAGATCTTTCTTGTTTACTATCAAGCATTCTTTTGAATCAAAGATTACCCAGTTATCTCTGTCAGTGCTTTGACTTACACTCGAGAGGTTGTGGCATAATCCTTCAACGTAATATACATCATTGATTTGAACACCATCGGATTTTCCTACTTCACCAATTACAACAATACGTCCAAATTGATTACCTCCAAACGTTACCTTTCCTCCTACTCTGGTTTCTAGAATGATAAACTTATTTGTGTCACCAGTCATGTGTCTCGAGCATCCACTATCAATATACCACTTGTTTGCTCGTGATGCTTTGAGACATACCTAGAGTAAGGTGATCAAGTTTTAGGTACCCACACATTCTTAGGTCCTTTGTGGTTACTATGTAATACTTTTGGTACATGTGTCCCTTCGGAACCCATTTATACATGCCAATGACTTGTCCTTTTCTAAAATAACATGATGAAGTATAATGTCCTTTCCTATTACAATAGCTACATGATGGGAATGAATTTGATGTATGCATATAATTCTTGAAATATTTGAGATAAGTTCTACTACTATTTTTCTTTTTTCCTCTATTTTTATCATGATCAGACTTATATCCAATTCCAAATTTATCAAAGGAAACTTTCTGAGAATTTAGAATAACTTTAAGAGTTTCACTTCCTTTAGTAAATTTTTCCACAGTTTTTGTTAAATCTCTTATTTTCTTATCTTTTTCTTCACATACTTCACATGATGATATGACAGTATTTTCTAATTCCTTTACTTTCTTCTTGTAACTAACCATTTCTTTAGCTACCTTAATGAATTTAGTATGCAATGCATTATATTCAGATAATAACTCATCATAAGTAGGTTCAGAATCACTTACCTCAGAATCCGATTCTTCTTCTTTGGCTATCAAGCATAGATTTGCCACTTCGTCATCGTCGCTTTCTTCATCCGACGAGCTATCACCCCAGATAGATGATATGTATGCTTTCTTCTTCTACTTCTTTTTGTCTTTATTTCTGAAGCATTTAGATTTGATGCGTCCAGGCTTCCCACATTCATAGCATACTATCTATTACTCCTTGTTTTCTTTCTTGCTTGGTCCACCTTGATAATTTTTGAAGTTCTTTTGACCTCTTCTATAGAACTTCTTTAATTTTCTCATGATCATTCCCATATCATCATCATCATCAGAAACATCTTCATTTTCGGAAGATTCTTCTTCCTTGATAGCTTTAAGTGCAACTCCTTTTTTCTTTTTATCATCAAACTCTTCTAGTTCCTTCTTGAATCTCAACTTCCCTTCATACTCAGAAAGGCTACCAAAGTGAGTAGCTACGGATCTCATTGACTCTCCTTTAGCTTCTTCGATAGCTATCACCTTCGCTTCCCATTCTTTCGTAAGAATATTAAGAATCTTTCTTACCTTGGAATTTTGGTCAAATGATTTCCCAAGTACAGATAGTTGATTAATAAGATGAGTGTACCTGAGTTCGAATTCTAATATTCCTTCTCCAGGTTTCATACAAAATAGATCATACTCTATAATTAGAGTATTGACTCTATTTTCTTTGATTCCAGATGTACCTTCATGAGCGATTTCAAGAGTATCCCACATATCTTTGGCTGTTGGTAGAGTACAGATTCAGAAATATTCCTTTTGACTGAGAGCACTTTGTATCATTAAAATAGCTTTACTATTTAACGTTACTAACCTCTTGTCATCTTCATCAAACTCCTCTGGGCTCAATTTAATGACTCTATCTTCGATTTTCTTCATTGGAACATAGTCACTATCTTGTATCACATTCCATAAACTGTATTCGTTAGCCATCACGAACACTCTGAACTTAGCTTTCCAGAACAAAAAATGTTCTCCAGCAAAACCAAGAGGTCTAGTAATTGAAGCTCCGTCTGGAAGAATATTTTCAGCCATTGTTGCCATTTATCGGATCCTTCTCAAGCTATTAGGCTCTTCGGAGAAGACCTCGCTCTAATACTAAATGAAAGAGGCAAGCTTCACCTAAGAGGGGGGTGAAATGGGTGATGTGATAAATTTTTTAGTTGATATGATGATATAGCAATAGATATAGATAGAGTAGAGTTGAGATGATAAGCACACAGAGAGTTATATTGGTTCGGCCCAAAACCGAGGCCTACGTCCATTCCTCTGAGATCAATACCTACTGAGATTTTCACTATTCTTCTAAGATTCAGTAGGCTCTCAGAACACCGTAAGACAATAACTGTCCTTGGAAGGACTACAAGTAGAAATACTAGAAATTTCTCCCCCTTACGACAAGTCTTACGTGCAGAAAAACAAAAATATGTCCTTTCTATCTTGCTTATGTATACAAGTCTTATGAGCATCAACGTTCTCTCCTGGTTACACCACTATAAGTCTTATGAGCAGTAACGTTCTCTATTGCTTGTATCTTGTAAGTCTTATGAGCAGAAAGTCCTACTAGGAATTCTCTCACTGCTTCTCTTGTAAGGAAATCTGCCTTCTCAAGGTCCCAATACTTTGAGATCAAATAAAAATAGAATTTGAAGTGTATACAGACTCTCTTACAGAGAAAATATGATAATCAATGAAGAACGATATGAATACAGAGGAAATATGAATAACAGAGACTCGTGAATTTGCTTGTGAGACTTCCTGCACTTCATTGAATTTGATGGTCTCTGAAGCTTGGTATTTATAGACATTTGGTTTTTCCCGTTTGAAAAATAATCATTGTAGAGAGGGGCATGTTACTGTGGAACGGCATGCGTACGTTTGAAATCTTTGAAGGCGGTAGGTACGTGCTTGGATAGTCGTAATGATGTTATCTGCCATTGTTTGACTTCCTTTGTGTCTTTGTAATTCAAACATTCAAACTCCTGCATCACATTCATAATACATGTTAAATGATGTTATATAATAATAAGTGAAAATAAAATGAATAAATAACATTAAATCATATTCAGATTGAACGCTGTAAGACTAGTGCGTTTTGGCTTCTGGAAGAGTATCACTCGAGTGCAGTGATGTCTCACTTGAGTGCAATACCATATTTTCTCCTTTTGCTTCAGTTTTACACTTGCACTTCTATGGATTTTGAGAGAGTGCATTTTCACACTTGCGAGTGATGTGGGTCCTCACTCGACCACAGGTCTCCTCACTCGAGTGCTTCTTTTACACTATGAGCCACGTCTCTGGACAACACTCGCACCCTATTTTATCAAGAGTGTGATTTTGCACTTGCAGGTGATGTGGACCCTCACTCGAGCATACTTACTCTTACTCGAGTGAGAAGAATATTCTTCTATAATATACTCTTTGTCTTCAGCACTTGCATCAGAATTGAGAGAGTTAGATTTCTCACTCGCGAGTGCTGATGTATCACTCGGGTACATGTACTCTCACTTGGGCATGCTTATGCTTCTCTGTTCTGTATGACTCTTGGCCAAACACTCGCAGTCCCTCACTTGTTAGGACTCAGGTGCAGATAAGACCATCACTCGAGTACAGAAACTGTGCTCGAGTGAAGTGTTGATATCTTGTTTCTAGCTTTGATCTCTGTCAAACACTTTCATATGCTCGAGTTCAAAACAACTTGATGCTCGAGTGTTAGTTATAGTTCTCGAGTGCATCAGCAAAATTGACAGCAATTGCTCTCTGTCAAACACTTTCTGTCCAACACTTGTATGTGCTCGAGTGCAAAAGAGGTTGATGCTCGAGTGTTAACTCTATTGCTTGAGTGCATCAGTAAAACTGACAGCAAACCTTTCTAAACTTTGCCATATGCATTTGGTAACTGTGTAACTTATTGTCTAGACTTGTAAAAACATAACTTGCTCACAAAATCCTTTTGTTATAATCAAAACTTGGAATCTAACACAATGATATATAAAAGACTATCTAAAATCAGCAAAAAAAGCTAAATTTCTTATATACAATTATAAAAATCTATAAAAAAACAAAAATAAATATTTCTCAATAGTCCAACCTTATATTATTTGTCTACTACTCTTATGTTACCAAAAAAATTGCGGTAAGGATAACACAGTGCCAAACACATTCAATTCCCATCTAACAAACCTTATCTTCTTGTCTTCTATCATATCGAGTCATTATCCACACAATAGAATGATGATAATAGAGCCTTTACAGGATGCCTTTTAATATAACAATGTGGTTTACAGTATCCTAGCTTAGGCACCTAACTTAGAAGTTGCTTAGGACGGTGTTGGAGGCATCCCAAGTTGACTTCCAAACATGAAAACATTTCAAACTCAAGTTAGATGAAAAAAATGATGTTTCGCATGACTTTTGATACTAACTTTTTGTCTAAAACTTATTTCAAAGTTAAAGCATCTTTCCCCATCTACATACTTTTCTTCATATTTAAAGCTTATGAAACTAAGTTTCCAATATATCATCAAAACAAGCTTATATCAAAGTAATTATTATTTTTTTATAAAAGCCTACCCAAATATGAATCCAATTATATTGATAGACTTTTACTCCAACATTATTCTATAAAAGGTAATTGGGATAAAAGTGATCACTTTTATCAACGTTAATTAAATAAAGCCATAGTTGTTAGAACTTCAATTATACAAAAAGAGACTATTTAAAATCAGCAAAAATAGCTAAATTTTTTTATATACGATTATAAATTTCTATAAAAAATAAAAATAAAAATTTGCCAACAATCCACCTTTGTATTATTTTTCTACTACTATTATGTTACCACATAATAGCGTCAAGGATAGCACAGTAGGAGACACACTCAAATCGCATCTAACAAACCTTATCTTCTTGTCTTCAATCATATCGGGTCATCATCCAGACAATGGGATGATGATGATGATAGGGCATTTACATGATGCCTTTCAATAATAATGTGGTTTACAGTGTCCTAGCTTAGGCTCCTAACTTAGGGGTTGTTTATGATGGTGTTGGAGGCATCCTAAACTAATTTCTAAACATGAAAAGCATTTCAAACTCAAGTTAGAAGAAAAGAATGATGTTTAACACGAATTTTGAGACAATTGAAATTTTTGTTTAAAAATCACATTAAAGTTGAAGCACTTTTTTCCATCTTATTGCTTTTCTTCATATTTATGTTGTGAAACTAGGTTTCCAATATATCATCTAAACTCGCATCTGTCAAAGTAATCACTTTTTTTAATAAAAGCCTACCCTATAGGAATCCAATTATATTGATCGACTTTTACTCCAACATTATTCTAAAAAAGGCAATTCGGATAAAAGTGATCACTTTTATCAACGTTAATTAAATCAAGCCATAGTTGTTAGAACTTCAATTACACAAAAGGAGACTATTTAAAATCAGCAAAAATAGCTAAATTTTTTTTATATACGATTATAAATTTCAGTTAAAAATTGTAAAAAAAAATGCTAACAATCCACCTTTGTATTATTTGTTTGCTAATGTTATGTTACCAGATAATAGCATCAAGGATAGCACAGTAGGAGACACACTCAAATCGCATCTAACAAACCTTATCTTCTTCTCTTCAATCATATCGGGTCATCATCCAGACAATGGGATGATGATGATGATGGGGCATTTACATGATGCCTTTCAATAATAATGTGGTTTACAGTGTCCTAGCTTAGGCTCCTAACTTAGGGGTTGTTTATGATGGTGTTGGAGGCATCCTAAACTAATTTCTAAACATGAAAAGCATTTCAAACTCAAGTTAGAAGAAAAGAATGATGTTTAACACGAATTTTGAGACAACTGAAATTTTTGTTTAAAAATCACATTAAAGTTGAAGCACTTTTTTCAATCTTTTTGCTTTTCTTCATATTTATACCTTGTGAAACTAGGTTTCCAATATATCATCTAAACTCGCATCTGTCAAAGTAATCATTTTTTTAATAAAAGCCTACCCTATAGGAATCCAATTATATTGATCGACTTTTACTCCAACATTATTCTAAAAAAGGCAATTGGGATAAAAGTGATCACTTTTATCAACGTTAATTAAATCAAGCCATAGTTGTTAGAACTTCAATTACACAAAAGGAGACTATTTAAAATCAGCAAAAATAGCTAAATTTTTTTTATATACGATTATATATTTCAGTTAAAAATTGTAAAAAAAAAATGCCAACAATCCACCTTTGTATTATTTGTTTGCTAATGTTATGTTACCAGATAATAGCATCAAGGATAGCACAGTACAAAACACATTCAATTCGCATCTAACAAACCTTATCTTCTTCTCTTCAATCATGTCGGGTCATCATCCAGACAATTGGATGATGATGATAATGGGGCATTTACATGATTCCTTTCAATAATAATGTGGTTTACAGTGTCCTAGCTTAGGCTCCTAACTTAGGGGTTGTTTATGATGGTGTTGGAGGCATCCTAAACTAATTTCTAAACATGAAAAGCATTTCAAACTCAAGTTAGAAGAAAAGAATGATGTTTAACACGAATTTTGAGACAACTGAAATTTTTGTTTAAAAATCACATTAAAGTTGAAGCACTTTTTTCAATCTTTTTGCTTTTCTTCATATTTATACCTTGTGAAACTAGGTTTCCAATATATCATCTAAACTCGCATCTGTCAAAGTAATCATTTTTTTAATAAAAGCCTACCCTATAGGAATCCAATTATATTGATCGACTTTTACTCCAACATTATTCTAAAAAAGGCAATTGGGATAAAAGTGATCACTTTTATCAACGTTAATTAAATCAAGCCATAGTTGTTAGAACTTCAATTACACAAAAGGAGACTATTTAAAATCAGCAAAAATAGCTAAATTTTTTTTATATACGATTATATATTTCAGTTAAAAATTGTAAAAAAAAAAAATGCCAACAATCCACCTTTGTATTATTTGTTTGCTAATGTTATGTTACCAGATAATAGCATCAAGGATAGCACAGTACGAAACACATTCAATTCGCATCTAACAAACCTTATCTTCTTGTCTTCAATCATGTCGGGTCATCATCCAGACAATTGGATGATGATGATAATGGGGCATTTACATGATTCCTTTCAATAATAATGTGGTTTACAGTGTCCTAGCTTAGGCTCCTAACTTAGGGGTTGTTTATGATGGTGTTAGAGGCATCCTAAACTAATTTCTAAACATGAAAAGCATTTCAAACTCAAGTTAGAAGAAAAGAATGATGTTTAACACGAATTTTGAGACAACTGACATTTTTGTTTAAAAATCACATTAAAGTTGATGCACGTTTTTCCATCTTCATGCTTTTCTTCATATTTATATGTTGTGAAATTAGGTTTCCAATATATCATCTAAACTCTATTCTGTCAAAGTAATCATTTTTTTAATAAAAGCCTACCCTATAAGAATCCAATTATATTGATAGACTTTTACTCCAACATTATTCTATAAAAGGTAATTGGGATAAAAGTGATCACTTTTATCAACGTTAATTAAATCAAACCATAGTTGTTAGAACTTCAATTACACAAAAAGAGACTATTTAAAATCAGCAAAAATAGCCAAATTTTTTTTATATACAATTATAAATTTCAGTTAAAAATAAAAAAAATTGCCAACAATCCACCTTTGTATTATTTGTCTGCTAATGATATGTTATCAGATAATAGTGTCAAGGATAGCACAGTACTAGACACATTGAATTCGCATCTAACAAACCTTATCTTCTTGTCTTCAATCATATCGTGTCATCATCCAAACAATGGGATGACAATGATGATGGGGCATTTACATGATTCCTTTCAATAATATTGTGGTTTACAGTGTCCTAGCTTAGGCTCCTAACTTGGGGGTTGTTTATGATGGTGTTGGAGGCATCTTAACCTAATTTCTAAACATGAAAACCATTTCAAACTCAAGTTAGAAGAAAAGAATGATGTTTAACACGAGTTTTGAGACAACTGACATTTTGGTTTTAAAATAACATTAAAGTTGAAGCACTTTTTTCCATCTTCATGCTTTTCTTCATATTTATACCTTGTGAAACTAGGTTTCCAATATATCATCTAAACTCGCTTCTGTCAAAGTAATCATTTTTTTAATAAAGCCTATCCTATAGGAATCCAATTATATTGATAGACTTTTACTCCAACATTATTCTATAAAAGGTAATTGGGATAAAAGTGATCACTTTTATCAATGTTAATTAAATCAAGCCATAGTTGTTAGAACTTCAATTACACAAAAAGAGACCATTTAAAATCAGAAAAAATAGCCAAATTTTTTTATATACGATTATAAATTTCACTTAAAAATAAAAATAAAAATTTGCCAACAATCCACCTTTGTATTATTTTTCTACTACTATTATGTTACCACATAATAGCGTCAAGGATAGCACAGTAGGAGACACATTCAAATCGCATCTAACAAACCTTATCTTCTTGTCTTCAATCATATCGGGTCATCATCTAGACAATGGAATGATGATGATGATGGGGCATTTACATGATGCCTTTCCATAACAATGTGGTTTACAATGTCCTAGCTTAGGCTCCTAACTTAGGGGTTGTTTATGATGGTGTTGGAGGCATCTTAAACTAATTTCTAAACATGAAAAGCACTTCAAACTCAAGTTAGAAGAAAAGAATGATGTTTAACACGAGTTTTGAGACAACTCACATTTTTGTTTAAAAATCACATTAAAGTTGAAGCACTTTTTTCCATTTTCATGCTTTTTTCATACTTAAACCTTGTGAAACTAGGTTTCCAATATATCATCTAAACTCGCTTCTGTCAAAGTAATCATTTCTTTAATAAAAGGCTACCCTATAGGAATCCAATTATATTGATAGACTTTTACTCCAACATTATTGTATAAAAAGTAATTGGGATAAAAGTGATCACTTTTATTAACGTTAATTAAATCAAGTCATAGTTGTTAGAACTTCAATTATACAAAAAGAGAATATTTAAAATCTGCAAAAAGAGCTAAATTTTTTTATATACGATTATAAATTTCTGTAAAAATAAAAATAAAAATTTGCCAACAATCCACCTTTGTATTATTGTTCTACTACTATTATGTTACCAGAAAATAGCGTCAAGGATAGCACAGTGCAAGACACATTCAATTTGCATCTAACAAACCTTATCTTCTTGTCTTCAGTCATATCGAGTCATATCGGGTCATCATCCAGACAATAGGATGATGATGATGATGGGGCATTTACATGATGCCTTTCCATAATAATTTGGTTCATAGTGTCCTAGCTTAGACTCCAAACTTAGGGGTTGTTTAGCGTCAAACCCCTTAACATTTCGATATACACAAAGTAATAGGCATACAATTCTACAGGCATACAGAAACAACACTAATATACTGGCTGTAAATATATGCAAATTTTGAGTATCTAATATATATATATATATATATATATATATATATATATATATATATATATATATATATATAAATATAGACACAAATACACACGTTTTTTAAGTGTCCATGAAACAATAATGTACATGCAAATTAAATTTGCATCATATCGTCATGTACGTATATAACATATATATAGATATACAATTATTTTTGTAAGTATCCTTAAAACATAGATGATGTAAATTTCCTATAATGACACGAGGGGAGTTTAGAAGATAGACATATAAAATGAAAATTAGGACCATCCAGTTCTCTTCATTTTTATGCTCGCGAGATTATCCAAGTGGGTGATGTCACATCATTTCTAGCACGTATCTCTCCACTTCCACGTAGGTCACCTCGTCGTTTTGCAAATACATTATTTGTATGTTTTTCACATTCTAGTGTGATGAACGTCATTTTCAAATGGTAGCTGTAATTATCAGCTACTAAATGGCGCAATATTCGAGTTTTACATTTTAATTATATTATATATTAATCTAAATAAAAAAAACCCAAATAATGGCAGAAATCATTGGCAAAGTGCGCTATAAATTAACAAATGCAACCTGTGAGCGAAATTATTCAAATGCCTCTGATTACTTGTTATCTTTCACCTGCGTTCCAATGGCTGCATCTTCTATTCCTAACTTCACAAAATCCCATTCAAATGTTGAGCTTGAAAATGAAGCTGAAGATGAAGAATATGAAAAACTTAGCCAAGAATGTAAAGAGCTTTTTCTTCCTCTCCCCATTGATTTTAGAAGGGAAAATTAGGTGGGGTTAATGTTGGCCACTTTTTCGGAAAAACCCGAAAATGCATAATTACGAAAACACCATTGAAACCCTTAAAACAGGGTTGACAAGGGCAATTTCATCTTTTGACAGTGAATTTGGTAATTCCGAGTCCAGAAATAGATTCCTTGGGCAAAAATATATAGAATAGCCCTAGTCAAAATTTCGGGAAAGGTAACCCGAGGGCATTTTGGAAAATTTTTACCAAAGACTAATATAACCACAATAAATACTATGGTACTGCCTAAAATGATACATGAATGGGTTTTGACTAATTCTTGTATATTTAATATTTTAGGACCAAGTTGGGAGTCTAAAGTTGACACGTTTTATGAGGCACGCGTTACTGGGTGAAAAAGCTTTAAGGTAGGAACTTTATCTTCCATACATCATGCCATAGTTCATATGATTGTTAAGATGCCATTGTTTGTGCTTTAAATCAACATAGTTTGCCTACATGAGGTAGTTAGTGGCGAGAGTGCACTTACACCTGGGAGTTGGGTAAGAATCCAACATGTGTACGAATAGTAGGGCAGCAGCCCTACTCATGTATACATGGTGATGATGATTATATTGTTAGTGGGGTAGGAGCCCTACTCATGTATACATTACGATAATGTTTTATATTGTTAGTGGGGCAGGAGCCCTACTCATGTATACATTACGATGATGTGTTATGTTGTTCATTAATTGGTGCATACATTGCACATATCATATTTACTTTTTGCATTTTATATGAACGATAGTATGTTTCTACTGGGATTTCTTGGGATCTCACCCCTTTTTCCAAATATAAATATCTTAGTGAGTGCCAGCGGCTCGAAAGGCAAGAATGTAGATACAGGGAACTGACAGACATGTTTCTCAAGACGAATATCATGGTTATGGATAGTCTATCTTTGGAATAGTTTTGGATATTTTGTACATATTTGTAAATATTATCAAATTCTGCATGGTTGAATGCGGTTTGTAAACAAATATTTTTATCAATATATTTGTACTCTTATGTATGCTTGTGGAACATGGTCTCTATTACTTTGTATATATCGAAATGGAAATGGGTATTGACATATTCTGTATCAGAGCCCAAGTGGTTCTGGGAGAGCTAATAAGTGGTTCAGCATTATCAGAATATTATACTAATATAATTTTGTTTGCGTAGTGATAGGAACCATGAGCGGTTGGAGTTTAAGCAGTTCGAGTGAGGAATACGAGGGATTACTCTTGTCGATGAATCAAGGTACCCCAGGCTAGAATGTCTTTGAGGAGCAACAATCTGTTGAGAAGAGGACACCTAGGGAACAGGTATAGGTTAGAGTGGTATATAGGCCTCAGCCGAGATCTAAACCAGTAACTTGGGAGCGGATGGGAGATTCAGATCAGCCGCTTTCTGATGTGTCAAAGTCTGAGTGTTATGTTGCTACTGTATCCAAGGCTAGACTAGTGCGTATGAAATACGATCTGTGGCCAAATCTGAGGTTGTGGAAGTTTGCTCGGCATTGGTACTTGCAGGCCTTCAAGGAGTCTCGTAATCCTATTGCTCAGTACCTTAAATATATGGATATTATGGATACATTCTACCGGGATCAAGTTCCACTACTATTAGAGTATCCAGACTGGGTTTGGATCCTTACGATCATGTACTTTTTCCTAGATACAACATTTTGGGCCAAGAAAAAGAATGATATAGTTGAGCAGGGCCTAAATGATCATTTTGTCAAGTTTAGGGATCATATGAATCAGTATATAGTGGATTACATGTACATCGAGTGATGTGGGACCCAGGTAGTATATCTTGGTGATCGAAGGCTACCGGTACGTATTTCAAGGTAAGGGTAGTCAGGTGGAACCAGTAGACGAAAGAAAATGGAGCCAGAGTCAGTGTTTTGGGAGGGTACATAGAAAGTTAAGCGTACTCACCCCAGGATAATCCTAGGATGTGTGACCCTTAAGGAAGTTGCATATAACATAAGAGTTATGTAATATAAAAGTTACAAGTATGTTATGTACAATAGTTTATAGGTTGTGTGATGTTTCTAGTTTTATGTAACAACAGTAAATAGCTAATGTATGTTATAAATGACATATTTTTATCCCCAATTATTATGAAATGACAAAAATACCCTTGCATCTATATGGAAATTTATTTTTCCTTATTTTTATTTAGCGAGGTATCAAGATGATGCATATAAGGGAAGGAGATTATAACCCAAATTGGGAAGATAGCCCTGACTCTATGCAATAAATTCGGAGCAGGATGGCACGACAACAACTTATGATAAGTGATCTAGAGATGAACTGTGCGAGTTACGACAGAGATAGGGAAGATTAGAGTATCTTGAAAGGCAAGAGGGTGAATATAATTCATCTAAGCAACCTCATCAAGAGCCACAACCCATGCTTGTGTATGAAGCAAATGTTTTACAAACATGGGTGAAACAATTTGAGAAATAACAACCTCTTACTTTTTGTGGGAGATTTGATCCTTTACAAGTAGAATTGTCCAAAGGGAACTATAAACGACCAAAACAAGCCGGGGGCCATGGAGGTCAGAATTCCTCTAAGGGTTGTCAAAGTCGATGTAAGTATGAATCGTATAATGAATGATAAGGGACATGAACCATTAGTGGACTTGATTGTTTACTGTTACATGGCTGATGTCAAATCTACTTGCTATATTTATAGACCATATGAATCAAATATTTTATCCGCATATGGTCCAATTTGTGGTAATCTCTATTGATAGCATATTGGTGAGCAATGTTGAACCCGATAAAGGGAAAAGCAACTCTATGCCAACTTGAGTAAATGCAAGTTATGGCTTTCAATGGTAACATTTTTGGGCCACATAGTCTCATAGTAAGGGATCCTGAAGGACCTTGTTTAAGTGGAAATAGTACTGAACTAAGAAGACCAGAAACTATGGTTGTGATATATAGTGTTCTGAGTCTTGTTGATTATTATGAGGTGTCTATACTGAATGTCCCCAGAACAACTCAAGATTATGTATGGGATGATGATTGTGAGAGGAGCTTCGGAGAGTTGATGATGAAAATTTATTAAAGTACCAACACTAAGAATCCCATATGCGAGTAGGCATGGAATAGGATGTGAATTTATGCGAGCTGGGTTAGGGCGTATACATCTCGTCAGCTGAAGTTTCTAGAATTGAGCTATTCCATCCATAATCACTACTACAGAATATACCTACAACTACCCTAAAGGATGTCCCTTTTTAAAAAAGGGACGCCCAAAATATAGGCAGGTGGCATATGTGAAATTAGAGGTGAAAAGTTGAAAGGTTTGTGTGTGTAAAATAATTGAACTTCACGCCAAGAGCTGTCAGGAAGTGTTTTAGACTTCCCCAGTCAAAATGGGACATCTAAAGACCTCTAAATATCATACAAAAAAAAAAGAAAAGAAAACTTTAGACATCCCCAGAACAGTTGGGGACGCCTAAAGATCTGACTTTAGCCATCCCCAGCTGCTCTGGGGATGTCTAATGGAAGCTTTAGACGTCCCCAGATGGCTTGGGATTTAGATGTCACCAGCTGGGCTGGGGACATCTAAAGGTTGATAACATACACTGGTCAACATGACCGGTGCATGTGATCATATCATGTCATAATTTTTCTTCAGGCGTCCCCAATATTGATTGGGGATGCCTAAAGGCTCCCCTGCTACACTCTGCATCACTCTTCTTACCTTCACTCTATCCCCATCTTCGTGCTCTCCTCTCCCCTTCTTGTTTTTCTTCTTTCTCCAAAGCTTATCTTCACTTTCATCACCGTCTTTGCTCTGGGTTTGCAGAGTTTTCTGTCATTCTCTCTACCGTCGGCCTCCCTCTTACCACCATGGGTGATCTCCCTCTAAAGTTTTAGCTACATGTTAGCTAACTAACTTTCTTTAATTTATGATAATTAGGTAGATTGAACTTTAAAAAATGACTATAGTGGCATTTACCCACTGAACTTGTGAATGCTTAGCAAAATGCGTTTGATTCTTTGCTTGAATTTAAGTGTGATCTGTGCTTGAGCTTTGTGATTGCACACTATTGTTGAGCTTAACTTTGTTGTCCTTAATTGCAAAATATTGAGTTTAATTGGTGATTAAAAGAATAAATTAAAGTATGACTGTGAATGGCTTGCAAGGTGTAGAATGGCTAAAGAATCTGGAATTTGCTATTGATGGTATTTGGTTGAGTTAGAAACTTAAGTACAAGAAGGGAGTGTAATTTCAGAGCTTTGACTATATATAAGAATCAAAGTTTTGGCATTTTGTCATTGTATGCATAGGTTTTCTCTTATTTTACTTTTGAAATCTCTTCTAGTTATAGTTGATGATGGGCATTGGACCATTGAGATTTTTCTTCTTCCTATTGAGAATATGACCATTGGAGGTCTATTGGAGGTAGTCATTAAAGTTTTTGAGAAAGTTTTTTTTTTTTGCAGTTGAGCTCTAATCCATGTTTAATTACCTATAATATTCATATAAACTTGATTAGTGATGATTTTGAATGGTTATAATTACTATAATGAAGATTTAAATAAGTTTGGGAGAGTTTAAAAAACTTTTGAGATGGTTATTAAAACTGTGAAGACTCATCACTGAAAGGGCTACCGGAAGTGATGTGCATCACTTTCATATCACATATCTCACTCATGGTACATATTTGATTTAATAATTTGGTTGCAAAAATATAAGTGTATTATGTTTGTGCTTGTTGCTAGAAGCTAAAGTTTGTTTCATTTAAATTAAGTTGAGATTGTGTATTATATTGATTTTGGGATGTCTCACTTTTAAGGGGAAATGCTACCAAAATTTTAAAAAACAAAATAGTAAAAGGCAATCCGAGTGTTGACAATTATTCTTAATTTCAGTGTAAATGGGAATGGCGTAGGTGTAACCCCCTTCACGATTAAGGCCGAGATTTAGTTCATAAACACGTAATTGATATAGAATTAGAGACCTTAAATGATTTTGGGACTTAAACAAAACCAAACTTCTCAAAATCATGGCTTACAAAAACTTTTACAAAACATGTTCATGATGGTCTCATATTCACATTTCAATACAAAATGGCCTGTACAAGTTGATTTCATTCACAAATATCAGAGTATAAAGCAAATTCCCGACACACTTTTACTAAACATATGCCTAAAGGGTTGGAAGACACTACCCAAAAGACCCCTTACTCAAAGGCAAAACACCTATTTTTGACAGTCTCACTCGAGCACAAATGCTCTCACTCGAGCACGAGTACGGACATCACTCGAGCACAAGAGAGAGTGAGCCTGCGAGTGAGCACCCGATAGCACACACACAGCTCTCCAAGTACTGGATCACTCGAGCACAGCCATGTGTGCTCGAGCACACACCCCACACCCACGAGTGAGAAAGCACACTCGTGCAACTTTCCCGCGAGCATCAACCCGAGAGCACCAACTCACACCAGAAGCACAAGCTCACTCGAGCACGACCCTCAGTGCTCGAGTGGAACGGCTATGCCCGCGAGTGTCAGAGCACACTCTTGGCATCAACCAGCGAGTGAGGACCCGAAAGCAACCTCAACTCCGGACTCGCACCTTCACTCGAGCAGAACCATGCTCACTCGAGCATGTTCTTCGCTCACTCGAGCACAAGGCGATGCTCTCGAGCACAACCCATAAAACCCAGATAACTCGAAGTACAACAGGGAAAAACTTGCATATCACTCGAGCACGTTCTTCCTCTGCTCGAGTGATGTGCATCAGAGACCAGAAACACAGCCAAAAACCAGAAACTCCAGATGGTCAAATTCACTCCCAAAGGTTCCCCAAACTCTTCCCAATGCTCACACACACTAAGCACTAACTAGGGAACATATTGGCCACTTCAAAAACACCTCAAAAACCAATTTGACCACAATCATTCATTAAGGTCTCAATGACACACCATATCCAAATTCCCTTAACACCTTTTTAACATTCCAAATTACATCAAATGATCATATATCTCCAAACTAAATCATTTTCAATCATCAATCATAATGATCTTCACATTTCCAGAAATAGGCATATTTAGGGCAAAAATTCCAGATTTGACCAACTTAGCCAAAAATCACAAGCAATACATTAAAATGCACTAAATGCCTACCTCTTCTCTTTGCCCAATCCAGAACCTTGATTCCTCAACTTTCAATTTCGGCCAAAATCCCAATCAACACCATTCAAGGCTCTACAATCATCACAATATAGCTCTCATTGAGATGAACAATATTAGAGAAGAGGATTGGAGCAAAGGAGGATTACAACTTACCAAGATTCAAGCTTTTCTTCCCTCTTTTCTTGCTTGTTCAGCGAAACAATGGAGGAATAGGAGAGAGAAAAGATGAGTGAGATGGTGAAATGATGATGATGGAGATGTCACTCACCCTCCACACACACACACTCAACCGAACCAAGAGAGAGAAGAGGGGAAAAAAGTGGTATTTTGTCTTCTAGTGCTTCATCCATTGGCCTCCATTAAGCCACATGTCATCACCTACTCAATTCCCTCTTTAAGCTCACCAAATCACAACACATAGGATTCCGACCCACGGTCAAGGAATCACAACCATTGATCTTAAATACCACATGTATTTATTCCCAAAACTTACATTATATTAATCATAATAGTGCTTAATTACACTAATTACAACGATTATCAGAGTTATCAGTCCTAATCACAAATCGGGATATTACAGCAGCAGATCTATAAAGGCATTAAGCAGATAGATTTGCATATGCCTACAGGGATTATGGGCCAGGAATTAGAGTATCCCTTCATAATTGATAAAGAATACCTCAAACAATTCATTAAGTTGGAGGAGATAGATGTAGGATGGGTCACATTTGCAATCCTGTAAGTTTTTATTTCCCATTTTTTCCTTCATTTAGTGAAGTGGTTTTTTGGTTTCATATATTCACCAGCTAATACATTCATCATTTTAATTCTATTATAGCTCCTTCCGTCGTATATGCATTGACATGCAAAGAGTTGATTCATATGGATTCTTGTGTCTTGAAAATATGAGAAGGGATAAGAATACAGTGCAAAAAAGGACTCACTATGCGGGCTTCATAATGGGAGAAAACAACTATCGTTGTTATCTAGTACCGATTGTTCAAGGGTACGCATTTTAATTTTGTCTATTTAAGATTTTTAATAAATAATTGCCTTGCCATCTACCTTCATTTTCATCTGTATATGTTGTTATAGTTACCACTGGAGTTTGTGTGTTCTCTGTCCTTGGTTCAACGTAGTTTACTGGTTTGAGTCTTTACGTAAAAGGCCAGACAAAGAAACAAAACACTTGTTCAACATGTAAGTTATTTTGTTTGTATTTCATTGATTCTTGATTCTTGACTTAAATGAATTGTTCTAATTTCTGTTGATTTTCATTTTAATGATAGGGCAACCCCGAAATATCGAATCCTTGGCAGGCCCCGTGATCGTAAAGGTAGCAAAGACCTGAATGGTTGTATCCAAATGTATGTAGTTTCAAATCAAATTCTTTTGATTGATGATCATTTTAGATATGCCTTTATTGATTTTAACCATTTGCTTTTGATTTATAGTGCCCTCAACAACCTGGCGGCTGGGAATGTGGATACTATGTCTTACTTTATATGTTTAACATCATTAAGAATGGTATTACGACAGATTTTGAATAAGTAATCGCTTCTTCATTCTCAAAGGATAATATTTTTTGTGTTGTAATTCAATTGCAAATTAATTCACTCACTTAATTCATTATTTCATCTATGCTTATTTTCTGATTTACAGATTTTTGACAATCAAGATGCCTACTTATATGAAGACATTAATTTGATCAGAGACTTTTTGGCTGGACATCTGCTTCAACTTATACCAGAGTAAAGTTTTTATTTATATTTGTTAATTAATTAGTAGTTTTTGTAGGACACACTTTGTGGTGGCTGCCTATCTCTTTTTTTATTAGATTGGTTAGTTGTTAAAGGGGATTCAAAAGTTTCTATATATTAGATTGGTGCGAATTAGAGTTGTTGTTGTACATACTATTAGATTGTTGGATAATATTTTTATTAGATAGTGCTGAACTGCTGTTGTTTACATTTTGGTTTATGCAATATTTCTTGTATCCAATTTCTGCAGTTTAAATTTGCTGGATAGTGATGTATATATAAAAGGCCATTAAAAAAACTTTAGACGTCCCCAGTTTGGGCTGGGGATATCTAAAGTCAGGACTTTAGATGTCCCCAATTCAAAGTGGGACGTCTAAAGTGTGAAAGAAACACTTTAGACGTCCTCAGTTTGGACTGGGGACGTCTAAAGTCCTGACCATAGACGTCCCTCATTTTAGGGACGTCATTGACAGTTTTTTTCTACATCCCTCAGATAGACGTCCCCCTATTTTCAGACATTAAAAGGTCTGAAAAACGGACATTAAATTTTTTGTAGTAGTGAATCTTGAGTTGATGGTAATAATGCTTGTATTGAATCTGGAAACATTGCTTTATGTAGTGTAACTGTAGAGTTGTACTGCAACCACAAATGTTGAAATATGTATATGATCAAAAGAGCAAAATATGACACAGTGTAAGTAGATAGAGTTGTTGAAAGATTAAGACCTGGAATTTAAATGTTATCTAGGGCAAGCTAATGTTGTCACTGACCCATTGAGCCGTAAAGCAGTGCAGGTGGTAGATATGAGGATTTATGAGCAAAAAGCCAATCGAGGAACTTTATGAATCTTAGTCTGTATAAGCAAATCTTGATCAGCGGTAATGATGTCAGTAAGACATACGTAGAAGTGTTACCTCGAAGTTTATGGTTATGAATGTGTAGCAAATTTTGAGGACGAAATTCATTTAAGAGGGGGAGAACTGTAACACCCCAAATTTTATTCACCAAGAATGTATTGTAATTATTTCATACATTCAATAAAATGGTGAATATTTACAGCCAAAGGAATTAAATATTGGAAATTGAAAGGTGAACATTTTTTTCAGTGAAATCGCTTGTGAGGCAGTGAGTTTGTCACATTGTTTTGCAAGACCAAATGATGAGAAAAAATTATGATCTTTTACAGAATGAAAGTAGACATTCGAAGCTTTAATTTGATAGGTCATATGAATCATTTAAAGCTATATGCAAAAAGATATGAATTTTTGAAGTTAGCCCAGAAAAAACAAGAAAGTTTCTGGAGCAGCGATCAAAGAAATTAAATATGGGAATAATGTGCTTTCAATTGGAAAAAGCATATATTTTTCCTTGAAACTATATTTAATAAGGGTTCTATAGCCTTTAGAATCACTTTGATATGAGGTCTACAAATTTAGTTATGATTTTTCAAATTTATGGCAGAAAATCTACTAAAATTTCTAAAAAATATGAATATGGGAAAATAAATAAGGGATATTCCAAAATATTATAAAATAATTCCCAATGCCTTCCTCAGCCATAACAGACGTGTTTTTCAACTGAAAATAGAGAGAGAAAGTTTAAGAAATTCTAGAGAGAGAAAGAGGCAAAAACTCACAAGGTAGGTCAATTCCTTCGGTGAATTCATACCTAATACGTATAATTCTGCTCCTAAGCTTCTCTTTTATGTATTTCAAGATTTTTGAAGCTCAAATTCTTGTGTTGGAAAAGCTAGGGTTTTGTCCATGTTGGGGGAAAAGCCAAACCGAGCTTGAGGTAACTTCTGAAACTTCAATCTTTGACTATTCTGGCCGCTGTGGACAATTTATTCAGTGAAATTTCATCGAATTGTCTTTGGTTTGAAATTTTGGAAATGTAATGGCCTAAGGGTTATGCTGCCAAAATTTAGTTTAAATGATAGTTGTAACCTAATTAAATAGTTGATAAAGTGATTAGGAGCATAAAGGAACGTGTCTGCGGCGTTAGAATCAAAAAACCCCAATTTTCCTAAGAGTTTTGCTCAATTCGGCTAGAGCTAGAAATGGGGATAGGAGTTGGATTTTCAATGATTTCATGATACCATTGAGTTTAGAAGGAAAAATTAGGTGGGGTTATAGTTGATCACATTCTTTAGAAATGCCCGAAAAAGCATAATTATGAAACTGCCCCTGAAACCCTTAAAGCGGGGGCTACCAAGGGCAATTTCATCTTTTGGCAGTGAATTTGGTAATTCTGAGTCTGGAAATAAATTCCTTGGGCAAAAATATGTCAAATAGCACGAGTTAAAATTTTGGAAAAAGTACAGTCGGCTGGGCCAGGGTCCCAAGAGCATTTTGGTAAATTTTTACCATAAGCTAATATAAACACAATAAATATTATGGTAGTGCCTAAAATGATAAATAAATGGGTTTTGACCTAATTCTTGTATATTTAACATTTTAGGACCGAGTTGGGAGCCTAAAGTTGACACGTTTTGTGAAGCAAGCGTTATGGGGTGAAAGAGCTTTGAGGTAGGAACATGATCTTTCATACATAATGCCATAGTTCATATGATTGCTGGGATGCCATTGTTTGTGCTTTAAATCAACATGGTTTATCTAGATGAGACAGTTAGTGCCAGGAGTGCACTTGCACCTGAGAGTTAGGTAACACTACTACAAAATATACCTACAACTACCCTAAAGGACGTCCCTTTTTAAAAAAGGGACGCCCAAAATATAGGTGGGTGGCATATGTGTAATTATAGGTAAAAATTGGAAAGGTTTGCACGTCTAAAATAATTGAATCTCGTGCTAAAAGATGCTAGGAAGTGTTTTAGACGTCCCTGATCAAAATGGGGACGTCTAAAGACCCCTTAATATGACCAGGATATTATACAGAAAAAAAATATAGAAAAACTTTAGATGTCCCCTGAACAGTTGGGGATGCCTAAAGATCTGACTTTAGACATCCCCCGATGTTCTGGGGACGTCTAATAGTAAGCTTTAGACATCCCCAGATGGGCTGGGGACGTCTAAAGCTGGATCACATGCACTGGTCGACATGACCGGTACATGTGATGTGTCAGAAAATTGCTTTAGGCGTCCCCAATATTGACTGGGGACGCCTAAAGCTCTTCTGCTTTACTTTGCCTCACTCCTCCCATCTTCACTTCCGTCCCCATCTTCGTGCTCTCCTTTCCCCTTCTTGTTTTTCTTCTTTCTCCAAATCTTTCTATACGACTATCCCTTGTTTCTCTTGGTCCTCCATCTTACCCTCTATTTCATCCATAGCGTGCCTACTCATCGCCGTCTTTGCTCTGGGTTTGCACTGTTTTCTCTCATTCTCGCCACCGTCGTCCTACCTCTTACCACCTTGGGCCATCTCCCTCTAAATTTTCAGCTACATGTTAGCTAACTAAACTTGTGAATGCTTAGCAAATGCATTTGATTCTCGGCTGAAATTTAAGTGTAATTTGTGCTTGAGCTTTATCTTTATTGTTTTGGTGGTAGACTTGCTGAGACAATTATTGTCAATGTGATCATAAAGGTAGCAAAGACCTGAATGGTTGTATCCAAATGTATGTAGTTTCAAATCAAATTCTTTTGATTGATGATCATTTTAGATATGCCTTTATTGATTTTAACCATTTGCTTTTGATTTATAGTGCCCTCAACAACCTTACGGCTGGGAATGTGGATACTGTGTCTTACTTTATATGTTTAACATCATTTAGAGTGGTTTTACCACAAATTTCAAACAAGTAATCTCTTCTTAATTCTTAAAGGATAATATTTTTGGTGTTGTAATTCAATTGCAAATTAATTCACTCACTTAATTCATTATTTCATCTAAGCTTATTTTCTGATTTGCAGAATTTTGACAATCAAGATGCCTACTTATATGAAGACATTAATTTGATCAGAGACATTTTGGCTGGGCATCTTCTTCAACGTATACCAGAGTGAAGTTTTTATTTATATTAGTTAATTAATTAGTGGTTTGCGTAAGACACACTTTGTGGTGACTGCTATTGTACATATAATTGTTTGCCTATCTCTTTTTTTATTTGATTGTTAGTTGTTAAAGGGGATTCAAAGATTTCTATATTCCAAGGTGTGAATTAGAGTTGTTGTTGTAGATACTATTAGATTGTTGGATAACATTTTTATTAGATAGTACTGAACTACTGTTGTTTCCATTCTGGTTTATGCAATATTTCTTCTATCCAATATCTGTAGTTTAAATTTGCCAGACAGTGATGTATATAAAAGGACAAAAAAAATATAGACGTCCCCAGTCATAACTGGGGACATCTAAAGTGTTTCTGAACCACTTTAGATGTCCCCAGTTTGGACTGGGGACGTCTAAAGTCTAGCCTAAAGACGTCCCCTGTTTTAGGGATGTTATAGTTAGTTTTTTTCTTCGTCGCTTAGATAGACGTCCCCCTGTTTTCAGATGTTGAAAGGTCCAAAAAAGGGACGTTAAAAGCATTTTTTGTAGTAGTGTAAGAATCCAACCGGTGTACGAATAGTGGGGCAGAAGCCCTACTTATGTATACATGATGATTATTATTATATTGTTAGCGGTGCAGGAGCCCTACTCATGTATACATGACAATGATGATTATATTGTTAGTGGGGTAGGAGCCCTACTTTTGTATACATAGTGATGATGTGTTATATTGTTCATTAATTGGTGCATACATTGCACATATCATATTTACATCTGCAATTTATATAAACGATAGTTTGTTTCTACTAAGGTTCCTTGGAATCTCACCCTTTTTTCTAAATATAAATATCTCAGCAAGTGCTAGTGGCTCGAAAGGCAAGAACGAAGATACAGGGAACTGACAGACATGTTTCCCGAGATGAAGATCGTGGTTATGGATAGTCTATCTTTGGAATAGTTTTGGATATTCTGTACATATTTGTAAATATTATCAAATTTTGCACGATTGAATCCGATCTGTAAATAAATACTTTTATCAGTATATTTGTACTCTTTTGTATGCCTATGGAATATGGTCTCTATTACTCTGTATATATCAAAATAGAAACGAGTGTTGACATGAAGCGTCAATAGGGATCTGTACACAAACATCATTTGAAGTTGACAAAAAGGTCCATAGAGAATTCTCTTGTTGGTTTACACATCGAATACCAGAAGACCACAACCCACACTCACCAGATTTTAAGAAGGTATATATTTTTGTGCCTTTTTTCAAAACTCTGAAATTAATTAGTAGCAGTTGGGTAATCGCTACAAATTTTGCTCAAAATTTTCAAATTTTAGTTCCCATTAAACTCAAATTTGTTCGGTAAAAAAATTTGGTGCCAAATTTGTAAAGTAAGCCAATTGCTACAAAAAAAATCAAATGTTTAATCCCTCAAATTTAAATGACAGTTTGAGCGATTTGTCAATCGCTACAAAATGCTCCTAGAATATCTAATATATAGACGCAACTTGTAGTAGTTGGTTTGAACTGCTACATACATAGTAGCGGTTTGGTTGGCATGTATAGTAGTTATGTAGAACAGCTACAAAACAGTTTGCATTAGTGTATTTTATAGTGGTTTATGTAGCCACACTACTACCATTTGTAGCAACTTCAACCGCTACAAATTTGCCATTTTAACTGCCACAAATGATTGAATTTTGTGTAGTGGGAAGGTATCAAAGGATGGTTGGAAAGTTAATATATCTCTCACATACTCATCTTAACATTGCATTTGCAGTTAGTGTGGTAAGCCAGCATTCTTATGATCAAAAGCATAAACTTCTGAATGAAGTTTATAGGAACCTACGGTACCTAAAGAGATCTCTAGGTCATGGAATACTCTTCAAAAGGTCAGATAAGCATGATATAGAATTGTTCATAGATGCTGATTAAATAGGTGTCAAGATGATAAGAAGTCGACGTATGGCTATTACTTGTTTGTTTGAGGAACCTTGTCACATGGAGAAGTAAAAAATAAAGAGTTGTTACAAGAAGTAGTGCTGAGGTTGAATTCAAGGTACTTGAGGAATTGAAGAAAAATATAAAAATGCCAATCAAGCTCTATTGTGATAATATGGCAGTGATTAATATCTCACACAATCCAGTTCAACATGACCAAACCAAACAAGTGGAGATAAACAAATACTTTATTGGAGAAAAGATAGACATAAGGATAGTCCATTGAAGGACGCACGCACTAGAGGCCACCCTTCTGCAACTTCACCTCCTCCACAGGTTTTTGCTCTCCTCCACCTCCTTCCTTCCATTGTTGTCCACACCACCTGGTTCTTTCCTTTCTCCACCCTCCGATGTATCTCCCCACCGTGCATACACCTCTGATCTCAAATGTCTTCTCTACCTCTCCAACACACATAGCACAGTGGGCGTCCCTTGATCAGGTTAGTTTATTTTCTTCTTGCTTTTTTTTTGTACAGAATGGTATATTTTATTTTTGAAATATACATTTACTTGAATAAATTAAAGTAAAACTTGCAATGTGAAAAGCCTAGGCAATAGGAAATATCAAGTTAATTGTGCATATATATTGCTTATATTGAGATGGTTGAGATTAGCCTGGTGTGTTTGGTGTGCTTATATTGCTTAAATTGTATTCAAGAACTCCACTGCAATGGTTTATTTTCTTTTTTAAATATAAATTTACTTGAATGAGTAGGGTTTATTTTAATTTTAATCAAGGGAAAATTCCACATAAAGTTGCCTGAAATAGGAAAATTCTAAATTTGGTTGTTAAACTCAACAAATCCCTAATTAAGTTATTCATAACTTAGTTTTGTGTGTATATATTACCATTAATTAGTATATATAATAAAATAAAATATGATTTGTTTAAATTAAAGAAATTCTTGTATTCCAAAGGAATTATAAAGAATAATTCAAGCTAAAACTAAAAAGAAAACCATAACCCCAATATTCATTAAATGATTTTTATCTAAATATTTTCAATAAAACAATTTTATTTTTGGAAGAACTCAACTTAAAATTGTTTTGTTAGTAAAAGATAATCAAAATTCATAAATTATAGAATTATGACTTTTGTGATATATAGTTTGGTTTTTAATTTAATCTTTTTATGACTTTTGTGATATATCCTTCCAAACCTCAAAACAATTCTTTAATTTAATCTTATTATATTTATTTTATTATACATTAATGTTTATATACATATACTTATTAAAACAATAAGTTACATAGCACTGAAACCCTTTTAAGAGGAGAGAGGAGACTAGGAGGGGCAATAAAGTTATTAAGCCCATATTTTAAAATCCTAAATTGGGTTGATAGCTTAATTAGGCAATCCCATCATATATCGTTGACAATTGTACTAAACGTGTGGATGTTATTGGGAATGCCTTAGGTGGTAACAAAATGGATCATAGTTGGATGAATGCTTTGAGAACTAATGAAGAATATGAGAAAGGGGTGGAAGAATTTATTGAATTCGCTAAAAAGAATGCTCCTGCAAAAAATGGGAAGTATTTTTGTCCTTGTGTCAATTGTTTGAATGAGAGTCGACGGGATGTTGATGTCATAAAGGATCATCTACTTTGTGATGGAATAAATCTGCGATACACAAGGTGGATATGGCATAGTGAAGAAGTAACGGATTGTCCGTTGCACAAGAAGGAAGATGTGGATATCATACGTGAAGATAGAATGGAGAAAATGATTCACGATATTGAGGCAGAATCCTTTGCGCAGTCGCAAGAGTATGACAGCCTGTGGAGTGATGCAGAGACACCATTGTACCGTGGGAGTAAGTACATGCGGCTGACGGGAACATTACATTTGGTTAACTTAAAGGCATCTTGTGGGTGGACCGATAGTAGTTTCACATTGCTGCTTGAACTATTGTGTGATATGTTTTCAAAGGATAATGTACTTCCAAATCGTATGTATGAGGCCAAGAAAATCTTGTCTACAATGGGTATAGAGTATAAAAAGATACATGCTTGCCCTAATGACTGTGTACTGTACAGAAATGAGTATGGAGCTCTTAGTGAGTGTCCTACGTGTAAAACTGCACGATACAAAGTGAAAAAAGATGGTGGTTGTGGCGATATGACAAGTAAAAGGCAACCTTTAAAGGTTATGTGGTATCTTCCAATAATACCACGTTTTAAACGTTTGTTTGTGACTGCAACAAAAGCGAAGAAGTTGAGATGGCACTCTGATGAGATAATATCTTATGGGAAATATCTTCGGCACCCAGCTGACTCTCCACAATGGCAAAAAATAGATGAAATGTTCCCTCAATTTGGCAGCGAGTCGAGAAACCTTTGGCTTGGGCTTTGTACAGACGGCATCAATCCGTATGGAACTCTTACTAGTACACATAATGCTTGGCCTGTTCTCCTTGTAATATACAACTTGCCTCCCTGGCTATATATGAAACGTAAGTATATGATACTATCTATGATGATTTCTAGACCAAAACAGCCAGGGAACGATATTGATATCTATTTGGCGCCTTTGATTGAGGACTTGAAGAAGTTGTGGGAGAAAGGCGTAGATGTGTTTGATGCTTATAAGAAGGAGTCTTTCAAGCTACGTGCAATGATTTTCACAACAATAAATGACTTCCCTGCGTACGGAAACTTGTCAGGGTACAACGTGAAGGGTCATAAAGCATGCCCAATATGTGAAGCAGACACACACTTCTAACAACTAAAGCATGGAAGAAAAACTGTCTACCTTGGTCATAAGAGGTTTCTTCATCGGTTCCACCCGTATCGTAGGCTAAGAAAGCGTTTTAACGGCTTACCGGAGTATGGAATGGCTCCAAAGTCATTAACTGAAGAGGAAGTCTACAGTCGAGTGGAACATATCAATGTCACTTTTAGTAAGAATCAGAGGGTTGAGGGTGAGAAGAACATATGGAAGAAGAGATCCATTTTCTTTGATCTTCCATATTGGCGTTCGCTTGATGTGAGACACAGTATTGATGTGATGCATGTGGAGAAGAATGTTTGTGATAACCTTATCAGTATGCTTTTGCACATACCAGGAAAGACTAAGGATGGGATTAGTGCGAGATTAGACCTTGTTGATATGGGAATAAGAGAATGGTTACATCCACAACTAAGAGATGATGGTAGGAGGGCATACATGGAGCCAACAGTGCATACACTATCAAAAGCAGAGAAAAGAAGTTTGTGTGAGTGCTTACATGAAATTAAGGTACCGCAAGGGTATTCCTCGAATGTGAGAAGATGTGTCTCAATGGACGATTTGAAGTTAGTGGGAATGAAGTCCCATGATTATCATGTGTTGATGCAACAACTATTACCGGTAGCTATTAGAGGCATAATGAAAGATGAAGTACGAACCACTATAACAAGATTGTGCGTTTCTTCAATGCTATCTGTAACAAAGTCATTGACACTGAAAAGTTGGATGAACTGGAAAATGAGGGTTACATTATTTTGTCACAACTAGAGATGCATTTTCCTCCTTCATTTTTTGATATAATGGTGCATTTGGTAGTTCATTTAGTAAGGGAGGTAAGGCTCTGCGGTCTAGTTTACCTGAGGTGGATGTACCCTTTCGAGCGATACATGAAGATCTTAAAAGGGTATTCTAAAAATCTTTATCGACTAGAAGCCTCAATGTAGAAAGATATGTAGTTGAGGAGGCTATGGAGTTTTGCAAAGATTATATGTCAGGGAAGAAGGAACAATCTCAGCATGAAGAGGGGAGAAGTAAGGGAACACGAGGACTGAAAGTGAAGAATGTTCCTCGTGAAGAGGTGTTGCAAGCCCACTTGTATATCCTGAATAATATGAAAAAAGTTCAACCTTACATAGATAAACATAGAAAAACTTTGAAGAACAAGAATCCAAGGAAGAATGACATGCAAATTGCTATTGAGCAAAATAAGACATTCATGCATTGTTTCGAGGAAAAGGTTTTGCACGAGACCGGTGTGTCTGAGACAATCGAGTGGCTAGCTTGGGGGCCTTCGTTTCAGGTCATTACTTAGACCGGTTATGATATAAATGGCTATTCTTTCTATACAAAAGAGCAAGATGACAGAAGTACCATGCAAAATAGTGGGATCATGGTAGAAGCTGAAGCTATGCACTTTTCTAGTTTGAGAGACAAAAACCCCATATTAGCGTCTATGGCCTATTATGGAGTTATAGAAGAAATATGAGAGATGACATACAACAAGTTCAAAGTTTCTTTATTCAAATGTAAGTGGGCTAGCAATAATGCTGTGGTAATAGATAAAAAATTTGGATTTGTCTCAGTCGATCTTCAAAGAGTTGGCTATAGAGATGAGCCCTTCATTTTAGCAAGCCGGGTGAAACAAGTGTTTTATGTCACCGATCCTGCGAGCAAAAACATGTCCATTGTCCTTAAAAGTAAAAAACAGAAGTATGGTGATCCGACCTTCAACCTTGATGACACACTACCTTTCACAACAACTCCACCTTAAATAAATGAAGTAGAATTGGTAGATGATGATGAATATGCTGTAAGAAATGACCATGGTAAAGGACTATGGAAATAATATAGAGTAAGACCTTAATTTATAAACGAGAACTGTGTGTTTTTTCTATTTTACTTCCCGCTTAGTTTATTTCATTTTTATTGCAATTTATTTACGTTTCTGACGATGTTTTTTGTGTTAACAGGAATATGGACAACTCTAGTGATGACGAAAGGCATAGAGATGATAAAAGCCCTAGCAATGACGAAAGGCCTAAAGATGAACCTGTTGTAAGAAGGAGGGTTAGAGGCTATACAAAGATGGGAGCATTGGTTGCACATCATGAACATCAACAGGAGAGGCTGCATATAGACTTCGATGACAATCTGAATCCAGTTGGTCCTGAGGAAGACCACTTCATTAGCTACGTAGGGTTTTTGGGTTGAAGCAAAGTGCACATTACCTACGATAATTGGAGATTGGTTCCCCCAAAAATGAAAGACATGATTTGGCAGCAACTTTTGGTATATAAGTTTTGATGCATCTATGGTAATTATAGCTTTATTCTTATTGTTTCAAATATAATAATCTTATGTTTTACCTTACAGCAAACATACGATGTCCCAAACACCAGGGAGATGTATAGGCACTGGATGGATGAGGTTCGTGTACGATAGAAAGGTTTCAAGAACAAGCTGACAGCACGGTACATTCGAGGGGCCCTTAGGGGTCAGGATCCATGTACACATTATTCGTATTTGTCTCCAGAGGACTAGAGGTTGTTTGCGGCATCACGAGCAGATCCTGAGTTTTTGGTAAGATTTATGTCATCATGATATAGAGCTTTTAATTTTCATATACTTGATATCGTTGATTTATTTTTTGTTGTTTTTCATTCATAGAAATTAAGTCCAACAAATGCACAAAGGCAATTAGAAAATAAATATCAACATTACATGTCTCGTGGTGGATATCGGAAGCTGAGCGGCAAATGATGCAAGAAGAGTTAGAGAAAATGAAGGAAGTAGCGGAATCTGATCCTAGCGTTGTTATCCAGCAACCAGCACCTCCTCCACATCACAAAAAATGGAAAGCAGGGAGGATTAAGGCTGGGAAGTACATAAATCCGGCTATTGCTGAGGTTGTTGCAAGGATTGTAAGTAGTTATACCATAAGCACCTAATTTTTTGCATATCGCGAGTGGTTTCGATACATTTATGATAAACTGTATGCTACGGGATGAACTGGAAGATCAGAGTAGCCAAGGTTCATTCAATCCAAGTAGACGAATGGACATCTTGTCAGCGGCTATTGGGAAGGCAGATGACCTTGGTCGTGTTAGAGGAGAGACACGAGGAGTTAGTGCCGCGAGGTATTTTGGACGAGACTCACATTATTCGTCACAAGCTGGACCTAGTAAGGACCATGTGGCCAAGATTCGAGAGGACATTGAACGAGAGCTCAAGGCCATCCTTCACGACAAGCTCCGACAAGAGCTGTTGCCAGAGCTTCAACTTGAAATGGCAAAGATATTCGAAGCGCAAAGGGCAAGGGACGAGCATAGAACTCAGGAATCCCTGGCCTTCAATAGCACCAAAGGAAGTTACAACCCTCTGGAGGAACTACTTGGTGACCCTTCTCCTACTCCAGTGTCAGGAGACCCTTCCACCCTATATTTGGATGATCCACTGTTGCGTGTTGTTGCTGATGCTCTCATTCACACACGTGCTACCACCCATCATCATCAGCAAATTCTGTAGGATTTTTGTAGGGTGAATGTGATTAGTGTTAGAAAAGGGGAAGAAGGTACAGCCATCCCTGTTCCTGATCCAGAGGTTAGCACGTTAGGTCAGGCGATAGGATCTTTCATCCTTTGGCCTTACAATCTTATTGGTTCAGACGCAACACCTCAAATGGTAGGCATTACCTTACTATTACTGAAAATATGTTGGCATCCTAATAACAATTTGTTTTTTGATGTTCTAAAAGGATGACGAAGATGCAAAGAAATGGCCCTACTTAGCACGGCTGCAACAGATCTACAAGGGCATTAAACAGATTGACCTGAAGATGCCTCAAGGGATTGTGGGCCTTACATTGGAGTATCCCTACACGATTGACAATACAAATCTCAAGCAGTTTATCAGGTTGGAGGAGATAGATGCAGGCTGGGTGAAATTTGCAATCCGGTAAGTTTTTTTCCAATTTTCCCATAGAATTCATTTAGTGGTTTTTTGATTTCATACATTCAATAATTCATTCCATATTTTAATTCTATTATAGCACCTTCCACGGTCTCTGCACAAACATGGAAAGACGTAATTGGTATGGATTCTTATGTCCTGCAAATACGACAGGGGATACTTGTACTGTGGTGTATAGGACTCACTATGTTGGCTACGCAATGGGAGAGACCAAACTTCGTTGTTATCTAGCACCCATTGTTCAACGGTTCATATTTTCATTTTGTCAATTTAAGAAGTTTAATAAATAATTGTCTTGTCATCTAACTTCATTTTAATGCGTACATGTTGTTAAAGTTACCACTAGAGTTTGTGTGTTATATTTTCTCGCCGCAACGTAGTCTATTAGTTTGATCCCTTGAGTAAAAAGCCAGACAAAGATACAAAATCCGTCGTCGACACGTAAGTTATTCTGTTTGTATTTCATTGACTCTTAAAAAAATGAATAGTTCTAATTTCTGTTCATTTTGATTTTCATGATAGTGCTTGTCAAACATATAGAGTCCTAGGCGGGTCACGCGAGGGTACAGTTGTTAAAAAGCCAAAGTGGTTTTATCCGATAGTAAGTAGTTTTGATCCTAATTGTTTCATTGACGGTCCTTTTAGATATACCTTTATTGATTTTAACAACCAGTTGCATGCCTTTGATTTAAAGTGCCCTCGGCAACCTAGCAACACTGAATGCGGATATTATATTATACTTTATATGTATAACATCACTCGAAGTGGAATTATTAGCGATTTTGAAAAGGTAATAGCTTCTTCATTCTTAAATGATAATATTTTTGGTGCTCTAATCGAATTGCTAATTAATTCATTTGCTTGATTCATTTCATCAAAGCTTATTTTCTAATTTTCAGATTTTTGATAATGAAGATGCCTACTTACGTGAAGACCTTGATTTGATCAGAGATCTTTCGGCCGGACATCTTCTTCAACATATAGAGCAGTAAACTTTTTATTTATATCAGTTTGTAGTTGTGTGATGACAGCATTTTGACACTTTCTGGTTGTTATTGTTGATATATATAGTAGTAGGTTGTATGAGTTGTTATTGTATGTATATATAGTAAAGATTGTAGTGTTGGATGTCCTTACCATTTTGTAACAGACATTGTGGTTTATGAATTCATCTTCTATTCTGTTTCTGCAGTTTGAATTCGCTGGGTAATACAGAATGTAAATGATGGTATAAAAAAACCTAACATTTTAACGTCCCAAATTAAGAATTGGGACGTCTAAAGACACCCCTGGGGGACTTTAGACGTCCCAAATTGTCATTTGGGATGTCTAAAGTGAGACTTTAGACGTCCCATTTTTTTGGGACGTCTTTTCTTACAATATAATACGCCCCCAACATATACGTCCCTCCGTTTTTGGACATTAAAAGTGGCAAATTCGGGATGTTAAAACCCCTTTTTGTAGTAGTGTGTTTTGCTCAGGAATGCAAAAGCTTAAGTGTGGGAGAATAGATAGAGCTTAATATTTATATATTTTTAGTAATTAATCTTAGGCTTTTGCGGGACTTAATTGAATATTGTGGTCATAATTAAGTGCTAATGTGAGATTTTAGTAAAAAGATAATTTCGGAATTATAGTGGTTAAATTGTTACATTTTTAATTAATATTTGTTATTCTCATTATTCCTTAATTGTGTGCAAAAGATATTACCTTTGTGAATCTAATTTTGTAGGTGATGATGTTGCACAACTTTTGTCAAGTGGTCAAGGTCAAAGATATCATTTTTGAGCTTAATGAAGGATAAGAGTGGAACATCACAAATGCAGAATTTATTTTCACATTTTTTCTAATAGGAGATTAAATGAGCAAGGGCCTTGTTCGATAGTTGTAATTTTGTGCCTAATCCTAAAACATATTTTTACACTCTCATCCAAACATGGCACAACTTACTTTTTAACCTAGTGAGAATTGAAGAAAGAAGAGGCAAGTGGGGACCATTGTCTTGGGGTGTGAGGCGGCTGGGTAGAAAAAATTATAGGAGCACGAAATGAAAAAAAAAAAAAAAAGGGGGAGGCGGCTGTGTGAAGAGAAAAAAGATATATAGCAGCATGAAATGAATAAAGAGGGTGATGGAACGAATTGATAATGGAGAGAGCTGGACCGAAATGGATTATTGAATTAAAAGATTGGAGATTAGAAAAGAGGAGAGACGTGGCTATTGGAAGCACATGGAATTGATTAAAGAAGGAGCTGAACCATTTTATGAAAGTGTGGGGTCATTCGGTGGAGCAGAGGAGAAGGTGTTCGGTGGCTATTGAAGACAAGCAAGCAGCTGAATTATTGCATAGAGCTGACGGAATGGAATGAAGAAAGGAGAAAGCTGCTAAACCGAATGGATTATTGAATTTGGAAGAGCTGTTCGGTGCTTAAATTAAAGAGTTGTTCGGTGCTTTTCCTTTGTTCTCCATGGCCGAATTCTTCTTCCTCTTTCTTCAAGCCTCATCTTCCTTCTCTATGAGTAGCTAAGTTCCAGTGATTTCCTTGAATTGGAAAATGGTTTGAGCTTCTAAACTTCAATGGAATTCCTTTAAGCTCTCTTTCTAGTTCATAATTATATGGCTTAGTTAAGTATGTGCTTATGATCTAGACTGTTCTGTGCCAAGTAAATAAACTTGATAGTTAAGCTAGGAGTTGATTAATTAAGCTTTGTATGATTCATATTAGAAATAAGTTGAGTTGTTTTGAGTGGATTTTAAATGCTGATACTTTGAAATTTTGTAATGGTAATTACAATTTTGAATTGGAAGTTAATTATTCATCTCCTTGAATTTGAATTATTTGGTGGTATTCATTTAAATGCTTCGGTATAATAAATTAAATGAGTATTGCAAGTATAGATCTAGTGGTAGCTTAGGCACATCCTCTTGACTCATATTATTGAATTCTTATCATTAGCTAGTAAGGAAAACTAATACATCAACTCAAGGGAATCACATTTCATCATTATACTAGTTAATTGAATTTTATTTGTTGTTATTGTTAATTTTGATTCCATTTGCTTCTTTGTCTTGAAAACTGAAAAATATAAAAATATTGAATTAGATTATATTACTTTATTAGTTTTATAAAAAATTTCTGAAAATAATTTCTCACAACTTTAAGGTATTTATCACTTTACTATTTAAAACCTTGGAAATTAATCTCCTCGCAAGAACGATCTAGGTTAAGTTACTACGCTACATTTTCAAATCTAGTTTATTTTGAGAACTCACATGACATGGGTTTATCACCTCTCCAGCCTCAACCTATCTGGCCTCAATGGGGCCTCTTTGCCCAAAAGCCTATTTTGCCTTCTCTCCACTTAAATAAGTGCAACACAACCTCAAATTAGGAAACTTTGAGAGAATAATCTTTCTCATAGAAAACAATCAAGAAACTCTTTTTTTTTTTTTTTCCATTTTCTCGCTCTTTTCCTTGTTTCCTATTTTTTTCATTTCCTTTCCTTTTTTTTCATAAAATAGGAAATACATCAAATTGAACATTTCAAACATGGGTTTTTCTCCACATAGGAAGGGAGACCAAAACCCAACATAATTCTCATATTTGGTTTTCACTCGGGAACGCCGGATGTCAAAAACTAAACGCATATTATATGGCCATTTCGTAAAACATCAAATTTAAGCATTCAAACATGGGCTTTTTTTTAATGCATGCATGACTCTTCATTTGTAATTTTCTCAGTTTTGATGTTCTTACGCGCATTTAGCAATTTGAAGTTATCGAGATATTTTACATTTTGTGGCTGTTGAGTTATTTTCATACAAACAAGGGAATTTATATATACTCATTTTTTTGCATTAATTTTTTTTAAAAAAATATTAAATCAACTTTAAGAAAATATAGGAGGATTGAAGTTTTCCCTTATTCGAACAAGTGGAAAATTTGAAAGAAAAACAAGATGGGAAAAATGAGATGTGGGTCCCACCACATTTCCCTCCAACTTTTCTCTCCAAATGCGTAGAGACTTTGGGAAGAGAATTCATCTTCTTCCACTACCCTTTCAGTTGAACAATTAATATAATAAGCAACTTTACTGTCCTTTAAATTATTCATGCATTACACGCCATAAATGGATACAAAGTCATATACAGACAATATTACAGCAATTCGCTTCTTACTAAACCTGATACTTGCATGTTCTCATCAATGCTAGAGAGAACTTATGGTACACGTTTCATGCAAATTTATAGCTTAATTGGTCGAATAGAGTAATTAAAAGGACAAACCAGACCCACCCAACTTTTCTTCTATCACTTTGGACAATTTCTCTTCCATCCAAGGGCTAAAATGATTCACCCAATCTCCCACTTCACCTTTCCTGAAGAAATTCTTGTACTCATACTTGTGAACAAACTTACCGTTCTTGTTAGCCTCCAATTCTTTCATCTTCTCAAAGCTACACAACTCAATTATGCTTTCAATAACACCATTACTTTCTTCCTCTGAATTGAATGGAATATCCAAGAACTCAGCCACTCTTCTCAAGAAAAAATTAATATCTCCCTTCAAATCTTCATACTTTAGAAACATAACCTTGTTTGGCATCACTTTGCTTTCCCTCCAATAACCCAACATATGAGTCCAGAATGGACCAGAATCATTGACTCCATTGGAGTACCTCTCAAATGCTTCCTCGCGGGATAACTTGGGCAATGATGGTGGGATCACCTTGTTGATAAAAATCCAAAACGACACGAAATTGTCGAATGGGTTACGACATATATAGATTATCTTGCATTTGGACTTGATAATAGAATCTGGCAATGAATGAAATGGAACATGTGTACCAAAAAGTCTTGGCTCAGGCAAGTTGGAGAGATTAGGAATTTGGTTGTTTACATAGTAATTAAACTCAAAGAAAGGAACAAGGTCATGAGCATTGGAAGTGAGCAAAGGATGGCTTTGTTGTGTGGGAGAGAAACGATTACGATTCACAATGGCAAAAGTAAGAGCTTTTAACCAAGTAGTGCCAGATTTTGGTAGGGAAGCTATAATAATATCACTTGCTTTTGCTTGGAAGTGCTTTTGAAAAGAGATAATGGTTTGGATTCGGGCTGGTGGATACCAAATATCTTGGTAGAGATAAAGGTATGGGAAGTCCCAACCCTTCTCTCTGGGGAGAGAAGGAAGAAGCTCCTTAAATTGGCTAAGTTTTTCATATTCTTCATCTTCAGCTTCATTTTCAAGCTCAACATTTGAATGGGATTTTGTGAAGCTAGGAGTAGCAGATGCAGCCATTGGAACGCAGGTGAAAGATAACAAGTAATCAGAGGCATTTGAATAATTTCGCTCACAGGTTGCATTTGTTAATTTATAGCGCACTTTGCCAATGATTTCTGCCATTATTTGGGTTTTTTGATTTGGATTAATATATAATATAATTAAAATGTAAAACTCGAATATTGAGCCCTTTATAGTAGCTGATGATTAAAGCTACCATTTCAAAATGACGTTCATCACACTAGAACGTGAAAAACATACAAATAATGCATTTGCAAAACGACGAGGTGACCTACGTGGAAGTGGGGAGATACGTGCTAGAAATGATGTGACAGCACCCACTTGGATAATCTCACGAGCATAAAAATGAAGAGAACTGGTTGGTCCTAATTTTCATTATATATGTCTATCTTCTAAATTCCTCTCGTGCCATTATAGGAAATTTACATCATCTATGTTTTAAGGATACTTACAAAAATAATTGTATATCTATATATATGTTATATACGTACGTGATGAACCAAATTGTTATGGAAAGGCATCCTATAAATGCCCAGTCATCATTATCATCCTATTCTGTGGATGTTGACCCGATATGATTGTAGATAAGAAGATAAGGTTTGTTAATTAGATGCAAAATGAATGTGCCTGGTAATGTGCTATCCTTGACACTATTTTCTGGTACCATAACAGTAGCAGACAAATAATACAAAGGTGGATTGTTGACAAATTTTTATTTTTATTTTTTACTGAAATTTATAATCGTATATAAGAAATTTAACTATTTTTGCTGATTTTAAATAGTTTCTATGTATTATTTAACTTCTAACAACTGATTTGACTAACGTTGACAAAAGTGATCACTTTTGTCCCTACTAATTTTTATAGAACACTACAAAAAAATAGAAATTTAGTGACGAAATTTCATTCCGTCGCAAATCCTTCACTAATCCCTCAAAAATTCTATCACGACTAATCCGTCTCTAATTCTGTAATTAAAAATAAGTGACGGAAATTAGTGACGGAAAAATTCCGTCACTAATTTCCGTTTCCGTCACTAATTTCCGTCACAGATAATTAAATTTTTCAATAATTATATTTTTTTATAATTATAAATTTGTTAAATAATTTAAATTTTAAATTATTATTAATTTATAATATAAATATTCAAATAAATTAATAAAATTATTAATTCATATTTATTTTTGAAATTGAAATTATAATATAATATATTTGAATTTTTAATAATATATTATATACAAATAAAAATACAAATTTTATAAATACAAAAAAAACATAAAATATATAATAAAATGAATAAAAAGATATTAATAATAAAAATTTAGGTAGAATATTTACATAAAATAAAATAAGGAAGCTAAATTCAAATATTTAATAATATATTAAATTATGTATTTCTAATTTTGTTTGCAAAGCCATATATATATAGATGATTTTGCATTTAAGTATACAGGTTCTTCTTAGCTCAACTGGCAAAGGCACTGGCACGCGAGTGAGAGGTCAAGGCTTCGAATCCCAACTTGGTCACAAAATTCAACCAATTTGTGACTTGTACATGTGGTGCACAATGGAGGGTGACATGTGGCGATTGACTGGGACACATGCAGGCTGGAGGCGAGGTGGTGGTGGCTGACAGGGACACATGACCATTGTTACGTATGTAAATGATCTATTAAATAGTGCAAGTGTACACTGTCGTAATCCATTAATATAGAAGTGAGTAGAGTATCGTTCCCACTAGGATTGATCACTAAGTATCAAAATAAGTAATTTTAATTCTTTTTAGTCAATTGATTAGTTGGTGATTGAGAATACAAAATAAAATGATTAAATATGAGTGCAAATAATATGAAAGAAACTATGAGAAAAAAGCCCTAGGAAAATAGAAATTTAACTCATGATAAAATTAAAAATAAAACCAAAATAAATTAACATTGAATAAAACTTGAATGAAAACCTCATAAATACTATATAAAACTTGAATATTAAATTCTAAAACATAAATATTAACCAAAAGATGCATGAAAAATGGAGAAATCTAACTATCCATTTAAGAGGTAAAATCTTCCATGTAGGCGACCTATACCATCCATATAGGAGGTCCACAAAAAGTAATACAATGCATAAAATTAAATACAAGGTATAATACAATGTCCTCCCCCTATCACAGAAGGACATCACACACATACACTGTCAGAGAAATAAATTTCCCTCCTGTATTTTTTTCCAGAGTCTTCCTTCCAAAGGCACAAATTCGTCATTTTTTATTCGCTACTACAATAAAACCCAATTTTGTTTATTCGCTGCTACAATAACTTGCTACTGTTAATGTCGGTAAGTGCTAGAGTATGCGGCAGCTACAATAACTTCAGTGTTTTTTTATAATTTTTTTTATATTTATTTTTTTAAAATACTATTTATTCCAAAAAAAACATTATTTATTTATCAATTACATTCAAATTTATTATATGAAGCTCAAATATCGTCCATAAAATTATCATATAAGGGAAAATAAATATACAAATATTTCACTTATCAAATTTGTTAGTGTAAGCGTTTCACCCAAGAGGGGGGTAAATTAGGTGATACCAGAAATTTCGTTGCGTATAAGAAAATTAACAGAATATTTAAAGCAGTTGAGAGCAAAGAGAAATATCACCGAAGTGTACACCGGGAGTTATACTGGTTCGGCCATAACCACTTTGACCTACATCTAGTCCTCAGAACGTCTCTAAGACCTTCACTATATTCTCCAAGATTCAGTGGGTTTTTGGCACCTCAACACACAGCAAGTTCCTTCACCTAGACACTCACTCCTCCTTACACGTTGTAATCAAATCACCAACTCAAGGTTCCACAACCTTAAGTTGTCTCAATAACTAATATTGAGTTTGTAATGAAAAACTTTCTCACAGAGCAAATATATAATCACTGAAGTACAATGAATGAGCATAAGAAAACAGAGCACAAAGAGTATATTGATCGATGTGTGATTGCTTGGTCTCAGTTGTTGTACTCTGCTCTTTGAATGCTCCATATATATAGATGATTTGTAGTATCCATTGGAAGCAATTCAAAACATGTCCGTTAGAGTCGTGCAACAATGGTTGACCATTCTTCTAATTTGAAAACTATCCGTTTGCGGTAGGTAGCAGTAGGTGAGCGTTCGAACGTTTTATTTGACTTTTCTCTTATGTCATGATTTCTTCATTGTTTCTCTGTAAACATACTTAGAATACTAGTGCAATGAAGAGTTAATTATATAAATAACAAATCAATAAACATTCAATTAAAAACATGATTTCTGGACTGCCTTACTCGAGTGATCATGCTCATTACCCGAGTAGTCCCTCGAGTAAACCTATCAAAAACATGGTAGAGAGTAATTCAGCATTTTTCATAAAATATTACTCGGGTAAGACATGAAGTAAGATACATCAAAAACCTTAGAAATACCATATTACTCGAGTGGTTACTTGAGTGACCATGTCTTTTCCTCACAAGTTACTCGAGTAAGCCCTCGAGTAAATTTCAAATAAGTTTGCAGATTACTCTATTACTCCCTCGGGTAATAGCATCAAATTCTTGGCCGAGAGTACCTGTTCTTTGCTTACCTGATTACTCAAGTGACCCATCGAGTAATGCTTCAAATAACTCTGTAGATTACTCGAGTACTCCCTCGAGTAATGCCTTTTTCTCACCTAGTTACTCAAGTGGCTACTCGAGTAAAGTGTTGCATTTCTTGGTCGAGAGCTACTGGAAGATATTTGCCCTATTTACTCGAGTGGCTACTCAAGTAATGCCTTATACTCATGTTGTTACTCAAGTAATGGTTCATATAACTTTACAGATTACTCGAGTGACCCTTCGAGTAACTTCTTTCAACTTTTGGCAATGCCTCTCTGAAACATTTTCTCCAACATTAATCTAGTGCTCACTCGAGTAACAGTGGTCCTTACTCGAGTGCTCACTCGAGTAAACCTTTAAAGAATCTGCCAATGATGTTCTTCCCTTACTCTATCTCTCATATCTTCTTCATTACTCTAGTGCTTACTTCAAGTAAAACTTTGTCTGCCATTTATTTACTTTGTTCAAATTCATTTGTTTGTTATCATATCCTCTTTTATCATTATTCCAATCTTTGTTATCATCAAAACATATGGGATCTAACACTCTCCCCCTTTTTGATGATGACAAAACTTGGTGATTTTGAATAAAGTTTTTGAAATTGAGTTTTCAAACATATGCTTCTTAAATACTTTTTATATGAAATCTTTTGTTCAATTTAAACTTGAAAACTCTTTTGAAATATCTTAGTAAAGATCTTTTCAAAGTTTTTCTTCTTATTTACTTGTTCACCTTGCATACACAATCGAAAACTCATTAGTCCCACAATGCAATATAACTTCAATGAAATTTAACTTTAATGGCATAAAGAAACAAATTGCATAAAGAACAATTCATTACATAATCAAACTTAAAATTCAAAGTTAAAAGCTCCCTAAAGCCCTATACACCCATATCCCCAATACATTAACTCAGCCATTGATCACAAAATCACTCAGGCTCTTCTCCCCCTTTTTGTCTTCATCACAAAGGTGGAGTCAATCATGAGGAGGAGTAGATGGCTTGGCTGCTAAGATAGGAGTGACAGGAAATGCCAAAGATTCATGTGAACCATCTGAACTAGAAGAATCTGAAGAGGATGGTTAGGGTCAGGAAGGTTCACTGGGGGTGTCTGAAGATCCTTTGGAGGATTCACTGGAGGTGATGGGTAAGGAATCAGAGAAGTAATCTCTACTTCCTCTATAGCAACAGGTGAAGACACAAGTAGCTCCTCAGTGCGTGCAGTGAGGCAATGGGAGTAGGCATTGACTCAGGCTGAACTGGTTAAGCTGGATCATCAGTATTGATGTGGATTGGCTCGAATGTGTCAGGGTCAGGCATAGAGAATAAAAGATTACTAGGTTCAAGCTCAGAGGGTCTATGCTCAGTAGGTAAAGAATCAAGAGGACTAGGCTTGGAAGGTCTAGGTTCAAAGACTAGTACAGGTTCAGGAGTAACAGAAGGACTAGGAATAGGGGAGCCAGATGCCATAGCATCAAGTCTGGCAACAATGGATCTCAGAAGCTCACCCTATGCACGTTATTCAGCTAACAACTCTTCGTGCCTCTTATCCATTCTCTCCACAAGTTTCTCATCTTCTCATTCATATATGGTTTACCAACTCGGCATTGGTATTCGCAATGTTAATATGAAAACTCTTCATAATGTTCTCCATGAATATTTGCATTGAGGCACCAAAGAAAGAAAGAGAGGATGTGTTGGTTGGAGCAAAAGACTGTGTGTCATCCATTCGACTAGTTGCAATTTCAGTCTTTTTCTTCTTGGGACTTGCTTCTAGAGGAGTCTTCAGAGGAATCTCAATGTTTAACTTCATAATTTGATTTCTCCCAACTGGTGTTATCCTCTCAATTGGCTCCTTACTCTCCAAGTACCAAGCCTTATTCTTCTTGAGAAATAAAGAAATAAGTTGAGGGTAAGGCATTAAAGTAGTAGGTTTTCCTTCATACCTCTATCTCTTGATCTCAGTAAAGATTTATTCTCCCAAGTCCTTTTGTTCTTTGAGAATCAATTAGGCAAATTTTTTAAAATCCCTCTCAATGAAATGTGTGTAGTTGTTGGATTTTTTTGTTATATATGATTAGTTTTGATGATGTCAAATATAGATGTGAAATGATAAGAGCAAAAAGTTTATATAATGTCTTTCTTTGACTAACTACTATATTTAATATTACATATTTTGTAGATTAGTCAAGCAAAGAATGAAGAAGATTGAATTAATGAAAATGAACAAGAGGAAGAAGAAGGAAGAAATTGAAGATAGTCAAGGAGATGCTTACTTTGGTTATGGAGAATTATTATCAAGAGGAAAACCAAGAAGAAAGATATTGAAGAATGAAGAACTTGGAAGATCTATCATGAATATCAAGATTCAAGTTGTTAGATATGATATTGGAGGTTTCTATAATGATACTGGAGGTTTCTATAATCAAATGATGGTTGGAATAGGTTAATACGAAGCTAAGATGACTTATATATGAGTTTTGGCACTTCTAGAGGTGTTATGCTCGAGCACGAGGTGTTTCACTCGAGCACAGGAAGAACACACTCGAGCATAGACCAATTCACTCGAGCACGGGGTGAATACTCTGTTCTACTCTGTTTTACGTTCAGCCTGAGCGAGGTCTGGTATTTTAATCATATCTCTCAAACCACACGTCGGATTGACCCGAAACTGGTGGCATATGAAAGAAGACTCCCAACACGAAAGAAGATAAAATGAAGGAGATATGATTCGTCGAAAACGAAACTGAAATCACTGTCACTTTCTGACACAGGTTCGGTATTTTGAGTATAACTCACAAACCACACATCGGATTGAGACGATACCAGTGCCAAATGAAAGTAGACTCAAAGAGCTTTCCATGGATAGGTAATTGGCATCATTTGAACGTATATTCTAGGAGCTATGCCTTCTGGAAGTTGACACTTGTGCAGACTAGCGAAATATACACTCTTTCGATCATAACTTGCAGAATACAAGGAGTTTGGAGCTGATTCTTGTTGCATTAGAATGCATATGGCAAGAGCATTCTTATGATACATCATTTGAATAAAATGAATAAAATTTTTCTAAAGTGGCCCCACATCACCCGTGAGTGTAAAAACTATCTCCCTGGAAAAGTTGTGCGAGTGATGTCCAGAAGCAGCTGAAACGCGAAGAAATTTGCAACACTCGAGCACTAGGATTCATGCTCGAGCATTGGATGATTTCTCACTCGAGCACATGGAAGTTTTGACATGAGAGTGATAACCCGAGAAGAAGCATGCACGTGAAAACAGAAGACGCACTCGAGCAGGACGTTTTGTGCTCGAGTGATTCGAGTTTTCACTCGAGCAGATGCGAGTGAAGTGCAGCGAGTGCTTGCCTGAGAGGAAGTCAGAACGTGAAAATATCAACTTCACTCGAGTGAGGCATATTGCACTCGAAGTGAGGACCCGACAGAACATGGTAGAATGCACAAACAAAACAGAGCCTCACAACCATCAATCCAAACATGGTTAAACGTTATACAATCATTATGTTTTCACTTGTTATTGTTTCTAAACATTATCTAACATATATTTCAAGTGTAAAATAGGAGTTTACATATTTGGGTTGCATCTTCAAGAATGGAGGTCACGTATGAAAATTCTTCACTCAACGTGATGAGTCCCAGAAGCTAGAAATTCAGTTTTTGACCAATGATCCAACATACCCATGACTAATACTTCATCATATTAATGATTAAGTATTTTACAGTGTGAAACAGGATTTTAAACGTTCGGGTTGCAGATTCAAATAAAAGTCAATTACGGTGAACTCCATCATTACACACCGAATGGCGGCTACCAACCACGACAAGCAAATGACCCACCATGAGAAATTGTCTGAAACACAAAACACTCCACAACGTGATGTACATCTCAAAATGAATTTCTTTGCTGATCAACTAGACGCTCCACATTGCTCCACAACGGACAGGAGCTTGTTTTTCAAATATGCTCAAACGTTCAAATAAAGCAATGGGACTCCAACGGACGAATGCTCACAACGGTCATCATCTTCATCAACTATAAATGAGAAAGCATTCAATATCGATGGGTAATAGAGAAAAACAGAGAAAAACTGAGACAGCGAGCAACTACATAGAAATGTGAATCCTCTACTTCTACCCATACACTCTCTGTTCTGCGGTTTCAATATTACTTTTCATTGAGAGAGTGATTATTTGTATTGTACTTCAGTGAGATTATATCCACTCTGTGAGAGAGTCTGTAAACACCTTCAACTATATTTCTGAGTTGATCTCAAGGTAGAGGGACCTTGAGAGGGTTGATTTTCTTACGGGGAAGCAGTAGAGAGAATTGCCGTAAGACATTCTGCTCGTAAGACTTACAAGGTGCAAGCAGTAGAGAACGTTGCTGCTCATAAGACTTACAGGGGTGTAAGCAGGAGAGAACGTTGCTGCTCGTAAGACTTGCATGAGTAAGCAGGAGAGGAAGATCTTCGGGATTGCTCTGCTCGTAAGACTTGCCGTAAGGGGGAGTTTTTCACTGAGAGATTTGTAAAAGGTTTCACAACTACCCGGCTAAACTTGTGGGATTGTAAAGGCTTTTCTTGTGCCCGGATTAAACAAGAAGATAGTGGATTTGAAAATCTCAGGAGGAGCCTGGGGACTGGACGTAGGCCATCACAGATTGGACCGAACCAGGATAAATCACAGTTTGCATATTCTCTTCCCTAAGCTCTTATATTTCCAGCATATATTATTTAACATAACTGTTGATTTATAAACCTTCATACTTATCACCTTCGTTAAGATACGAAAAGATTTCTAAAGTTCTTAAGTTTTTATTATACACCCAATTCACCCCCCCTCTTGGGTGATAGCCGATTCTAACATTTTTCACTATGGCTCTAGAATAGATATACCATAGGACTCGATGAAAATCACTCATATCACTCGGATTGAAATTTAGAGGTCCCACTATCTCACCAGGTCTTAGAATAGAGAATATTTTGTTTGAATCATAATTAGGATAATCATCATCAGGAGGGTCCTCTATTCCTAACCAGGTATTGATTTTGAAGGGTGAGATTAGAATTATCTGTCCTCTAACCTTAGAAGTCATTTCTTCTTCCACAGACTTCCTGATAGGATCATTTATAGGTTTAAGGTTGCAGTAAAAATGCCTCACAACTTTGGTGCAAAATGTGAGTTTAACAAATAGCTAGGGCATATAGGAATCAAGATAGGGACTCAGATCGAATTTCAATACCTCTTAAAGAACCTTGTAGTCAATGTAGTACATCTTGCACATATTTCTTCTTGCAAAGTGACTTAGGTACTTCTGAGATTCGTCAAGTTTGCTCACATTGAATCCCTGAGGAGGGAATGTGATTTCTTCATCCCTTTCTTCTAGTTGCTTTGAAGATTGCCCTTTTTTTGCTTCCTTAGACTGAAAAGCTTCTTCAAGTATGCCTACTATGACTTTGGTAGTCTTCTTATTATTAATCTTGGGCTTTTTCAGAGGTTTTGGAGAAAATGTAGGAGTGTCAGATGAATCAGAAGGAGGAGGGGATGGTGCCTTTGTTCCTTTGGCTCTTCCAGTGGATATTCTCTTCTTTGATTGAGCTCTTGTAGCAATAGGCTCCTTAATCACAACCCATTTCACCTTTGGCTTGGTTTGTGGTTTAGCTTTGGCTTTAGGTTTAGGATAAAGCTTTCATTTCTTGGTAGGTTGATATGAAAGAAAATCAAAGGGTTCATATGGTTCAGAGGACTCAAAAGGAGTGTTAAGATTGGGAGATTTTGTCCTCACCATTGTGATTTGAGAAAGACAAGGATTTCTAGAAAAATAGAGGCCGAGAGTTGCGAGATTAGGGCAGAAGATTTAGTGCAATCTGAGAGGCTTTTGTAAGCAAAAATCAATGGGTTTTGACAGTTATAAAAAGAGAAAATGATTGTGAAAAGTTTTTGTGAGAGTACTAGGAGAATCACTCGAGGCGATTTTGTGAGAAATGATCGAGTAACGAGTGAAATAGACCTAAGGCCGGACATCACTCGAGGGCTTACTCGAGTGATCATCAGCTTCACTCGAGTAGCTACTCGAGCAATCATACAAGAAATTTCAAAATATAGCAATTTCAAGTGCGTACCTGGCATGAATAATATTGTAATTACCCATGTATATTCCCTCAATCATTTGATGGCTCTTTAGGACAAATTTGATTAGAAACTCAACAAATTTGTGATCTGCACCCAAGTTCACTTTAGTAACCTTTGAAGTTTACTCGAGGCCTGTAATATCCTGGATTGTAATCAAGGATTAATAACTTCAAAGTGATGTAATTAATATTAATTGAGCACTTTTGAAGTATATATTGTGCATTGTGATAATCAGGGGTAAAAAGGTAAATTTACTGACCAACTGGTTAGTTACCGATGAGAACACTCCTTAGTAATCAAGATTAATGGCTAGGATTGAAAGACCAAGAGGTGGAATCTTGTGCATGCAAATGTGTGTGAAATCATAGAAGGGAGAACAAGATGGTGCCAAGTGGCAAAAGAAGGACCCTTGGATTAAAGTCAAACTTTCAAACCATTTTCTCTTCCCTCTCTCTTCCTAGTCGGTTTATGTGTGTATGTGTGAGGGAAATGTGATCATCTTCATCAATATCTCATTTTCTCTCTCATCCTTCTCCATTTTTTGCTGAACAAGCTAAGGAAAGAGAAAGAGAAAAGCTTGAGTTTTGGTAAGTTAAATCCTTCATATGCTCAAGTGTCTTTCATTAATGTTGAACAAGAAGTCAAGAGCTTTATTTCCATGTTTTCAGACTTTTGATTTGTGGGGTGTGGCAAATTGAGGGAATTTGAAAGTTGAGGAATCAAAGTTCTGATTTTAGCAAGTTTAAGAGGTGAGTTTTTGATGAAGTTTGATGCAAATGCTATGACTTTTGGTTTAGTTTTGCAAATTCTAGATTTATGCCCTGATTTCTTGTGATGTTAGAAGATATGAATTGGGTAGAGTTTGGTGGTGGAATAGATGCCAAATAATGTGTAGGTGTCAATGGTTTTGGTTTGGATTTAACAAGAGGAAGTTTGCTCAATTGTGGTTTTGATGAATTTGTCGCCTAGAGATGAGATTTTGTTGTTTGAGTAGGAATTGGTTGTTTTGGGTTTACCAATGGGTTCTGGATGTTAAAACAAGTAAAAAGGAGTTGTGGTATAAGTTATAGGACCATTGGAGTTCAATTGGTTAATTCTGGGAAAAACCTTATCAGTTCTGCGTTTTGGCATCTGATACACATCACTCGAGTGAGGGAGGAACTCACTCGAGCACGATGTGAAATTCTGGGTAGTTGGGAAGGTCTTCAGGCAGAAACCACGAGCATGCTTCCTGACTTGCAAGTGAGGTATGAACATGCTCGAGTGAGCAAGGGCGTGCTCAAGTGTGAGTGCATCTAGTGCTATGGGTGAGCGTCTCAGGTTATCACTCATGGATGGATTGTTGAGAGTGAGCGTGGGCACTCGCGTGTATTGAGAGATCACTCGAGCACTAGGGTTGTGCTCAAGTGCACTTGTGGTTGGAAGGATGGGTCACTCTCTGGTAGTCACTCGCGGGGTCTCACTTCCTTGGTGCTCAAGTGCTCCTGAGGTCGCTGCTCGAGTGGAGCCTCTTGTGCTCGAGTGAGGGTGTGTGATATATCAGGGTTTGCTCTTGGGCAAACACTTTCTGAGGTCACTCGCTTGTGCTCGAGTACTGGCGGGGGGTGTCACTCGAGTGAGACTCCTTTCACTCGAGTGAGCCAACCCAAAATTTAGAAATTCTTCCAAGAAGGAGGGTCATCGGGGTAGTTTCTCCTAACCCTTTAGGCATATGTTTAGACTTAAAATAGTCACCTAAAGAGTTCAAATGATAACCAACTTAAAGTATTATAGAGATAAGAACTTGGAAAAGAGATTGACGGGTTGTCCCTAACTTGGTTACAAGATTTGATATTTGCTATCCTCGTGAGCCTGCAGTGCCGAAGAGCGTCAGGAAAGGATCAGGTAGTGACTCTCTCTCTCTTATACGTTGTGTAATGCTCTGTATGTGTGTGTTATCACTATTCTGTGATGATTCTTTGATGCTGCTGCCATCACAGCGCAAGCTGTCGTTTACAGCGCAAGCTGTCATTATTGTGATTACAGCGTAAGCTATCGTGATTGTGATTACAGCGAGAGTAATCTATTTCTTCACCTTCTGACTCTTCATTTCCAACGGTTGTGTTGTTTCTTTTGAATTCATTTTGAATTAATGCTCCATTGTCATAATTTTCAGGCCACTCGAGTAATCCATTCAATTACTTCAAGGTGTCACTCCAATAATGGTGGTTACTTGAAGTTGTCCCTCCAGTAATATTGTCTTCTGTTAACCTCTGTTTTTCATCCTCCAAAACAGAATATCATGATCCTACAAAACAAATTGCTAGAGACTCCGATACTTAAGTTAGTAATCATCAAAACATCAATAAATAACATTATCTAACATTTTGTAAACACTAAATAACTTACGATTCATTGGGATTTACCATTCCTAATTCTCTTCTAATATATAAAAATTGATCTTTTGCAAGAGGTTTTATGAAGATATCAGTTAGTTGAAGATGAGTTGGAATGAATATCACTTTGACATCTTTCATTTGGACATGATCTCTGATGAAGTGATGTCTAACATCAATATGCTTGGTTCTGGAATGTTGAACAAGATTTTTTGCCAAGCTTATCGTGCCAGTGTTGTCACATTATATTAGTATCTCCTTCAAATAAATACCAAGATCCTGGAGTTGTTGCTTTAGCCATAATACTTGTGCACAACAACTTGATGCTGCAACATACTTAGCTTCTGTTGACAAAAGAGACACTGCATTTTGTTTCTTGCTAAACCATGACACAAGTGAGCCTCCAAGAAACTGACTTTATCCACTGGTACTCTTTCTATATGTTTTGTATCCTCCATGATCAGAGTTTGAGTATGCAACTAGATATTCACTTCTTTCTTTGGGATACCAGAGACTTAATTCTGCCACGTCAGCCAGATATCGGAAGATACGTTTGACGGTTTTAGCATGTGACTCTTTTGGTGCTGATTGATATCTTGCACACATACCCACACTAAGAGTGTTCATTCCATTTGCTTCCTCCAATCCATACTTCTTCAAGAGCTCTTTCAGATACTTCATTTGAGATATGAAAATTCCATTCTTTCTTTGTTTGATTTGCAAACCAAGAAAGAAATTCAATTCTCTCATCATTGACATCTCAAACTCCCCCTGCATTATCTTAGAAAATTCTTTGCACATGGTTTCGTTAGTAGCATCGAAAACTATATCATCAACATATATTTGCACAATTAATATATCATCACATTTTCATTTTGTAAAAAGTGTTGTATCAACTTTTCCTCATACAAAACCTTGATCAATAAGAAATTTATTGAGCCTTTCATACCATGCTCTAGGAGCTTGTTTTAAACCGTATAAAGCCTTTTTGAGTTTGAAAACATGGTCAGATTTGGTTACATCTTTGAAACCTGGAGGTTGATCTACATATACTTCTTCCATGATGTAGCCATTTAGAAATGCACTCTTTACATCCATTTGATAGAGTTTGAATCCTTTGATGCATGTAAATGCTAAGAGTACTCGTATAGCTTCCAATTTAGCCACTGGAGCATACGTTTCCTCATAATCAATTCGTTCTTCCTTATTATAACCCTTGGCCACCAATCTTGCCTTGTTTCTTACAATGATTTCAAGTTCCTAGACTACACCCACTATCCTCTCTAAAAGTGATTTCAAGTTCCTTATCACATTCCACAAGAGCTAAAATTTTATTCAATTCCACATCCTCATCTTCCTCACAATAATCATCATCAACACAAGAAATTGTCATCATGCTCAAAGAATTATCTTTTCTCATAGTCTCAAGTGATGAAATAATTTGACTCACATATATCCCAATATTTTGGACACTTGACTCAGCTCTCATGGCAAGTTCCTTTTACTCTCTACTAAATTTCTCTATTGATTCCTCAAACTCCTCATAATATTTCTAAATCATATTTTTCCTTATACTCAAGAGTGTCTTCTTCAATATATGGATAAGAGTATAAGGGAGGATTAGGACAATACCTGATATATGGATCCAAAGACTCTTGTCGGTCTAAAATTCCACCAGGATAAAAGGAATGATCAAAACAAGTTTGGTTCATATTGAAATCATCTCTCACATAATCACTAGTAGTGCATTACAGATAATGCTCATAGGAATGACACCCTCCATAATAACCACCAAAAAAATAATTATAAGGAGAAGAATTTTCAATCCAACCTGCATTTATATTTTCTTGTCTCGTTCCATTCACATGGATTCCAGAAAAAGAGCCAAAATATGACAACTTATCACTGATTAGACCAAATGAATATTGTGAATAATCCATTTTTTTAAAATTTTTTTGAAATTTTTACATGAAGACTAAATTAGTATTAAAATTACTTGGTATTGATATTAATGACAACAATCCCCTGCAACGGCGCCAAAAACTTGTTACGTGTGTAAATGATCTATTAAATAGTGCAAGTGTATACTGTTGTAATGAAGTAATATAGAAGTGAGTAGAGTATCGTTCCCACTAGGACTGATCACTAAGTACCAAAATAGGTAATTTTAATTCTATTTAGTCGATTGATTAGTTGGTAATTGAGAATACAAAATAAAATGATTAAATATGAGTGTCAAATAATATGAAAGCAACTATGAGAAAAAAACCCTAGGAAAATAGAAATTTAACTAATGATAAAATTAAAAATAAAAACAAAATAAATTAACATAGAATAAAACTTGAATGAAAACCTCATAAATACTACATAAAACTTGAATATTAAATTCTAAAACATAAATATACAACCAAAATATGCATGAAAAATGGAGAAATCTAGCCGTCCATTTAAGAGTTAAAACCTTTCATATAGGTGGCGACCTATACCATCCATATAAGATGACTATCTGTACTATCCATGTAGGAGGTCTACCTATACAGTCCATGTAGGAGGTCTACAAAAAGTAATACAATGCATGAAATTAAATATAAGGTATAATACAATGTCCTCCCCCTAGCAAAGAAGGACATCACACAGAGACACTGTCAGAGAAATAAATTTCCCTCCTGTATTTTTTTCCTGCGTCTTCCTTCCATTTCCTCTTTGCATTTCCATCTAATGCACTATAATTTATAGGCACAAATTCATCATTTTTCATTCGTTGCTACATAAAACCCAATTTTTTTATTCGCTGCTATAGTAATGTCAGCAGGTGCTATAGTATCTAGCAGCTATAGAGACCGTCAGCTACAGTACTTCGACAGCTATAGTAACTTCCACATTTTTTATTATTTTTTTAAAAATAATATTTATTCCAAAAAAATTATTTTTTTATCAATTACACTCAAATTTATTATATTAAGCTCAAATATTGTCCACAAAATCATCATATAGGAAAAATAAATATGCAAATATTTTACTTATCAACCGGCGGTGGGTACACGTGGCGGTCGCTGGTAAAGGACATGTAGAGGCTCTTGTGAGAACATGTGGTAATTTAAATTATATAAAAAATATTTTACGATGGATTAGAGACAGAAATTATGTCGCTAATTAGTGACGGAAAATTCCATCGCTAATTAGTGAATTCCATCTCTAATTAGAGACAGAATCTAGTGACAGAATTTTTCCTATTTTTTTGTCACAAATTAGCGATGGATTTTAAAATCCCGTCCCTAATTAATTAGTAACGGTTTTTTTACCAATGGAACAAATTCCATAGCTAATTCTGTCACTAATCTAGTTTCGTCGCTAATCTGTTGCTAATTTATGTCACTAAACTGATTAGTGACGGTAATTTTGTCACTAAATTTTATCTCTAATTTGATGTTTTTTCGTAGTGGAATAACTTTGGAGTAAAGTTCTATCAATATAATTGGATTCATATTAGGGTAAGCTTTTATAAAAAAAATAATTACTTTGACAGAAGCGTGTTTATATGACAAATTGGAAACCTAGTTTCACAAGGTTTAAATATGAAGAATAGCATGAAGATGGAAAAAAGTACGTCAACTTTAACATGACTTTTAGACCAAAAAGTTAGTTGTCTCAAAAGTTGTGCTAAACATCATTCTTTTCTTCTAACTTGAGTTTCAAATGCTCTTCATGTTTAGAAGTCAGTTTAAGATGCCTCCAACACTATCATAAACGACTCCTAAGTTAGGAGCCTAAGCTAGGACACTGTAAACCACATTTTTATTGAAAGGCATCATGCAAATGCCCAATCATCATCATCATCATCCTATTGTCTGGATGATGACCCGATATGATTGAAGACAAGAAGATAAGGTTTGTTAGATGCGAATTGAAGATGTCTGGCACTATGATATCCTTAACACTATTTTCTGGTAACATAACAATAGCAGACAAGTAATACAAAGGTGGATTGTTGACAAATATTTAATTTTATCTTTTTATAGAATGTTATAATCGTATATAAGTAATTTAGCAATTTTTGCTGATTTTGAATAGTCTCTTTATATACTATTGTACTTCTAACCACTAGGGCTTGTTTTGATTAATGTTGGCAAAAGTGATTACTTTTATCACAGCTAACTTTTATAAACTAAAGTTGGAGTAAAAGTCTATCAATGTAATTGGATTCATATTAGGGCAGGCTTTTATAAAATATAAGGGACAATTACATTCAAGTCCAACACAAGAGAAAAAAATGAAGAAATGATCCCTGAAGTTGTTAATGACAAGTCGAGTGACGTCCATTGACAACTTCAGGGATATTTCTTCATTTTTTTCTAGTGTAGGACTTGAATGTAATTATCCTAAAAAATAATTACTTTGATAGAAGTATGTTTAAATGATATATTGAAAACTTAGTTTTAAAAGGTTTAAATATGAAGAAAATTATGTAGAAGGAAAAAGATGCTTAAACTTTAACGTGACTTTTTGACAAAAAATTAGTTCTCTCAAAAGTCGTGTTCAACATTATTTTTGTCATCTAACATGAGTTTGAAATGCTTTTCATGTTTAGAAATCAATTTGGGATGCCTCCAACACCATCCTAAGAAACCCATAAGTTAGGAGCCTGAGCTAAGAGGCTGTAAACCACATTGTTATTAAAAGGCTTCCTGTAAATGTCCCAGCATCATCATCATCCTATTGTTTGGATGATGACCCGATATGATTGAAGACAAGAAGATAAGGTTTCTTATATGGGAATTGAACGTGTTTAGTATTGTGTTATCCTTGACGCTTTTTTCTAGTAACATAACAGTAGTAGACAAATAACACAAGGGTGGATTGTTGACAAATTTTTATTTTTATTTTTTTATAGAAATTTATAATCGTATATTAGAAATTTAGCTATTTTTTCTGATTTTAAATAGTCGTTTTTATGTATATTGAACTTCTAACTACTAGGGCTTGTTTTGATTAACGTTGGCAAAAGTGGTCACTTTTATCCCAACTAACGTCTGTAGACTAATGTTGTGGTAAAAGTCTACCAATATAATTGGATTCATATTTGGGTTGGCTTTTATTATAAAAAATAATTATTTTGGTAGAAGCTTGTTTAGATGATATATTGGAAATTTAGTTTCATAAGGTTTAATATGAAGAAAAGTATGCAGATGGAAAAGGCTGCTTTAACTTTAAAGTGAGTTTTAGACAAAAAGTCAATCTCAAAAGTCATGTGAAACATCATTTTTTCATCTAAGTTAAGTTTGAAATGTTTTCATGTTTAGAAGTCAGTTTAGGATACCTTCAACACCATCCTAAGCAACTTCTAAGTTGGGAGCCTAAGCTAGGATACTGTAAACCACAATTGTTTTATTGAAAGGCATCCTATAAAAGCCCCATCATCATTATCATTATCCTAGTGTGTGGATGATGACCTGATATGATTGAAGACAAGAAGATAAGGTTTGTTGGACGGGGATTGAATGTGTATGATATTGTGTTATTCTTACCGCTATTTTTTGGTAACATAAGAGTAGTAGACAAATAATACAAGGGTGGACTGTTGAATTTTTTTTTATAGAATTTTATAATCATATATAAAAATTTACCTATTTTTTCTGATTTTAAATAGTCTTTTTATGTATCATTGTACTTCTAACAACTAGGGCATGTTTTGATTAACGTTGGCAAATATGATCACTTTTATCCCAACTAACTTTTATACACTAGTGGAAAAATGACTTTTAAGACCATTTAAAAATGACTTTTTAGACCGGTTTGGGATCAGGACTTGATACAGCCGGTCTAAAAATTCTGATACTTTTTAGACCAGTTAAGAAAGCAGTTGTATTAATAACCGGTTTTAAAATAAACCATTTTAAGACCGATTGTCATAAGCACCGGTCTTAAAAGACTTCTTTTGTAGGATATGCTGAAATATTTTTAAGACCGGTTGTCCATATAACTAGTCTTAAAAGTTTGAATTTTAAGACCGGTTGTCCATACAACCAGTCTCAAAACTTGAATTTTAAGACTGGTTGTATGTAAAACCGATCTTAAAATTTATTTTAAGACCGGTTATCTATATAACCGGTCTTAAAAGTATTATAATTATTTTTTTTACTTGTCTTTGATTATGTTAGTAACCAAAACACATCCTAGAAGCTGCTTCCAATGCCATACTTATTAAGTGCCATAAGGTGCTCATTTTCCTTCCACTTACCATTTTCTTTTTCTTTAACCTTCTCATTGGGAACTTGCAACATAACATGCGCCTTCATCCTCATGTAATGTGTTGTTTAAAACTAACATATATTCATAATTCTATAAAACACAGGCCAATGACATGTCTCAAACAGGTTCACATATATAAATGCATAGTTTCACATAATCACAAAAACAACAAACATGTCAATTCAAGCAACCAACAAGTTTTCCAGAAAAGCCGAGAGAAGAAAAATTCCTCAATATATACAGAAAATTCCTCAGTTTTACAAAAACTCACTCTTGTTGTAATAGTTCATAAATGAATTCAGCACAACAATTGCGAATGTAATCAATATCTTCTTCTGGAAAGGGGTCAACAAGATCAAACATCTGTAACACCAAAGCCAGACAAAACATTAACTTGCTAACTTAAAAAAGAATAAAAGTGATACAACATTTTTGAAATATATATACATTTACCTCTTGAGTAAATTCTGTCGTGCTTAGGTTAATAATATTATAAATATGTCTCAAAACACACAACCTACACAAGTTGGACTCCGGTGGTTGCCTACGGGTCTGAAAAATAACATGATATTATTAAAACAAGTATAAAATTAAAGCATGGATTATTATTGAATACATTCTTAAAACAAACCAATATGTAACTAATCTTTGGCATGATCCGTGTAGGGTCTTTTATGCCACGAATATGCCTACCACAAGTGGTGTGTAGGAATATCCGCATAGCCCTATCATCAAAATCACAAAGGTTACTTATTTTACACAAATTCCATAAATTTTGCACTCAAAAGGTAATTAATAATGCAAGAAAACTTACAAGTTCATGGTCTTCTTCAATTCACTCCCTGACTTGTTGTGATGGAGGGATCATAAGAGGATGACAATATAACTCTTCTTGCACAAAATAACCAATTGCTAATTATCACTGAAAAAAGGGATGACTTTTAAGCAACTATAAAACATTATATATATATTATGAAATATAAATTTGTTTATTATCCATGCACATATGGAGCCAAGAAACAATCAATTGGGGTTTCACTAAGCCTCTCTGATAAGTATGTGTGTCTGATAGCAGCAGTGGTCCCTTTGTCATGGATTTGAATTGGCCATAGGAATCCAAATTTATCGCTTTTACCAGAGGAAACCAACCTACGATTCATGTACCTACAATAATGCAAGCACACAAATCAAAGTTTAACAGCGTAATTTGTAAAGTATTTACTATCAATTGAAGAAGATACTTACATTAAAAATAGTTGGACAATCGAAACTGTAAGCTATTGGCTAGGAGCTACCAGAGACATTAAGTCATTCTTCTTAATATAGCATTGCACCCTTGACTTGTCAACAGCTGAATCCATAGGCCAATCTCTTATTTAAAAGGACGTATTATATGCCATCAAAATCACTTGGTGCATGACATTCAATGGAGGTTGTGAAACTTCTTGAGTGGGAAGAGGTGCAATTAGGGCTGTGATTGGGGTTTCCTCAGCTTGATCAGAAACAAGGTTCTTTAGCCATAAGATGAAAGAATTAAGGACATCGCTCGCAATCTTGAAGTCATCAATGGGGATAGGGAGAGGTGCATCTGCAACGATTACCTCTTCAACTGCCACTTTGACTTGATCATTTTTTATTTGTTGGTGGTGGATAGTTGATCCCAAGTTTTAGACGATCCCCATGCAACTAATCATCTCAGAAGATCCTCAACATATAGGTCACAAGGTTCATCAATTTCTTTTCCAGGACCCTCTAATGACTAACCAACATTACAACAACTCGCTTTAGTGCTCTGCTTAGGTGCAAGTGAATGTGCTTGAGGAGCACTAGGATCTTGTCTTATGCTCACAATGATAATCATTTCCTCCTTCATCTTGCTCGGGTAGTGCATGGAATAAATAAATTTCAAATCTTTAAAAATTCATGTTTACTCGGGTACCTACTCGAGTAATGCATTCACAACTTCATAGGTTACTCGGGTACCAACTCGAGTAAACCTTCAAATAAACTTTTGATTACTCGATGCTCTACTCCAGTAATGTTGGCAGGATTTCAAGGCCGAGAGCACTTCAAGTCTGATTACCTTGTTACTCGAGTACCTACTCGAGTAAACTTACTTTTTGTACATAACTTACTCGGGTAATGACTTGAGGTTTTCCTTCAAACATAACACTGCATACTCGAGTACATACTCGAGTAATCCACTTAAAAAAATTATTAAATACTTGCATACTAGAGTAATGACTAGAGGAAAGTGAGATAAAATTGAATCAAGTTATTGGGGTACTACCTTCAAGTTTTCACTTACCTCAGTGTGTTACTCGAGTACCTACTCGAGTAACATTGGCAGTGGTACAAACACTACTACGGAAGGGACTTTTAACGACCGTTTTTTGGCCCTTTAGACGACTGTTTTCAGGGGGTCGTCTATCTCAGTGTCGTTGAAAATTCGAGAAAAGACGACCGTTAAAAAACAGTCGTTGTATGGGAGATACAACAACTGTTTTTAAGAAAACAGTCATTGTATCTGTTGGATACAACGACTGTTTTCTTAAAAACAGTCGTTGTATCCTTTTTTTTTTTAAACTCCCTACGTCAACCCCCTCTACTCCTCCACCATATGTGTCTACAAGTCCCCACGTCCTCCCATTCTCTCATGATTAACTCTCTAGCTTCCCCTAATACTCATGGAAGTGAAAATCACATGTTAGTTTTTCTATCATGACATATAGCGCATATATCATCATAAAATAATTTCAATGTGCAGACTTCAACTTTCAAACTTTCAATGTAAATCATGACATGCATATGGGCAAAGAGATGATGACATGCTTCCATGAAAATCCCTATTTTTCATCATCATTTTCCATAGTGTTCTAGGAAAGCATAATGCCTTAACAAATTCAAAGTACTCATAAATAAGAAACTAGGAAAAGTATTCGAATATGCAAACTTGAAATAGCACTGTACAAAACCACTGCACTATGTCATCACCCCTCAATGTGTTGTAGAAGATGTCCTGACAACAGGTCTCGGATCAAATTAATGTCTTCGATTGTGTAGGGGTCCTGATCACCAAAAATCTGTGCGCAAAATGGAGAATATGTTAACATAAATAAATAAATTGAATGAAATAACTAACAATTGAATCACATGAAAAGAACTGAATTCAATTGAGAATCAAGAAATGATCACCTGTTCAAAATTTGTAGTAAGGCCAAAGAAAATGATGTTATACATATATAGTATAACATAGAAGCCGCACTCAGTTTTCCCTGCTTGCCTTGGACACTATACAGCAAAAGCAAACGGTAAAAAAGCCCTAGCCGCCTATGTAAAGCAATCATCAATCGAAGAACTTGAATGTAAAGAACTTACGTTTGGCTGGAACCACTTTGTATGACCAGCTTTACCTTCACGCTTCCCACCCATTATATAATATGTCTTGAATGCACTGTAATAATTAAAATGATAAACAAAAGACATTAAAACAATTGAGTAAAATCAAAAATCAATGACGGACAAATAAATTTACTTACGTGTTAAAAATGTTTCTGATATCTGCGTCTGGCTTGCGACCCAATGAGTCAAACCAAAAGATGACGTTGATCGAGGGACAAGGAACACAGAGACTCCAATGATAACTATAATCACATGCATATATAGATTAAAATGAGGTTAGATAACATGATACTGTTTAGCAAAGTGAACATGTATAAATATAGCAAAGAAAGTTACTTGCCCTTCAACAATTGGTGCCAGATAACAAGGCAGCTGAGTCTGGCCTATTGTATAGCCTACATAGCTCATACGTTCTTCCAAAGTCTGGCTATTACGCCGTGACATATTGCCAGGACATAAGAAGCCATATGTACTGCCAAGCCCTCGTTCGGCACACAGTTTTTGGAAGCAGCTACCACATAAATGAAATGAGAAATGACACAGTAAATGTAGAAACCTAAAACCCCTAAATATCAGTGCATTAATTACAATTAAAAATTATAACTAAACCCACATGATTGCAAATGTGACCCATCCTACGTCAATCTCCTCCAAAGATAGGAACTCTCTAATATCTTTGTTATCAAGCCCATAACTATACGAGATTTTGCGACCCACGATATCACAAGGCATCTACAAGTCGACCTTATTTATGCCTTGATGAATATTTTATAGTTGTGCTAAAAACGGAAATTTTTTTGCATCATCATGTTCCTAGTAACACACAAAAAGATTATAAGTAGAATGTTAAGGATTAAGTAACAGTAAGTTGTTTCCTACCATTAGAGGGACTGGCACAGTCTGAACAAGATGTCTAGGCCATAAGATGAAAGATCCTGTTGCGTGACCTAGATTGGCAACCTCACCATCAGGGAATGGGACATCTGCACCTTCCTCCCCCAGTCGAACACTTGTCACATTGACCTTAAGTTGATCGTCCCGGATTTGGTTATTATGGTGGGTAGTGGCACGGCTATATACAACAGCATCAGCAACAGCACGCAGGTACGGGACTTCCAAATACAAAGTGCAGGGTTCTCCAGGCTCTAGTGAAGGACCAGGGTCGCCATGTCCAACCTCTGACGGATTGTAACTGCCTTTGGTGCTGGGAAAGGCCGGGGATTCCTGAGTAAGAGAAATGAAAGAATTAATTAAAATAACGTAAGGAAAAACTCAATATAATGTTAAATGAAATTAGTTACAAACCTCAGATCTAGACGCCACATTACACATCCCGCCTTGCATGTGAGACAACACCATCGTACTCATCTCACCATGTAGCTCACTCAACAACTCTTCTTTTAGCTCATCTCGAAGTGAGTGACGCAGCTCTGCTCGGATTTCCTCTCGAACCCTGGCCACAAACTCGTGACTCATTTCACCTCGTCCATAAGCTTGTGAACCTCGTCCAAAGTATTTAGAGAGACCAACTCCCCTTGACTCCCCTCTAACTTGACCAGGGTGATCTAGACTACCAAGCGCCGTGGCTAAGATATCCATCCTTCCAGTTTGACTGAAGGAACCCTGGCTACTCTTCTCTTCAAGTTCATCCTGTGGCATACAATGGATAAATAGAAAGTAATTACATTCCACCAACATTAGAAAAATGAAACATATTTAAATATACTTGTTATTAAATACTCACAATCCTTTTAGCGACATCAGCAACGACTGGATTTATATATTTATCTCCCTTTATCCTCCCTGCTTTCCATTTTTTGTGACGCAGGGGAGGAGGTGGCGCCTGCACGACTATACTAGGATCTGCTCGGGCTGCTTCCTCCAATTTTTGCAATTCAGCCTGCATCATCTTCTTTTCGAGCTTCCGATAACCCCCACGCGACATGTAATGAGGATAATTGTTTTTCGCTCGCCTCTCTTTATTTGCTTGACTCAATTTCTATATAAACAAAGAATAATGATAACTGAGTTAGCGATGTCAAGTAAGTTCAACTAAAATGTTTAAGACTAAGATGAACACAATGTACCAGGAAATTGGGATCCTGCCACGATGTGATAAACAACCTCCAGTCATTTGGAGAAAAGAAACGGATACTCTTTACAAGGATCCTCATGACTCCTTGGCCCTCGAACGAACTTGGTTGTGAGCGTGGACTTGAAATCTTTCCACCGCTCACGAACTTCCCCCATCCAATGCTTGTACATGTCCTTCGTATTAGGAACATCGTAGGTTTGCTACAAAACAAAATATATAGTAGTCGTTATATATGAACAAATAGAAATAAAAATACAAATACAAATACAACTTTACATACCAAAATTTGTTCCCAAATCATACGCTTCGTGTCCTTTGAAACTTCCCTCCAGTTAGGAATTAGAACGCTAACTTTGCTTGGACCCAAAAAGCCAAGGTAGCTAATGAACGTGTCTCCGTCTGGCCCGAGTGGCTTCAAATTAGCATCAAATTCCACGTGAATCTTGCTCGCCTGTTGTTCCTCATGACGTGCCACCAACGATCGCAACTTCGTGCTTCCTCTAACCTTTTTCTTAACCGGTGAGCCAACAGAGTCGCCCGAATTTGAGCCTGCCATGATCCTGCTAAGAAATAAATGTGACATGATAAGTAAAGTGAAATTACATGCACACTTTAAACAATTCAAAATCTTACTGAGAAATAAATGTGACATATGATAAGTAAATCGAAATTACATGCATACTTTAAACAATTCAAAATCTTACTTTAAGTGTTTTCCCAATTCCTTCACAATGATCAACTCTAGCTGCATATTCATCATCATCTACCAATTCCACTTCAGACTCTAGCTGCATAGGCGGATTTGTAGTGAAAGGCGGCATGTCGTCAAGATTCAAACTCGGATCACCATCCTTCTGTTTTTTACTTTGGAGTACAATTGAAAATTTTTTATTTGCTGGATCAATGACATAAAACACTTGTTTTGCCTGACTTGCTAGAATGAATGGCTCATCTTTATAACCGACTCTTTCAAGATCAACTGAGGTGAATCCAAATTGATCTATTTCAACAGCATTATTGTTAACCCACTTGCATTTGAATAAAGGAACTCTCAACTTAGTGTAGTTTATCTCCCATATGTCTTCAATAACTCCATAATAGACCATGGATGCCAAAATGGGATTTTTGTCTTTTGAACTAGAAAAGTGCATTGATTCGGCTACCACCATCACCCCACTATTTTGCATAGTACTTCTGTTATCCTGGCCATTTGTATAGAAAGAATACCCGTTTATATCGAAGCCACTCCAAGTTATGACCTCAAAAGTAGGCCCCCAAGCTAACCATTTGATTGTTTCAGACACATTGGTCTTGTGCGCTACCTTATCCTTGAACCACTCTATGAAAGTCTTGTTTTGCTCATTAGCTATCTTTTGTCATTTTTCCTTGGATAGATCTCCTTTAAACTCTTTCTGTGTTCGGCTAAGTACGGCTGAACTTCTTCCGTGTTATTCAAGATATACAGGTGTGCTTGCAACACCTCTTCACGACGTATACTCTTCACTTTGAGCCCTCGTGTTCCCTTACTTGTACCCTTTTCATGACTAGATTGGGCCTTTGACCTTGGTAGATATTCTTTGCAAAAGTCCATAGCCTCTTCAATGACATATCTTTCCACAATTGAGGCTTCAGGTCAATAAGGATTTTTAGAATACCCTTTTAAGTTCTTCATGTATCACTCGAAAGGGTACATCCACCTTAGATAAACTGGGCCACATAGTCTTACCTCTCCTACCAGATGAACTATTAAATGCACCATTATATCAAAGAATGCGGGAGGAAAATGCATCTCTAGTTGGGATAGAATAGTATAACCCTCATTTTCTAATTCGTATAACCTTGCAATGTCAACAACTTTGCTACAAATAGCATTGAAGAAACTGTACAACCTTGTTATCGTCCTTCGCACATCATCTTTCATAATGCCTCTAACAGCTACTGGTAATAGTTGTTACATCAAGACATGACAATCATGAGACTTCATTCCAACTAACTTCAAATCTTCCATTGACACAAGTCGGCTCACATTAGAAGAATACCCTTATGGCACCTTAATGCCGTGCAAACACCCACACAAACTTCTTCTCTCGGCTTTTGACAATGTATGCGCTGCTGGCTCCATATACGCTCTCTTACCATCATCTCTTAGTTGTGGATGCAGTCGTTCTCTTATTCCCATTTCAACCAAGTCTAGTCTTGCACTAATCCCATCTTTTGTTTTCCCTGGTATGTGCAAAAGCGTACCAACAAGGCTATCACATACATTTTTTTCCACATGCATCGCATCAATACTATGTCTCACATCAAGACTACACCAATATGGAAGATCAAAGAAAATTGACCTCTTCTTCCATATGTTCTTCTCACCCGTATTCTTTTGATTTTTACCAAAAGTGACATTGATTCTTTCCACCCGACTATAAACCTCATCTCCAGTTAATGGCTTCGGAGCCATTTCATTCTCCGGCAAACCGTTAAAAGCCTTCTTTAGCCTACGGTACGGGTGGAATCGAGGAAGAAATCGTCTATGACCAAGGTAGACCATTTTTCTACCATGCTTGAGTTGATGGAACTGTGTGCTCGATTCACATATCGAACATGCTTTATGACCCCTGACACTATAACCTGACAAGTTACTATATGCAGGGAAGTCATTAATTGTGGTGAAAATCATTACACGTAGCTTAAACGACTGTTGCTTATATGCATCAAACACATCTACACCATCCTCCCACAACTTCTTTAAGTCCTCTATCAAAGGTGCCAAGTAGACATCGATATCGTTCCCTAGCTGTTTTGGTCCCGAAATCATCATAGAAAGCATCATATACTTGCGTTTCATACATAACCAGGGAGGTAAGTTGTAAATTACCAGCAGAACGGGCCATGCACTATGTGTACTACTAAAAGTACCATAGGGATTGATCCCGTCTGTGCAAAGCCCTAGCCGAAGGTTTCTTGGCTCGCTGCCAAATCCGGGATACATTTCATCTACTTTCTTCCATTGTGGAGAGTCAGCCGGGTGCCGAAGGAATTTTCCATCACAAACTCTGTCATCATAATGCCATCTCAACTTCTTTGCTTCTTTCGCATTAGCAAACATTCGTTTGAACCGCGGTATGATTGGAAGATACCACAAAACCTTTAAAGGTTGCTTTTTATTTGTCTCATCACCACACCTATTACCTTTCTTCACTTTGTATCTAGAAGTTTTACATTTCAGACACTCACTTAAGCCTTCATACTCATTTCTGTACAATACGCAATCATTAGGGCAAGCATGTATCTTTTTATACTCCATACCCATTGTAGATAATATTTTCTTGGCCTCATACATACGATTTGGAAGTACATTATCCTCTGGAAACATATCACACAACAATTCTAGTAACAATGTGAAACTACTGTCCGTCCACCCACAAGTTGCCTTTAAGTTGACCAAGTGCAAAATGCCTGACAAGCGTGTATACTTTATACAACCAGGGTACAAAGGTGTCTCTGCATCACTCCGTATGCTATCATATACAGGCGTTTGTGCAAAACATTCTACCTCAACATCGTGAATCATGTTCTCCATTCTATTGTCATCTCCAACCTCCAAAACTTCCTTATCGTGTGACACCCAAGCGGTTCCTTCCTCACCATGCCATATCCACCTTGTGTACCGAAGATTTATTCCATCACAAAGTAAGTGATCCCTTATATCATCAACATCCCATAGACTCTCATTTAAACAGTTGATACATGGACAAAAATACTTCCCATTTTTACTAGGCGCATTCATTTTAGCAAATTCAATAAACTTTTCCACCCCATTCTCATATTCTTCACTAATTCTCGAAGCATTCATCCAACGGTGATCCATTTTATTACCACCCAATCCATTTTCACAGACACTAGCTCAAGTTTAGAACAGCTATATGAAACACTCATGACACACTGTAAAAACTAACAGTTCAACTACCATTTTCAAAGTTTAGTAATTCAAATTTATCACACTTACAACAAATAGTAGCACCATGATATCCTCAGGTTTCAAAAACTTTCATCAACAAGCAATAACATAACTTACCAGCTAATCTTTAGCTTCCAAGGACGCTATGTTTGTGATTGAGGATTTGGAAGAAGATTCTACTGAGGCAAGGATGTAGTAGGCCGACAACCCAAGGGAGAACGATGGCAGTAGTGATACCTGCAGGTTTATGAGAGTTATTACCCAAAACATTATAATATTACCCAAAACTACTACATGTTTTATGAACTCAAAGGCATTGTTGAACTGACCTTGTTGATTGTCTGCAAATTACAAAATGTAAGCCACTAATCTTGCACTTTTTAATTCACTCGTTTACCTGCAAATAACACTTATTAATTCACACATCTCGCATCACTAAGAGAATACCACTTTAATTTCTATGTGATCACAACAAAACACACATTCTTGTTCAGAAAATTTAAAAGGAAAAATTATAGCTTATGGCTGACGTTAGAGTATGCCTGACGTTGCTCATATTTTAACGCTTTTGGGACCGAATTGTTATCAATATACCAAGATCAATTCATAAAATTAGTTTAAGGTTTTAAAATTATCACATCTTTTTAATAATATTCCTATTAATGAAGAATAAGTTTAATTTTACCGAATCCTTAATTTCTCTTTTATCCAAAAAAAAAACAATTCCTCTACTAAAAAATTGTAAAGTTAATTTATACACAACTCTACTAAACTGTATGTCATGTACAAATTTAATTAACCTGCCTCTCATTTTTAAAATTTTTCAATGAATCCCTCATAAAATCTTAAATATATATAGATAACTCTTGTTATTAGTTTTGTTAATTGCATATATGCACTTAATTTAAAGTTCAATGAGAATTTAAAAGTTTGCCGTAGTTTATTATCAAGTTTTAATTGATTTTTTTGTCATAGGTTTTAATTGATGATTTAAGTTCCTAAAGTCCATATAACAGAATCATTGTTATTCCTCTTCATAACCTTATGAAGTTCATAATATCATTTATTAAAATTCCTCTAATTAATAATAACCACAACTTCATAAACCATTAGAACCTCAACCAAATTTCCATAAATTATCGAGAGTATAATTCACTTAGTCAATGAAGACAAATTATTCTTCAATCTTTTACACATAGAATGCGAGCAAGAGCCTAATCAATGCATCATTAGAATACACACACACATAAATATAAACAATATTCTCATCTTCTAAGTCTCGTTATTAAGAATAAATGCCTTAATTACTTCCTATGTGCCTTCAACTTAAGTCTTTTGAATGACCCACGACCATCACATAGACATACATCACCAAAAATGGAATCAAAACTGAATCTTTGCTTCTTAAACTTACAATTCCATCAGCTAGCTATTGTCTTTAAGTTTCGCCCTCTACAAATCATTCTAATGTAAGGGAATCTCTAGTTTGTTAACACTAAATTCCAACTCTGTGAACAATATATATGCAAGCATTCAACTTTAATTTCCATCACAAAGGCAGAACAGACCAGCCCAATAACATATGTAACCCCCTCACCGTAATTACATCCGGATTACGAAATTTAAGTGACATAGAGACCAATAAAGTAAAATAACCATTTATGATCCCTCATTCAAGAGATGGGATATTTCAAAATCATTTCTAAAGCATACTTGATCCTGGTCTCACATTCACATACGGATATAACTACTATGAGAAATCAAATCACATAAACAATATCAGAGTGCGGAAACCAAAATCCCGGCAAACCCCGGGTTACTTACATAAATAACTTGGGTTTAAGATTTCCCAATTATGGGGATTACACAACCAAAATAATCATTTACATTCTTATGTACACTTGTCAACCCCACATCCAAAACTATGATAACCAACTACCACTTAGATTTCGGAGTAAGCCTAACTACTCCTGGTTGTCCGCTTCCCTTTCGAGCCACTCGCCCTGTCTGAAAAGATTAGTCATATGGAAGGGGTGAGATTCTAAAGAATCCCAGTAGTAACAACAATTTTATGCCACATGCAATCACAAAATATGCACACCAATCATCTCATACAGCAACACAAGTCACTCCACCCTCATCCCCTTTTACCGCCGGGAAGGCATACGACCTTAACCTGAACCGTTGTTAGCGACTCAGGGACTCTTGGCGTGGCAGTGCATACAAATAGCCACACGGCTCAAATATAGCCTTTCGGCTTTCACAAATGGCCCGTCAGCCTTCACAAATAGCCTTTCGGCTCACAATTAGCCTTTCGGCCCATATATACACATATATCACACCCTAACCTCATCCCCTTTTACCGCCAGGAAGGCATACGACCTTCACCCGAACCGTTGTTAACGACTCAGGGACTATTGGTATAGCGGTGCTTCCACAGTTTTCACAAAACTTGCAGTATACGATATTCATTTCAAAACAATGACATAATATACATACAATGTGTCACACAAGGCATAAAGAAAGAGTCACTACCTGTATCCTTCCTGACTGGCTCTGGCACCTTAGCCTCACGAGGACGACAGATGTCAAATCCTATATCAATTAGGGACAACCAATCAATCTCTTTTCCATATGTATATTTCAATAATACTCTAAGTTGGTTATCATTTAGGACTCTTTAGATGACTAATAGAGGCCTAAACATATGCCTAAAGGGTTGGAAGACACTACCCAAAAGACCCCTTACTCGAAGGCAAAACACCTATTTTTGACAGTCTCACTCGAGCACAAATGCTCTCACTCGAGCACGAGTACGGACATCACCCGAGCACAAGAGAGAGTGAGCCTGCGAGTGAGCACCCGAGAGCACACACACAGCTCTCCAAGTACAGGATCACTCGAGCACAGCCATTTGCACCCGAGCAAACACCTCACACCAGCGAGTGAGAAGGCACACCCGAGCACCTTACTCGCAAGTGAGAACCCGAAAGCACAACTCCCACCTGAAGCACAATCTCACTCGAGCACGGCCCCCAGTGCTCGAGTGAAACGGCTATGCCCGCGAGTGTCAGAGCACACTCTTGGCATCAACCAGCGAGTGAGGACCCGAAAGCAACCTCAACTCCGGACTCGCACCTTCACTCGAGCAGAACCATGCTCACTCGAGCATGTTCTTCGCTCACTCGAGCACAAGGCGATGCTCTCGAGCACAACCCATAAAACCTAGATAACTCGAAGCACAACAGGGAAAAACTTGCATATCACTCGAGCACGTTCTTCCTCTGCTCGAGTGATGTGCATCAGAGACCAGAAACGTAGCCAAAAACCAGAAACTCCAGATGGTCAAATTCACTCCCAAAGGTTCCCCAAACTCTTCCCAATGCTCACTCACACTAAGCACTAACTAGGGAACATATTGGCCACTTCAAAAACACCTCAAAAACCAATTTAACCACAATCATTCATTAAGGTCTCAATGACACACCATATCCAAATTCCCTTAACACCTTTTTAACATTCCAAATTACATCAAATGATCATATATCTCCAAACTAAATCATTTTCAATCATCAATCATAATGATCTTCACCTTTCCATAAATAGGCATATTTAGGGCAAAAATTTCCAGATTTGACCAACTTAGCCAAAAATCACAAGCAATACACCAAAATGCTCTAAATGCCTACCTCTTCTCTTTGCCCAATTCAGAACCTTGATTCCTCAACTTTCAATTTCGGCCAATGTCCCAATCAACACCATTCAAGGCTCTACAATCATCATAATGTAGCTCTCAATGAGACACATATCTTTAGAGAAGAGGATTGGAGTAAAGGAGAATCACAACTTACCAAGATTCAAGCTTTTCTTCTTCCTCTTCTTGCTTGTCCAGCGAAATAATGGAGGAATAGGAGAGAGAAAAGATGAGTGAGATGGTGAAATGATGATGATGAAGATGTTTCCTTTCCCCTCCCATACACACAACCGAAAGAGAGAGAGAGAGAAAAGAGAAAAAGTGCTACTTTGTCTTCTAGTGACCTCATCCAATGGTCCACTTTAAGCCACATGTCATCATCCACTCACTCCCTTATGAGCTCACCAAATCACAACACATAGGATTCCGACCCACGGTCAAGGAATCACAACCATTGATCTTAAATACCACATGTATTTATTCCCAAAATTTACATTACATTAATCATAATAGTGCTTAATTACACTAATTACAATGATTATCAGAGTTATCAGTCCTAATCACAAATCGGGATATTACAACGTACAAAGTAGATTCGGGGAATTACCAGGAAAAAGAAGGGAATGTTGCATGTCTGAACTGACAGAGGAGAAGGCCGCGAGCTGGGGCGGAGAGGCAGGATGAGACAGAGGCTCACGGGGCGGAGACCTAGGGGGCCGGAGAATGCTATACGAGAGACCCAAGGAGAAGCGAGATACGCGACACAGCAAACAGAAACAAAGGGATCGACTGAGAGGCGCTCTAGCTGTAAGCAAGGTTGGACGGGGGCGGGAAAGGGAAAGTGAATTCTCTGAAGTGCGTGCTAGAATGAATAAGGACAGAAAATGAAAGCACTTTCAACGACTGTTCTTAAGAACAGTCATTGAAAGTGGGAATTCAACGACTGTTCTTAAGAACAATCGTTGAAAGTGGCAAGCAAGCCGCCTTTTTGGGCACTTTCAAAGACTGTTAATAAGAACAGTCGTTAAATTCCCACTTTCAATGACTGTTCTTAAGAACGGTCATTGAATATTAAGTTTTAACGACTGTTTTTTTAAGAACAGTCGTTGAAACATTTCCCAGACTTCTTCTCCGCTTTACTACTACTGTTATTTGAAAACGGTCGTTAATTTGGGTTGTAAATTATCCTATTTGTAGTAGTGAAAGTGCCGAGAGCAACACATTTTCAGAAACAGAGTTACTCGAGTACTTACTCGAGTATCATTGGCAGGCCGAGAGCAACTTGAAAACCTTTACATGGTTACTCGAGTAACATTGGCAGGCCGAGAGCAACTCCAAGTATTTACCTGGTTACTTGAGTAACTACTCGAGTAACATTGGCAGGCCGAGAGCAACTTGAAAATACTTACACTATTACTTGAGTACCTACTCGAGTAACGGTGGCAGGTTACTAGAAGGTGCTTCTGGTTACTTCAAGTTTTGTCTCATTACTCGAGTACGTACTCGAGTAATGCCTTAGAAAACTTGCTTCTGATCAAGTTTCTCAGCATTTTCTCTTGGCCTTTCTTCATTACTCCAATGCTTACCTCAAGTGATACTTATCCCTGTTATTACTTTGTTCAAACTTATTTATTAATCAATTCTTTTTCATACCATTCTTTTGTTATCATCAAAACCTGAAATCTAACATTCTCCCCCTTTTTGATGATGACAAAACTTGGTGATTTTGAACAAAATTTTGAAAGTAAGTTTTCAAATAAACACATCTTTGAATTCTATTGTAAAATTTGAAAAACCTTGTTTTATATTTGAAAAAATATTGAGATTATAACATATTCACCTTGCATACATAATAAACTTCATTAGTCCAATAATGTATCATAATTTAAAGCTTAAATGGACTTGAAATGAAATCATAACTTAAATAAACTTGCATTAAACTTAAAAGTTGTATCTTACAAGATAACAAGATAAAACTTAACAAAACAAGATAAAAGTTTAACAAGTTCCAAAAGACTCCCTAAATCCCATATACACCCAAATACCCAAAATAAACACAGACACTTCCACAAAATCACTCTCAAGCTCTTCTCCCCCTTTTTGTCTTCATCAATCAAGTGGAGGGCTAGGAGGCTTGACCATGGAAATGGGTGTCACTGGAAGAACCATAGAGTCATCTGAACCAGAAGAATCAAAGGAGCTCGAGGGGACTGGTTCAGGCAGATGGACTAGAGGGATATGGATGTCATCGCTGGGAGTAATAGGAGAAGGTTGGAAGACAACCATAGTAGAGGTTTCACCTTCTAGAGTGGTCTGAACCTCAGGAGTGGTCTCAACCCTGGAGTATGATGTTCAGAGGAGGAGGAGGGAGATATTTCCTCAGTGTGGGTAGGAGAGGGAATAGGTTTAGGAGTGAGTTCAGGTGGAGGTTTAGGAGGTGAATCATCAATGACGATATGTATGGTCTCATTGGTATCTGGGTTGTCCACTGTATATAAAATGTCTTTGGCTTGTGACTCAGGTGGACTAGATACCAGAGAGGTAGATGGTTCAGCCTCAGTGAAAGGAGTGTCAGAAGGAGGGTTCACTAGAGGTGGTGGTAGTGCAGAAGAAGATGGACCGGCAGAAGGTCCGGGACCTAAAGAGTCCAATCGTGCTAGAATCAATCTCAGAGTCTCACCCTGGGCACGTTGCTCTGCTAGCAACTCCTCATGCCTCTTGTCCATTTTCTCAACCAACTCCTCATGCCTCTTGTCTATTTTCTCAACCAACTCCGCCATCTTGAAGTTCGTGTTGGTAATCAATTCAGCGTTCGTGTTGGCGATATCCACATGGAATCCTCTGAGCATGTTTTCCATGAAGTGCTGGAGAGTAGCATTGAGAAAGGATGGTGATGAAGTGGTGGCAGCTGGAGCCGATAACTATGTGTCATCCATCTTGCTGGCCTCAGTCTCAGTAGTCTTCTTTCTCTTCTTTGACCCAGTCTCCAGAGGGCCTTTGAGAGGGATGTCAATATTCAGCTTCCCAATTTGGTTTCTCCCAAATGGAGTCATCCTCTCAATAGGATCCTTGCTATCCAAATACCATATCTTATTCTCTTTTAGAATAAGTGATACAATTTGAGGATATGGCATTGGTGTTGTAGCCTTTCCATCCACTCTGTACCTCTTCATTTCAGAGAAGATATACTCCCCTAAATCCTTCTGTTCCTTCAGGAGAAGTGAAGCAAACCACCTAAAGTCCCTATCAGAGAAATGGGTATAATTGTTGGCTTTGTTCACTAGGGACCTAGAGTATATGTACCATAGGACCCTGTGATGATCACACATATCACTGGGTTTGAAATTTAGAGGGCCAACTAACTTACCAGGTTTAAGGATAAAAAAGATTTGGTTTGGTTCAAGTTGGGAGTAAATATCATTCGGGGGATTCTCTATCCCTAACCACAAGTTAATCCTAGAGGGTGATATGAGAATCTTTTGGCCTCTTACTGTGGTGGTCATTTCTTCCTCTGCTGAGGTTCTGTTTGGCTCATCTATAATCTCTAGATTACAGTAAAAGTGTGTGATCACTTTAGTACAGAATGGTAATCTAATCGAAAGCCAAGGCATAAAGGGATCTAAATAAGGACTGAGGTCATGCTTTAATACCTCCTGAAGTAACTTAAGATCAACATAGTGTGTCTTACATACTTTCCTCCTGGAGAACTGAGACAGGTACTTCGGAGACTCCACCAACTTGTTAACATTGAACCCTTTTAGAGGGTTGGTGATCTCCTCTTCTGGCAATTTGGATTTCTTGGAAGATTGCCCCTTCTCCATTTGATCTAAGATATTTGCCATAGCCGTAGCCACATTCCTATCATACTTAGGCTTTTTAGCTGCTTTTGGAGTGAAAGAGGGGGTAGAGGAATCAGAGTGAGGAGGTGAGGGAGATTTGGCACTCTTGCCTCTCCCGATGGATGTACTCTTTTTGGATTGAGCCCTTGTAGCTATAGGCTCTTTAATCACAACTCCTTTGGGTTTCGGTTGAGATTGAGGTTGAGTATGAATTTTGGCTTTTGATCTCGTGGTAAGTTTTCTTCTCTTTTTGGGAGGAGAAGACAGAGGATCAGGGATTTGTTGAGAGTCAGAGGAATCTATAAAGTTGAGATTCTTGGTTCTAACCATCTTGAAACGTAGAAAATTGAAAATCTCAGAGAAACAGAGACACTGACGTGAATTAGGGCACAGAGAATCTGAGCAAAATAGGAGGTTTTTGGGACTGAAATCTCTTGGGTTTTGACGGAAATGAAGCAAGGAATCACTTGTGAAAAGTTTTTGTGAGAGAGAATAGTGATTTACTCAAGGAGATTTTGTGGAAATGACCGATTTTGTGACAGATAAAGTCCTAGAACCCGACGTTACTCGAGGCCTTACTCGAGTAACCTTCAAGTTTACTCGAGGTCTTCCTCGGGTGTTCATACAGAAAAATTCCAAAATAATTTATTTAAAATGCGTACCTAGCATGAATAATATTGTAATTATCCATGGATGTTCCCTCGATCATTTATAACCCATTCTGAACAGATTTGAGTGATTCTTCATCAATTTTGAAAATCTGGACTTGTAGTTACTCGAGGCCTTACTCGAGTAAGCTTCAAGTTTACTCAAGGCTCGCCTCGGGTAACCTGTGTTTTCAACTTCTGACTCTTCATTTCTTTGTAACTGAACCGTTAGATTTGAAATCCAAGTAACTTGATCCGTTACTTCCAGTTTTGAAGTCCATTACTCGAGTAAAGTGCTTCTTTACTTCAAGTTGTTCCTCGGGTAATGCTTCTCTGTTAGTCATAACTTCAAGTTGGTACTCCAGTAAAGGTATCCTCTGATCACCTCTGTTTTTGTTTCTCAAAACAGAGTTTCAACCTTCCTGCAAAACAAGTTTCTATATAATCCGATACTTAAGTTAGTAATCATCAAAACTTTAACAAATGACTTCATCTAATATTATGAGAGACTGAAATAACTTACAATTCATTGGGATTTACCATTCCCAATTCTCTTCTAATGTATAGAAATTGATCTTTTGTAAGGGGTTTTGTGAAAATATCAGCTATTTGAAGATGAGTAGGAATGAATATCACTTTCACATCTTTCTTTTGAACATGATCTCTGATGAAGTGATGTCTGACATCGATATGCTTGGTTCTAGAGTGTTGAACTGGATTCTTTGCCAAGCTTATCGTACTAGTATTGTCACAATAGATTGGTATTCCTTTGAGATAAATACCAAGATCTTGTAGTTGTTGTTTTAACCATATTACTTGTGCACAACAACTTGAGACTGCAACATATTCGGCTTCCGTTAATGAAAGAGACACTGTATTTTGTTTCTTGCTGAACCATGATACAAGAGATCCTCTAAGAAATTGTCCTTGTCCACTGGTGCTCTTCCTGTCTGTTTTGTATCCTCCATGATCAGAATCTGAGTATGCAATAAGATATTCACTTCTTCCTTTGGGATACCACAGACCCAATTCGGGTGTGTCAGCAAGGTATCTATAGATTTGTTTGACCGTTTCAGCATGTGATTCCTTTGGTGCCGATTGATATCTTGCACATATGCCAACACTAAATTGGATGTCCGGTCTACTTGCCGTGAGATAGAGTAATGATCCAATCATTCCTCTATACTTTGTTATGTTGTAGTCTTTCCCTTTGACATCAGCATCAAGCAACGTAGTTGAGCTCATAGGCGTGTCCGTGCCATTTGCTTCATCCATTCCATACTTCTTCAATAGCTCTTTTAAATACTTTGTTTGAGATATGAAGATTCCATTCTTTCTTTGTTTGATTTGCAAACCAAGAAAGAAATTCAATTCTCCCATCATTGACATCTCAAATTCTCCCTGCATTATCTCAGAAAATTCCTTACACAGAGATTCATTAGTAGCACCGAACACAATGTCATCAACATATATTTGAACAATTAAAATATCATTGTGTTTTCGTTTTATAAAGAGTGTTGTATCAACTTTTTCCTATACAAAAACTTGATCAATAAGAAACTTACTGAGCCTTTTATACCATGCTCTAGGAGCTTGTTTTAAACCATATAAAGCCTTTTTAAGTTTGAAAACATGGTTAGGTTTGTAACATCCTCAAAATCTGGAGGTTGTTCTACATATACTTCTTCCATGATGTAACCATTTAGAAAAGAACTCTTTACATTCATTTGATAGAGTTTGAATCCTTTGATACATGCAAAGGCTAAGAGTACACGTATAGCTTCTAATCTAGCCACTGGAGCATACGTTTCCTCATAATCAATCCCTTCTTCCTGATTATAGCCTTTGGCCACCAATCTTGCCTTATTTCTGACAATAATAGCGGATTCATCGAGTTTGTTCTTGAATACCCATTTAGTACCAATGATCGGATGATCTTTGGGTCGGGGCGCCAAATCCCAAACTTGATTTTTTTCAAATTGATTTAGTTCTTCTTGCATTGCTATAACCCAATCATTGTCTGACAGGGCTTCATCAATGTTAAAAGGTTCAATCTCATAAATGAATGCAGAAAAACTTACTTTATTGAAAATTCTATTTCTAGTTTTGATCCCTTCATTCACATCTCCTATGACTTGATCTAAGGGATGACTTTTATTGTATTTCCAAGCTCTAGGTTGACCTAGGGATTGCTCTTCTTCCTTAGTTTCATCAACCTCTGGAATAAGAGATTTAGAAAAAGATTGACCATTCTCTCAATTTAAAACAACTTCCTGTTCTTCATCAATGGTTTTGTCAGAGGATTCAAATTCATCAAATACAATATGAATTGATTCTTCAATAATACATGTTCTTTTATTGTAAACTCTATATGCTTTACTTCGGTTAGAATATCCTATGAAAATTCCTTCATCTGTTTTAGAATCAAATTTTCCTAAGTTATCTTTACCATTATTATGAATGAAACACTTAGAACTGAAGATGTGTAGATGAGCAATGTTTGTCTTCCTTCCTTTGTATAACTTATAAGGTGTCTTTCCAAGTTTTGTTCTGATATAGGCCCTATTTGAAATATAGCATGTTGTACTCATAGCATCAGCCCATAACACTTGAGACACATTCTTTTCATTCAATATTGCTCTAGCCATTTCAGTGAGCACTCTATTCTTGCGTTCCACAACCCCGTTTTGTTGAGGTGTTCTTGGAGCAGAAAAATTGTGATCAATGCCATTAGTATCACAATATTCTTCAAAGGCTTGATTTTCAAATTCTCCACCATGATCAGTCCTAATACCTGTAATGGACATACCTTTCTCATTTTGCACTTTCTTGGCAAAAACAATAAATTCTTCAAAGGTTTCATCTTTTGAAGATAGAAAAATAACCCATGTAAATCTAGAGAAATCATCAACAATAACCAATGAATATAAGTTTCCACCAAGACTCTTTATTCTTGCTGGGCCAACTAAATCCATATGTAATAATTGTAGTGGTCTATTTGTTGAAATCTCATTTTTCAATTTGAAAGATGATTTAGTTTGTTTACCCTTTTGACATGCGTCACAAATCAAGTCATTTTTGAAAGTTACTTTGGGCATTCCAAGAACTAAATCCTTTTTGAGTAGTTTGCCTATTTGATGCATATTGACATGAGCCAATCTCTTATACCATAACCAACTTTCATCAGTATTACTCAGAAAACAGTTTTCAGACTCATTTCTACTAATATCTAGAGTATAGTAGTTACCTTCCCTTTTTGCTCTGAGCTTAGCCTTGATATTCTTCTTATCAAGTTGTAAATCATTCTTGTTGATAATTAAGCATTCTTCTGAGTCAAATATTACCCAGTTGTCTTTATCTGCACTTTGACTTACACTCAGCAAATTGTGACACAAGCCTTCAACATAATATACATCTTTGACTTGTATTCCTTTGTCATTTTTGATTTCACCAATTCCTGCTATCTTTCCAGATTGATTTCCTCCAAATTTTACCTTTCCACCTTCCTTAGGTTGCAATGTGGTAAAACTTTCAAAATCTCCGGTCATATGTCTAAAGCATCCACTATCTATGTACCACTTGCTATTTTTGGATGCTTTGAGACATACCTACAATCAAATGACTAGGTCTTAGGTACCCATATCTTTTTGGGTCCTATTGGGTTAGTACAGATAATTTTCTGAACATATGAACATTTAGTTACCCATTTGTAGGTTCCTATTGTTCCTTTCTTCTTATGAATGCATGAAGATATATAATGACCTTTTCTATTACAGTGATTACAAAATGCAAAAGGATTTGATGTATGCACAGAATGCTAGAAATAATTCAAATATGACTTACCTCCTGCTTTCTTTCTACCTTTCCTTTTATCTGAATTTGGATCATATCCAATTCCAGATCGGTCATTTACAAATCGTTGACCTTTTCAAATAACATTTAGCATCTTACTTCCTTGTGTAAATTTTTCAAGAGTTTTTGTGAGATCAATGTTTTTCTTTTTCAAAGATGAACAATTTTCACAATCCTTTTCTTTAAGTTCAGTTTCAAGAGCTTTGTTTTTCTTTTTGAAAACAATCAATTCTTTAACTACTTTGATGAATTCAGAATGTAAAGCATTATATTCGGAAAGTAATTCATCATAGGTAGGTTCAGAATCATTTACCTCCTCTTCTGTTTCTTCTTGAGCGACGAGACATATATTAGCTACTTCTTCCTCATCACTTTCTTCGTCAGAGGAGCTATCACCCCATATAGCAGATACGAAGGCCTTCTTTTTATTGAAGAATTTGCCTTTTCTCTTTTCTTTGCTCTTTTGATTCAGTTTTGGACATTTTGATTTGATATGTCCTGGTTTTCCACATTCGTAGCAAATGATATGATCTTTACTGCTAGTTCCACCTTTTTAAAAGTGTTTGAATCCTTGTCCTTTCTTGTAGAACTTTCTGAATCGTTTTGTGATTAGGCCCATTTCATCATCGTCAAGCTCCTCATCCTCATCTTGATTCTCTTCTTTTACTTTTAGTGCAAGACCTTTCTTTTTCTTGTCACCAATGTCATCTAGTTCTCGTTTGAACTTTAGTTTGCTTTCATATTCAGAAAGACTTCCAAATAGAGAAGCAACTGATCTCATTGATTCTCCTTTTGCTTCTTCTATCGTAGTGACTTTGGCCTCCCATTCTTTAGAAAGAATATTTAGAATCATTCGTACTTGGGTATGCTGATCATAGACTTTCCCAAGAGCTGCAAGTTGATTAACAAGATGAGTATATCTAAGTTCAAATTCAGCTATTGATTCACCTGATTTCATTCAAAGTAAATCGAATTCAGTGACGAAGGTGTTGATCCGATTCTCCTTTATTCCCGAAGTTCCTTCATGAGCTATTTCCAGAGCTTCCCACATTTCCTTTACTGTTAGAAGTGTGCAAATTCTGAAATACTCACTTTGACTCAAGGCACTTTGTAACATCAGAATTGCCTTGCTGTTGAGAGTGATAAGTTTCTTGTCATTCTCATCATATTCCGCTGGCGTCTTGGGAATTTTCTGAGAATCTACAGTCTTTGTAGGTTGATAGTTTCCACTCTCAATCACATCCCATAGCCCATATTCAGTAGCCATTACGAATACTCTGAACTTTGCTTTCCAGAAGGAAAAGTGTTCGCCACTGAAACCTGGAGGTCTAGTGATGGATGCACTGTCGGGAAGAATTTATTCACCCATGCTTGCCATTGGATCCTTCTTAGGTTGTTATACCTTCACAAGAAGACCTACGCTCTGATACCAAATGTTAGAGCAAGCGTTTTACCCAAGAGGGGGGTGAATTGGGTGATCTTAAAAATTTCGTTGCAAATATAAAATTTGACGTTGAAATTAAAACAGGAAAGAGTAAGGAGAAATATCACCGAAGTGTATACCGGGAGTTATACTGGTTCGACCACAACCACTTTGACCTACGTCCAGTCCTCAGAGCTTCTCTAAGAGTTTCACTATAACTTCCAAGATTCAGTGGGTTCTTGGCACCTCAGTACAAGCAAGTTCCTATGCCTGGACACTCGCTCCCCCTTACAAGTTGTAATCCAATCCCAACTCAAGGTTCCACAACCTTAAGTTACCTCAATAACAAATATTGAGTTTGAATGAAATATCTCTCTCACAGAGTGAATAAGAATCACTGAAGCATAGAATTACAAGTATAATGTAAAACAGAGTAATGAACTTGATGATACGTTCGTGAGTGTGTTCTTGTTCTTCTCTCTGTTTAGATGTTCCCATATATATAGATACGTTGGTAATGATTGCTGGAACATATTTCTTCATGGCCGTTGGAGCGTGCGCAGCCACTATTGACTTTTCCAGTTTTTGAAAAACATACGTTTGCGGTAGGTGACGGTCGGTGACATTTGAGCGTTGCTTTTGACTTTCCTTATTTGGTAAGATATCTTCATTATTTACCTGTTGAAATGCTAACAATACTAATATAATGAAAAATTAACCAAATAGGAAACAAAACAATGACCGTTGGAATGATTTCAAACTTTCTGGGTTTGCTTACTCGAGTAGCTACTCGAGTATCCCTTGAAGATTACTCGAGAACTTACTCGAGTATCATCGGGAAAGCTTTGATTAACTTCAAGTCAATAAAAAAATATAAGATTACTCGGGTAGTGCATGTAATAACTAAATTTCAAATCTTTGAAAATTCATGTTTACTCGGGTACCTACTCGAGTAATGCATTCACAACTTCATAGGTTACTCGGGTACCAACTCGAGTAAACCTTCAAATAAACTTTTGAGTACTCGATGCTCTACTCCAATAATGTTGGCAGGATTTCAAGGCCGAGAGCACTTCAAGTCTGATTACCTTGTTACTCGAGTACCTACTAGAGTAAACTTACTTTTTGTACATAACTTACTCGGGTAATGACTTGAGGTTTTCCTTCAAACATAACACTGCATACTCGAGTACATACTCAGTAATCCACTTAAAAAAAATTATTAAATACTTGCATACTAGAGTAATGACTAGAGGAAAGTGAGATAAAATTGAATCAAGTTATTGGGGTACTACCTTCAAGTTTTCACTTACCTCAGTGTGTTACTCGAGTACCTACTCGAGTAACATTGGCAGTGATACAAAGTGCCGAGAGCAACACATTTTCAGAAACAGAGTTACTCGAGTACTTACTCAAGTATCATTGGCAGGCCAAGAGCAACTTGAAAACCTTTACATGGTTACTCGAGTAGCTACTCGAGTAACATTGGCAAGCCGAGAGCAACTCCAAGTATTTACCTGGTTACTCGAGTAACATTGGCAGGCCGAGAGCAACTTGAAAATACTTACACTATTACTCGAGTACCTACTCGAGTAACGGTGGCAGGTTACTGGAAGGTGCTTCTAGTTACTTCAAGTTTTGTCTCATTACTCGAGTACGTACTCGAGTAATGCCTTAGAAAACTTGCTTCTGATCAAGTTTCTCAGCATTTTCTCTTGGCCTTTCTTCATTACTCCAATGCTTACCTCAAGTGATACTTATCCCTGTTATTACTTTGTTCAAACTTATTTATTAATCAATTCTTTTTCATACCATTCTTTTGTTATCATCAAAACATGAGATCTAACATCTTGTGCCTTTTGCCTTTTTTTCCTACGAATAAAAAATAAAAAAAAAGGTTACAATCAATAAATTAAACACAATTCATAAGTAAATAAAATGAAAAATATGTCAACTCACCAAAGCTTCTGGAGTAGTTCAAAGTCGTCTAAATTCTTGTCAACTGTGTTCATCAATATAAGAATACTTGTCACAAGGATTAGGACGAGACTTACCATCTTCCACCTCGATATGCACGTAATTGTTGGCTAGACTTGGCTTTAACTTACTCCAGTGTTCATCACAATACGTCATTGTCTTCTTATACAAGATTTCACTCTCAGGAATGCGTAAGTGAGCTATAATGCATGCATTGGATAGTTAGTGACAAATTTAATAACTCAACCATACAAATTTGATAGTTAGTGAGGGCAATCATTTTATACCTAGATAGTTTCCCAAATATGTTGCTTCACACATTTAGCCACATTTCTTTACTTCTCTATCAAGATACTAGGCTTGTTGCGTGCTAGGAGGCCGACAAAACTCCTATACCAGCTTGTATTAGGGCTGATTGGTTTTTAATATCTATCAAACTCAATCGGAATCTTTTTCCCGGTATTCCGATTCAGGGGAATGTCTCTCAATTGGGTGCCTCTTATACCCCATTGTATGGGCTGGTTATGGGGCTCACTTTGATTCTAACTCAGAGCATTGTTAGGAGTACCCTCACGTTGATTAACACTGGTTGGCTCCGGAATACCCTCACTAGGACGCCTCATTATCCTCACTTGAAATTGAATGAGGTAATTTATATTCATATGTGGTCATGACACTTTAAATTTCAGCCTCCAATTTTTATTTTAAGCACTATATTAACATTCTAGACTTTGCTATATCCTTGTTGGCACTTAAGTCTCATACAGGGCATCAAAACACACAATACAATTCCACTTTAAAAGCTGGATTTTCCAGCAACTAACTAATAACAATTTCTTCCTCATGCTCTCGTTATATAATTCCACCTCCTAAATTCATTGAAGCTACAAAACATAATAAAATCTAACTCTGTCTAGCTAAAACAAAGCACCTTAAATGACAAAAAATTACTTAGTCTAGCTAAAATAACAATACATAATCAAGGCTGAGAGACATTATTCATATTATAATTCAACAATACAGAGTTACAGAATAGAAAAACTCACATTATAATTGAACAATACAGAGTTACAGAATCAAGGCTGAGAGACATTATTCACATTATAATTCAACAATACAGAGTTACAGAATAGAAAAACTCATATTATAATTCAATAATACAGAGTTACAAAATCAAGGCTGAGAGACATAGAAGCAGCTCTAAGAAAGGAAAGATAGGCTTTGTATCCACATATAATATTCACATTAATATTCACAAGTTAAGATAATTCAAAAGGGGGAATAATGTCTCAAAGCAAGCAACAAAAACGAGGGAATGCAATCCACCGTAGCCCTGCGTCCACTGGCGACGTTGGTAAAGAATGAAGGAGACGTGGGAAGGACAAGCTTAAAGATGAAACCCAAGGAAGGCAAGAAACCGCACTTGAAGAAGAAACCAATCGGAGGGAACAAACACATAGCCTTATGGTAATGTTTCAACTGAACCTTTACATTGACGGTAGTGAAGGTTAAGGATGGAGGAGCGATGTGGGAAGGAGAAGCTGCCACGATAGGAGGGAGGGGTTTGTAAGAAGCTAGAGTATCAGTTTTCAGAGTTGAAATTAGCGTGATACGAAACGGCCAAAATATTTAGGGCACTTTTAAGACCGGTTATACAGAAAACCCGGTCTTAAAAGTTAGTTTTTAGACAGGTTATTTAGTATAACTAGTCTTAAAAAACTTTTAGAATGGTTCTTAATAACAATCGGTCTTAAAAGTTCAACTGAAAAAATAAATAAATTTTTAATTTTCTTTATTTCAAAAAATATATTAGACCTGTTACATTTAGAACCGATCTAGAAAATATATACATATATTTATTTTTTTTTTAATGAGTAATGTTTTAAGACTGGTTGTTGATAAAAGTAATCTAAATAAAATATTTAAGACCTTATTTTAGAATAACTGGTCTTAGAAGTTGATCATAATTACCAAAATGTCACCAGTCATTTTTTTAAGACCTTGTATGCTATAACCGGTCTAAATGTGCCCGTCTTAAACATCATTTGTGTACTAGTGATAGACTAAAGTTGGAGTAAAAGTTTATCAATATAATTGGATTCATATTAGGGTAGGCTTTTATAAAAAAATAATTACTTAGACTAAAGCTTGTTTAGATGATATATTTAGAAACCTAGTTTCAGAATGTTTAAAGATGAAGAAAAGTATGCAGATGGAAAAAAATGTTTCAACTTTAAAGTGACTTTTAGAAAAAAAAAAAAAGTCTTGTCTCAAAAGTCATGTCAAACATCATTCTTTTCATCTTACTTGAGTTTGAATTGCTTTTCATGTTTAAAAGTCAATTTGGGATGCCTCCAACACCATCCTAAACAACCCCAAAGTTTGGAGCCTAAGCAAGGACATTGTAAACCACATAGTCATTGAAAGGCATCCTTTAAATGCCCCATCATCATCATCATTGTAACCCCCTTCCAATCATAGGCCAAGATTAAGTTTATAATCAAGTAGTTAAGTGAAATTAGAGACCTCAGATGATTTGGGACTTAAACAAAATCGAACTTTCCAAAATCTGAGTCAATAAAAATTTTCTAAAACATGTTCACATAGGTCTCATAATCACATTACAAATACACAATTGGCCTGTACAGGTTTATTCTATTTATACATATCAGAGTACAGCATAAATTCCCGACACACTCAGGTTCTATTAATTAAACAAGGGTTTATACAAAGGCACAAAGCCCATAATTCATACTCTTAACTTAGGGATTACACAAAACTAGTCACCCATCTCAATATACATACACTTGTTCCCAAAATATCTAAATCATATTATATATGATAACCATTAACCAAAAATAAACTCCTAAACTGGAGCTCACCCGCTCTTTGTCACCCACTTTCCTTTTGATCCTTTGCCCCTGTCTAAAAGTTGTTTTGGGAGAGTGAGATTCTAAAGAATCCCTATAGTAACAAATCACTCATAGTATGCATAATAATAAGGCATGAAAGCAATCATAACCCACACATAGCAACTACAACGGTAGTTACGGCGGCAAAGGCAAGTATGACCCGTGTCACCCTTACGTTTGCTCATGCTGAAGTGTTCACGCTGTATTGCACCACAACACTGTTCACAATAATACATTTCACCACAGCTGGGATTCATATAAAGCATTTTACAATACACAACCATATTGGCCAGATTCACAAAGCAGTTTCTTAAAGATCCATGTCTATTACAACGGCAGTTTAATGGCCGAGGTAGGTGTGATAAGCATCAACCCCCTACGACGGCTCCCGCTGAAGTGCTCGTGCTGCAATGGACCATGGCAAATTTTCATTCACATTTCACAATCACAATGATCAATCATGCATACCAGACATCATACACAACACGAGAGAAAAGTCACTACCTACTTCCTTCCGTGCACGCTTTGGCACTGGTCCCTCCCAAGTAGGGCAAATATCGTATCCTATAATTCATAATAAGTGGCGAAGTATCAATTCTCTGTTCCAATTTTCTATGACTTCTCAATAATTAATTTGGTTATCATTATTACTCTTTAAATACCCATGAACACCTCTATCAATAGCACTAAGGGGTTGGAAGACTATCCCCAAAGATCCCCTTTTTGGAAGCTCCAAACTGACATTTTTCACTGCAATACTCGAGTGAAGATAACCTTACTCAAGTGAGATTGTACGGACACTTGAGTGAAGAAGGCCTCACTCAAGTGAAGGTACGGCCTGCACTCGGGTACTAGAGAGTGAAGGATAACGAGTAAACACCCGAGAGTACAAGGACTTTCCAGAGACTACAACACTCGAGCACACTGGACCTCACTCAAGTAATAGCGAAATGCCTCACCCGAGCACTAGAGAGTGAAGTCCAGAAAGTGAGAACCCGAGAGCACCAGAGTTTTCAATGAAGAGGAGCACTCGAGCACAGGACATTGCACTCAAGTGATAGATTAACACTCGCAAGTGAGACTATACACTCTTGAGATTTTCCAGAAAGCACAACAGAAAAATTGAAGAGAAAACAGAATATACACAGCACTCGAGTGAACCCCAAATCACTCAAGTGATCCTATCAGAAACCAGAAACGTAGAAAAACAGACCACTCTTTCCAACTTTTCCCAAGTATTCCAAATGAACCCAAAACCTCTACCAAAGCTACTCCCACACAAAACATCCAAGGAATTCAATGGAATTAACAGAATTACCAAAATCCAATTCCGTTATCATGCTTTGGTTTTGGGCAACATAATCATCAAATTTCCAAAATCATCCAAACAAAACATTTCAATCCCCAAATCAATATATCTATCCCAAACTCACCATAAAGTACCATTTTCATGCCAATACCATAACAAATACCCAATGATACTTATTTTTGAATTTAAGGCCATAATTACCAAAAAATCCAAACTTCATACAATGGCATGAAACATAGATAAAAAAATTGGGTTCACTTACCTTAACAACTTTCTCAAAGACACTTTTGATTCTCCAAACTTCATATTTTCGTGATTCCTCAAATCACCACCAATGGAGAAGCTACAACCATCAAATTGAAGCTCTCACTCTAAGGAACAACATTAAGGAAGAGAACTTAAACATTAGAGGCCATTTACTTACCCAAATCACAACTTTTCTTCTTCCCTTCTTTGGTCTCCAAGGGCGCACAAGAGAGAGAAAGAAGGAGAGATGGAGTGAAGGAGAAGGGGAAGTAATAATGCTACTCCCTCCATGCCTTGTCCAGTGAAAATGAGGGGAAGAGAGAGAGAAAATAAATTATTTTATCCCATTTGACTTTTCTCCTCACTCTCCTTACCTATGAGCTTGCCACTTGTCACATTTCTATTGGCCCTTATAAGTAAATACCCAATTAGCTTCTATAATCCCTCCATTAGCCATTTTAATTACACTTCTTATTTTCCTCTTAGCTAGTAATTAATTTCTCCATTAATCACTAACTTATTGCCCAACAATTTCATTCTTTCAATTTTTACTAATTATGGCATATTAATTAATATTGCCACCAAAACACATAATTATTCCACTTTCACTCGATAATTATCCTCAACAATTATCATTAGCCCTTAATTGAAAATTGAGGTGTTACAATCATCATCATCATAATCCAATTGTGTGGATGATGACTCAGTATGATTGAAGCCAAGAAGAAAAGGTTTGTTAGATGGGAATTGAATGTGTCAGGTACTGTGTTATCATTGACGCTATTTTCTGTTAACATAACAATAATAGACAAATAATACAAGGGTCGATTGTTGACAAATATTTATTTTTATTTTTTTACTGAAATATATATATATTATTATTATTAAATATATATTTATATATAATTATATATTTCATTTTTTATAATAAAAAGTTAACATTTTTTAATTTCTTATTTGATTTAAATATTTATTATTAATAATATATATATATATATATATTATTTATCTGATAGTTTATTATTTTTATTTTTATTTTTATTTTGATAAATTATTTTGAATTTTTTTATATTATTTTACATTGATTATTAAAACATAATAGTGAAAAACTAAAAAATTTACTGACGAATTATCCACGAATTCCATCGATAACTTCTCGTATAAATCACTGACAGAGCGAGAAATTACCAATGGAATTTTCATGGGTAATCCATTACTTATTATTGATGAAAAATATTCCATCGATAATTTGTCGATATTTACCAGAGGAATTATTTCCATCAGTAATCTGTCGGTAATTACCAATGGAATCTTTTTCCATTGGTGATTTTTCGATAGAATTTTCTAACAGAATTTTTCCGTCCAAAATCTGTCTGTAATTTTTTTGACAAAAAATCCATCGTTAATAGCATGTTTTTTTGTAGTGACTATATCATGCTAATAATAAAATGATATATTAGGTCATGTTTGACCAGCTAGATACACATAAATGTTGTAATTACAATAAAATATGATACTTCTGGATCAAGTATTTCTTTATTTCCTTCTTGAGGTCTAAAATGATCTTTATGGAAACTTGGTGATTTATCTATAGAAAAACGCTTTATTCTATTGAAATCCTTTATTTCAAATGCTTTCTTTAAGCAATTTGCAAATTTTGCAAGCTCTTTAGGAGTTTAACAATCCGTAGCTTTTGCAAGGTTCCAAAAATATGAAAATTCTTTAATATAAACTATAATTATTGTAAACTCACTTTTATATCTTTCATAAAAATACACGGGCAGAATAGATATTTTATATCTTTCCTTCAACAAACATTTACTGAGTCAGTAATATCACATACACTGTAGTTGCTTCAAACCATATAAAGATCTTGATTGAATTGTTTTCTTCCGGCAACTTGGATCCTTCAGGTAGTTTGATTTGTTTAGATATAAATCTATGTACATATTTGATCCTTTAGGGATTTTATAAGTATAGCAATTTTTCGGATATTTATGCTCTTAGCATTTTAAATCCATCTAGGATTCACATATAATTCACAATATAGTAAATCATATATTATAATCATACTCTCTAGATGCATATCAAAGTTTCATATAGTGCCAGACTTCTAAATTTACAAGACATATGAAAATTTAATCCATTACAAGATAATGTCTATCAATATTGAACTTTTGTAAAAAGTATTGTGACTGTATTTCTCACTTTTTCGCACAAAAATGCCCATTTATACAATACTAATATTGCACTTTGGGTGCTCAGGCTAGAAATTCATAAAATTCTTGTTATGATATTGTATGTTGTGCCTTTTCTTTTCCATTGGCCAACTATCTTTATATTTGTATCTCATAACATATATGTATGCAAAATCTTCATTTGATCACGCGATATTATCATCAAAACTGTTTTCAACAACTTCATCTTTTTGGTTCATTTTTTATGACATAGCTAACTCTTTCTTGCTTTTAGGTACCTGAACCTCTTCGGGGGTCTTACAAACAATTATGTTTTAGTTATTGCCTCCTCAATATGATCATCTTGATTAGTTACTCCCTTTTCTTTTCTTTTGGAACCGATCATTTTCTCATACTTCAGGCATGTCTCATTTTTTCTGTTTCGGGGTTTTGATCTAAAATGCCCAAAATGATACCTTTACACTTTCCAATGAAAATTAGTTCTCTATTTATCTATTAAACCTACCGTGCATTTCATCTGATGCAGATTTAAATGTAGAATTCCAATTAGCATAGTCATCTTTAAATATTGCAAGAGTTCCACCTATTGCTCTAGCATGTTTAATCTCACATCTTTCAGCATATAAATTATACTACAAAGAAGATCTTATATTAAGGACTGGAGATAGTACATTTCATAATAGCTTTAGTAGTTGAACGTAACATGGGACTTAAAAGTTTTACATCGAGTAGTATGAGTTGTCTCAATGTAATACATAAGTAGGGTAATTCCTCAGGTCAAGAGTGAGCTTTTTGGGAGATGATTCTCCATTTCACGTGGTTATCATTTGGGGTCATGGTGGTTGGGGGCTCATAAATCATAATCGTTATGAGATTATAACCATTAGAAAGGGACTTGGAGTGTTGTAGAGTGTCGGTGTAGCTGCTAAGATATTGACTTTTCAACAACAGCCAATTAATAGGAATCAAGATCATATGGGATGGTAGGTGACATATTGGTTAACAAACTCAAGGAGCCCCATAGCAAACTCCAATGCACCGAGCTAAATATTATTAGAGTTTGTAGGATCTTCCATCTCATCTAGAATAACCAACACTCGGTGATTGATGCCATTCTGACAAAGTGAACATAATAAAAATATTTGGAAACAATCAAAGGAAATGATTTTGGAACCTTTCTCAATTACCAAAAGTACCTAATACAAGCATATTTAACCAAAAATACCCTTCTTAGGTACCTAAACCAGCGGGATTTAAAAGAAATTTTTCAGCTTGATTGTCATAGGATTCATATATCTATTGTCAAAATTGTTTTCAAAGAGGAATTTATTCATCCAAAACCATAATAAACAGCAGGCTATTCCTAACACAGTGGTCAAAACCCCTCCCCCCAAAAAAAAACCCCACACACACGAAAAAAAAATATATCGTTTTGCATGCTAGGTAATCTTGAAAAATACGGGTGACAAATGACAAATTTTAGGGAAGCTACGCAAAATCAAGCTAAATGATCAGGTCACCTGATAGAATGATGGGCTTCTATTATTGCCTTATTAGGGGTTACTTTGGGTCTAGTACAGTGGGCTTCATCTTTTAGTTTGTTGAGCCCAAATAAGGTTAACTAACAACTCGCTGGTGAAAGTGAATTCGCCGCCGTACTAAGCAGTCGGTACTAATGTCAATTCTTGGGGTATCTTTCATTAATTGGCGGGTTTTGTTTTTTACGTTTTATAATTTGAAAAATACAATATTTATTACTCGTTCCAAGACAAAGACTTAAAAATTTAAAATGTAAGAATTAGAGATGTCCTTTTAAGCATTACTGAAATTGTATTTTTTTTTATTTGGAAAGTCATTCGTTTTCTTAAAAAAGAACGAAATTATATAAATTTTCGATTTACTTGTAAAATCCTTGCAATATCTTCTTTTCAGAACTTGGAAATAAATTACACAGGCATTTTCAGATTTTCACTAAAATTACTTATATTTTCCTTCTATTTTTGAAACCGATATTAATTTTTTAAAAAAAATAGCCGAGAAAAGGCAAGATAGTGAAGCATGCACACACACACTAAAAGGCAGGAAAATTAAGGGATCTAGCTTCCCTATGCTGCTCAAACGTCCGCTGCCAACCCTTTTCTTAAAACTGTGTAGTTTTGGATATAAAATAATGGGGCTGAATTTTTAATGTTTTTAAAAGATGGTGTCTAGTATTTTAAAATATTTTTTTAAAAGTATCTAGTATCTTAAAATATTTTTTAAGTAGTATGCAATATCCTAAACTAACTTTTTTGTGTTTTTAACCCCTTAAAATATTTTTTCAGTTGTACACAGTGTTTTATCATACTGATTGAAAGTTTACCCTTAATTATTTTTTTAGCTCCAAAAATTACTTTAAAATATTAGATGCTATGGAAAAATATTTTAGAGTGGGTGGAAATCAATAAATCAGTATCTTAAGTTTTGGGTGCTCGTTACTACTAAGAAAAATTCATTAACAGTAAAATTGTAGTTAATCTCCTAAGACACTGAGTACAATTGAAAAAATATTTTAAAGGGTTAAAAACACACACAAAAAATATTTTGAAGTAATTTTTGGAGCTCAAAAAATACATTAAGGGTAAAATTGCAATCAATCTGCTAACACACTGAGTACAAATGAAAAAATATTTTAAGGGGTTACAAGCACTAAAAATTATTTTAGGATACTGCATGCTACTTAAAAAATATTTTAAGATACTAGATACTTCCGGAAAAATACTTCAAAATACTATATACCATTTTAAAAAAAAAAAACAGCCCCATCATTTTACACCCAAAACTACACCAAAAACGGTGTAGTTTTGAGAAAAGGATTGGCAACGGACGTTTGAGCAATGGAGGGAAGCTAGATCCAAAATTAAGTTGATTAATTTGTGAGGCCATTCGTTTTTGTTGACTTAAATTACGTGTGGGGCCAAATTTTAAGCTATGGCACCTGCACGTGGATAAAAAGGTCACTCGCTTTGCCTATCCTCAAGGCTATGTTTAGTTTGAGGGGATGGGAGGGGGTAGGAGAGAAGCCAAAATTTTAGCTTTAATTCCCTTCCCTCCCTTTAAACAAAACCAAGGATTCTCTCCCCTCCCCTTCACTCTAACAAACCAAATAAGGTAACACACCCTCCCCTTCATCCTCTCCCCTCAAACCAAACACACCCCAAAAAGTCAAGAGAGGGATTTTGCTTTGCCATCTAATCTTATCTTAAACATCTATTTTTCTAAGTGTCCTGGTTGATCATTTTCCTTGATTAAAGACAAGAAGATAAGGTTTGTAAGATGGGAATTATGTGTCTGGTATTGGTATTGATATTGGTATTGTGTTATCCTTGACGCTATTTCTAGTAACACAACAGTAGCAAACAAATAATACAACGGTGGATGGTTGACAAATATTTATTTTTATTGTTTTTACATAAATTTAAAATAGTAATATAAGAAATTTAGCTATTTATGATGATTTTAAATAGTCTTTTTATGTATTATTGAACTTCTAACGACTAGGGCATGTTTTGGTTAACGTTGTAAAACCCGTCCCTAGACCCCTTTATGATTTGTTGTGGAAGCATTACTGGCTTAAGGGAAGCATTACTCAGACCCCCAAACCCACACTTAATCTTTGTTTCATGGGTTATTAATAATTAATTACCGGACTACTTAACTTTATTCACGAGTTTATTAACTTCTTTCCTTTGTTTATTATCATATCATTATTACAACGCTTCTCTGCTCATAAAAAGGTAATTTATTACTTGGCCCAAAATCTTTAAATGATTACATCATTTACAAATAAAATCAATCTTCCAATCTCTATCACAATTCCCTCTTGCGTAACTTCATGCTATCCTCTTCTGTACTTCACATACTTGTATGGTTGGTTGGGGAGGGTGAGATTCGAGGATATCTTAGTAGCAAATAATACCATAATGTATGTAAGATAAATGCTAGTGCATGATATGCTTGCCTTACGTAGGCTCATATTAACATAATGACATATCTGCATGCTCAATACTTCATGCAACATACTCTTGGCCATAGCATAATCAGAAACAGAGCTTCAATCATTCAACTATGTTACACATAGACAAGCAAAGCAATCATGCACTTCATCACACAAGCATACATATCAATACGCACAAGTAGGGTAAGTTCACTACCTCTTATTTTTTAGTCCTCCTCTTATACCTTTTCTCCAACCATTGAAGTTGCTCCTTCTTTGTCACCTCATAGCCCTAGATAAATAACCACATTATTAGAGCCATGACAAATGATTATCCAATTTAGCCTCTAGTACTTTTCTCTAATCTTTGGACCCACACTTATCTCAGATTACTTCCAATGCCACAAATTCGTGGGTCACCCTGAACTGCTAGATCTATCACCTTATTTTGAAAAATCACAACTTATTCTCTAGATCCCCAAATGAGGTGGTTCAAAGTCCTAGGTAAAGCTCTTTAAGTCTAATTTAAGAGAAAAATATCACCTACTACCATTTATATGCCCAAAATTCTAGAATCCTCAATTAACACAACTATGCCAGGATTTGTTCCAGATTCAATGCCTAAAAATTAGAAATTCATATCTCCTAAACTACTAACCCAAATGGCATATGTTATGTATCAAATTAAAGCTTAATATGTCTACTATTATTTTGGACAATATTAGAATCATCAGACAACATTTGGTGATCAAAAATCACGTCACAAATAACCTGCCTCTAGAAAATGAAATCTTACAACACTATTCCTTTAACTTCAATTTTTGGATTTTCAGTCCAATCCTTCTAGAATCAAAACCACACCTTAACCCTACACAATTTTGCCCAAGGAATCCATTGGAATCCTCAAAATCATTAAATTCATATTCTTTCCCAAAGATTCCAGGTCTAGTCTAAACTTAGGTGTTCTTGGGCCAAAATTCTACTTTTGATCCTAGTGCTTCTGGGATTGATTTCTCACCGCTATCACACATAATTTTCCACTTTAAACTCATTAGAAGCATTAGAACTAACAAAATCACACTCATTCCCCTTAAATCGAGGTCTGGCTAAAATAGGATAGCCCCCTAACTCCATATTTAACCTATCAAAACTCAGAATATTATGCTCAAATCGGAGCTTATACGTACCTCTACTCGATTCCATAACCGGTTCTTGATTCCGAAAACACCTCTCCCGAGTAGACGGCACCAAACACCTTTGATCAGAAATCCAAAACGATAGAAATATTTCTCTCACTAAGAGGAACAACATTAGAGAAGACTCTGGAAGCTGGAAACGCCGAATCAAAGGTGAAATTGGCTCCAAAGCTCAAGAACTTTCACTATTCATCCTTTCTCTTTCCTCTTTCAATTTCTCATTAATTTCTTTATTTTTCTCTATTTCCTTCTGGGCTGCACGAAATTTATGGGCCTTGGGGGTTTTGTATTCACTTCATGACATGTGTCTAAGTATACAAAAATATCCCAGTATGCCCTACGCTCCCTTTCCCCTTGTCTCGGAGTTAGGGACCAATGAATTCCTGACCATTGCGCTAGGTGGCATCTTGTGACAGTGCCAACACAATAGCCACTTTATGAAAGTGCTAGGTGGCAACTTCTCATTAGGCCAACACAAAAACTACTTTTCAAAAAAGCTACCTTATCATTAATGCTCTTTATATGAAGTAACTCAGTTTTGCGCCATGTGTCCCTGTTGCCTCAAAACCTTGCCAAGTGTTCGTGTAATCCTTTAGATAGCGTCACATGGCCTATGAATCATGGAATTACCGAGTGAATGTTGGTGCGTCCATATATACGACCCACATAGCCTATATCTCTTCTTCCTTTTCAAAAACGTAGGGTATATGTACCTGCCCTAAAAATGCCATGTGTATGCCGCTACCGACATATTTTATCCATCTAATCGTAGCCACTAGGCCCTCATTTAATCCGGAGACTTGACCTCTACCCTGAAGAGCCAAATCAAATAGTCTAGGGCCCCACATGGCCCACAAATACCCTTAGTGTGCCATCCCAAAATGACGCCTAAGTGTGCCAACATCACTCTGTAGATTCATTCTCTACCCGGATATAGTCCTTGAAAATCATTCTATCTCTCAAATATTCTTGGGACTCGTACTAAACTTGACCTAGTTGTTTGCCTGATATAGGCTTATCCTCAAGTCTCTAGGCCCAAAATCTAGGATATTACAAACGTGGGCAAAAGTGATCACTTTTTTTATACAAGAAGAAGAAAGAAAGCCCTCACCTATACCACTACTAGATCCAACTTGCACCGTATGTCCTTATAAGGAACTTAAACAAACATTTGAAAGTGACACAGAAATGATGAAGACCTGGCCATGCACTCAATGCTTGCTTAGCAACATAATCAGCAGCCATATTACCACTTATAGGGATCCGATGGACATCCACTTCCCATTCTCCAAGCATTATGCTCTTGATCTCATTTATTACAATAACATCAGGGTGGCTCATCATAATAGAGCCGTGGATCAATGAACCCACTTCCTCAGCAACTGTTTCAACACCACTCGTAACTCTCCAGAATCCCAACACATCTTGAGACCATACAGGATAGCCCATAGCTCAGCTAGTAAACTATCGGCAGGGTCATCTGCTTTGAACATGAAACCTTCCTTGAGAGTACCTTTATCATCACAAAGAACACCACCACACGACACCATATGGTTTTGTGAGAAATCCCATCCACATTCAACTTTACCCTTCCATAATTCGGTGGAGACATGTAGCAGAGTTAGGTTGACATGGATGCCCGTTCAAATTAACTCCCTTAAGAAAATTCCTATCTTTCGACAAGGAGCTAAGAATTGATTCAGCTGTATATTTATTAGTCTCATTGCTTGTTATGGTGTTCTCAAAGATTCTAGCATTACATCAATACCAGATAAGCCAGCAACCTATAGAAAAGAACTCACACCAACCCTCCTTCCCCCGATCATAAAGATTATGAATATTCTTTCTAAGCCATGTTCTAAGATTTAATTAGAAAAAAATATGGATAATAATTGGGTCTACTACCTCCATCCAAAACTTTATGGTTTTTGTGCAATCTCGTTAAATGTGAATTAAGCTTTCAGATGCAGCACCATACCAGGTGAAGCTGCCATCAGCCCCCATTTCTTTATGGACACTCTCTTCATTCATGAGGATTTATTGTGGAGGGAAAGCCACATAAAATATTTGCAACAGGGCATTGTATGTAACTTCCAAATTCATTGCCATAACAAAGCTTGGTACGCATACCTGATACTAAACTAGTTGCAACGAGGTATTGTCCTTCTCGGTGGGAATCTTAAACAAAGCTTGGTACGTAGACTTGACACTAAACTCTCCATGACAGTCATATTTCCATCGTACACGGCCAAAATTAAGATATATAGATGTTCCTTCGGCAACAACTTCCCATATCTTCTTAATGCCCAACCAAGCATTAGAACCAAGTCTAGATGGATCAATTTTTGGCATTAAGTCATCACCACACCTGTACTTACTACGTAACACCTTCACCCATAAATCATCATGTCATTTAATAAGGGTTCACCCTAACTTTGCGATTTAAGCTTAGTTCTGGCAATAAAGATGCTTTAAACCAAGCCCCCCATTCGTATTAGGTTTACAGATAATATACCAAGTCACAAAATGTGTCTTTCTTTTATCAGGAGTTGCAACCCATAAAAAACTCCTATTATACTTTTCAATATCTTCACATGTTCCTTTAGGCACAGAAACAATGTGTATAGTATACCCCGGAATGGCAAAAATGATAGAAGATACTAGTGTGGTTCTCCCTGCTAAGAACAAGGAAGATGCCTTCCAACTAGATAGCCTTTTACACATCTTATCTACAATAGCTTGATAACTACGCTTGGTGACGTGTTCATGACAAAGAGGTACTCCAAGATATTTCTTAAGGTCAGGAGTCATTTGGAAACCCAACATATTACTAATCCCAGTCCTTCAAGTATGATTCATATTCCTAGAGAAGAAGACATGTGTTTTGGACGCATTTACTTTCAATCTCGATGCCATTCAAAAATTTTCAAGACAATTCTTAACTTCTGCTGCTTGATACATAACTGCTTCGACAAATAAAACAATATCTTCTGCAAAAAAAAACAAGTGAGAGATAGGAGGGCCATTCTTACATAAATTAATAGGTCTCCAAGCTCCTTTCTCAATACTCTCCTGAATTAAGTGGGCCAATCGTTCCATGCATATAACAAAGAGATATGGCCAAAGGGGATCTCCCTGTCAAACACCTCTAGTCGGGGTAAATAAACCTACTCTTTCACCATTCCATAAAAGTTGCATACTTGGAGTAAATACACAAGTAAATATGACATCAATTAAAGAACTGGGCAAATTGAGATCCCTTAGGAAATCCCAGAGAAAAAGCCAATTTACTCGATTGTAAACTTTTTCTAAATCAATTTTGATGGCCATATAACCTCATTTCCCCTGTAAGTTTCGCATCGAGTGAATAACTTCCTGGTCGACTATAATATTATCAAAGTTGTTTCTTCTCGGAACAAAACTGCTTTGATGAGGACTAATAATCTGCAGTAAAACCACTTTAATTCTATTTGCAATTACTTTAGTAATAATCTTGAATACCACATTACATAAACTAATTGGTTGCAAATCTTTCATGACTTCCGGGTGCTCCTTCTTTGGAATAAGCACATCTAATATATCATTGATGGACTGGATTTGAGTTGGAGATCTCCATACTGATTTACCAAATTCACACATGGAATTCTCTACCACCTACTATTGGTCTGGTAAAATAGAGCATTCAAACCATCAGGCCCTAGCACCTTTAATGCTCTCATACTAAATAAGGCATGCTTTATTTTTGTTATAGTAATATCCCGACCTCGGCTACTTAGCACTTCAGTTTCAATGCATGAGTAAGTAGTAGTACAAATCAAAGGCGGCAGCCTGATTTGTTCTTCTATGAATAATATGAAAAATAAGATACAATCATGTTTTTTATTTGTTCACAATCATACACCCAGAAGTCATCATTACCTCTCAAAGCGCTAATGAAGTTTCTCTTCCGCCTTCCATTAGCACGTGAGTGAAAGTATTGGGTATTCCTATCTCCATTTACCTTCCACTCGCTTCTTGCTTTTTGAGCCCAAATCAATAACTCTTGTAAGAGAACCTCCTCCAACTACTTCCAAAGATATCTCTAAAGCTTTTCAAGTTCCAAAGTTAAGCCAAACCGAGCCTTGATTTTTGTAATCCCATTAAGTCTACTTATAAGCTTTTTCTTTCTTATATTAGTATAACTAAATACCTACCCATTCCACTTATCACAAGCTGCAGTAAATTGGAAAACAATTTCTATCCATGTTAAGTCATTCTTCCAGCTTTTTGAAACAAAAGGTGAGAACCACTCATCCAAAACCCATCCCGCTAGGAATCGGAAAGGCCAATCTACTCAGTGTTTAGGACTAAATCCTTCTAACTATAAGAGAATAGGCCGATGATCGCTTTTATACAAGCTAAGATGTAATATCCCGAGTTGTGATTAAGGGACTTTGACTCCGAAAGTAAAGGTAGTTAATGTTAAACCAACATTTTTGGAGGACATGACAAGAATTATGATCGAAATATGTTACAGCCAGAACTCAAACCCTGTATTTAAGTTCAATATCGGATTAATATCTAAATTGAATGAAAATAGAGGGGAGGGCATGTGAATGGTATAAAGAAAGGAGAAGAATGTGTTTAGTGGTGATTTGATAAGTGTTGTGATACTCAGGGGTAAAATGGTAATTTACCAACCGATTGGATAGTTACCGAAGAGGAAACTCATTGGTAATTGGATCAATGGCTAGGATTGAAAGAGCAAAGAGGTGGAATCTTGTGCATGCAAATCTATGTGAAGTCATAGTAGGGAGAGCAAGATGTTGACAAGTGTCAATATGTGCACCCTTGATCATGGTCAAAAAGTCCACATAGATTTTTATTCATTTCCCATCCCCCTCTCTCTTTCCATTTCGTTTTATGTGTGTGAGGAGGCAATACAAATCTGCTTCTCATCTTCATCATCATCATCTCATATTTTCTCTCTCTCTAAGTCCTTGTGCGCCATTTTGAAGAGGAAAGAGAAAAGAAATCCTTGTGATTTAGGTAAGGTTTTGACTTCAAATGCCAAAATCTCCTTCTCTAAAGTTGTTCCTCTTGCTAAGAGCTTTCTTTCTATGGTTTTAGAATCTCAAGGGGAGGTGCTTTTGTGGTTGAGAAAACTTGAAGGTTGAGGAATCAAGAAATTAGTTTGGGAAAGTGAAAAAGGTGAGTAAGAGCTTTCTTTTGACCAAAGTCTTGTGACTTTTGGTTGAGTATTGTGGTTTGTGGAATTTGCCCTGATTTTAGTGTAATTTCAAAATGGATGAATTGGATGGTGTTTTGGGTAGCAATTGGTGTCATGTTGTGCCTTTGTGCCATTGGAATAAGTTTGGAATTTGAAATGGAAAGCAATTGCAATGTGGAGTCTTGTATGTGGCTTTGTGTTGCAATGTGCTCAAGAACTAAATATGTGCAAATGTGATGTGAATTTGGTGGTCCTAGTGTTTCCAATGGATTTCTTGTGAAATTTTATGTGGGAATGGTATTTGATGTGAAATTGAAACCATTGGAAACCAATTGGCAAAATCTGGAAAATCTGTCCAATGTAAGTCTGTTCTGGACAGTCAGATGGTGTGGACGTTTTGATTGGGCAAATGATGTTGAAAAATTATGAAACTTTCCAGTCTTAAAGTTCACATCTCAAGCTTCAAAATAGACATAAATTTTGTGTCATTTCTCTTTTTGAGCTGGGATTTTGAACTGTCTAAAGTTTGGCATCAAAGCTGGACCCTGTTTTGGTACAATGTTAAGTTTTTGGTAAATCTGGACTTTTGTGGTGATTTCTAGTTATGGCCAATATTTTTTCTTGAAAGAGGACTTAAATATATTTCATTTGGCTTTAGAATCACCTTATTTAGATTTTTTCTGAATTAGTTATGATTTTTAGAAGTTCAGCCAGAAACTGGATTTTCTGGGCCGCAGCCCAAATGTTTCTGAGCATCTCTGGACAGTTTTGGGCCGCAGCCCATGGATTTTGGGCCGCAGCCCAAATGTTTTCTGGGCATTTTTGGGCCGCAGCCCATGGATTTTTGGGCCGCGGCCCACCCCCAAAAATCAGTATTTTACACTTTTAAAGGTGGTTTTTGGTATAGCTTTTCCCAACCCTTTAGGCATATGTTTAGACCTAAAATAGTTACCTAAAGAGTTCAAATGATAACCAACTTAAAGTATTATGGAATTAAGAACTTGGAAAAGAGATTGATTGGTTGTCCCTGATTTGGTTTATAGGGATCGACATTTGCCCTACTCGTGAACCAACGGAACCAGAGAACGTCCGGAAAGAGCAAGGTAGTGACACTTCCCTTATACTTTGTGTAAATGTATTGTATGTATGTTGGTCATGTGCTGTGATGAGTTGTGATGAAGTTGTGATGTTGCTACTTATACAGCTAATGATAGCTGGTGACTTCATTATACAGCGAAAGCTGGTGACTTGTGTATACAGCGAAAGCTGATGACTTCATTATACAGCGAAAGCTGGTGACTATATTATACAGCGAAAGCTGGTGACTTATGTATACAGCGAAAGCTGGTGACTATATTATACAGCGAAAGCTGGTGACTTTATTATACAGCCATGAGTGTTGTCGCTTGTAGTGAAAAGCATGTTCTATTGTTGCTGTTGGCTGTGATTTACTTACCTGCTATATGTTTACATATTGTAAGAGTGAATTTGTTACTACTGGGATTCTTTTGAATCTCATTCTTTCCAATGACTAACATTTCAGATAGGGCAAGTGGCTTAAGAGGGAAACGACCAACCAGGAGCGGTTAGGGATTTTGGGGAACATGGAATTGTTGGTTATCTACTTGGATTTTGGATTACTGTATATTATTTTTGGGTTGTAAATAATATACTGATCACGGTTGTGTAATCCCCTAGTAGGGAATTTGGAACCCTTAGACTATATATATATGAACCCGGGGGTTGCCGGGATTTTATTGTACACTCTGATATATGAATGTGATATAACTGCACAGGTGATTATATTCGATAATTGAATTTGAGACCGGAATAGGAAAGACGTTTTGAAAATTTTGTAAAGTCCCTACTATAAAAGGGAGTTTATATGAGTTTTGAACTATTTGACGGTCTCTAAACCGACTTAATTAAGTGATATCGAATTATAATTACGCTATTTAAGGCAGGGGGTTACATAAGATGCTTCACAACTACATTTCAGAACACCTATTGCCAACTAGTGGTCCTTAATACCCGGTCTAGTCTACTTTCCACACCAGTACGTTTCCACGTAAATGAGGGTCCCATAAAACCCAAGTCATTTAAAGCGACGTCCTCCACAAAGCTACAAAACTCCCTATCTGGACCCCTAGTAAAATCCTATGAGTGACGTCGTTAATGGCAAATGTTGCATTAAAATCTCCACCTAAACACCATGGAGCCTAAACTGATAGACTTAACTACGTTAAATCACACCATAATGCACAACGATGAGATAAATTTGGACTGCCATAGATGAAGGTCATCTCCCAAACTTGCATTATATTATTAGTAATACAAACATGTATATACTGGTTTGTCAATTCCAAAACATCCACAAGTCTACACTTATATAACCAGAGACACCAAATGCCTCCTTTAAACCTATCTGCATCAACAATTTTAATATCAGTAAAACCCATCGACACTGTAAATCTTTGAACTTTGATACCACTGCATCTGGTTTCAAAAAGTGTAATAAAAGCAACACCAAATGACTGAATAATACCTCTGATAAGAAGTGGGAAGGAACAAGCCCCAGCTCCTCTCACATTCCAAAGAAGGAAATTCATGGGGAAACCTCTTGTTGCATAGGGAGACCATCCCCTTGACCATCCTCAGATATCATAGTTTCATCCATAATTTCTACATCAACATCCAGGTTAAAACACCAAAGGCACACCTCACCCTAAAAATGGCCCATTGCTTGAGCATCATTATCAACCACATGATTTAATTGTTGCAATTGCACCTCCGTATTAGCCTTAATGGTTTCACTATATAATGGTCCACTTTTCACCCTTTCATCCATATTCCCCAAATGGGCTCCATAACATGTGGCCCACTACTTTCCCCTTTATTCATATGTTTTTCAAATCCAGGAGGTCCTTGCATTAACGTAGAAAAGGAATTGGATACTGTAACACCCTTACCTTTATGGTCATCATATGAGTTTTACACAGTGCATTCAAACCACTCATCGTTATTCATTTATAAAAACTCTTTCGATTTCCAACCTCAAGATAGGATTCAAACCTATAGTTAAGTGGATTTTTCTGAATATTTCAAAATCTTGCAGAAGCGTCTTATAGTGGTTAGCAAATTCATTGGTACTCATCGATTCTCATCTTTATTCAATTCAATCAGAGTGATTCATTACTCATTTCTCTGCTCATTCTTAACTCATTCATTTAGCCTTGATAACAAATATTCATCATTCATGGCATGTTTATACCACAATGAAAACATGCAATAATTTATACAAAATAAAATATCCCATATAATTCTTCAATTCACCATCACACTTCTTTCTTACATATCTTCATGCGCTCTTCTTTCGTGTTCACATACCTATATGGTTGGGTAGGGGGAGTAGGATTCAAGAGAATCCCAGTAGCGAACAATGCTAACAAATGCATAAAAGAAATGCTTTGTGCATGACATGCTTGTTTACATAAACCCATGCATCATAATGACAGATACATGCTCAATGCCTTACAATACATTCATGGCCATAGCATAAGTACAAACAAAGCTTCACTCATTCACATATGCGCTATAAATTCATCAAAGCAATTAATATTTCAATATATAAGAACATATATCAAGTTATGCAAGTTAGGAAAGTTCCCTACCTTAGGGCTTTAAGTCCTTTTTTGGTTCCCTTTTCTTCCAACCATTGTAGCTTCTTGGAAATTCTTCCATTTCCTCTTCTTTGACTTATCATGGCCCTAGATACCCAATCACATAATTAGAGCCATGATAGTAAGTCATTGGAAGTGTATAACAATGTCCAAGAAATTAGGGAGGGCTAAACAAGTCGACGTTTTTTAGAAAAATATGAAATATTGGAATTAGGGATCTTGGCCGCGACCAAGAATTCTTTAGATGAGGCCAAAGGTGGTTAGAAGCATTTTGGCTGCGGCCAAGAGTCCTCTGGCTACAGCCAAGAAAAGGTCCAAAACATTTCGGTTGTTGCCAAAACTCCTCTGGCCGCAACCAGAAACTTTCTTGTTTCTTGGCTGATTTTCCAAAAATCATAACTAAATCCACAAAAATCAAAATGAAGTGGTTTAAAATTCTATAAAAAGATCTTTAAGTCCTTTATACAGGAAAAATATGAATCACCACCCTCTACAACCACAAAATTATAGAATATCATAAATTCCCATAATGTTCCAGAATCAAGTCTAGAAACAGGGCACAACTTCAAAAACTATAACTTTCAATCCACTAGTCCAAATTGCTTATAATACCTATCAAATTAAAGTCAGGATGTCTACTTTAATCCAAGAAATTTTCATAACATTTGGACCATATTTGACCAATCCAAATTTCACCACCAACAGACTGCCTTCCAGAAACTTCAATCCAACAATCAACAGTTTTGCAATTCCACTATCAAACATGTCTAATATCATCTTTAATCCTCATAGATCATCATTTTCATGATTAAAACAAAATATAGCCCTAAAAGCATAGCTTGGATGAAATCATAGGGCAACCCAAGAATTGCTCAAAGCTCAACAAAATTGCAAATCAATCGGTTCAAATCAAAGCTTGTACGTACCTCTATTCGATTCTACAATCGGTTCTTGATTTTGGCAGCACTTCCCCTAGGTAAATGGCTCTAAAAAACACTGATCAAGAATCTAAAACCATAGAAAGAAAGCTCACATCGGGTAGAGCAACGTTAAAGAAGACTTTGGAAGCTGGAAATGCGTAATCAATGGTGAAATCAATTCCAGAATTCAGGAATTTTCACTATTCACCTTCCTTCTCTCCTCTTTCTATTTTCTCATGATTTTTTGATTTCTTTTTCTATTTCCCATGTATACTGGATGAAATTATAAAGAGGGAGGGATTTTTCATTCTTTATCCAACTCAAATATTCACCCTATATTGTGCCGAGTGTCACAATCTTGTGGCTCTTTGAAAAGCAAGTGGTTAATTCCTCAACTATGGTTGGTTTACTTGGGTTAAACTTTCTTGCTCCCTACTTCAGCCAACATTTATCCCAATTAAAGAAAAAAATTAAATGGCTTCTTGCTTTATTGGTTAAATAATCATTTTGCCCTTACATTTATTTCCATTTTCACACTAGCTGGAAAATTGGGTAGCATTTCCGTCAAACTTTGAAAATTCATTTCTTTATTTATAGATATTCAATTGGTGTGATTCTAAATGCTATATGACTCTTATTAAGTCTATTTTCAAGGAAAAATATAGCCTTTAACCAATTGATAGCTTACAATTCCCAGAATTGTTGTTTTTGGACACTGCCACTGAAAATCGCCTATTTCACTGGGCTAATTTCAAAAATACATAACTCTCTGTGTACAACTCCAAATGGCCTATATAACCTATCAAATTAAAGCTTGATAGATCTACTTTCATACTAAACACTATCATAGGCATTGGGCATCATTTGCCTATTTAAACATGTCACACAATAAGACTGCTACACAGGGAAACTCACTAGCAGCAAATTCAAATGTTTACAATTTATGTTCTAAACATACTCATGTTGTGTGTGACTACCGATTGCCTTGTTTTATCATTTTATTCCCTTAAATCCCATAAAGATATATGGAATATTTGGGATTATCATTATGACCTCTTAAGACACTTGCTTAACTGGGGCTTAACAGTCCACTGAATTTAGGCTTATTCTCAAGCCTCTAATCCCAAAATTTGGGATATTATAGATACTAAAGGTTTGGCTTCCACCTTATTATTTTTTTCCTTTCCCACGTGCACTAGTCTTGAGACTTAATCTATTATCCTTGCCACGTGGTTGCACCTTAGCCCCACCCTTCCTCTTAGATCCCACTTAAAGCCATTCTTGGTTTTTTTTAAAATTATTTTTCACCTCCTCTCCAAATCTTCGTGTATCCTTTGCCAACCCACATGATTTCCTACTTTCTAAAACCCACTCCTTAACCATCGAATCTTTTGATTCTTGGATCTCATTTAGACCATACTACTCCTTCCCCACCTTCTTCGTCGCCATATTTAACTGTGAACCCTTCAAATCTACCTTTATAACTTTCTTTTCAAAATCATGCTTCACCAACATCTGCGGACCATAATCAATGTGATTATGTTTTCCTTTTATGTCACCCATTATAGCCTCCTCCTTCCTCTCTTCTCTGGCACTGTCGTGGATACCATTTGAGTTTCTCCTAAACTACTACTTAGCTCTTGACTTGGATTCTTTATCATACAATGATCTATATGGTACCTATACTTCACACAGTGGAGGCACACTAAATGAAGACCTTCATAATCAAACTGTCATTCCTCTCTGAAGTGAATAAATCCTAGTTGTAAAGGCCTCTGTAAGTCAATTTCAACACACATTTGAGCAAAGCCACCTTTCTCAGAGAACACTATAGTACATCTATCTTAAGGGTCCTCCCAATCATATTCCCCAAGTTCCTAATGGATTCAAATTATATAGGTCATGTGGGAGGTCAGGAATTCTAACCCAAACCGCTATTTGCTTCTGGTTATCTACTTTCCAGGGGTTGAAATTCGACCGCCAGCACTGAACCAGCAAGTATTGACTGCTATCATCGATGGTCCCTCTTGCAAAGCATAGCCTTGATCATCTTTTAAAGAGAAAGACACAAGAAAATACCCATTATTAAGTAGGGTTACTCTCATCGGTTCCTTTGGAGCCCGCATATACGCCATCCTTTGCCTCATAAAACCAATATTAAAATATTTCCCAAGAAGCTTAGCATTGAGTTAGTCCATGTATGCCTTGCACCATGCAGCATACTCTTCTATACTGACTTGAAGCTTTGGCAAGTTACCAGTACGGCGCTACATCTTTACCATATCTTCTTCTTGCTCAACCACCTCATCAAACTCCTCTGCCTCCTTCATACTTTGTTTCTCATTATTATGTGCAAAATAATCCTTCTGGCCATTTAAAGCATTAGGTGCAGATATATTAAGCTCCAGGAAACCAGACTCGCCAAGGCATAAGAGCTTATTCTTGTATGACTGTCGAGAATCTCTAGAGTCTATGTATGCCTTCCCAATGTTCCCATGTTGCAATAAAAAACCAGTAGCCCTGCTCTAAAAAAATTTTGGTTTAGTTGGTTGCTCTAAAACTAAAGGCCCTGATTTCTATGTCCCTCTCCGGCAGCCTTCTACTTCCATTGCCGTCACCCTCCTTCCTCCTGCCGCCCTCTGTTCTCTTGTCGCTCATGCTCATCTCTTTTTCTCCCATCAATTTCACTAGAGCTATCCAATTTTTTGTATGCAAGGAAAATGATAAACTGTGGTTTACAAAACAAGTACAATTCAACCCTAAAGTGATCACTTTTATTCCAACTAAGTTTTATAAACTAATATTGGAGTAAAAGTCTATCATTATACTTGGATTCATATTTGGATATGCTTTTATAAAAAAAATAATTGCTTTGAAAGAAGCCTTTTTAGATGATATATTAGAAACTTAGTTTCAAAAGGTTTAAATATAAAGAAAAGTATGTAGATGGAAAAAACTGCATCAACTTTAAAGTGACTTTTAGAAGATCAGTTGTCTCAAAAGTCATGTGAAACATCATTTTTTTCATCTAACTTGAGTTTTAAATGCTTTTCATGCTTAGAAGTTAGTTTAGGATGCCTCCAACACCATACTGTAAACCACATTGTTATTGAAAGGCATCCTATAAATGCCTAATCATCATCATCATCCTATTGTGTGGATGATGACCCAATGTGATTGAAGACTAGAAGATAAGTTTTGTTAGATGGGAATTCAATGTGCCTGGTACTGTGTTATCCTTGACACTATTTTCTGGTAACATAAAAGTAGTAGACAAATAATACAAGGGTGGATTGCTAACAAATATTTATTTTTTTGTACTGAAATTTATAATCATATATTAGAAATTTAGCTATTTTTGTTGATTTTAAATAGTCTTTTTATGTATTATTGAAGTTCTAACAACTAGGGCTTGTTTTGATTAAAGTTGATAAAAGTTATCACTTTTATCCCAACTTACTTTTATAGACTAACGTTGGAGTAAAAGTTTATCATTATAATTGGATTCTTTTGGATAGGCTTTTATAAAAAAAATAATTACTTTGACAAAAGCTTGTTTAGAAGATATATTAGAAACCTAGTTTCACAAGGTTTAAATATGACGAAAAGCATGTAGATGGAAAAAGATGCTTTAACTTTAAAGTGACTTTTAGACAAAAAGTCAATTATCTCAAAATTCCTATCAAACATCATTTCGTTCATCTAACTTGAGTTTGAAATGCTTTTCATGTTTAGAAGCCAGTTTGGGATACCTCCAACACCATCCTAAACAACCCCTAAGTTAGGAGCCTCAGGTAGGACACTGTAAACCACATTGTTATTGAAAGGCATCCTGTAAATGCCCTATCATCATCATCATCCCATTGTCTGGATGATGACCCGATATGATTGAAGACAAGAACATAAATTTGTTAGATGGGAAATGAATGTGTCTGGTAGAGTGTTATCCTTGATGCTATTTTTTGGCAACAAAATAGTAGTAGAAAAATATTACAAGGGTGGATTATTGACAAATATTTGTTTTTATTTTCTTACAACAATTTGTAATCGTATATAAGAAATTTAGCTATTTTTGCTAATTTTAAATAGTCTTTTTGTGTATTATTGAACTTCTAATAACTAGGGCTTGTTTTGATTAACGTTGGCAAAAGTGATTACTTTTATCCCAACTAACTTTTATAGACTAAAGTTAGAGTACAAGTCTATCATTATAATTGGATTCATATTTGGATAGGTTTTATAAAAAAAAAAGTAAATACTTTGATGGAAGCTTGTTTAGATGATATATTGGAAACCTTGTTTCAGATGGTTTATGAAGTGTCAACACCCATTTCCATTTCGATATTCGAAGAGTAATAAAGACTAAATTCCACGGGCATACAAAAAAGTACATATATATTGATAAAAGTATTTGTTTACAATCCAAAGTCATCTGTCGACAAAATACAGAATACTACAGTATTTTCAATAATTACATGATTTCCCAAAATATCTTAAGCATAAACTAATTATAACCATCGAATTTAACCTCACCTCGAGACACGTGCCAATCACTTCTCGATATCTACGCCTTTTCCTTTCATCCCACTGGCACCTGCTGATATGTTTGTTTAGAAAAAGGGGTGAGATTCGCAGGAATCCCAGTAGAAACATGCTATCGTTCATATAAAATGTGAAAAGTAAATATGATATGCGCCATATATACACCCATTAATGAACAATATAATACATCATCATCATGTATACATAAGTAGGGCCCAGCCCCACTAATCTACACCGGTTGGATTCTCACCAACTCCCAGACTTCTAGCACTAATTGCCCATCTATAGGCAAAACATGTTGATTAATAAAGCACATTTACAAACAATGGCATTCACACAATCATATAACTATGGCATAATTTATGAAGGATAATGTCCCTACCTTCAAGTTCTTTCAACCCCTTTTTGATGTGCCTCATAAAACGTGACGTTTCCAGCTTCCAACTCGATCCTAAATTATTAAATGTATAAGAAATAGGTCATAACCTATCCAAGTATCATTTTAGACACTTCCATAGTGTTTCTTGTGGTTATATTAGTCTATAGTGAAAATTTACCAAAATGCCCCAGGGACCCCGGCCCGGCCCCCCGTACCTCACCCGACAGCACGTTTTCTCAAAATTTTTGAGCTCAAAATTACTAAATTCAGTATCAAATTAGGAAATTGCCCTTGACAACCCCGTTTAGGGTTTTAGGGGCGTTTTCGTAATTATGCTTTTTCGGGCTTTTTTCAAAAAAGTGACCAACTGTAACCCCACCTATTTTTGCCTCCTAAATCCAATGGAACCATCAAATCATTGAAAATCCAACTCCTTCCCCTAGATCTATGCTTGGCTGAAACATTCACCAAGAAAAGGGAAAAATTGGAGTTTTGTATTTAGCTTCCAAAGCTTGTGTCTTTTCACTTCTAATCTCTTATTAAGCCATTTAAACACATACTAACCATAATTTAGAGAGATTTGGGCAGCATAACCCCTTAAGATTAAGACTTTCCAAATTTACAAACTTAACCAAAAATCACCAAACCAACCACAAACCTCAACAACAACATCATACAAGAATAGACCTAAGGTTTTTAAGGTTACCTCTTGAGGTCTCTCACTCTAGGCGTCCTCCTGTCTCTCTCTCTCTCTCTCTCTCTCTCTCTCTCTCCCCTTGATCTCAAGATGTGTTTTCTAAACCATGATTCGTGTTTTCTAAACCATGATTCCATAGAGAAGAAGGGTTTAGAGAAGGTTTTCATGCAAGATTTCAAGAAAAATGCTTAAGAGACCAACTCTTACCTTAAGCTTCTTCTTCCCTCTCTCTAGATCTCCTTGGTCTCTTGAACTCTCTCTCTCTCTCTCTTCTTTCTTTTGCTTGGCCGAAAATATGAAGGGAAGAGGAAGGCAAAGTGTTTTATAAAATATCTCTCCTTTCCTTTAATCACTTGATTTCATCAATGCATCACATGGTGATACTTGGCATTGGTCTTATCTCTTTCCAATTGTGTCATTAGGCTTCCAGTAACTTTGAACTAATTTTCTCTCCCTTTGGTTAGCCTCAAAAACCATCCCCCTTAGGCACTCCACTAACTAAATTGCTTCTTCCAACTAATCCAACTATGCACTCAAGTATTGTACCATAATCATGATTACTTTGTCCAAGAAGCATTATTTTAATGCAATTAGACATGTGTTTTTCTTTTCTTAATCAATTATAAACTAATCCCTTTGTCATATGATAATGACACTTGGCATGTTTAATTCCAAAAATCATTTTTCCCTCCTATTTTCTTATGTTAGGAAAAAATTTCTAAGAAAAGGGAAATCAAATTTGTTCCAATATTTCCATAATTTCAATTAAAGGCTTTATACATAATTCCTTCCAATTTTACAACTCTTGATTTATTTAACTAAGAATATTCCATATATACATTCTTCTTTATTTTCCTTGATTAATTGAAATCAATTTCAATTAATTGGAAAATAATTAATCTTATGCTAAATTGGAAAAGTTACGATTTTGTCATAACCTTTGTAATCTAATTTCCTTTCTTGAATTAATTTGCTCATTTTCTCAAGAATATTCACCATTTTATTGAATTTCTCAAAATAATTACAATATATTTGGTGAATATAAAAGTTAGGGTGTTATATGAAGAAAAGTATCAAGATGGAAAAAGTTGCTTCAACTTTAAAGTGACTTTTAGACAAAAAAGCAGTTGTCTCAAAAGTCATGTTAAACATCATTCTTTTCATCTAACTTGAGTTTCAAATGCTTTTCATGTTTAGAAGTCTGTTTGGGATGTCTCCAACACCATCCTAAACAACCCCTAAGTTTGGAGCCTAAGCTAGGACATTGTAAACCACATAGTCATTGAAAGTCATCCCGTAAATGCCCCATCATCATCATCATCTATTGAGTGGATGATGACCCAATATGATTGAAGCAAAGAAGATAAGGTTTGTTAGATGGGAATTGAATGTGTCTGGTACTGTGTTATCCTTGACGCTATTTCTGGTAACATACCAGTAGTAGATAAATAATACAAGGGTTGATTGTTGACAAATATTAATTTTTATTTTTTATAGAATATATATATAATATTAAATATATAATTATATATTTAATTTTTTATAATATAATATTTAAAAATTTTAATTTCTTATTTGATTTAAATATTTATTAATACTAATATATATATTATTTATCTGATATGTAATTATTTTTATATATTATTTTTTATTATTTAATATAAATTATTAAAATATAATAACAAAATATTATAAATTTTACCTATGGATTACCCACGGAATTCCTTTAGTAATTTCTTGCAGAAATTACTAACAGAGCGAGAAACTATTAGCAGATTTCCATGGGTAATCTGTAACCCCCTACGTAATTATATCCAAAATACGCGATTAAAGTGAAATAGAGACCAATAATAAGCAAAACTCATTTACAATCCCATCTTTCCAAATGGGTTTTCCACAAATACCTTTCAAATCTCACATTCATATTTCAAATACAATTACTTCACGAAGATAAACCACATTCATACCAATATCAAAGTACGCAAATAAGTCCGGGCTAATCCCCAGGTTTCATTCATTAATCAGAGTATTACAAGGCATATTCGCCCCAACAAGCCTCATCTGGGGATTATACAAATCTCATCTCCATACATAATCAAATATACATCCATATTGAATACAAATATTCCAGCTACAATGATAACCAACTACCAAAACTCAAATAACCCAAAAGGAGTCCTTATCGCCTTTGGCTGCTTGCTCCAACCTTGATCCACCTAGCCTGTCTAAAATGTTGGTAGAGGATAGTGAGATTCAAGAGAATCTCAGTAGGAAACAAATACCAATATGCATGTAAGATAAGTGTTTAATGCATGACATGCTTGTAATACATAACTCATGCTCACACAATGACATATCTGTGTGCTCAATGTTTCAACAACATACTCATGGCCATAGCATAACTAGAAACAGAGCTACAATCATTCATACATGTTTCACATAATCAAGCAAAGCAATACATGCATCAATACACAAATACAAATATCGAAGCGTGCAAGAGAGGTAAGTTCCCTACCTTTGTCTTCCACGTATGCTCTAGCACTGCTTACTCACGATCAGACGAATATTGAACCACGATCAGGGCGAACATAAACCCTATAACCAAAGCAAGGACATAGGGTTATTCTCTATTCCAAAACCTTACTTTCATAACACTTAAAGTTGGTTATCATTCATGACCTTTAGATGGCTAATCAAAGCCTAAACACATGCCTAAAGGGTTGGGAAACACTTGACCAAAGATCACCTTTTAAAAGTCCAAAATAATAATTTTTGGGGGTTGGCTTTAGTGTAATATCCCAAATTGTGATTAAGGGCTAAATCCTTCCAAAAGTGATGTAATTATTATTAATTAAACACTTTTAAAGAATACGATGTGAATTTTGATTTGAATGTGTTCTGATTGTGCCTAAACTCTATATTTAAATTCAACGGTGGATCAACATCTAAATTGAGTTAAATAAGAGGGAGGGCGCATGGTTGAGCAATATGAACCATAAACATGTGTTTAGTGATGATTTAATAGGAATTGCCAGGAATAGGGGCAAAACGGGCAAAAAGGAAGGTTACCGACCAATTGGTCAGTTACCGAAGAGGAAACTCATTAGTAACTTAAAGATCAATGGTTAGGATTGATTATTATGAGATCAAGAAGGTGGAATTGTGTGTGTGCATGTTCAAGTAAGTCCAAGGAAGATGCCTCAAGATTTTGACACTTGGCAACATCTCACACCCTTTTGATAAGTCAAAAATTGCAACTCCCTCTTCCCTCCCATTGATTTAGGTCGGCCAAGAAGCAATTAAGGGTAAAAAATCTGATTTCATTTAATCATCTCTCTCTCACCTCAGCTCCATTTTCGCCAAGCAAAAAGAGAAGGAAAGAGAAAGAAGAAGCTCAAGTTTTAGGTGAGAATTTGTCCATGAATGCTCCAATCATTTTCATTAATATTGTTCATGGTGTTGAGGGCTTCATGGCTATGGTTTTAGGTTTTTGAAAGGTGGTGTTTGAGAACTTGAGAAAAATTGAAAGTTGGAGAAACAAGGAAGTTGCTTTGGGAAGAAGAAGAGGTAAGAATTTAACACATTTTGAGCTAAGTTTTGTAACCATTGATCAAGTTTTGAAAATTTCAAATTTTTGCCCTGATTTTCATATGATTTTGGTTTGGAATAATTGAATTGTGTGATGTATTGGAATAGGTGTCATTTTGTGTTTTGGTGCCAATAGAAATGGTTTGGAACCTTAAATGGATAGGAATTGCATTGTGAGTTTTAAGTTGGGTTATTGAGTGACATGTTGTGTTTCTTGTGGAACATGTCAATGTGAGTTGAATTTGGGCATTTTTGTGTTTCCAATGGATTCCTTGTGGAAAATTGGTGTGGGAATGGTATTGGTTGTGAATTTGGAACCAATGGAAGCAATTACTCAAAAACTAAAATTCTCTCTTAAAACTCTGTACAGGGTAGTCAGGTTGTCTGGACGTTTTGAATAGGCAAATAGTATCTAAAAATTATGAAACTTTCCAGTATTAAATTTCCCATTCCAAGCTTCAAAATGGACATAAATTTTGTGTCATTTCGTTTTTTGAGCTAAGAGTAATGACTGTCCAAAGTTTGGGATTAAAACTAGAATCTGTTTTGGAGTAGTGGTGAATTTCGTGTAACTCTGTAATTTTGTGGTGATTTCTGGTAATTATCCATATTTTTCCTATAAATAGGACTTAAAGAGATTTCATTTGGCTTTGAGATCACCTCATTTTAATTTTTCTATAATTAGTTATGATTTTTTGAAGTTTCCTTGACTGCAACCAGGATTCTTGGCTGCAGCGCAAAACTTTCTATGCACGTTTTGGCCGCAGCCAGAAACTACAGCCAAAATACTTCTGTGCTGTTTTTGGCCACAGCCAGAGAATTCCTGGCTACAGCCAAAACCCTGGTTTCAGCACTTTGTGATTTTAAAAAGTAATTTCCAATCTAGTACTTCCCAATCCTTCTAGATTTTCAGTGAGCCTATTATAGTCACTTAAAGAACTCATGTGGTAACCTATTTTTTAAGTGTTTGAAAGTGAGAATTAGGGGTAGAGAATTAATCCGTCATCCTTGATTTTGGTTTATAGGATTTGACATCTACCATCCTCGTGAGCCCACTGTACCAGCGAACGTCGGGAAGGAACAAGGTAGTAACTCTTTCTTTTATACCATATGTGATGCATTGTATGTGTGAAATATCATTGATTTGTGATGGATTTGAATGCTACAATGATTGTGGATATGTGTAAGCACCGCCATGCCAATAGTCCTTGAGTCACTAACAACGGTTTGGGTAAGGGCTGCGTACCTTCCCGGCGGTAAAAGGGGATGAGGATGGGTGTGATATTTGTAATTATGTGGGCTGAAATGTTATATTGTGGGCCGAAAGGCTATATGTGAGCCGTAAGGCTATTTGTATGCACTGCCACACCAATAGTCCCTGAGTCGCTAACAACAATTCGGGTTAGGACGATGTGCCTTCTCGGCAGTAAAAGGGGATGAGGGTGGAGTGTGATTTGTGCTGCTGCTGCTGTATGATGATTTGCTTACATGTTGTGTGCTTATGTGTGGTATGAATGATTTGTTACTACTAGGATTCTCTTGAATCTCATTCTTTCCTTTGACTAACATTTCAGACAGGGCAAGTGGCTCCAAGGAAAAGCAAACGACCCGGAGCGGTTAGAACCTTGTAGGGACATTTGATTCGGCCGTGTTGGTTATTCATTTTGGATAGGGATTACTGTATGATATTTTTGAGTTGTAAATAGTCTTTGAATACATGGTGGTGTAATCCCCTAATTGGAAACTGAAACCCTATAGTTCTATATATAGTTGAAACCCAGGGGTTGTCGAGGATTAAGTTATGCACTCTGATATGTTAAATGTGATATAACTGCACAGATAATTATATTCGATGTTTGAACTTAAGACCAAGATTGGAACGAGGTTTTGAAAATTTTGTGAAGCCCCTACTACAAGTAGGGAGTTTTGAACGAGTTTTGAATTATCCGACAATCTCTAATCTATTTTATTATGCATTATCAAATATTAATTACGCTAATCAAGGCAGGGGGTTACACGCGGCCCATAAATCCACTAGCCGCGGCCAAAAATAGGTCAGAAACATTTGGCCCACGGCCAAGAAAATCCTGTTTCTTAGCTAAACTTCCAAAAATCATAACTAATTCCAATAAACTCGAAATGAAGTGATTCTAAAGCCAAATGAAAGATATTTAAGTCTCTTCATAGGAAAAATATGGACCTTTACCAGAAATTACCACAACATTCCAGAATTACACAAAACTCAGCATTGCTCCAAAACAGAGTCTAGTTTTGATACCAAACTTTGAACAATCATAACTCTTAGCACACAAAACGAAATGACATAGATTATATGTCTATTTTGAAGCTTGGGATGTGAAATTTAAGACTAAAAAGTTTCATAATTTTTAGACATCATTTGCCCAGTCAAAACATCACACAAGCAGACTGTCCAGAATAAAGTTTCAAAAGACAGAATTCCAGATTTTGCATCTTTGCTTCCAATGGTCCCATTTTCATACCAAACATCATTGCCACACAAATTTTCACAAGAAATCCATTGGAAATACCAAATCAACCAAATTCACATTATATTGACATGTTTTCTCAATGGCACAACATGTCACCCAATGTGACAATCCAATGCACCACATTGCAATCCTCTCCAACTAAAGTTCCAAACAAATACCAATAGTCATAAAACACAACAAAAGACCATTTGCAACATACCACACAATGAAATTCCTCCATTTCAAAATCACATAAAATCAGGGCAAAATTCAAAATTCACAAAACTTAACCAATAATCACAAAACTTAGGTCAAAATGCTTTAAATACTCACCTCTTCCTCTTTCCCAAATCAATTCCTTGCATCTTCATCTTTCCAAATTTCCTCAAACCATCAAACACCTCCTTTCACAAATCTAAAATCATAGAAATGAAGCTCTCATCACTATGAACAATATTAATGAAAGGTATTCAAGTATTAGAGGACGCCAAATGCACCAAATCTCACCTTATTTTTTTCTCTTTCTTCCTTGCCATGGATGAACATGGAGAAACAAGAGAGAGAGAGGAGATGAGATGAAGATGATGAAGAAGGGAGCAGATTTTTAGGCCTCCAAAACGTCCAAATAAGGGAGAGAAAAGAGAGAAAGAGTGTTGAACTTTTGACCAAGATCGAAGGGTCCAAATTGTGCCAAGTGTCACACTCTTGCTCCATCTTCCATGAGCTCACATACACACATATACACTTGATTCCACCCCTTGATCTCTACACAAATCAATCTCAACCATTGATCTTGAAGTTACCAATGAGTTTCCTCTTCGGTAACTGACCAATTGGTCGGTAACTTTACCGTTTTGCCCCTGATTACGGTAATTCACACTGAATCACCACCAAACTCATTTTCTCATTTCTTTTCTTTCACAATGCGCCCTCCCCTCTATTTTAAGTCAATTTAGAGGTTAATCCATAATTGAACTTAAATACAGGGTTTCGGCACTGCTCACAACACATACAAATCACATTCGAATCCCAAATCACATCATAGTCTCCAAAAGGGTTATTTATCACTAACCACATCCACTTTTGGAGTCATTAACCCTTAATCACCATTTGGGATCTTGCTAAACTGGGGCTTACCAATCCACTTATTTCAAGCTTATTCTCTAACCTCGAGTCTCAAAATTTGGGGTATTACATAATCCATTGATAATTACTAACGAAAAAAATACTATCGATAATTTGTCAGTATTTACCTATAATTTGTTAGTAATTACCAATGGAATTTTTTTCCATCTGTGACTTTTCAGACAAAAAAGAATTTTATTGGTAACTTTTCTGGCAGAAAATCTGTCGATAATAGCATGTTCTTTTGTAGTGACTATATCATGCTAATAAGCAAATGATATATTAGGTCATGTATGACTAGCTAGATATGCATAAATATTGTAAATACAATAAGATATGATACTTCAAGACCAAATATTTCTTTATCACCTTCTTGAGGTCTAAAATGATCTTTATGGAGCACTTGGTGATTTATCTATAGAAAAATGCTTTATTCCATCGAAATCCTTTATTTCAAATGCTTTCTTTAAGCAATTCGCAAATTTTGCAACCTCTTCAAGTGTTTAAACAATTCATAACTTTTGCAAGATTCCAAAAATATTAAAATTCTTTAACATAAAATACAATTATTGTAAACTCACTTTTATATCTTTTGTAAAAATAAATGGGCAAAATAGATATTTTATATCCTTCCTTCAACAAACATTTACCGAGTCAGAAATATCACATACACCCTGGTTGGTTCAAACCATATAAAGATCTTGATTGAACTGTTTTCTTCTGGCAACTTGGATCCTTCAAGGAGTCGGATATCTTTACATATAAATCTATGCACATATTTAATCCTTGAGGGATTTTATAAGTATAACAATTTTTTGGATATATATACTCTTAGCATTTTAAATCCATCTAGGATTTACATATAATCATAATCTCTAGACTCATATCAAAGTTTCATATAGTGCCATTATACTTCTAAATTAACAAGACATAAGAAAATTTAATCCACTATAAGATAAGGTCTATCAATATTGAACTTTTATGAAAAGTATTGTGATTGTATTTCTCACTTTTTTGCACAAAAATGCCCATTTATACAATACTAATATTACACTTTGGGTGCTCAGGCTAGAAATTCATAAATTCATTTTATGATATTGTATGTTGCGCCTTTTCTTTTCCGTTGGCCAACTATCTTTATGCTTGTATCTCAGTACATATTTGTATACAAAATCCTCGTTTGATCACATGATATTATCATCAAAATTGTGGTCAACAACTTTCTCTTTTTTGTTCCTTTTTTTATGACTTAGCTAACTCTTTATTGCTTTTAGGTACTTGAACCTCTTTGGGGGTCTTTCAAAAAATTATGTTTCAATTATTGCCTCGTCAATATAATCATCTTGATTAGTTCTTCCTTTTTCTTTTCTTTTGGAATTGATCATTTTCTCATACTTCATGCATGTCTCATTTTTCATTTATATTGATTGGATCATTTTTCAACTAGAACATGAGACATAGGAGTTCTCATATAGATCAGTGACTGCATCTAGTTCACACTGTTATATTTGAGAATCTACATTTGATGCCTTCAATGTATTCTCTTTTCCAGCTACTCACTTTCTCCCCCTCATGTTGGGAAAATTTGTTGAATCACAATTAATTAATTATGCAGTATAAGTCTCCTAAGACCATTTGTTCCCTCTAGAAACATTATTTTGTTTCATTTGAAGACAAACAAGAGAGAGAATGCTCTTACCCAACAATTATCCCAACTCTCTTTAAATATCCATCTAAGTGCAATATTTTAGTGAAATAATAAGAATAGATCTTACACATTCAAAATTCTAAGATGAAAAATATATAACTCCTGACCAAAAGCCAATTTTTTTTAACAGAAGCCAATTATAAAGGGAGAATTTATAATATTTTTTTGGCTTGATGCATTTATATACTGCAATATGTAAAATCAATAATTTGAATACTAAAGTGGGAATTTTGTTCTTATGTAAATAATTTTGCTAGATCCTTTTATTAAGTAGCCTTTCCAATTATTCTTCTAATAAACATATGATAATCACTGAAACCCTGATATATAAACTCATTAGCGTTTTCAATGAGAATTTTCTGGATCATATATTCTAGAAATTGTGCACTCAACATAATAATTTATTTAACAATCTTGCAAACTTCAAATTGAAAACTAAGCATAATCACGCATGTAACCATCTTATAAATGCATCTATCAAATTTATTGAATACTTATGTGGTTTACATGCTATTTGAATGGGCCCATATATATGAGTTTGATATACTTTTAGAAATTCAAAGATCCATCCCAAATCACAACTAATGATATTCTCATAGTCAATTTTGTTTGAGAACAAGAAGCACATAATAATATGTTGGCTATTCATAAATAATATTTTGATTCTTTCATGGATGTCAATACATAATATCTAATAATTTGTTGTATCATATATGTGACTTGGATGATAAAACCAGTCATGCTAATATAAATTTGTTTGGATCAATAAACTTTTGGTTAGATTCAAAGGAGAAGAATATAAAGTAGTGAACAAAACTGACATATAACTAACTCAGATCGTAAATATATATAATAACAAAGGGTTGTTAGGTATAGTCTAAACTTTCAAACGTATAAGCAAACCTATCGTCTGTTAATTTCTTCAAGTTTATTATTCCCCACACTCCCATTAATATATCTTCATAGATTAATAACATGTAATGACACTTTTATCTAAAATAAATTATTTCATAAATATATTGATTAATACATATGACCTATATTTGGTTTTCTTTTTTAATTAGTTCATTTATATATAAACACACTTAATAAGTTAAGTACATATAAAAAATTAGTACATTTTAATTAATAGTAGGATATTAATTAAATTTTTATTTTGATTAGTTCAAAAATAATTTTAAAGTATTATATTAGTATATACACACATACGTTAATGCACACACATGTATATGTGTATATATATATTTGTTACATATATTAATATATTATAAATAATATATAGATATAATATTTAACAATATAAGTAATATTTCATAACATATATTTATTTATGTTTGTGTTGTTTAATATGTATACATATATATTTATATATTATACATATATATTATTTTGCAATAACAATCACCAGGTTCTTTCTAGCTTAGTGGTAAAAGGCCGCATGGTCACAAAAAGGGGTGGTCTTGAGTTCAAACCTTGGAGGGACAATAAATGAGTTGATTTTCACACAAATGTGATGCAACGAGGTAGTGACACGTGGCACAAGATGAGGTGGTGAGGGACAAGGCAACGTATGGGCTGCTGGCCCGTGATGACGTGGACCGTCAGCGACAGTTTTCAGCGGTGACAATTTAACTTTCAACAACAGCAGCGACTTTTTGTCGCGGCTGAAAACCTTTAGCGGTGACTCCGAAAATCTTTTTTTTTTTTTTGTAGTGGTGTATATATCCATAATCTTCTGCCACCTCATGAGTAATTGCATGCACACGGACACGTATCATCTTAATTTCTTTATATCTTAGGTTATATATATATACATATCCATAATCCATCCTTCTAAATTAAGTTGTAATTGTCCATCTGTACGTACGTAAAGAAAGATGTCAATAATCCCTCCCGAGGCACCATGGAGAGGGGCTGCAGCAGCCTATGCACAGCCTCTGGATCAAGCTGGGCTCTTGCAAGTTCAAGCTTTGGTGGAACATGTTTACTACATGAATTGTGGCCCTTTTGGAAAGGCTCGTTTGGATGATATCATATACAGAAGCAGCGATAATGAGCAAGATACTAGGTGGCATGTGTTTCGTTGGGACATAACTCCTTATGAACATGTCTTTGCTAATGGATTTAAAGCAAAGCGTGAAGACAACACCCATGAGACCACTTTCTTCAATTTGTATGACCATGTACATATTGCTTCAGGTAGGCCTCTTGAGTCCTACGTTGATTATATTTAGTTTGGCATTGAATCAAAGGTACTCCCTCTGGTCTTTAATATGAGACATATTTGGGGAGTTGATATTGGTTCTAAATATAAGACATATTTTTCATATTTGTCAATATTTTTCTAATTTACCCTTATTGATGTTCCTTCAACAATAATCAATGAGGAGAGGGAATGAAGAAATTAAAGAAAATAACTAGGGTATTTTAGAAAATACATATGATATTAACTAACTTAACTAACTTCCTTAATCTAATCTTATTAAGTAAATATGTCTTATATTAAGGAATAGAGAGAGTATATAAAAAGAAGAGGAGGAATGTTGTACGTATCAATTAGCTTAAGTCATTTTGATAAAAAGCAACCTTAATCTATACCTATATATAAAAGTCTCAACAATAACACTGTTGAAACCAGTCACTTGAATTTGTATGACCATGTCCATCATGCTGCACGGAGGCCTCTTGAGTCAACTCGGCCTGCAACTCATGCTTTCATTAGTACAACACTTGATAGTGGATGGCATCCAAGTCCAAAGAACCTCAAAGAGGGACAATCCATGCGTGTGTGTCGTTACGAGATCAATGCTCCTAGTGGTATTTGGGTTTCTCAGACTCTAGGTGATCTATATCAATACCCTTCTCAGGACGAAGTTTGCTTTATTAGTGCCATTGCAGGTCAATACATTCGCTCAGCTCAATCATACATCGTCACACGTGAATCTGGATCAAGGTAATTAATTAGTTTTAGTTAAATTGATCAACCTTTCAAGGGTAAATTATCTATTAGTTGCGTGTGTGTTGAAATATATAAATTAATGGTCCCAAGCCATTATGAGTAATGCATTATACTCATACCCTACTTAATTAATCTAATTGAAGAGTTTATCTTAACCCTAAAAGTAAGACATATCTCTCATATTTATTTTTTTTTTAAATTATACACACCTATTGATACTCCTTTAATAATAATTAAATACAACAATAATTCAATAATGCCTCCGTGTATATTCTGTAAAGTGAATAGCACACTGTAGAGCAATTTATTAATGCCACACAGATAGAAATTATATCGTCTCTTTAATAAATAATTTTAAGAATATTTTTTTTAAGAAAAATATTTTCATGCAGGTACCCATTCAAAGTGATTGAATTTTTTCTCTGAAAAATAGACTAGAAAATCATTACGCTTCCATTTGTATTTTACCCAATCAAATAGATGTTCACTTAATAGAAAAAATTCAACTCTAAAAATAAACCAAGAAAAGGGGAATAAATGAAATTTTATACATTAAAAAATGCATTAACTTAGAGTAGTTAGATATAGTAAGATTATTTATGTATTGGTAAATCTATGAGATGTCTATCAGTGTCGATGAGTCCAATGTAAAAAATTGCTGATAAGTTAATCAGATAAGTATATTTTTTAATGCCACTTTTTTTGTTTTAAACAAGGGTACTTTAGGGGAAAATGTTATTTTTATTATAATTAACTATCTTAACTAATCTAATCAAATTAGTTAAATGGTTCTTAAATTAAGGGTCATATAAGTATGTTGAGTTTGGGTGCTCATTACTTAGTAATTAGCACCAAATTTAGGCCATTCAGATCTAATCTAGACGGTCCAAATCTAGATTTAGATCTGGACAATTGAAACTGTAGTTGGACGATGCACATCTCATCATAGTTATGAGCATCAAACCTAGCTAGTTCTTTTTATTTACTTGAGCTTTTCTTGTGCAGGTATCCAAGATGTGAGAGAGCTGATGACAAAATAACGTTAAATGCCAATTTTAATCCCCATCCGGATAACAAGCTTGAGCTTTGGTTGCCTGTAGTTGACTACAAAGATGAAACTTCTAGATGTAGGGAACTGGAAAAGCTTATAATTTATACAACACCATCATCGGATCATGGGGAAGACAGAAGGCAAGTTGTCTCAGATGACATTGTTGATTGGTCTGCAAATCGCGTAGAAAATGTAGAGAGCTATAAATGATGCATTCCGAGCACATAGTACCAGTGAAGCCTACTTATTCATGAAAAATGAGTACGTGCTAGTGAATTATGCTCCAAGAACAACACACGACAAGATTATAAATGGCCCACTTTTGATTTGTGATGGGTTTCGATCGCTTGCAGGTGCAGTTTTTGGAGAATATGTAATAGATTGTGCGTTTGACACTGATGGCACGGAAGCATTCATTTTTTGTGGCAAACTTTGTGCCTACATAGACTATGCTCCTGGAACCGCAGATGATAAGATACTCCATGGTCCTATCACCTTCCATGTTTCCTTTCTTGAAGGATGCAGTTTTTGAGAATGGCATAGATGCTGCAATTAGGGCAACTGCAAGCAATGAAGCTTACTTATTCAAAGGCGACCAATATGCTCATATAAACTATAATTTGAAGACTAGAATTGCCTTTCATCACATTAACGAGGGCTTTCATGGTTTGGAAGGGACTATCTTTGAGAGTGGAATAAAAGCAGCTTTTGCATCTCACAGGAAAGATGAAGCTCACATTTTTAAACAAGAGAAATGCAGCAATCATCAATTTTTCCTCACTAGGTTCAGCTGCTGGTGATGTGAAGAAAATTGTTGACTATTGGCCCTCTCTTAGGCCAATATTGCCTCACAAAAATCATGGCCTTGAAGAATATGATCATCATGATCAACACAACCGAGACCAAGATGATCTTTAAGAGGCTATGATTAAGAACGTGCTTATATATATATAGATATATATATATATATCAAGGTAATACAAACATCTATTGATGATCTATTTGTTTTCTACGTCTTAATTTATTTTGTGTGTGTTGGCATTATTGTTGACGTCGTGTTTTTTGCAGGTTTTGCATTAAGCATTGTGCTGTTTGGAGACGTATTCTGTGAATAAGCCACTTGTTCTTGGGCTGAAGCCAACTCACTCAGACTGTTTTGGAACCATTCCCCGTATTTTGTTTGCAAAATGGAGCTTTGTGTTAACCATCTATCTTGGGTCCTTTGGTTTCTTGTGGCAGTACTATTAATGCTTGTTGCTCTCATGTTTTAGTATGTGTTGATGATCGTGTCATGTGGTCACTTTTGTGTGTGTTCTGTTTAACAGAATAAATTGAATTGTGTGGCTAAGATGAGACCCATATGGTTGACAAATAGTATATAAATAACCTAAATTGAAAATCTTTTTCTTTACATTCCTCCTTATTTAACTATTAAGTTACCTTAAACTCAAATCAAAATAAATCAAATTATACAGGGTAAGGAAAACAACTCATGTTGTATTTTCTTGAGGATCCTTTATTTGATTCTTAATATTACTACACATAAACAATATGAAATTGATGAGGGAAAATAGGTTTGGGTTTTCAAAACAACAATCCCATATGATTAATGCACTGAAATAAATCCTAAGCTACTGTTTTTTGTATTTTCTTTATAAAAATGGAATGTATTATGAAAATGAGTATGAAAAATATGATGATGAGCCTCTTGAAAATGGAATTTTGGCTGTCCTTGTTCCTCTAGGAGATTAATGCTCTTACAAGACATCAATGGAATGATCAAACGACACTCAATGGTATGATCCACACACTAACATGCTAGACAATACCACCACATTGAGCTTAACAAAGGTTTTATATATATATATATATATATATATATATATATATATATAAGCATTCAAGCTACAAGATCTAACCCAAGTCTCAAATGTCAATCCAACAGAGCTAACCAAACGTGAAACTTAGTCTCAACAATACAAAACAACATCCCTACAACTAGGAAATCCAAATACAAATAGAGAAAACATATTGACTAAAATAAACTCCCCTATTTAAGCTTTGGAACTCAAGCCTCGATCCAAGAACTTCAACCACTCATGGGCTCGGTCACAGCTAAACCAAAGAGGAGAAGACATGCGTGTTTTGAAGGTGTGGGTGATGGAGACCGATTGTTGTGTGTGCATGAGTTGGAGATCAATGAGTAGAAATGGATTGGAAATTGAGTGAAGGAATCGGACGAATGGAGGAGGTGAATGGAATGTGTCGGCTTCCTCAATGGAATGGAGAAGAGAAAGCTAAATACATATAAATTTCTGTACAAAACACTGTTTTATGTGTTGCTACTTTTTTATATTTCTGAAATTTAGTTTTCAAACTATCTTTAATTCTTGTAGCAAAATGTTATTGTAAGATTTAACCCAATTTCTTTAAGCACCTATAATTTATATCAATCCAGCCAACATCAAATCTTTCCAAGAATCAATGATTATGAGTAATTACAATAATTATCATAATTTTACTATTTTAACACTATTTTCATGTAATCACTCATTAATCCAAATTAAACAAAGTAATGCAAGTTTTTCCCAAATAACAAGATAAAATCACCAAATAAGATTTGGAGAACTATATTAAAATTGAGTTTTATCAAATCCCTCGTACTTAAACTTTTGTACTCTTAAACACAGACAATTGAATACATAATGAGCATTAACACAAACGGGAGCCTCAACATATTTAAAGTGAGAAAGCAAAAGTGCCGTTGAACTGATTCTTCAAACAAGCAACAATAGTGATACAAGTTTTTTTTTTTTTTTTTTTTTTTTGCCATCGTGATACAAGTTAATGAAGAAGGGATTAATATTGCCCCAGAAATTTTTTTGGTTGAATATTGCCCTTGTTTATAAATCTAACTTGGAAAAAAAATGAAGTGATGACACATATGAACTAGCTAGATAAGCGTATTTGACCAACTAATGCGTAAATTTAACTTAAATATTGGCCGAGGTGAAATTGTTACAATTTGAAAACTTCCGGGGAAATATAACTCTTGAGTGAAAACTTTCAAACCAATTTTACATCTAAAACCTAAGACAAAAATGAAGTGGATGTCACGTGAACCTTAACCTAGATAATGGCCAGGGCAAAATTGCTACGATCTGCAAACTTCTGAGTGACATTGCTCCAAAAAAAAAAACTTCCAGAGCAAAAATGGACTTTAACCCTATTTGTTATTGTGTAGATTTCATACTCTTGGAGTAGAATGTATATTAAATAGCAATAAAAGTAGAAAATTTAAGATTTTTCTTTTCTTTTGTTTTTTTGCCAAAAAATTTAAGATTTTTCTTAAATAGCAGTAAAAGTAGAAAATTTAAGATTTTTATTAGTCCTGATAAAACATACTGGAAGTGACTTATAAATATGAGCATATGAGTATATAATAGTAATTTACTTCTTGTTTTACGGTTCAAGCGTAGAACTCATGCTATGTTCACAACAATAGCATGGAATTCAAATAGCTGTAAAAGTAGAAAATTTAAGAATTTTTTTAGTCCTGATAAAACATACTGGAAGTGACTTATAAATATGAGCATATGAGTATATAATAGTAATTTACTTGTTTTATGGTTCAAGCGTAGAACTCATGCTATGTTCACAACAATAGCATGGAATTCAAATGGCTTGATAGATAGCTTTGTTTTAAGTTGGGGTATTTTAGTACTTTCATCTCCCTTTTAAACATTTACAAATACTTGTGCATTTCTAAAAGGTAGATAATGTTTAACGCACTTGAATAAAACTTTAAAACTTTATAGATATTCTTGCACCTTTACCATTTTTGAGTTGGGGATATTCAAGTACTGATACGAAAATGGCATTGATCTCACTACAAAACTTTACCAACATCTTTTTCTCTGATTTTTAAAATTTATAGTTACTTTTACGCCTAAAAAAAGTTTTTGGATATTTTTTCACATTTAATACAAGTTAATGAATATTTTTGCATCATAATTTTTTTATGTGAATCTATAGTATCTTCAAATCACTTTACACTAGAACCTAATCTCTGTTCAGCCGGAAATGTTAAAACCCTCCTATAGTTCACGTTACCCTTTTAAAATCAAATAATCTGACAAAAATATTTTTTTCTCTTTAAAAATCAAAGGAGATAACTTTTTTATACAAAAAGGAGATAATATTTGAAATACAATATAGTAACTTGAAAAACACTCAAATTATACGTTATCTAACGCCATGAAGGCTAAATATTATTAACGACGTCAAGTCAGGGATGGGAGTATTTTCCCCAAAATCTGCACTTTTTAATAGAAAATTTGGGGGGGGAGGGGGTGGTTAATGAGTGAGAACATATAAGAAGAAGCCATGACTAAAATATAGTCTTCTGAACATACTGAAGCTACCATTTACATGCTAAAATAGCATCAAGACTTGAATAACACAGTTGAGACAGTCAACCGAAAGCTTCCTCCTAAAAGGGCCAAACAAAAACACCTGAAGGTGAGAAAATTTTGTGCAAAAGTTATAAACCAAGCTACTGTTGCTGCCTCAACTGTGTTTCTCATCAGCATGTCATCAATGGAAATATCATATGTACAAACTGGTCTTTGCAGATAATAGATTAAGAGGCTTTCTCATCGTTTGTTGGAGTTGGAGGGGGATTCTGTTCGTTTGTTGGAGTTGGAGGCGGATTCTGTTCGTTTGTTGGAGTTGGAGGCGGATTGTTCTGTTCCTTCCTTTTTCTGAAATATTTACCAACAAATTCTTCAGCCATGTCTGGGTACTTTGTCTTCAAGAAGTTATCCAGGCACTTCCTATACGAAAAATCTTGCTTCTGACCATCTTTCAATACCAAGAAGAAGCACCTGCTGTCTTGGAAATTGGTGTGCCTGCTAACCTGTCAAAAGTTCCAGTGTTATTTTTAGATGAAACTAACTTTATCACAACAGAAGAAAGGAATACATGAGGATTGGTGAAGAAATATACAAGGAGAAAGGTTATGCACAAGAAAATACATGATCTCTCTCGGTTATTCCTTAAACACCACGAAGAAGAAAACAAACATTCTGCTTGTCATGCATTACAAAATAGCGAAAAAACCACAGATAACCACAAAACTCTACATGGCTTTCTACGGCCAAAACCTTTGAACCATTAAACATGAGACTTCCTCTAAACCTACAAAAAAGGTTCAAATGGTAACACATTTCAGGGAGAACCAGCTAGCTCTAGGTTCGAGTGGCCAATGATATCGATATTCTCACAGGCCCAAATATTAACATTGACATGTCCACACACACACAATGTATGCAGGCATGAGTACTGGTCATAGATATATCAGAAAAGAAACCATCAACATTTAGTGTTAATCCTTCACGTTTATAAAATAAAGCACTATCTGATCTATCATACCTGTAACAGCAATGATAAATTTCCAAACTTAAAGGGCAAGAAGAATGAAGAGAAAGATACCATCACATAGTCAATCCCTACACCCATTTTGGCTGCTTTATCTGGATGGTGTTCAAAGACATTCTCAATTACAAAAGTTTGATCCTCAGCTGCCAGAGGGTCTCCATCGTTGTACCTTCACATAATATTTACAAATAGAAAATAAATTATAGCAAGAAAAAAATGCTAAAATACATTACACAAATTTCATGCGAAATTATAGGAAAAATAAAAAACTTAGAAATTTATCATAGAAGAATATTTAAAAAAAAAGGAACAATTATGGATGTTGCATGCTGTCTTATAGTGTAGCCTCCATTTCTTCAATTACTTGCAGTAATCTACTATTAGAAGGGTAAATCACAATAGGAACAGTTGTAATAGCTCCTGAGAACTTGTTAACAGCCAAATGCATTCAGTAAAATATAAACAGCAAGACTGTCAAATGAGCAGACAGCAGTCCCTAATGGGGAGGTTTATTGCCTAACCAACTACATGCCATGCACCTTGCAAGCAATCACAATAGGCAACCAAGAAACAGGCAAAAGGTGTCACAAATGTTTTAGCCTTTTAGGTTTAAGCTCACAACTCATCATGAAATGCGCATTGCTAAGAAACTTACCCAGATTGTTGCATTATCCGTCTAATATTCTGCATTATTGGTTCAACATCTTTGAGAATATCCTGTTCCTCTGAAGTGAACATATCCAATCTCTGCCTAGTTGCTGTATATAGTCCACCAATATTAGTGTCGCGATTTGCTCCAGGTGTTCTGGGAGGGCGAGTCTTGTTCTTCCGTTCTCCAGCATGGGAACCCCAACCTTGGGAACCATCAGAAGGATTTTTCTTGAACAATTCCCTACTCTGCTTTCCCCATTGATCTCTGTCACTATCATTAGGTGTAGCATTCTGGGAATCCCATGCACGAGAACTTCCACCCCAACCTTGGTTTGCTGGCAATGCAGGGGACTTGGATCTTCCCCAAGGGCTATTGCCCTCTTGGTCATGTGAAGAGCAGCCATCATTTTTGCCAAATCCAGGGCCCTGAGAGTCATCTTGGGGCTCTGGATTTTCCTTGAACAACTCCCTTCTCTGCTTCCCCCATTGATCTCTTCCACTATCAATAGCTGTAGCATTCTGAGAATCCCATCCTTGAGAACTTCCACCCCAACCTTTGTTTGCTTGCAGTGCTGGGGACTTGGATCTTCCCCAAGAGCAATTGTCCTCTTGATCATGTGAAGATTGGCCATCATTTTTGCCAAACCCAGAGCCTTGAGAGTCATCTTGGGGCTCTGGATTTTTCTTGAACAATTTTGTACTCTGCTTTCCCCATTGATCTCTGCCACTATCATTAGCTGTAGCATTCTGGGAATCCCATCCATGAGAACTTCCACCCCAACTTTGGAATGCTGGCAATGCCGGGGACTTGGATCTTGCCCAAGAGCAATTGTCCTCCTGGTCATGTGAAGAGTGGCCATCATTTCTGCCAAATCCAGGACCCTGAGAGGCATCTTCGGACTCTGGATTTTTCTTGAACAATTCTGTACTCTGCTTTCCCCATTGATCTCTGCCACTATCATTAGCCGTAGCGTTCTGGGAATCCCATCCACAAGAATTTCCACCCCAACTTTGGTTTGATGGCAATGCTGGGGACTTGGATCTTCCCCAAGAGCGATTGTCCTCTTGGTCATGAGAAGAATGGCCATCATTTTTGCCAAATCGAGAGCCCCAAGAATCATTTCCTTCCTTTTCAGGACCAATGTCTCCGCTTTCAGGTTTATTCTTTGCCCACAACGACCATCCACTAGACTTTCCTCCTGTGTAATCATCATCATTTTGTTTTGCAGACCACTTATCAAAGCCCCCAGAATTTTCTGCTCTTTCAGAATCAATGTCTCCTGTTTCTGGTTTATTTTTCGTCCATGAAGACCAACTAGCAGACTTTTTCATTGCAGAATCGTCATTATTTTGGGCCTCTGTCCACTTATTAGATCTCCAAGAATCATCTGGTGCCTGTGTTTCAAACACAGCTTCTGTGCCAGAGTCTCGCTCTGGTGATAATTCATAATCCTCCGCAACCAATTCATCAACATCCTCTCCCAAACATCCATCATTGTTTACTTTCTCTTGAGCACTACTTCTCACCATATGCAAGAAGTTGTATACATCCAAATCAATCTCATCTGATTTTACCTACAAAAGAAATTGCAATGGTGAAATGATTGTTAAAAGAGTTCCCTCATGAAAACCACAAGTCAAATATCAAGTCTAATTTCCAGAGAAACTACATATAATCAAATACCTCTTTTGCATCCCACAGGACTTCAAAACTTGAGCCTGTGCCAACAGCCACACGTTTACCCCAAGAACAAGATGCAACAATGCTTGATAGAGTATCCATGTGACCTTTCTCAGCAGCCCGCTCAAAACATCTTCTAGGTGTCTGAGCAATCATAGAAGGAAAGACAAAAATAACATATTTCATTAGACCACTTACCATGCATATAGTACATTTCAGGAATGAGCACGGCTGTTGTGACTTACAAATAGTGTTGCATCAGTAAATGGAATTTGAATCTTTAGCTGTTTGCCCAGAGCCTTGTAGCCACCTGTATTGAATCCAACTAAACTCCCACCACAGGTCATGCTACTTGCCAAGAGAATCAGATGCTCCCTGAGAACACCTTTTGCAACCATTTTTACAGATGATGCAAGACGCTGTGCATAGCAACAAAATGTTAGTCCATTGAATGATATGAAATAGGAAAGCAGTTCATCTGAAGTGAGGATCAGTGAAATGTACCAGAGAATTTTTTGGTTTTTTTTTTTTGGTGGGGGGTACGAGGACAACTTTACAACACTTCACAGATCCTCACTCATAGGATCTTAGGAATACAAGCGGATCTGTGGAGACCATTTAGGGGTAGGGGCAACTAGAAGATCCAGAGAACAACACAGTATAGTCCACATGTGAGATCAGTAAAGACTAGACCAAAAAGGTACTTCAATCAAACAGGAGACTCAATAGTTTGTGATATCAATCTCGCACTTTCAAGTGCAGTAAAGAGATGTAAAATGTATGATTCCTTAAACCATCAAGACTAAAACTCAACTATGCATTTTTACTTAAGCAAGGTAAAGAGTCAAAAAGTAATATTGGCATCACTAACACAAGATTTTTAACCCAAATGAAACATGATACCAAGATTTACATTGATAAGAACTAGTCTTGTAAAAATACTTTTGTCCACTCACAATAGTGATATAAATAGTTCCTTAAATGAAACCCCATTAAAGCTCCAACCACATTCCAGTCCTATTTGATCACGTTCTTAACTATTTTTTTCTATTTCCTTATCCTTAAACCTTTAATTTATCCCAAACAACTTGCAGTCGCACAAACAGAATTAGAAGCCACCTACAATTCTCAGTAAGCATCCCAACTTTCCATATTTCCTTCCCTTTCTTTCTTTGGTCCAAAAAAAAAGTACATGACATGAACTCAAGGAGACAATGACTAGTGATCACAAAAAGAAATAGTCACCAACTTACAGATACAAGAAAGTGACACAAGGCGACTTAATCGGCCATGCCTGCCATGGTTGTAATAAACATAAACATCCATGAAAGTTTATCTTAAATATCAAGCTAGAAGAATAGTGGTTCAGGATAAGGGACTGCTATGTGCAGTAAAGTTGAGCACTAAATGATAACATGTTATAATAGAAGGAATTGATATTGTGAGGCAATAAGTGCAGCTGTGAATACAATATCCACACACAGGCAGCTTACCAAGGAAGGAATTGCAGAAACTAGGCATGCAAGTAAGTGTTGTCAACTGAAATACTTTTTAAGTACAATAACATATATGTGTGTACTTGTACACCATAGTTTCTGATGGGCCTGCTATGAAAAAGATTTGGCTTCAGGTGTAGAAGAGAAAGAAAGGGAAGAGTCTCTCGGGCCCAACACCAGACCCAAAGGATAGCAACCAAGAAAAGGAAGGGCAAGACATAGGAATTTCACTGAGATACGATCCCCTGACACTCAGCAGGGTAGTGGGAGTGCGTAAAAGGGGCAGAGTCATCTGTGTATGGGCATGAGAATTGTAATGGTGAGAGGGTCCTGATCTCTCACAAATCAGGAGTGAGAGTTCTTGCTATTTGTTTCTTTACTGTTTTATCCCTCATTGTTCTTGAGTGAAACACCGTGAGCATCAAGAGACTAGGATTGTATTCTCTACATTTTCCCTCCGTAATAGAGGATACACGGCATTTCAGTATATTGTTCTATCCTTAAATATTTGCAGGTCCAACAGTTTCCCACCAGTTAAGATTCTGGCTGCTCTCTCTCACTAGGACGATGAGTCCTAAATAAAATTACTATACCACAATGGGCTTGTTTCTCAAGAAAGATTAATTGGTGCCTGTTTGTTTTGCTTTTAGGGGTAAGTATGTGAGAAAAGTTGTCTCGGCTTGCAGAAAAGTGCTTTTTGGGTTTTCCAAACAAGCACTAGGACTCATATATTTTACTAATACAAATTTTTGTAACATTTAAAATAAACTCAGGGAATACAAATTTATGAAATTATAATTCAATGTAGCTTCTAAAGCTCCAGATATCCCAATCTTAATCAGCATAGCCTCTCCTTGATCCTCTGTTAGAAATAGCCTTGCCAATATATAGGAATACAAAAGTGGCTGCCAGAACTAGAACAGATGTACTTCTATAAATTGAATATGTACTCATGGACAACACTGAACAACAGAGTAAGAAACCAACTACAAGTTTCTGAAGATCCTTTCCTTTCTGGTAAAGAAGTCTTCACCTTTGACCACAATGTAAATGTAAACTCGGTACAAAAGTAACAAAATCGAATGTTAAATCTTAGACAATCAAAACAAGGATCAATGGCGTGCTTAAAACTGAGGGCGATATCTTTTTTCACAGCCAGTTAAATACATGCTCAAGGTGAGTAAGCCTGAAGACAGAGCAGACCCCATTAATAAAATTATGGGTAATAAATACAATTTTTTCCGCTAAAAATGATGATATAATTTCAATTTATTTTTCACAGCCATAAAGATTCTGATAGGATAGAGGAACAAACCTACCTGAATCACTTGATCAAAAACACATGAAATCCCCAACAATTCCTCAACTTGCTTAATTGCGTATGGAATCGAACGGGTGCTATCAATTAAATGAAGGACCGGAACGCATGAGTCAAGTACAATCCTCCAAGCATCACCACTTTGCTTTACAGCCGTCTTCTCAAGAATGATTTCTAATGCCAGTTCGCCTTTTGGAGATTTGTAGGGGTTGTGCACCCACGTATTTGAATCTGGTTTAACCCAGATTATGTTTGCAGAGATAATGCGGGCATCTCCTATTTATTTGACAGAAAAAAGTAGATTAATGGAAAATACATAAGCAAGCAACATGGCAAGTTGAATGACAGACCAGGATGGGTGGTTGCATTAATTTCTAATGTAATTAATTATCTGACTACAAGCAGCACATGGAATTTAGGTTTTGCAAAGGCTTGAGTAGGGAAATTAGTAATATATGGGCAGCAACCACACCACTTTTCCCAGTAACATTCACCTATCTTCTGTAAATAAATTTGGTTAATTCAATTTGCTACTAAATTAGAATGACAATTGACAGCAGTAAATGAGATTGACATGCAGGATTATCCCAATATTCAATCAACCACCAACCAAGCACTGAAATATCAACTTATTGAAAGATGCAGATGACGTTGGCTGTGATAAGCCCCAGCCAAAAACCAAAAAAAAAAAAAAAAACAAAGGATCCCTCTTCAAACGCTGAGATATCATCTTCACTAAAAAGGACCAACTTGAGAATGAAATATAATTTGAGCTCCATAACCAAATACCAATTGAGCAGTTTACAACTTAGTATAAATTCATAGCAAGCCAGAAGCATATATTGTGTATTTTGACTTGAAGTTACAGTAGACCATGTATTGAAAAAAATACCTTTGATGATTGTTTCCAAGAGAACAGGGCAAACAACCTCAGCCAAAATGTACACAGTTTTTGCTAAATCATCAATAGCATCTCCATCTCGCCAAATAAATGACACGCATGGCGCAGAAGACTCACTGCAAGAAGGAGCAACAGTTCAGAAGGTAATTTTTCAGTTCCAAACAATTTGCATCTTTGGACAGAACTTAACCTGCAAAATAGTTCTATCTTCTTAAAAACATGACCAAGCTGCTTCTTCTTACGATACGGCTTGAGAGTTTCTTGGCATCTTTGGACCACCTCAGCCATATTGATCTTCTTCTCCTTCAACATCACCTGTTTAAGAAAGATATGGTCACTTTTTAAAAAAAGAAGAAAAAAAAAATCTGGTTTTAGTAATTCTCAAGATAATTTTTTCAATAATCAGTAAAAGAATTACTCGTCAGAGAAAGATATATTAATTGCTCATAATTTTTTTAAGTATAAACATAATATATCCTTATAGATACAAACGCAAAAACAAAATATGCAACTAGGCAACTAGCATTAGGGGGAAAATAAAATACCAGAAAAAAAATCAAAATATTAAGGGAAAAAGAAAAGAAAATACATCTTGAACTTCAAAATCTCAAATCAGTCTTGTCGCTCAATAGAACATAGGGATTAACTACAAGATTATAGCAATTGACAACTCATTTTTATAGGAAATAACTTATGAGATTTTGAAGTTCAAGTAGTATTTTCTTGTCTTTTTCCCAAATATTAATGCAAGTAAAAATGGTTTTCAACTAATTTTTCACCTTATGTATCATAGTAACATTAATGATTCATGGTAATGGTAGGAAAAAAGTAATTAGATTCAGACAGTTGTTTATTAGAGAACAATTTATCAAGTGAGAACTAATTATGAGATATTCTCTTTTCATTAATTACGAGAACAATTTAGCAAAAAAAAATGTCATGCTGTGTCCCAGATATTCTCTTTTCATTAATTGCACCTGTAATAGGAACATTTTAAATATAGTTGACATCTAGCTGCATCAATATCTGCCCTATGCTGGCAACAACACATAAATATGCTCAAATCTGTGCCAAAAGGAAATTCAAGAACCTTATTGAGATAAATATGACCAACAAGGCCTGCATCAGTCTCAGGACCCTCACTGCCTGTTCTCTGACATTGGTATCTGAAAATAAACATGCCAAAAGAATATAGTGAACCTAAGAAAATCCTCTTAGTATCATCACAAACACAAAGTTGCATGGTAACATGCAATTGTTGAATGGTAAGAACAGTATCAATATTTTTCACGAAATATCAGTATTGTTCCTTGCAAAAACGACAAGAGTTTTATTTAAAATAGATCGTTGGGTTCAATTATTTTCTTTTCATGCCACAATATTTCTAAACTAAGACAAATGTTATTATTTAGGAGTATGACTCTTGCAAAAAGAGATACAATGCACATGACACTTGATATAAAGAGATATCAAATCAGAGTTACACAGAGAACACACATGGCACAACTTAATTAAAACCAGCAATATCATACAATTTCAACAAAATCCAGAGAGCCAGTAAAAAAAAACTAAATAACCTCTTGATCCTGTCCAATAAAAGCACAGCAACACTGAAATCAAGCTTAATTCTTTCAAATAACCCAAGTGATGCAAGATTTTTTTTTTTTTTTTTTGGTTATAAGGATCAAGTTAAACCAAAAAGGCATGACATGAGACAACATAAGAAGTATCAGAATTTCCAGGAAAATTTACAGTTTATTGAGGATAAATTCATCGACAAGAAAGAAATAGTGCACAAGAACAAAATAAGAAGTTTCATTTAAAAGACAAAATACAAGTAAAACAAACTGTAAACCCAAAAAAAACAGAGATAAAATTATTCAAAGGCGATCTACCATCCTCTGCATGTCCAACATTAGCTGCTTGAACTTAAAACCCTAACAAGTTAGTGAAACTTCTAAGTTTTTTGGCAATGAATTATGTTGGTACATAAATATGCACTCATGCAACTAACAAGATTCATAACACGGACACCTCAAGCTGTAAGATACAAGAAACAATGGCTGAAAGCTTAAATCAATACACACATTTCTTAGTTATAAAGAGATATGTAATGAACATGGAAGAGGCTACATACTCGATCATAACCTCATCTGCCACCTCGTTAAGACTGACTTTTCTCAATTGATTTTTAACCACATAAGCTGCATTTTCCCGGCAATACAGCTTTCCACAACCACAATCATTCAGGTACAAAATTACACGCCTATCAATTGCCTCATTCTTAAAGCCTACCTTGCAAACCAATATTTCCTGAACACAAATGTACAAATATAAAATCAGAGAAAGGAAATTCATCTGAAAATAAAAAACAGGTAGCATCATTAGATAAACATATAAATTACCTTCATCAATTCCCATGAAGAGTTACTGTTAGGAGTAGCGTCAAGGACTGCCTTATAAGCAGGAGTTGACATCGCCGTAGCAGCCAAGACACCTACTGGCTCACCAGCAGGGAATAGAAGTTGGGTCTTATCTCCAGCTTTCACTCCATATTCAAATTCAATTACAGAATTACTGCATACATTCCTAACAGTTCCATCATAGCAAATGACAACATCCCGGAGGATGGCCATCAAATTCTTAAACAATGTTCCTGGTTCAGATAGCCCTCTAGAAGAGCGCACAAGTATCTCTCTCGTTGAGATAGAATGCACCATCTCTTCATATGGGTCCAAGCCATGAAAAAAGCACCCCTTGAGTAATCCAAACTCTGCAGAGGGATAATCAATCCTATCATAATATTTACGATTAAAATGTGAAGCCACATCCTCAACCAATGTCTTTGAATAAAATTTGCCCCTATCTGAAAGCTGCAAGCCTAAGAATCCAATCTGCTGAACCAACTTATCAATGGCAGACTCACTTTTTGAGTCAATCAAGTCACCAAGACCCGACTTCAAAATAAAATTAATAATTGGTTTCTTTACATCTTGAATACACTTTTCCAATTGCTGCTGCACCAATTCATTGTAGATTGACCTCAGTTGTTTCAGCAAAATATCTTGTCTACCAATGCTCCTTTTAGTGTTTCTCATGGTTGCCCCATATATGAAAAAATCTTTCAAACTAACACTAAACCCTTCCACAAATAAACTTTCCATCAAAAATGGTTGTAGAACATTGTAGAATCTCATTACCTCCTCAGGACCCTTTCCAAAGAAAATTGAGGCAGCAATTTCATTTATCATTGTCGGAAGAATATCTCTATTAAAATCAAACCTCAAGATTTCACTACGACAAATCAAGTACTGGCCCCCGGCACAATCAAAACTGGATGGCAGCACAGATTGCAACATTTGCACGGCAGTCCAACAAGCACCTTCAGAATAGGCTTTCACAAGAGCATTTTGTGGCAATGATGGTGCAATGAACATGGCTAACTGATGAGCTTCTACTTTAGCCAAAAAGTATCTCTTAAACAACATTTTCAGTGACAGCAGTGAATCAGTAGTAAGCTGCAAATTGAGATTTCCACTGTGAGAACTGAGCAGCTGTTTTTCCAGAGAGAAAAGCTCCAAAACCTCTGCTTTGGCAGCCAATGACTGAGGATAAAACAGGTGTATACAGTCACCATCAAAATCAGCACCCAGAGGTCCACAAATAAGGGGATTTATCTTCACAGTGTGGTCATCATGGATGTATACTGAAAGCGCTTGAAGTGAGTGTTTGTGTGTCGTAGGGGGCCTATTAATGAATACAGTGTCACCATCCATTATCCTCCTATGTACAATCTGACCAAGTCTAAGATAGATATGCCCCTTTGAGCTTTCCCTGAGTGAGTAGGTTGACAAACCTTCTCGGTAAGTAAGACACAAGTTCTTATCCACCAGCTCTTGTAAGAAATTTATGTTGTGAGAATTAACCCTCTCCTCAAATGTAATCATTCGGGCAACCTCCATGGGAATTCCAACTTCATTAATACTTTTGTAAGATTCCCCAGTGATTACACTCCTCGACGAAAACCCCGAACCCTTTCTTATGAACAAGGTTTTCATCTTCTCCATCCATGCTTTTGTTGTAGAGTCATTGAGTTCTTTATTGACCCCTGCCTCTACAACACGTGCTGCATTAGAAGTGCCCCTAAGCTCAAAATATTGATGAACTACAGACTGCAACTCAGCTGCTTCCACTTGGTGAGACTCGAAGTTAGGATTACCAGATCTGGAATTACTTATGATCTCTACCTTCCTAAGCAGTTTTCTTAACACTGCCATGGAAGGATCCTGCAGAAAAAGGAAAAAGATGCATTTAGCAGCTCTATAGCACTGAGACCCATCTATGTGGAACTCCTAACAGATTAGAGTTCATATTTATAATTTATCTGGAGATTCAAATTATAATTTATCCGAAGCAATTTTATAAAAAGTGTTCAAATCACAATTCAAGATACAGTACAATTCAGAAAGCCAACAGTATGAATCACAGGGGAACCGTGCAGAAATGCATCCTGAACGCCAGAATTTTGAGGCACACATTGAATGACACAATTTAAATGATGCAGAAACCCGCAGTTAATTCAAGTTCCATTGTGACCCAATGCAATCCAATAACAAAAAGCCCCAAATCTCTTTTTCTGCGAGAGAAGAGGGGAACTCAACAGATTGATAAATTTGAATTTTTTGAATGAAATTTTAGTGCTGATTTGATACTTTTCAACTAAACAAGCCACATAAAACAATGCATGTTTTTAAGAAATTGGAATATTAAATAGGGACCATGCTGTTACCCAGACCCAATCCCCTCCCAAGTTCAACATAAGGTCTGGTTCAAATAACTATGAATTCATGTATTTATTACTTCAAATAATTCCACCCACTCTTGTTAAACTTATGGATTACAATTTTGTCATTTCATTATCATTAAGAGTTAATCTTATAGTCAATATTCTCAAACTAAGTAATTAACATCTATTTAAGCAAACGAGAGCTTCCTATCGCAACAATATGCGAGTCCCACATGTGCCCAAGCCTCCTCCTATTCTTATTATGAATTTTACAAGGGAAAATAAAAAGAACAGTGAAATCAAGAACTCAGCCACATCCCTTCATTTACTCACCGATGATAAGACACTGACACCATCTGAAACTTCTGGAACAGACAAACAATTTGGGGGTACTGGTAAGTGCTTCAAGATATATCCTTCTTGGGGGAAATAGCCTTTCCCAACAAGCTTTTTCCTTGTCTCTGGAGGTATTCTTTTGATAATTTCCATAACCTTAAATATTTGAAAAAATGAAACAACAAAAGAATCAAACTTGGAACAACGCAGCATTATCCAACTTGAAGCTTAATTATAAACCTAACAAGATACAACTCAAATCACAAATATTGTTATCTTAAAATTAAATAATATAAAACAAGAAAATGCCATTTCTAGTGATAAATTAATATCAAGAAATACATGTGCCACTTCAATCCTTAATAAACTAAAAGGAACAGTGGTCAGCCTTGGAATGTTACAAGAAACTTATAATTTATCTTTAATAGAACAGCTGAAAGGGGGGAAGCTTCAAAGGGAATAACCAATGGGATTGTAATATACAAAAATAACAGCAACAAATTTCCACTTCTTCCTGCGTATACGCGGGGCTTTCTATTCATGCATATAGCAAGGAAGAATACATTAACAGTTTCATAGTGAGATGAATTATAATTTGAGGACAATAAGAAATATACATACACCTATAAAATTCATATGATGCAAAAAAACAAGGAGTCACACCAAGCAAATAAATATTTACCAGGATTATGAACATGCAGACAAATAAGAGTAGTGTCAAGGAAAAAAGGACAGCAGAAACAACCTCATAAGGAAGCAAAGCTCGATTATTGTTGCTTTCATAGCGATAGCCATATTTTTCCAAAAAGCTCCAAAAACCGTGACACATTTTTGATTTAGACACCTTCAATTCCAAGTAAGAAGCGCCATCTGCTGTTTTAGGTTTAACCTCCCGAGCAGTAACTTGTGAAGCATTAGGATTCTATAAGGAACAAGATGGAAATATCATAAACATTGAAATACACAACTAAACCATAGATTCCCACATAGTACAAATTAGCATCAATTGTAAAACCTGCTTAAGCCAACTCAAATAGGGAAGACTGAACTAGCTGACAGCATAATTATGTTGCCAAGAGAAAACTGATAAACCTTTGTAATATGAATGTTGTAGAATTGGGAATTAGGGTAGCAGAGAAGAGGATTTAGAGGATTGAAGAAGAGAGGGAATAAGAGAGAAGAACAGAGAGAGATAGAGAGAAGAGTTTCTGAAATAATTCTCTAAGAATCCATTACATGTCAAAAACTATCAAATACAATGGGATTATGCCTTATTTATAGGCTAGAGTGACTTGATGACCAAGCTAAGCTAAAACTAACTAACTAATTAACTAATTCTAACGGCTAAGTGTGTTTTTGGTTGGGCTTATTTTTAGACAATAAGTCCTTATTACGCAAGCCGAGATAAAACCCCTCTCACATACTTACCTCGTATACCATGAATTACAATTTATAAACACTTATTACCCAAAAATAAGCTATTCCAAACGAACACTAACTCTAACTAACTGACATCAACTAACTTTTAATTCATATTACATTTATATATCAATACCTCCCTCCCAAAAACATCCTTGCCCTCAAGGATGATTGACAACAAAAGACAAATCTACACCTAAAAAAACAATCTAATAAAGTGAACCCAAACTAAAACCATAAGCTTCTAATTTTTTGGAAAATCTTCAGCCAAACGGACTTGCATTCTGTGACATGGAATCTGGGAAGCAAAAGCCTTTTCCTTCAGATTGTGTTTAATTCTGCTGCACACTTCACCCTTTAGACATTTTCTTTTCTTTCCCTCTTAGAAAGCAAAACCTTCCATAGAGCATTACAATCAACTTTCCCCTGAACCAAACTAGCAGCAGTTTCTGTGTAGGAGAGAATAAAAGAATTGAGACCCATAATTGCAGCCCGTGAGGAAAGATATACTCAGACTGTGCAAGACCCAATTGTAAAGTTATTGGGCTCAGGTATGCACTGTCAACTTGAAAGCCCAAGTGCTCATCTGAAATTAAAAAAGCCAGGGAATCTGCAAAATATTTCTGACAGGGGAAGAGAACGTTTTCCAGCTGTGACCCACCAAGATACTTCTGCAAATTAAAAAAAGTGGTATCCAGCTGTATATTTGACTCTTCTAACTCAACTTCATTCAGCCACGTGATAACCCAACCAAGAATTTTAAGTTCTTGAACTTGCTTAGCTCCACGCAAATCTTTATCTTTGTACTTCTGGTTCGAGAGCCCGCTGTACCACTCTTCGTGCACAAAGTTTCGCACACAAAGACTAGCAATAGACTGCAACAATATGGCCGAGGAAGACTGACAGACCGACATTGATGAAGGAAGAATAGTCCTCGGCAGAGAGTAAATAAAAACCATCGATGACGTGGGAGGAAGAGTAGATAACAGTGGCGGCGCCAAGCATGAAGTTGTATCCTGCGACTCCTCCTGAAAACATTCACGGAAGTCAAGTTCATTGGATTCACCCACTTCAACTCTGAATTTTGATGCTTCTCTTCTGCCTGGTGCTACCAAAGTCGCGTGCAAAGCGTCAATAGGGTCAAAACTTAGAGACCCAATTACTCCAAGCTTTCCATCCGTCGATAGTGAAACTTGGGGGTTTAAAACAGAGACGTTGGTCAACAAAATTGGAGGAACCGACGCCAAACTCGCCGAAACAGAGCTTGAAACATCGCTGATGGAGTTCGAAGACGCATCATCGTCGTCATTTGTTTCTTGCACAACGGCAGGTTCTTGCTTCTCGGGTTCAGCTTCGGCAGAAGCCTCTTGACTAACAAAGCACACGTGGGTGTCGTTCTTGACAAATAGAGACGTCTTCTTCGTGCTTTGATACTCCAAGTCTTTTTGTGCCTGCTCAGCTTTCTTGGCCCGCCATTGCAAAGATACCCCTTGACTTCTTGCAAGTAATCGGGCTTCACGCATAGTTCTCGGTCCAAATAATCGGACAGACTCTGCTATCTCTTTCTTCACCCCCGCCACATATGTCATGACGAGATATCGTTCTGGCAGCTTTACGTTTCTCGTGGCCTCATTAAAAAAGGCATTGAATTCCTTCGCACTTCCTTTTTGCCGTAGCCACATCTTGTTTTCATTGGAGTCTTCGAACGTTCCTAACTTCTGTACCATTCAATCAGAAGCGACGAGCCAATAACCTGGGCCAAGGACCAAAAGGCTCTGATACCACTGATAAACCTTTGTAGTATGAATGTTGTAGAATTGGGAATTATGGTAGAAGAGAAGAGGATTTAGAGGATTGATGAAGAAGAAGAAGAGAGGGAATAAGAGAGAAGAACAGAGAGAGATAGAGAGAAGAGTTTCTGAAATAATTCTCTAAGAATCCATTACATGTCAAAATTTATCAAATACAATGGGATTAAGCCTTATTTATAGGCTAGAACGACTTAATGACCAAGCTAAGCTAAAACTAACTAACTAATTCTAACAACTAGCTCTAACTAACTGACATTAACTAACTTTTAATTCATATTACATTTATATATCAACAACTTAGATTTAATAGAAATGATCAGCATAATTATAATGCCAAGTGTCTTAAACAACACGCTCGGCACTTCTTTCTTTCACTATCAGTTATAGTGAAATTGCAGACGATATTCTTAGAATATCAGTTCATAGTTTCCTCTAGAGCAATCATTATTTCACCTTAGCTTCAGCTTTCATTGCTCCTCCTTCCTCTGCTTTTATAATCATCTTTCAACCTCTAGTCTCTTCCTCTCCATCCCTTTTACCTCAAATCTACAATCACTTGACAACTCTATTCAATGTTGCATCATTCCCTCCATCACAAATATCACAAATGTTTACACTTTTCAGCCTCAAGGTTTCTGAAACCATCACTTCCTCTCATTCAGCCTCACCTTCATCTTACCCCAACCACCTCCTTCATCCCTAGGAGGAAGGGATCTATCCTACAAAGAGAAAGTAAAATCATGGGGGAGAAAAGACGTCTCATGATTGCAACAGCATACGAGGTAAGGAATATCTCCCTGGGGGAATGACACTTGGGTTCCAAAAGATCAATTTAATGACATTTAGGTCCAAAAAAATGTTTTGAAAGATAAGAACAAATATTGATTCAAACAGTTGTAAATATGGAAACTTCAGTTGCAAACTCAGTATTTAAATCTTATATGCCACTCAAAAAGATTTGCAACTAAGACCCTGATATTTGCGGAATTGCAGCTCATCATTCAATAAAACTTTTTGAGACCTAACCATCGTCCCCCCTATCTTTTTACCATATTGTCTAAGAATCAAAAGAGAAAAATTTGATTAGGGTGTGATTTGGAAGGTGGGTCTTGATCAGATCAAAGATAAAGCCATAAAATATAGGTAGAATCTAGTTTTCCATGGAAGTTGATATTTGACATGATGAAAAAAGAAAAAAGAAAAAGAATGTCCATACAGGACCAGACTGAAAAGAAGCTCATGCTTAGCATTCACAATGATTGTTAAGTATCTTTGGAATTAGACTGTAAAACTTATGCAATGAATATGATATAATGAAGTTCAATGGCAAATTCGTCTTTGCATTGTTTATTATTTCATCTACAACATAATTTGTTCCCTCATCAGATGAAAAGCCCTAATCTCAGTTGCAACCGAAAGGGAATAGTAGACGGAGTAGATTTCAGTCATACCAAAGGTTCGGATTTGCTGTATGCCTTTTCCATTTACCTTCTTAAGCATACCAAACATACCATAAGAGTATCTAGAGCACTCGATTTTATTATTTTTCATCTTTCAAAAATACAGAGAGACCAAAGTAAATCACTGATAGATGAAAAATTGCAGAAAATATGATATAAACTAAATCATCTATGCTAAAAGTGAAGGAACCATCTAAGTCAAAAAGATACCAGAAAGTTAGAAGCTAATACAGTGCTCCAAGTTCAACACATTTAAACTGTGCTCTTTAAAAATTTTTAAAAAAAAATTATGCTTAATATAGAAAATGTTATTCACTGGTATCATCATAATTATTTGAGGTACCACATATACATAGACATGATACGAATAATAATAAACTGAAATGTGCATATACATACACACATATATCAATATATACTAATATATGTAAATATATATATATATATAGAGAGAGAGAGAGGGGTTGGTTCATACTAACCCCACAACATTTTGCCAAAAGCTTCTGTGTCAAACCGTTGCTTGCTGCTGGATTCTGAAAAATTATAGGCCAGTAGGTTAAAAATTGCAAGCTAACAAGACAACTATAATCAGAGACAAGCAAATTATCAATCATTCACTATCTCTGAAAATACAGGAAAACTTCAGGGAAAAGTACGGGGGGAAGGAAGAATATAACATGAACACATTGTCATTATGTTCCTTAATTAAATGTTTCCTAGTATCTCTACATTATTCCAAGTTAGAGGTTTGCACTGCAATCTATAATAGCAGGATGCTTATCACCTCTTTATTAAGTTTACCTTTCAAATCAGACATAATAAGAATATTCAAAGATGATGAGAACCTGTATAACTGATTGACTATTTGATTGGAAAATAGCCTTTCAAAGAACTAAACTCTGTGAATAAAAGTGTAAACAAAAGAATATTAACTAAAGCTCCTTCACCTTTTGCATTCAATAACTACAAGCTACTGAAAAGATTGGTAAATTTGCGTTAATGCAACATGCTAAAAATGAATAACGAAAACCCTTTATCAGGTGATACCTTGTATGTTTTCATTTTCAAGCAGTTTAAGCACAACAAGCTCAGCATCTTCTTCAATTCACTGATGTGACTTGGATGGTATATTGGAACTGGTAGATTAATGTATCCAAAATGACCTAGAAAATAATAACAAAAGAATATTGATACATTTGAGAAGCTATTCTTTTATCAAAATAATAGCCAAACAATGACCATAAGCCAACCTTCACATTTTTCAGCATCAGAAGTGCCACAAGATTCACATCTTCCAAATTCAAGGGGTAGCCCAAGAAATGGATTTGACAGCTGACTAGCATGACTAATTGAAGAGTCATTGATTGATGCTGTACACTGCCAAGAAAAAGCAGAAATGTAATCAACAATTTGGTCCAAAAAAAAAAATCAAATATCACTCACTATCAAGCTCAGTGATAAATACTTGAAGCAGACATTACTTAGAAAGTTCTTCTTCAGTTAAATTAATAACTTGAGATATTTCAAGCAATACTCTTAGCAGCTGACCATAAATGTAATACCAACAGGCTACATACCCGAGAATTCATGCTTCATACTATGTTCTAAGCTCCATTCGTAATGCTCAACCAAAAAAAGGTGACATTTATGACAAAAACTTTCAAGATAACAAAATCATTCAAAAATAAGGTCCTGATACGTACATAGCAGAAAATATTCCTGACAAACATTGCAAGAAGCTATAGTGTAGACAAAGGCGTTTGCCTTAGCAACTAAGGCATTGAGGTGAGGCGCTAAAGGGGTTAACCTCTTGCACCATGAGAAGCATTGGCTTCAGCCAGCCACTCACCTGGCAGCACTTTGATGCTTTCCCATTCATTCGAGGGGGTGCTATAGGCACTTGAGAATGATGGAAAGAGAAGGGACATCCTAGGGAGGCCAGCTCAAGTATTTTAAAACAGTATAACTCCATTATAAATCAGAAAAATATAAAATCCAATCCAATAACTAATCAGTAATAAGGTAAAAAGGACAGTCACACTTTAAAATGTTATTTATGCTACTAGTTTTCTACAGTTTGATAACTAAACTTATTGCTATGAATGATGACTGAATGATTTTATGATCGAATAATGATGTTATTGAATTATTGAATTGATTAGTGCATTTGATCATTAGCATGACCTATGGGCTATGGCTAGAAAATAATTATGTTTGGATAATTAACTTACTGGTGAAATGTAATTACAACTTACATATATTTTATTTATTCGCCTTACGTTATTTCCTATTTTAGAAGCTTACTTCACTCAACTGTCCTTTTCTTTTTCCCCTGCGCCTCTTAGCATCATAAAGGGCGTTGCCTAGAGGAGCTCATAATATCAGCGCATCAGATCACAATAACACACCTTGCATTGGTCCGATTTTATTTAATTTACAAAAAGGAGATGGTTATTTCCGAAGCCATACAATACAGGGCTCAACTGATCCATTAGGCAACTCAATTAACACACGTAACTGAAAACAGAAATTTAATTTGAGCTTACAATTTCATGACATGTAGCCAGACTAAATCTGATCCCAACAACTTCAGCATCAAAAATAGTTGAAGATTCCTCCATCAATTTCGGACTTCCAAAGTAATTTTAAGTTCCTGCAAACAAATAATTTATGATCATTCGTATTATTTAGTAAAACCTCCAAAATGGCTTTTTCTTTTCTTTCTCATGTCCTTAAGAATGGATAACTAATTGATAAAAGAGAATTCATAGTAAAACATCATTGAGAACAAAAACTCAAAAAGCTGAAATTCATCAGTAGAAAATTCTAGCATCAGACAACAACCCCTAGAGCAGTACCCAACAAAAAGATTACGCTTCAAAAATGTGCCAAGCTCTTCTTCCTCCAAAGGTCCAAGGAACAAAGAAAAAATTATACAATATCAAGGGCATGTATGGTCAGACAGGAAACTCACTCAAGGCAACAACTGAGACTTGTGAGTGCAGGAATGCCCTCAGAGTTCTTATAAACCTTCAAGATTTCATCAAAACTTCAATGAGTAAAAACGAGATGGGAAAAAAAGCTAAGTAAAGAAAAATTGAAGAAATAGCAAGAATGGATTCATATTCACTTTCCGACTCAGTGACAACAGAAATCAGAATCCTTCCTTCATTCAGACTAAAATGAAAACAACTTATAAGGGGAAATGAGTTTAAACGGCAAACTAACATGCAAAATAAACAAGGGTAAAATGGCCATCTTTTGGGGTAGAGAACCAAAGAAATGAAAAACTGCATGGAAAGGAAGACTAGCATAAAAATGTGCAAAACATTGCTCCCTGCGCTAGGTTCGGAGCCAATGATGGGATTAAGGTACAGGTGGTATGCAGGATTCAGAACCTCCGGGAATGTTATTAAAAAAACGGGGGGAAAAAAAAAGCACGGAACATTTGCCGCAAATTTTTTCTTCCAATCCCTCAACTTCAAATGAAACAGATCGTCAAACTAATTTTTCCGGTATATTTACCAGAAACGAAAACATTTGATTACCGCCCCACTAAAACGAACCCATTACTTTCTCATCCTCCAAACACAAGCCTTACCTCGAAAAACCAAACCTCCGACCTTTCAGTAACTCACGAAGCTGAAAGTCAAACCCTAGACCGACGAACGAGAATGATCAAACGGGTTAGTCACAATTAGCGTCAAAGCTCAAGAGACTAAAGCATTCTGCATGAATCGAAAATGCCAAACCATCAGCTACAAAAATCAGCACAACAGAACAGAGGACGGAAGTACCTGATTCACTGGTTTCTCTCTCTGCGGTGCTCGGACTCAGAAGGAGGAAGCGAAGGCAAGAGTGGGAGAGTGAGAATGAGGGGTGTACAGTGGTACCGAGAGTGTGAGTGTGGAAATGAGCGAAAAATTCGCTTTGCATGAAACGGATTCAATTTCCTCAAAATTGAAATTTGGCAATACTGGGTTTTCCGCCCACACAGGTGGCCTGCAGCTCTGGGTTTTGGTCGCTCTAAATGACCAAAATGCCCATGGACCTCGCTGTGAAAAGAGGGAGCTCAACATATAAAACGAAATAACCAAATTTTATAAAGTATGGAGCCGTACATATAAAACAAAAAAATCAATCTTTAAACTTTAAGACACCACTTGCCTTAGGATATGCTTAATTTACATTAATTGTTAGAACTTAGAGGATGTGATTGGTTCAATGGAGGGGAGGTGAGGTTAATTAAAGGGAGCATATGAAAGTAAATGAAAGGTTATGGCTTGTTTGGTTGTGGGAGAGGGAGGGGGGACCATTTTAATAATTATTGTTTGGTTTAGGTATAGGGTTAGAGGAGAGAGAGGAGCTTGTTAAAAGTTAATACATGTATCATTGCCATTTTATTTAGATTTCTTTCTGATTCTTTTATTCTTATCATTTATGTAAGTTTTTTATTTTGACTCCCAGAACTTCAAAAAAGTGCAATTTAATTTTTTTTAGTTAAAAAAAATTAAATTTCAAACAAAATGAAGAAAAAAAGGACAAAAGGATTTGAAAAAGCGAAAAGAGCGAAAATTTTTCAATAAAAAAACGTGATTTACATTGTTGCATTGGTGCTGCTTCGTGAGAATTGGAATATTAAAAAGGGTTTTAAATGTGATGGGTAAAATTGGAATATTAAACAATGACATGGGCAAACAGTCAAGATGTGGCAAATTATTTTTCTGGCTTAAAAAAACCCTACTTTATTTACCAAAAAAAAAAAAAAACCCTACTTTTGGATGAGAGAGGAGAGAAAGTAGTAAGGAATAACTTCTATCATTTACCCTTCCCCTCCTTTATTCATTTATAATTATTGAATTGAGATTTAATGATTGAGATTTAATATTTTATAAAAATAGTATTATAATTTTTATAAAAAGTTATATAAATAAATTTATAGATTATTATTATTATAAGTATATTTTTATTTTTTTTCAATAGTTTAATTTAAATTTATTTATATAATTTTATTAAATATTAAATCAAAATCATTAAATCTATGATGATGAAAGAAATAAAAGAAGGAAAATTAAAGGAGAGAAGTTAGGTGGGCCAGGAGAAAAAGACACAACTTTACCTACCCATCACTTTTTTCAATTAAATACATGTTTGTTTGGAATAGCTTCTTTTTTGACAATAAGTGTTTATAAATCGTAATTTACAGTATACGAGATAAGTATGTGAGAGGAGTTTTATCTCGACTTGCATAATAAGCACTTATATTCAAAAAAATAAGTGTTTCCAAACATGCACTACATTTATTATGTGTTTCGGTAAACTAATAAAAACATTTGTTAGCTTGAAACCATAATTTAAGGAAAATATTGTCAAACACTTAGAAAACAAGGGAATCATTTTTTTATCCTAAAACTATGGTTTTGGATCTAAAACCATAATTTGGGAAAAAACCAAATTTTTTTCTCTTTCCCCTCTCTCTCTCCCCCCATTTTCCCTTGTTTCTCCTTCCTCCTTCACTCTCTGCATATTTTCACATTTTTCCTCTTTCTCTCCCAATTTCTTCTTTTCTCTCTTTCCTTCCCGTAGTGACATTTTCTACATGAGTTTATTGCATGCCTTTTTTTTGTTAGACAATTTTTTGATTATACAATTTATATATATATATATATATATATATATATATATATATATATATATATATATATATATATATATATGTTTGATCTATTTTTTTATATTACATAATTGATTGTTGTTATAATTTTAATTGTGTAGATAAATTTATTTCATTTTTAGCATTTATTATAAAATGTTATGTGAAATAATACATAAAATATAATATTTTCATTTATCTATAATTATCATAAGATTTAATGTCTTTTTTAGTAATTTGACCATGAAAAAAAGTGATTTTGATCACGATGCTCAAATACTATCATTTTATCAAAATCATTTTTTCTCAAAATATATTCTACTTAGAATATATTCTATAAAATCACTTTTATCACTTCTTCTCCAAAAGCTAATCCAAACACATTCTTAGTGTGTGTTTGGTAGAGTTTTTTAGGGCATCCAATAGGGCTTATGAGTGTTTTAGCTTTTTCTTATGTTTGGAAGCAATTTTTTCAATTGGGTTTATCACAGAAAAATAGCTTTTGCCTATAAGCTCAAAAAGCCAGCTTATGTAGCTTTAGCGTTTGGCATGAGGGTGAATAATTAAAATGTTTTTTCAGTTGTAGTCAGTGTGCTATCAGACTTATTGCAATTTTACTCTTAATGTACTTTTTTTGCTACAAGAATTGATTTAAAATATTTTTTTGTGTTTTTAACCCCTTAAAATATTTTTCCAACTGTACTCTGTGTTATTAAATTGATTGGAGTTTTATCTTTAATGTACTTTTTCAGCTCCAAAAATTACTTTAAAATATTTTTTCAGTTGCACCCAGTTTAGGAGACTGACTACAATTTTATGTTTAATGTATTTTTTTAATAGTAAAGAGTACCCAAAACTTAGAATACTGATTTACTGATTTCCACCCGCTTTAAAATATTTTTCCAGTAGCACCTAATATTTTAAAGTAATTTTAAAATATTTACTTGATTTTTTAAATATTTTTCCACCTACTCTCTTTTACTATTATTATAAAAGTCACTTGTGCTTAAGCCAATCCAAACAAATTTTACTTTTACAAAAGTCATTTATACAACCATCAATCCAAACATAAATCACATTACACAATTTATCTTTTACCAAAAATAATATTGCAAAAAGTCAAATTGAAAAAAACCGTTTTTACAATCATTATTCCAAACACACATTTATTCTTACTAGATTGTCTCCCCTTTTTGTTCTTTCTCTTTTCTTCTCAAAACCATGTAACCTTAAAAAAAATAAATGGTATGCATTTAATATTTTATAAATTTATTGCGATACAAACAAAAATATATATATAATATAATAATAATTTTGTAAAATATTAATTCTTAAACATCTATTTTTTAATGTAAAAGTATATCTAAGATACTGAAAAAAAACGAGTGGAAAAGAAATTAAAAGGAGCGGATCTTATTCAGGGTTTTCAGACCAGGATCGAACCGGCCCGGAACCCGCCGACCGGTCAGTAGACCGGTCCGGTCCGGGTTCCAATTTTTTTAAAAAAAATTAACTTTTTCCTTTAGAATTTCATACTATAAGCCTAAAATTTTCAATTACTCGTCAGTTTGGCCCCGGTTTGACCCACTGACCCTTAATCCAGTACCCCGACCGATTCAATACCCGATCCAGATTTTAATACCTTGATCTTATCCCCTCCTTCCCTCCCCCCGTGAAAAGCCCCAATCAAAAGGAAAAAATTGTGTAAGAGTGTTATGTCATTTTGTTTTATTAGTTTTTTTTTTCCATTTCTCTTCTATTATATTTCCACAAAACCTTTTCGTCATTTAGAAGAAAAATCTCATAGGCGTATGTGGGGCCAAATATGTATATATTGAAGATTTAATGAAAGTATATTAAAGGGAACATGACAATCTGGTCATGTCATATATTTCCTATCATAAGTAAGACAAAAGTATTCATTTCTCATTTTAATTTTTTAACATATAAAATAAGGTATTAGTATCATTCATATTTCTTATTATTATTTTTATTCCTTTTTTCATTTCATCGTTATTCACTCCATCATGCCAAACATGCGCTTAAAGTTGCATGTTTTAGTACACCAAAAAATTTGCTTGTTTTATTTATTGAGTTAATTTTTTTCAAATACTTATTTCATTAATAATTGTGATTTATTGCATTTGCGGATCCAATACTTATCCCGGGCAACATTTATTTTTTTTGTTTTTGGATAATAATAGATCAGAAATTTTTTTTTTTATAAAAAAAATACTCCCTCTTGTCCTTTTTATAGAAGCCCAAAATTTAAATTGTCTTAATCATTTTTATAAGAGCCCGATAAGAGTTGTCGAAACATTTAATGAATTTTTGTTTTTCAATTTTACTCCTCCTTGATTATGCGTATTATATTAATTAAAAGGTTGATGATACTCATATTTTCTTTATTTCTCTTTTTTACTTGCCCTTTTTAAATAACGGTATACTTGAAAAATAAAGTTTATTTCAGACATACTTATTATATTTAACTAATTTTTACAACTTTCTTAAATCACGTAATTCGGTTATTGAGCTTTTATAGATAGGACCAAAGAGAGTAATTAAAAGGCCAACATTTGGAGACGGTAAAACAACGCACAAGCAAATTAAGGTCTTAATCGAAAAGTGGTTAGTTCAGTCAAAAAAAATAGAAGGGGCTAGTCCTTAATAATGTGACGAACCAAGGTTTGAATCCTCCTTAAGACAGGTGGCCACATTTTGTGTCAAATAGTGTTTCGATGAGTATTGCCTTCAATAGGAAGATACATGTTCTTAGTGAAAAAATATTAAAATATTATTCTAAAAAGGACACTTCTTGATAGGAGATGTGAGAGCCACTTGATAAAGAAAAAACCCTTATTGAATTAAATAAATAAATAATAAAGGTATTTTTCTTCATAAGTCACGAGTATTCCTTTTTTTTCCCCACAACTCACTAATAAATTATAATTAAGTGTGTACAAAGGAGAACGTTCAGAATTGATTTAACAACTAAAAGGGAAAATAGTATGGTACTCATCTCATCATCTAGTCCTAACTATTGGACCTTGTGTGGAGGTGGCCTATGGTTCTAAATTTATCTCTCATGTTTATCATTTTTCCCATATATTTCTTTTTTGCGGACAATGATATATTTCATTAAATATCACCACATGTCAACATCAATTTCCAAAATAAAAACAAGACACAAGTCTAAAACCCAAATGCAACAAATACAAAGTTTCAAAATAAAACAAGACATCTAATCTAAAAGGTGTACAAGTCCTGACTCAGCAACCCTAACCCAAACAATACCACATATACAAACCCTGACCCTAAATTAGAGATAGTGAACCACATGTGCCGCCGTGGTCTAAAATGTAAAGAAACACCAACAGCAATGTCCAAAATAATTTTTCCAATATACAATATAATGTTGGACAAAAAATAGATAAATACCATCTGAATTAGGAAAACCCCAAAAAGCCTATTAAAATTTAGAAAGGAGAATCTTGAATTCTGGCCAAATGTTACCCTTTTACCAAAATGCCCCTAAATTTGTTTTTTGAAGGAAAGAACCAATGCATGTGCTAGAGCTCTAGCGCTATCAGCCAATCCCACCCACCGGAGCTTCGGTGCCGGAGGTCTAAAGAAGTAAAGATAACTCAAGTAATGAGGTTAACTACTTAGGTATAAAGAATGATTACTTGAGCTTCCTAAGCCTTATCAGGCCTCATTGATAAGTTGAATAAAGGCAATAACAACTTGAGTATAAAGATTGATAACTTGAAGTCAACGACGCCTGATAGGGTTTAGGGAGCTCAAGTAGTCATTCTCTATACCCAGATAATTAATCTCATTACTCAAGTTGTCATTGGAACTCTGGCCACAAGTGTTGTTGCCAAATTGAGTATATGCAATTAACAATTTTGGTATAGAGATTGACAACTTAACCTATTTTTTAAAAAGTTTAAATGAATAAACCATTGGAAAAAATCAAATAAATCAAACCATTTTATAAAATTCAATTTAAATAAAAAAGATGATTAGAAATAAATATTTGTTACATAATTAATAATATAAAAATTTTAGTATTACATAAAAAAAATTTTAAAAATAAAAGGGTCTAAATGTGCCAACCCTTTTATGCTCGGTTGAAATTTGAAAGGCAAATTTTCAAGCCTGATCCTCATGATAAAAGAGCCTAAACGGACTAGCCTGACGGGTTCAGCCTGTTTTCCCTACTCTAAATATAGGGTTAGACTTGGTTTGGATGGAAAGAAAAATTGGAGAAAAAGAGGGGAGAACACTTATAAGGAAAACTTTCAAAAATACTAAAATAGTGATATTTTACAACTTTTGAGAGTTTTCCCTTCCAATATTCTTTCTTCTCTAATTTTCTTCTCACCTAAATTAAGAGTTAGGTATTATCTCAATTTATGTGCAATATTTTCTTGGAATATTTAGATATAGTTGCAGTCTATGCATGATTTGGATTTAATTTTAAATATAAAGATAATGATAGTTCTCGAAAGTTTATGCTGTCCTCTTATCATTTTTAATTTTATCAAAGAGAACAGCCAATTTTTAATGGTCTATTTAAAAATAGATACTTGTATATAAAACGAAAAAAAATAGATACTTGTACAATTTTATTGGTGAAAATTCGTTGTTTTTTTTTTTTTGGGCCAAGATGTGAAAATTCGTTGTTGGAAAAAGGAAATTCTAATATGAGTGAAATATGTTTGGTAGATTGTTAGTATGTTTATAGCATATGTGAACCTAGAAACATTGAATCTATATGATTACCTTGAATGATGATATCCACCATGTTTCTATATTTTATGGGGGATAAGTTGAGTTTCTAGGGGTGATCCTGACTTCTCTCACAACATTCTTTCCATAATAATTAGTATAATTCCTTATTAAACGTGATGAAATTACTTAAATTGTTTTAATTTCATCTAAATTACACAGCATGTGTGTTTAGTTTTTTTATTAAATTTTTCTGTCGGAAAATAACCTAATCCATAATTGGTAGATTAGGCCCAAACCCAATAATATTGGAGCCAAGATTTAAATAATAAAAAAGTTTAGATGGATAACCGTGATATTCCTCAATAATTCAAATTGGTACTGCCGAACTAATAAAATAAAAAGACATTTTTTGTTGATGAAGAGGCATGCTGATTAAGCAAGGGGCATGTGAAATAAGAAGTGAATACTATATATAAGCATGAGATGTTCAGTTGTGTATATGATCAATACATTCTGAGAAATTAATTATTTTTCCTATGCACCATAACTTCCTTTTTTTTTTTCTTCTTTTATATGAGATATTTGTTATGTGTCCATAATTGTGTTTCTCATTGTAATTCGATTAGTGTTGGCATTAGAGGTAATTTGTTCGAAACTCAATTTTTTCAACATGATCACTAAGGGTGGAAACAGGCCGCATTTGTTCGAAACTCAATTTTTTCAACATGATCACTAGGGGTGGAAACAGGCCAGGTGGCCTGTCAGGGGCCTGTGGCCTGTCAGGGGCCTGTAGCCTGGCCTGTGATTGGCCTGTTCAGGCCTAGCCTGTCAGGCTAAAAGGCCAGGCCAAAGCCAAACCAAAAGCCTGTTTTACTTAATAGGTCAGGCCAAGGCCTAATGTCAGGCCTATTAGGCCTGTCAGGGCGGCTTGAGCCTGTAAAAATATTTTTTTAAAAAAAAATCAGATAAGGGTTAAAGGATAATTTCGTCTGAACCTGTAAGTTTTAGCCTATTTTTGGCCTGTTTAAGGAAGTCTGTTAAGGAGGCCTGTTGGCCTGTTTTGCAGTGTAGCCTATAAGCCTGTTGGGTTACTTAAAAAATTTTAAAAATCCAAGCCTCTTTGACTGGCTTCGGGCTAGGCCAGGCCCAGTCTTAAAAATTGATTTTCAACAGGCAACAGGTTAGGCTCAGACCAGTTTATGCCTTAACAGGTCAGGCCTGTTAAGGCAAAAACCTGACCTGTTTCCACCCCTAATGATCACCTTCGCTCGTTCAACATTAGAGGAAGGCTTATTTTATAACAATTTTTCCTACATAATTTGAATTTTAATAAATTAGGAATATGATGAATGGGAAATGAACATGGAAAAGCATTGCCCAAGTTTGGCGCTGCCTGTTTTGCCATTGGTAAAAGTACAAAAAGGGTGAAATGAATTGCTGTTTATTTTGGCGCCAATCGCAAAATATGAGCGGGAAAAAGGTGATTGCCAAGTATACCCTTGGATACATCATGTTAAATTATTTTAAAGAATCTGACCCCATGACAATTTACAACAGCCTCCATTGCCTCGGCGGAAGAGGTGGAGGAAGCAAGTGAAAAAAATATTATGCCATGTTTATCCTTCCCTCTTTATCTCTTTGGTTTTATATATATCATTGTGACCTTTATCATTGGTTCACATTTTAACTAACTCCTGCCTACTAAATGGTAGTTAAAGTAATTAAATATACCTTAAATTGATAAAATTTTTTAAAATTTATCTTTATTAAGATTCTGCCCTACATTCACAAATTATTCTCACATCTCTGCCTTCTTTAATTTATTTATTTCCAACGAGAATTAATAAGGATAAAATTAGAAAACAATTATTAATAACCTCTAAGTGGGCCTATATTTAGGATAAAGAATTCATCTATAAGTGGATTTATAACAAGGATAAGAGTGATAAGTAGCAACTAACCAAATAGATGGCTTAAAAACAAGCAACCAACCAAATAACATAGATCAAAATGTTGGTTAAAAGTAAAATTAATAAATGTGCAAGATATGTAACTTTTTTTTAAATATAACCTTTGTAGCACCCAAAATTTAGAAAAACATGGAACCGCCACCAAAATTTTAAAGATAGGATAACTTTGGAAACCTTTTTAAAAATGGAAACTGATTTATAAAAACAATTTAGGATTCGAGAGTCGATTGTGTATGGGGAAGGTGTTAGGCACCCCACAATACCCATTCATAAGAATGGTTACCCTAAGTTAATTATTTAAAAATAAATATGGCCTTTAATTTAATTATAATTACCCAAATAAAAAAAGAAAATATTTACAAAAATAAATGAAATGAAAACTAAAGAAGAAGAAAAAGAACATTTATTTACAAAAAGAAAATGAGAGAAATATATTTATTTACAAAATTTGACTTAACTTAGGATGAAACCTAGGGCCTACGTACCCTTTAGAGGGATCAAAGCCCACGTAGTTCAGAGGTAGAAAAGCGTGTCATTTGGTTGGTGTTTTTTAGAAAATGTTTATTTAATTTATTTGAGAAAAATATCTTTTTTTTTTGTTTGGTTTGTGTTTTTTACTTTTTTTTTTCAAAAGGCATTTTTTTTATTATCTCATATGAAACCAAATTCATTTACTTGAAGAAAAGAATCTTTTTTTTTTTTTATGTTGAAACATTTTTATTTGCAAAGAAAAAGAAAAGAAGTGCATTCTCATCATATCATTTATAGTAGAAAATTCAAGATGACAAGAAAATCAAGAAAGACATAGTGAGAGCATGTACCTTTGATGATTTGAATCCCACTACAACAAGAGATAGGGTGATAAAACCACATAATAAATAAAAAGCAAGTATAGACAAAGCGACACATACCTCTTGAGCTCAAACACAAACACGTCCAGCAATGTTAATGTCAATTGTACAAGTGCTCCAATGAATAGATGATTCACGTCCAGCAGTGTAATATCATATATTAAGGTAGGTGGAGTGATTCATGCAATTTTTTTTAGAGAAAGGTGATTCATGCGGATAAACGTAAAGACAAGAATAGTCATAAAAGAGCATAAAGAAAGGGGAATTAGTCAAACACACAATTTATACCAGTGGCTGAATATTATCACAAGTAAAAGAATAGCGTGTGAATAACGAGCATTGAGCGAAATATATTAGAATTATGTATGAGTAATGAAATGAGAAAATAAAATTAGCTCTCTACCTTGCCTCCTTACTCTCCCAAAATTCGTGTCCCTTGCTTCAACCCTTGCACTCCTATTTATAGTCTCAAGGTAAGGTTTTCTTCATAAATACTCTTTTTTTTTTTTAATTTTCGTTTTTTGATTTTTTTTTTGTATTTTATGTTAAGAACTGTCTAACTTGACCCAATCACCATCAATGGAGATTTTTTTTTTAATTTTCGTTTTTTTATTTTTATTTTTTGTATTTTCTATTGATAAAACTTCCTAATTTGACCTAATTATCATTAATGGGGATTTTTTTCGTTTTTAATTTTTTTTTTCATTATTCTCCTCACAAGTAACTTCCTAATTTAAACCTATCAACATAAATGAGATTTTTTTTTTATTTTTTTATTTATTATTTTCCCTTAATGAATGACAATGCCAATCATATCAATTTTGGTTTTTTAATTTTTTTGTATTTTCTATTAATTAAACTTCCTAACTTGACCTAATTACCATTAGTGGAGATTTTTTTCGTTTTTAATTTTTTTTCATTATTCTCCCCACAAGTAACTTCCTAATTTAAACCTATCAACATAAATGAGATTTTTTTTTTGTTTTTTTATTTATTATTTTCCCTTAATGAATGACAATGCCAATCATATCAATGAGGGGATTTATTTTAATTTTCGTTTTTTAATTTTTTTTTTCCTTTTAATGATGATCGCCAATTTAGATATCGATCATCATTAATAGGAGAATTTTCTTATTTTTTCTTGCTTTCATTTTTTATTTCTTTTTTTCTTCCAATGATGATTGCCAATTTGGATACCAATCATCATCAATTATTTTTGTATTTTTGAGTGAGGCTCGGACAAAATAAGGTGTTCACAACCTTAGTTATAATGATAACGAGTGGGGAAAGAGGTGAGAGAGAATACATGAAAAAAAAGAGATGAGAGAGAAATATAATTAATTAAAGAACAAAATAAAAAAGTGTATTAATTTTTCGGCCAAACACAAATTATTGCTCATATATAAGATCATCCCTATGTGAGAACATATTGCTTACATAGAGGACCCAAGGAGTGCATACATAAATATCATATATATAACGTTTGTAATAATTAAATGATGTATAAAGTAGTATATAAAAAGGGTGAAGGTGTAAATTTAGTAATTGAGTTTTTCGCTATAAGCATTTAGCACAATTATGTTTTGTTGGGTGTAAAAATAAACATAATCATTTTAAGAGGTAACAAATTTGGCACTCTCATTAATGGGAACTAACGTCTGTCCCTTTTTTACTTTATGGGCCCCACAGTTCTTCTAGTTGGCATGTGATATGCTCTTATTTTATTCTAGAGATTTGTGCTCACCTTTTTCTCTCTCCCTTCCCTCTCACTCCATCACCTCCTACCTCCTTCACCACATTTTCTCTTCAAACTCTCCCTCCTCGTTTACTTTTTTTGGATGAATCCGATAGGGAATCATATAAGAGATCCAGCAGATGGCTCAAAAGTAGTGCCTCTGCCGACGAATTCGGGGCATCACAAGGCTCCGGCCGCTTCTCCATTAACATGATAGATTCCGACTTCGACGATCCAGACGCTGATGACATTTTCACTGCTTGGCGGCAGCACAGTGTGGAGTTTCAGTGGTTCTTGATGGAGTTGTCCATTCGGCGAGGCAAGAGACGGGAAATGGTGGCCCACTTTTTTCATGGATGTCATGAGCCTGGATGATGACGGCGTCTTCGTCAAGAGTGAAAGGGCGGTGTTGTACGCCTTGGCTAAGCTAATTGCACTATCGGAGTTTGCAAGAACAACCGTGGGAGAGATAATGAAAGATGAAATAAAGTTAAGAGTAGTATAATTTAGGGCAAAATTAATAGAGGGTATTTTTGTCAAGAGAATATTATAAATAGGGATATTTTTGTCTCTAAAATTTGTAATCTCAGGATTGAAAATGCAATACCGGGGGGAGGTGGCTTTGCAGCAATCCCACTTTCCTGGTACTCCCAATCTCTAAGCATCCGTAGTCCCTCAAACCAAACGATTTATTCTGACCCAATTCCTGATCCAATCCCAATCCCTACCCCCAAATACCTCGTATCAAACAGGGCCTTAAGACTCAAGGACAGGTATTGGTGGGAAGCTAGCAGGTGTTGCAATAAAAAATATCTAGTGTGATCTAATTAAAATTCATTTTTCTCCTTTTTGCTTTTGCTGGAAATATCTAAGAGGGGAGGCATGCGGAGAGGAAGATAGTTACAAATCTTTAAAACAAAATAATGTTTAAATAAAAATAATAAAATTCAAGAAAATTTAAAGGCTGACATATCATCTTAGTATCTTACACATCATATTAAATTCCGAGACGTGGCATGCTTTTATTGGTTATAGCATAAATGATGTAGTCAATAGGAAAAATTGTTGGACCTACAATGCAAAAAATGGATAGACATTAGCTCTTGTTAACAACAATACCAAATTTGCTACCTCTTGAAATGATTATGACTACTTTTACGCCCAGCAAAATTTAACAATCAGTACCTTAATGTTATTTTACATGTGCATCCAGGATCCTAATTTTTTAGTGGTGCAATTTCACCTTACTTAGCTGACCCCGAAACGTTCTTATTTTTTTCACTCGGTCAAACAAACGTTTATTTAAAACAGCGGACACCGAGGCAATTTTTTTTTGTTAACTGCCTAGGCAATGTCACCTAGGCATCTCTTTAATTTACCCCTTCGAATTCCAAAGAAGCAAATATTTGAAAAAATATAGAAAAAGCAACAAAAAAGTTCAAACCAAACCACCATAGAGGTTTTGAGAGGGAAGGTTGGGGTGACAAAGTTGGTGGTGAAGGGACTGGAACCACAACTCCTAGGGGAACCAAAATCAAATCCAAATAATTATTTTAAACAAGGTTTTGTATTTTTCATTTTAAATATAATTTTTTAGAACAACTATACTAAAATATTTTTTATTTTTTTCTAACTTTTGTTTTTAAAAACAATTTTATAAAATTCTTTTGAGATTAAAAAAATTGAAAATGGAAACAAGCAAACACATAAATTATTTTATTCCATGATTTAGATTTAAATCTCTTCATAGCTAGTTACTTCGTTCTCCCTCTCTCGATCGCTTTTAATTTACAATTCAAAGCATGTGTCTCCACAGTGCTAGTTGTGTTGCTTATGGGCTGACGAAGATGAAGGACTATGGATTCACCAAAGATCCTGACTTGTACCGCTCGAATATGAATATAAACTTTGATGTCAATCTGGTTTTTTTGCTGCCCAGTATTAGCTTCATTGCTTTTTTTTTTCTTGCTAAGCACATGTATCTTTTTATTGGAATCAATCATATTCGAAACACTGTTAGGCACTACATGTAGGCATCTCTCCTAACAGAGATTCGAACCTTGGTCTACCATATTGTGAGGGACTAACCCCTTTTACTGACACAACCCCCATTGGTAATGTTAGCTTCAGTGTTGGATGCTCGTTGATCTAAGTTATAAATGTTGCCGCTAAGTTTGGGCCTCAATCGTGTCCTAACACATTTTATGTAGGGTTTATTTGTTTTTGGATCAAAATCTTAAATCAGTCTTGTTGCCTACAACTCATTGTAAGAGAAATAATTTATTTTAAATTTTGAAGTTCAAGTGGTATTTTCTTATCTTTTTTTTTTTAATTTTTTTTATCACAGTAGTATTTTGAAGTTTAAATTCACATGTTATTTCTATTTAACGATGGTGGTTGTTTCAATGATTTGTTTGGTCTTTTCCCACTATCCCTATCCCTAGCAGTTTTACTCTGAAACTTTTCCGGTTGGTTTGATTCTTTATTATTATGGTAAGATATTTATATAATATTTAAAATATGTCACAAGTACCAAAAAAAGCATTTTAGATAGGCGCATTTAGACCGGTTGTAACGGATAAGGTTTAAAAGATATGATCGGTGACATTTTTGTAATTACGACAAACTTCTGAGTCTAGTTCCATTAAAATAAGGTCTTAAATATATTATTTAGACCGATTTTATAAATAACCGATCTTAAAGCATGCATAATTAAAAAAAATAAATATATGTAATATATTTTCTAGATCGGTTCTAAATATAGCAGGTCTAATATATTTTATGAATTAAAGACAATTAAAAAGACAACCGGTCTTAAATATTAAACTTTTAAGACCGGTTGTTATTAAGAACCGGTCTAAAAGGAGAGCAAAAAAATTCATTATTTTTAAAACCATTTATTCAAATTAACCGGTCTAAAAGAGTACTTTTAAGACCAGTTTTGAAAAATAATTGGTCTTAAAAGTGCCTTAAATATTCCAAGGCTTCAGCTCGGGCTTAATTTCAACTCTGAAACCTGATACTCAAGCTTCTTGTGAACCCCTCCCTCGGTTCGCGGCAGATCCTCCTTCCCGCGTCGCTCCTCATTCCTTAATTTTCGCTGTGCGTTGATGCAGATGTTCTATTGAATACATTACTGTAAGGCTCGGTTTTTGTTCCCTCCGATTGGTTTCTTCCTCAAGCTCGGTTTCATGCCTCCCCTAGGTTTCTTCATCAAGCTCCTCCTTCCCACATCTCTCCTTCATTCTTTACCGACGGCACCGATGGACGCAGGGGTACGGTGGATTGCATTCCCACATCGCTGTTGCTTGCCTCCTTTGGGTTTCTTCTTGAAGATCGAACTCTAGATACATTTGGCTTTTTCCGTTGCTTGCTCTGAGGCATTGTTCTTCCTTTTGAATTATCTTAACTTGTGAGCATTAATGTAGAATATTATATGTGGATGCAAAGCCTTTCTTTCCTTTCTCAGAGCTGCTTCTATGTCTCTCAACCTTGATTTTGTAACTCTGTATTGTTGAATTATGTGTTCTTTATCCCTTGATACACTTGACTTCTCTTTGTCCTTTGTTTTATTTTAACAAGACAGATTAGGTTTTGTCGTTTGAGGTGCTTTATTTTAGCTAGACAGAGTTAGATTTTATTATGTTTTATGGCTCCAATGAATTTAGGAGGTGGAATTGTTTAGGGAGAGCATGAGGAAGACATTTCCGACCAAGTTAAAATGAAAGTGTCAAGAGCAAAGTTAAAGACAATTACATTATATGTAGTTGCTAGAAAATTCCAGATTTTATAGAGGAATTGTTTGGATAATTGAGAGAATTATAAAAATTTGGAAATTTATTTAGAATTGGATATTTTGATGCCCTGTACGATACTTAAGTGCCAACAAGGATATAGCAAGGTCTAGAATGTTTATATAGTGCTTGAAATGAAAATTGTGGGCTGAAATTTAAAGTGTCGTGACCACATAGGAATATAAATCAGCTCATTCAATTTCAAGTGAAGATAATAAGGTGTCCTAGTGAGGATACTCCGGAGCTACAAGCTAGTGTTAATCAGAGCGAGCCCAGCAATGCTCCGAGCTAGAATCAAAGTGAGCCCTATAACCAGTCCATACGAAGGGGTAGAAGAGGCACTCGATTGAGAGACATTCCCCTCAATCGGAATATTGGGGAAAAGATTCTGATTGAGTTTGATAGATATTAGAAACCCATCGGGCCTAATGCAAGCTGATATAGGAGTTTTGTTGGCCTCCTAGCACATAACAAGCCCAGCATTTTGATAGAGAGTGGAGAAATATGGATGTGTAACACCCTGCCTTTAATCATGTAATTATAATTCGATATTCAATAATTAAACTAGATTAGAGACCTTCGGATAACTTAAACTCGTTTCAATCTCCTACTTTGTGGTAGGGTTTTCACAAAATCATTCAAAATCTCTTTCCTGTTCTTGGTCTCCATTTCAAAATTCAAATATAATCACCTGTGCAGTTTATCTACATTCACGTATGACAGAGTGTAAAACCAATTCCTCGACAACTCCCGGATTCTATACATATATAACCTGAGGTTTAAGTATCCACTAGGGGATTACATCCAAAATTGAATATACTATTCATATTTCAGATTATACAGTAATCCCGAATTCAAAAAATATAACCAACATTCCAAAATCAACTATACCCCTAAGGGTCCTAAGTGCTTCGGGTCGGCCTCTTCTCCTTTGAGCCACATGCCCTGTCTGAAAGGTTAGTCATAGGAAGGAATGAGATTCGAGAGAATCTCAGTAGTAACAAACCACTCATACAATGTATAAATACCAAGCATGTATATAAATCACAACCAGCAACAACAGCAACATCAATCTCAAAGATACATGGTTTTCACCACAAACGACAGCACTCACGGCTGTATACACAATACGACAGCTTACGCTGTAATCACCATCACGACAGCTTACGCTGTAATCACAATAACGATAGCTTGCGCTGTAAACGACATAATCAAAGACAAGAAAAAAAACTTTTAAGATCGGTTGTATAAGAAACCAGTCTTAAAACACTTTTAAGACCGGTCGTATAGACAACTGGTGTTAAAGGTCAAACCTTTAAGACTGGTTGTATCGATAACCGGTCTTAAAAGTGTTTCTGTATACCTCTAAAAAGAGGTCTTTTAAGACTGGTGGTCATAACAACACGTATTAAAATAGTGTATTTTAAGACCGGTTGCCAATACAACCGGTCTTAAAACTTTGTCTTTAAGATCAGTTGCTTAACCGGTCTAAAAAATATTAGACTTTTTAGACTGACTGTATCAAAACCTTATCCAGAACTAGTCTAAAAAGTCAATTTTCCACCAGTGTGTTTTTAAAACGTTTCATTTCCAACTTGTTTTTTTAAGGAAAATGACAACAGTTTTGAAAGTGTGATTTAAATGCAAAACACTTACTCAAACAATTTTTTTTTTGTTTTAAAAAATTGAAAACAAATTTTCAAAAATGGAAATGAAACAAGCCCTTAGTGTTTTATTTTCAACTAAGGTTGATAAAAAATATTAGTTAAGGAGAGTAATTTCTCTTCATTCACTACTTTATAAATGAATTTTTTCCCCTCATTAATTTCTCATCCAAGGGTTGAGGCTTTAGCACAAAGGGGACTTTTAGTCTTCAACTATCTTTAAAGAATCTTCTTCTTTTTTTGTCAATGTTTTTTTCTTTGAGTCTTAGAGCGCAAAGTGTTTTTATCTCTCCCAACAAGTGTGCTTTTCAGAATTTAAAATTGTGTTCTATTTCTTATGGGGATGAGACCACTTACTGCATCAACTATATTTTTGTTAAGCATAGGTATCTTCCTATATGAAGCAATCTTATTTGAAGTACTGTTAGGTGCTAAATGTGAGCACCTCTTCCAATAGAGATTCGAACCTTGATTCGCCACGTTGTCAGGGACTAGTTCCTTCTACTAGACTCAACCTCATTGGTTATGCCTCAACGATATGAAAAAAAGAAAGTGAGTCTCTCACTTTTCTAGAATCGATACATGGAGATATTTGAGGGCCAATATACCTACCATGCAGACCATTTATTACCATATGGTTTTAATTATCCATAAACTAAATGGTTGCATGTTTGCTTATTATATTCTCACAGCCTAGAGTTTGCGAGATTGCTTGCTCATTTGATTAGATTAAGAGAACATTACCCTAATTATCCTATTAAGAAAATATGTTTTGATAATGCTGGTGAATTTACTTCGCAAACTTTTAATGAATATTATGTGTCCCCTGAAATTAATATTGAACATCCTATAGCTCATGTTCATATGCAAAATGAACTTGTAGAATTATTGGTTAAATGGTTGCAATTAATTGCAAGAATTTTACTTATGAGATCTAATCTCCCAATTTCCTCTTGGGGCCATGCCATTTTGCATGTAACAATGTTAATTTGCATTTAGGCCAACAAGGTATCTAAATGTTTCCCACTTGCAAATGGTTTTTGGTCAGGAACCTAGCATTTTCCACCTAAGGATTTTTGGGTGTGCAGTATATGTGTCTATAGCACCACCACAATGCAATAATATAGGTCCCTAAAGGAGGATGAGAATATATGTTGGGTATGAATCTCCTTCGATAATAAAATATTTAGAACCATCTATAGGAACTGAAATAAATTATCATTAGCTCATTTTAATCATTTTATAAATCAATGTGAACTGGAAGTTTGAAAGGTAATTTATTTGTAGAATTTAGCTAATCAAATGCTAGAAGTATTTATGAACCCAAAGAAAGTGACAAAGTCACATGTCCCAGCTGTTAATGCTTCTGTTAGAATTGATGTCCCAGAAAGGCAACCTATTGTGAATGAACTTAAAGCACACCTGAAGCATGGCAAGCCCATTGGTTCTAAGGATAAAAATCCTTGAAAGAGAAAGGAGCTAAAAATATAGATGGTCAAGTCAAGGATAATCAAGAAAAGTTAGTAACTCTAAAAGAGCCATTTTCTAAAAAGTTATTGTCTCCAAAAGAGAATGTAGTAGTCCCAGACAAGACCCAGGTACCTGAAATGTGTGAAAATAATGAGATCTCAAATAAATTATGTTATGAATGGAATCTGATGGGACTGAAATAAAGTTAACGTTGATGACATCTTTACTTATAATATAGCATATGATGTAATGAATGATAATGAAGATCATGAGCCAAAATCCATTAGAGAGTGCCGACAAAGAAAGAATTGACCCCTATGGAAAGATGTCATTAATGCATAATTAAAATAATTAGCAAAACGTAAAAGTTTTTGGATTTGTGGTCCTTACACCTAAAGATGTAAAGGCTGTTGGATACAAATAGGTTTTTGTCTAAAAGAGAAATGAAAAGGGTGAAGTTACATGATATAAGACACGTCTTGTAATCCAAGGCTTTACACAAAGACCCAGTATTGATTATGAAGAAATGTATTCACCATTAGTGGATGCAATTACTTTTTTTTATTTGATTAGCCTATGATTAGTAAATGAAGGGCTTAATTTGCATCTAATGGATGTTGTCACTGCCTATTTATATGGTTCACTTGACAATAATATTTATATTAAAGTCCCTGAAGGTCTCAAGGTGCCAAAAGCACAAGTTCCTCAAAGACTTAAGGTGCCAGAAGGACCCAGTTCAAGTTCTCAAGAACAATACTTACTTAAGTTAAATAAGCCAATGTATGGCCTGAAGCAATCGGGGCGCATGTGATATAATCGTCTTTGTGAATATCTATTAGGATAAAAAAATGATCCAACGTACTCGTGCATCTTTATGAAAAGATTTGGAAATAAGTTTGCTATAATTGTTGTTTATGTTGACGATATCAACACATTGAAATTCCTGAAGAGCTTCAAAAGGCAATTAATTGTTTAAAGAAAGAATTTGAAATGAGGACTTGGGAAGAGCAAATTTCTGTCTTGGATTACAGATTGAGTACTGAAAAATGTGATTTTTGTATATAAAGAAGCTTATACAAGGATGGTCATAGAGTGTTTTTATATAGATAAGTCATATCCATTACGTACTCCAATGGTTGGAAGGTCTTTTCAGGCGAATAAAGACCCATTTAGACCTCAAGCAATGAGCGAAGAAAGTGATGAAAAACTACTTAGTCCAGAAGTACCATACCTTAGTGCTATTGAAGCACTAATACATTTTGCTTTTTTTTTTTTTTCCGCTAACCATTGACACATTTTGCTAATCACACATGTCCTGATGTATCATTTGTTGTTAACTTATTAGCAAGAAACCACTGATGCATTTTGCTAATCACACGCGACCTGATGTATCGTTTGTTGTTAACTTATTAGCAAGATATAGTTCTTCACTAACATGAAGGCATTGGAGTGGAGTAAAACACATTCTTTGTTATCTCATAGGCACTATGAACATAGGGTTATTTTACTCAAATGTATCCAAGCATGAACTGGTTAGATATGCAGATCTTGGTTAAAGTTTTTAATGAGGCACATTTATAATAGACATCTAAGGGGGAGTGTTATGAATATATTAATTATGTTAATGTTCATTGACTCTTGACCTTTCATATTTTAGTCAGCATTCATGAATAGGGGTTAGCAAACTAAATGTCTATTTAATGTCCATTTAGATGCATGAATAATATGAAAGGACATCTAATGTATATTCATATGTATTAATTGTAGCATTCATTGTATCTTAGTGGTGACCTTTGGAGGCCTATAAATAGAGTCTTTTATAAAGCATTGTAATCTAAGAAACATAGGAAATTGAATGAGAATTAATTCCCCCTCTATCTCGAATTTTCTTTTCTCTTATCTTTTGCTCTTCAATCCCATGTTTCTATCATTCTCATAACATATATTAGTTTCATTCGTAAAATTTTTTTCATATTCTTTTTGGCGGATGCTAATGGCTAAACCCCTTCTGAATTAAGCTTATTACATATATAAAAGTTGAAAGCAATATAAAGTTAGTCTTATGGTGTAAGGTTCCGTTAGATTTCTTTGGATCTTAAGTTTGAGTCCTAGAGAAGTCATCTATATTGAGAGGGGTAGTCATGAACTCAAACTGAATACCAAATAATATATATATATATATATATAAGTTGAGAATTTAATCCTTAATCATTTATCTAAGTAAACCAGAGTTCCTTTTTCCTGTTAATCTTAACGTCTTAATTTTAGTTAACAAAAAATGCTGATTTAACAAATTTAAATGGTGATTCTACAGTTGAATGCTGCCAAAATTTGTTTAAAATTTAACCATGTTTTATCCGTATTTAATTGCAGAATTACTGTTTAAATTTATTGAGTAAGTATTTTTCATTAAGTGAAATTAAGAGCGTTAATATTAAAGGACTAACAGTGCACTTTGTAAATTTAAGAGGGACTAAGCTGAATCTTGATATAAACTTAGATAACCAAATGTATACTTTAGCCTAACATATTTTATTTCAATTTACATATTAATTAACATTGACGGATCGATATAGAAATTCACAATTGACAAGTATTTAATGATGCATATATGTGAGCCGAAGTTCAAGCCCTTATGCACGGGCCCATATGTTATATCTGTTCCTAATTTGAAGCCCGTGAATGAAAGCCCTCAACTTCGTAATATGAAGCCCATGAATAGAAAGTTGGATGGGAAAAAAATTTAGAGAGCAAAGAATTAAGAATACTAGGAGGAAAAACTTTGAAAAAAAGGAAAGTTTTTTAAAATTATTTTTGAAAGTTTTCTCTTCTAATATTCTTTCCTCTTGTTTTCTTTCTATTTTTTCCTCGGTAGAAATATAAGAGAAAATGTGTGCACTGGCTCACAACATAACCTTATAATCCAATATGATTAATATGCAAATTTGTCTTGAAATTTTTTGAAAAGGAGTAATGTCATCTGGAAAGTTTTTTTAGATTTACTATCACCTTTAAAATTTAAAAACGTAGCAATGTTGCTCTATACTGTTAAAAAATCGATGTTGACTATTAATTATTTAACGGTAAAAGGAAACATTACTCCATTTTAACACTTTGGTGGCAACATTGAATCTTAAAAAATTTTCAAAACAACATTGCGCCTTAGCAAAAACTTCTAGGGGTAAATTTGCACCTTAATCCCGAATCCAATATTCTCCTACAAAGATGAGGCTTAGTAAACTTTAATGAGACTTATTTTTTAGTATTCTATTTATTCGTATGTAATGTTTATTAGAACTTGACATCTTATTTTTATTTGAAATTTAAATCATCTTATTTTTATTAACATATACCGATATATATATATATATATATATATATATATATATATATATATAATTTATAAATATAATAAGTGATCATAAGCTAATATTTATATTTTACACTCTCTCCATTGTTTTATTATTCATTCGATGGTACCAAACATTAAAGTTAGAGTTGTATGTTTCACTTATTAATATTATCTCCGGTCCTAAATATAAAACCTAACTGACCTTTTTTAGATATGTTAAGGAAGCTAAATAAGTTACTTAATTATATCATATGTGGTGCATGATTAAATGATATATTAGCTTATAAGTCAGACTAATGAGTTTGAAGAAAAAAAATGATAAATATCAAGATTTTAAAGTAATTTAATTAGATTCATTAATTCCCCTAAAAAAGAGTTAACTGGGCTTATATTTAGAACTAGAGGTAATATTATTTTTTTAAAAAAAATTGTTGATATCCTCGGTACATGTTATAATTTATTACATCAGTCGATCTTAAGCTTAAATATTGTTGAGTTAATTCATCAACGGAATCATATAAATCAGCATCCCAGCCTAGCACACGTCCAAACATTTTACAATGTGTTTGGATGAAGAGAAACTTAGAAGAGGGAAGAGAAGTAGAAGAGAAAACGAGGGAGGCAATAAGTTGTCCCTTATTTTCCAAAATGCGGGTGTCGAGGCCAAATTTCACTTTCTCCTCAAAATTTTTCTCCACCGTCGGAAGAGAATTCCATGGGTTATTCTATGCTTCCAAAAAACGGACTCTCCCTTCTCTAAAGAAGGGATATATTACACATATTTGGCTCAAATACTCCTTTATTTTTATTTGTGCCCTAATGCGAAAGTCCCCATTCTTTCCGTTGCGCAATTTTTTATAGTGTGTTTGGATGGGCGATTTGCACCCCAAACGTATGATTACAGGGTTAAAAGCAACTTTGGGCAGTTTTTAGGTTTTTTGGTATGTTTGGGATGACGATTTGGTGATTGAGCTTATACAGATAAATAACTTAATTTTTGAAGCTATCTTTTGTGGTTTAATGTATGTTTGGGAACACTTATTTTTTGAATATAAGTGCTCATTACACAAGTCGAGATAAAATTTCTCTTGCATACTTACCTCGTAAGTGAATCATAATTTATAAACACTTATTGCCTAAAAATAAACTATTTCAAACGAGCACTTATTCATGCGATTGGCTTCTATCTTGTGGCTTATATGTATATGTAGTAGTAATAATAATAATAATAATATTGATAGAAATATTTCATATCTTTGTGGATCAATAAGGTACTCAAAATCACTTCTAATCACAAACATTTTTTTTATGAAAAATATTCTAAATAATTTTCTCTTTCTTTAGATAGTAATCTTCTGTTAGTTAGAAAATACTTTGGGATAGGAGTTTGACAAGTTTTGAGTTTTGTCAATATATGACCGTAGAAATGTAGAGAATAATTAATAATTAATTTTAATTGGTTTATATTTATTATATTGTTGTTTTATGACTTTATAATAAATTTCTTTTATAAACATGTCATAAATTAATTTCTATATGGTATTTTTACTGACTAAATTTAGTTTAAATAATTAATTTGGATTATTGGAGGTATTATTGAGGTTTTAATTGGTTTATTTTGTTAGATTTTGAGCTATGTGAAAATATGAGTTAGGATTTAATATTTAAATTAAAGTTTGATATAATTTATAAAATTTAAACTTGAGGTGCGCAATAGAAAGGACTTTTGGAGTGTGAAAAAATAGGTTCAAAATATTACAAAAAATGCATAAGTACATCTTCGATCAGATTATATGGGACCTTTGATATAATTAGTTCTGTTATATATATTTTACTTTATAAAAAACTTTAAGTTTCTATAATTTCTAATTCATCCGCATTTTTATTGTAATTTTATTATGTATTTGATCATTGTCAAATTTTCAAAGTTAATTTTTTCACTTTTCATAATTTTTAAATTTTTTTTTTTCTTAAATAGCATAAAAGTCACTTATATAAAAGCCAAATCAAACATCTTTTACTTTCATAAAAACACTTATCCAATTGCTAATCCAAACATTAATCATTTTACCTTATCTTACTTTTTTCCCAATCTTAAGATTCCATAAATCAAATTGAAAAAAAGCCACTTTTCCCACCGTTATTCCAAACACACCTCTCATTATCTAAAATCGGGCATTGAGTGCCACAACTGTAGCAACATACTGTTTTTATGATAAAGATTTTTAATATATGTATTCTTCTGTTATAATAAGGAATTTGATTTGATGGACGGAGTTAATTGTCATTTTCGCTTCTTGATTAATTAATGTTGAGATTTATGTGTCACATATTTTCATTAAAAAAATAGAGCTAAGATGCAACTAGCAACCTGAAGGATTTTGTTATGTCCATTCAGTACCATGAAGGAATTTGTAGTGCACTTAGCACCCTTAAGTATTTTTTTAGGTACATCCATTATCCTAAAGTAGTTTTTTTGTGTAATTTTGCATTTAACGATTTGGATAATTTAGGGTATTACATATGAAAAAATACTTCAAGGTATTGGATGCACCAAAAAAATAGTTTATAATGCTGGACACACTTTAAAAAAATACTTCAAGGTGTTTGGTGAACCAAAAAATATTTTAGTGTACTAGATGCACCAAAAAATGTTTTAGGGCATTTGATGCATTTATAAAAGTATTTTAAGGTGCTGGATGCATCTTAACCCATAAAAATATGGCTTTAAATTTTTCTTTTGGTTTGATCAATGGTATAATCCATTTAGAGGCTAAAAAGGCAATGACTTATTGCCATTCGCAATAAATACACTTATTTGAATTTGAATTTTTATTCTTCTCATAGATGTAAAGTTACTTATCACTTCAACCAATAATTTATTGGTATATGGCTTAAGTTTTGTTGAAGGGAAGTTTTTTGTTTCATTTAATAATTTTTTAGAAATTTTAAACAGTATTTATTGACATATTTTATCATATCCTTATTTATCACAATAATTTTAATTTATTCATACAAAATAATGGACAATTTTAATAATTTAGTTTACGTTTTAAAATAAAACAAAAAAAATAATTTTATTTTAATTTGACTCTAATATTTGATTTGATCGCATTAATTTTTTATTTGAATTCATCTTTTATGGTATTGCTCAAGAAAATAGGTTAAAAATTTAAGAGGGTATCATTTTCATGCAAAAATTTTGCATTTCGTTTGTTCTCTTTTTCCTCCCCTCAGTTCAAATACAAAGATTAATAATATTGTCTTCCCACTTTCACCCCTCTATGTCTTTTCCCCCTATATTTTCTCCTTCCCTAATTTTTTTTTGGGAGAGTCCTTAAAAAAGAATTTGGAAATTATAAAATGACAAATCAGGTTTTTTACTAAGAGTTGATTAGAAAATGTTAAAATTTGATAAGTAATTCTCAACTTATGTTTTGAAAATTACCTAATTTGTTATTTTACAATTTTCAAGTTTTTTTAAAGGATTCTCCCAATTTTTTTTCATCCAAACATAGAATTGGGCTTGGTTTGGATGGGAAGAATAATAAGAGGAAAATAGGGGTAGAGAATACTAAGAAGGAAATAATATAAAAAAAAATATTAGAAAGGAAAACTTTTAAAAATATTAAAATAATGAATTTTATTTTTTTTAGAGTTTTCCTCTTAGTATTCTTTTCTCTCTAATTTTTTTTCCATCCAAACTAAAGGTCAGATATTATCTCAATTCATGTGCTGTATGTTTTCGAAATATTTAGATATTGTTGCAGTACTTTGCATGATTTGGATTTAGTTTTGAATCTATAGATAATGATATATTTCTTGAAAGTCTGTGCTTTGCTCTAAGGGCTTGTTAGGTATGCAGTAGAGGTGGGAAGGGAGAAAAACATGAGTAAGTTCCCTTGCTTGGAACACAATTTTCACTTAATCTTTCTTAAAATGCAAGTTCTTGGGCCTACCAATATTCCTTTAGGGTCTGTTTGGTTGGATGGGAGGGGATGAAAAATGAGCCTCTCCCCTTGTCTGGTTTAAAAAATTGGAGAGTGGGGCTCCAAAAGAGAGACTCTCAATCCCTCCCATCCCCTCATTTTTGTTTTTCCCAAATTGGGGGGTTTTGGAGGGGATGGAAAATGAGCCCCCCCATTCCATCCCCTCCCTTTGAACCAAACAGGCCTTCAATGGGAGGGGAGGGATGGAGGGGAGGGGATGAAATGGGAGGGTGGGGGGTTACCTTGTTTGGTTGGGTTGGTAGGAAGAGGAGGTGTGTCAACACCCGTTTCCATTTTGATAATCTAAGAGTAATAAAGACGGAATTTAATGGGCATACAGAAAAGTACAATTATACTGATAAAAATATTCGTTTACGATCCCAACATCGTTCGTTTACAATTCCGATATTGTTCATCGACGAAAACGAAAAATACAATGGAAGTTTTAATATTTACAAATTTCACCAAAATATCACAAAATAGACTAATTATGACACGATCTTGTCTGCGCCTCGAGACACGTGCCGCTCAATTACCGTTGTCTACATCTTTTCCCTTTAGCCCACTAGTGCCCGCTGAGGTGTTTATTTAAAAATAGGGTGAGATTCCAAAGAATCCCCGTAGAGACATAATATCGTTCATAGAAAATGCCAAAAGTAAATATGACATGCGCCAAGGTATGCACAAATTAATGAACAATATAAACACATCATCGTTATGTATACATGAGTAGGGCCCAGCCCCACAATCTACACCGATTGGACTTCTGCCAACTCCCAGTGTAAGTGCACCTATGGCACTAACTGCCCCTCTCTAGGTAAATCATGTTGATTAATAAAGTGCATTTACAAAACAATGGCATCCACACAATCACATAACTTATGGCATAGTGTATGAAGGATAATGTCCCTACCTCAAAGCTTTAATATCCTCTTTCTAAATGTGCCTCGAAGAACGTGTTGTGTCCGGCCTCCAACTTGGTCCTAAAATATTAAATGTACCAGAAATATGTCATAACCTATCCAAGTATCATTTTAGACTCTTCCTTAGTGTTTATTGTGGTTATATTAGTCTATGGTAAAAATTTACAAAAATGCCCCCGGGACCCCAGCCCGGCCCAGCCCAGCCCAGCCGTACCCGGCCCGATGGCACGTTTTTCTAAAATTTTGAATAAAGCTATTTTGACTTATTTTCGCCCAAGGAATCCATTTCCGGGCTTGAAATCACCAAATTCACTTTCAAATTACGAAAATGCCCTTGACAGCCCCTATTTAGGGATTTCAGTGGCGTTTTCGTAATTATGCTTTTTCGGCCTCTACTGAAAAAGTGCCAAACTGTAACCCCACCTATTTTTGCCCACTGAGTCCAATGGAACCATTTATTTCATGAAAATCCAACTCCTACTACCAGATCTGGTCCTGGCCGAAATATTGAAGGAAAAAAATAGAAAAATGGAGCTGTGTTTTAGCTTCCAAAACTTGTACTTTTCCACTTCTAATCCTTGATTAACTCACTTAAACACTTCTTAACTATGATTCAAAGAAATTTGGGCAGCATCACCCCTTAGGATTAGGACTTTCCAAATTTACAAACTCAATAAAATAACCAAATCCAATCATAATCATCAACAATAACCACATACTAGCATAATTTTAGGATTTGTGAAGTTACCTTTTTGAGTTCTTGAAATTTCTCTCTCTAGGAGTCCTCCTCTCTCTCTCTCTCCTTAAGCTCAAGATTTGCTTGCTAAACATAGTGTTTCATGGAGAAGAAGAGATTAGAGAGGAGATTATACAAATTGGAAGCCTTAAAACTTTGATCCACAAGGTCTTACCTTAAGATTTCTTCTCCTTCTCTCTAGATTTCCCAAGCTCTCCCTCTCTCTCTATCTTTGTTGTTTGGATGTGAGAATGAGCAAGAAAGATGAAGCATGGGCTCATAAAATATCTCACCTCTTCTCTTCATGCTTCATTCTAGCCCTTGATCTAACCAAAGGCTAGGATTTCTCCACCTTTCATGTAATCATACCTCCCACCATGATGTCTTGCTTTATGCCATACTCCCTCCACTTTATGCCATCCCTTGTCATCATTTGTGTACTTGGCCTTATCTCTCCACAACTTATGTCATAAGCCTCCAATTGCAATTGAACCAATTCTCTTCCATTTGGTTAGCCCAAAAATGTCCCAAGACCCTTCATGCACACCATTTGGTCTTTCATTCCATTAATCAAACTACATGTGTCAGGAAATCATATTTTAATCCAATTTCCACATGTGCTCATATCTTAGTAATTCTTATTTAATTGTTTGGCATTAGATGATGCCACTTGGCATGTTTATGAGCCAAGTAATTATTTTCCCATCCTATTTCCTTATTCCACAATTCTTAATTTATTCCACTAAGAATATTCAATTTATACATTTTCCTTTATTTTCCTTGATTAATTGAAATTAACTCCAATTAATTGGAAAATAATTAATCTTGGGCTAAATTGGCAAAATTATGATTTTGCTATCACCTTTGTAATTTAATTCAATTCTTGAATTTATTTATCCATTTCCTTATGAATATGAATATTTCAAAATTCACAAGATCCAAATTCATGAATATTCACTATTTTATTGAATTATTCAAATAATTACAATATATTTTTGGTGAATAAAATTTGGGGTGTTACAAGGTGAGGGGTTTTTACTGATTCTTTGTTTGGTTTAAGAGGGGAAGGGAGGATTGATAGTAAATAATTGACCATTTTATCTTTACATATTAATTTATAATTTCTTCCTTTTATTCCATGTAAAGTAATTTGCATCTTAATTTTTTTTCCAGGAATTTGTATCTTAATTCAAATGGCATAATTTAGGAAAAATCATTCTCTATTATCGAAAAAAGAGTCCATCATGTTAAAAAGTGTATAAAAACTGATAGAATGATTTTTAATTTTTTGATGAATTTAATTTTTAATTAATGTATTAAAACATGTTAACAAATTTTATTTATTTTCTTACTTCACAATCAGCCCCTCATCTTCCATTCTTCCTCACGCACACTGTCATAAGCGACAAAACACGCATACTCTGACCAAAAAAATACAGAAAAAACAGGATGCATGTACAAGAAGCATACTCTTCTGCAACCTCTCACAGCTTCACCCTATGGAGGTTCTCTCTTCCTACCTCCACCACTACTCCACCGTTTCACGCCCACCAACCCCCACTGTGTCTCTTTTGCAATCACGCCCTCCAACCCCTTCTGTATGCTCACATATCCAACAACTAGAGCCAAGAATTCGGACCAAGCCCGTCGGGCTGGGCCTATGATTTAGAGACTAAAAATGGAAGCGGGCTTAAAAGGGCCGACCCTGTAGCCCTGTAAAGCCGGCCCTTTTAGGCCTGTTTAGCTTATTTTTTTAATGGGCAGCAAGCATTGGTCAGAGGGTAGAGTTAACCTAACCTAACCCTCATATCAGAAATGCTCTCATACTGACTCAGACTTCATTTGAAGCTTCTCTTTTTTTATTTTCCTTTTTCTTTTTTTGCATGTGTACGCCAAAATCCAAATTAGGTGTTATGTTATTACTGACATTTGAAGCGCTTAGACTTGTTTGATTGTGGCTGTGAACTTATTTGATTAGTTATGAACATTAATTATGGTTTGGACTTAAGTCTTAATGTTTGTGTTCTATTAAACTTGGATAATATTTATGTTTTAAATTAGTGTTGATGATATTTATGTTTTAAATTAGGTATTTTGGTCTCTAAGAGAATAAGAAACAAAAAAGGCATGGCAAAAAAAAAAACTCAAATGGGCCTAAAGCCCGCGGGCCTACCTTAAATGGGCCGGCCCGTTTAGGCCCGAGCTCGTCACAGGGTCGGTCCGACCCGTTTTCCCAGCTGTACCAACAACCCCCACTGTCTCCTCCGCCCCACCCCAACCTCTACCCGACCTTTAAGGTTGCCACAGTGTTGGGTGAGAAACTCCAAACTTGCGATGAAGAAGCCAACTTCGAAGAAGCCGACTCCAAACCAATGAAGTAGCCACCATTTTATTTTTTCACTGAGGGCATCGATAGGAATATAACAAAATTGGTGGGGGTAAATTAGTCAAGATTTTTGGCTCTCCTCCAAAAAACCCCAATTTGGAGGGGACCAAAATAAGGGGATGGGAGGGGTGAGAAACAAATTTTTGCTCCCCTCCCCTCCAAAATCTCAAACCAAATAAGGGGAGGAGCTCATTTTTCCTCCCCTTCCATCCCCTCCCCTCCAACCAAACAAGCCTTTAAAGGTGGGAAGATGAGATCCCACCAAAATTGATCAGAACCTAAGCTCCCTATATGAACAGTAAAACTATTAGACATATTTGCCCCTTAAAAACCAGTTCCTCAGTGCCACCTGAGATAGAGACGGTGGACTTGAGTGCAACGGAGTCGGTAACGCAGCTTTAGCATCTCTGGCTTAGTTCAACAAAAGAGATATCTAGAAAAGAAAAATATGATTGGAGAAGAGAAATATTCTAGATTCGGTTGATTGCCTTCCAACTCTGCCATGTTTTGTTTCCTTGTTACAATCGCTGATATAACATTTTCCTTGGAAGTTGTAGATTTGAGAATTTGTGGAGATTTAGGAGCGGATGAGAAATGTTAGAAGGAGTTGGCTTTTTTATATCAATATTAGAGAAAGGCTAGGAATGTAGAACACAAAATTTGAGATGGCAAGATGAGAGAGGATGAAAACTGCTCTGTTTTAAAACCCACAAAACAGAGTCAAACATAATTTGATTATTGCATTTGAATTTTGACAACCAGAGTCAATTCAAATTCGAATTTCTATCTATAAAAAAAATCCAATTTTATTAATAAATAAAATAAATTTGAGTCTTTTTTTTGCCAACAAAAATAAATTTGATTCAATATCTTAACAAAACTCAATTTTCAAATTATTATGTATATTATTCATTTATTATTTTTATTTAATTAATTTAATCATTAAATATCTTAATAAGACGTGATCTTTCAATTTCAAACTTGCATAACGCTGTTGATTTGAGATGATATCCGTGAAAGTAGTTGCAAAGTGGCTTTTTGAATTTGAAGGATAGAGTTACGAATCAAGAATATAGGACAAATATCTTTGTGATAAACTTACTCTTAATTATTTCATATATGTAGCTATTTTGATATTTATAGTGAATATTCACATTTATTTAATTATTTTTAATTATTCAAAATCTTTGAGAAGCAGTTGCAACGTGGGTGGAGAGTTGCTGTAAGAGAATGTAATACCCTGAATTTTGGGATTTGAGGCTTGAGAATAAGCCTAAATTAAGCGGACTGCTAAGCCCTGGTTTAGCAGGTGTCCCAAATATATTCTCTAATGTTTCTTATATCTTTGGGGCATTAAAGAAAATAAAACGGGGGGAGAAATATAATACCCCGAATTTTGGGATTAGAGGCCTGAGAATAAGCCTAAATTAAGCAGACTGCTAAGCCCCGGTTTAGCAGGTGTCCCAAATATATTCTCTAATGTTTTTTATATCTTTGGGGCATTAAAGAAAATAAAATGGTTAATTTTGAAGAAAGTGATTATGCTTACGGTGAAATTGCCTATGAGGTAGTGAGCTTGTCATGTGATTTTTAATGACCAAATGATGAGCAAAAATTATGAAATTTTACAGAATGAAAGTAGACATCCTAAGCTTTAATTTGTTAGGTCATATGCCTCAATTAGAGCTACATACAAAAAGATATGAATTTTTGAAATCAGCACAGAAAAACTGTGAAGTTTCTGGAACAGCAGGCAAAGATTAAAATTCTGGGATAGACTCAATAAGGGTTCTATAGGCTTTGGAATCACTCCAATTCTATTTTTCTAGAATTAGTTATAATTTTTCAAAGTTTGGGTAGAAAATCTGCCAGAATTTCTAATTAACCCGAAAATTTTGGAAATTGAATAAATAATTCCATATCATATAATATATGATATAAAACATTTCCTCTTCCTTCCAGCAGCCATAACTGATGCCATTTTCAGTTTTAAAGAGAGAGAAGAGTTGAGATTTTTAGAGAGAGGAGAGGAAAAAGCTTGTACAGGTAAGTGATTTCTTCAGTAAATCGGTTCCTAATGCATATAACTCCGTTCCTAAGCTTCCTTTTCATATGATTTAAGGTTTGGAAGCTCAAATTCGAATGTTGAGCACCTAGGGTTCAGCCATATCAAGGGAGAGCCAGTGAGAGCTTGAGGTAACTTCCAAACCTTTGTATATTGACTATTCTGGCTATTGTGGATAATTTAATCGGTGAAATTTCGCCGGATTGTCCTTAGTTGTAAAAATGAAAAATGGGTTTTCCTAGGGGTTATGCTGCCCAAGTTGGTACTAAATGGTAGTTGTAACCTAATGAAATAGTCAATAAAGTGGTTAGGAGTAGAAAAAAATGTGTTTACTGAGCCGAAAGCAAAAAACCCCGATTTTTTCCGGAGTTCTTATAAGTTTTAGCCATCACTAGAAATGGGTCTTAGAGTTAGATTTTGAATGATTTGATGATTCCATTGAGTTCAAGAGGGAAAATTAGGTGGGGTTGCAGTTGGGCACTTTTTCGGAAAAGACCGAGAAAGCATAATTACGAAAATGCCCCTAAAACACTAAAATAAGGGCTGCCAAGGGCAATTTCGTCTTTTAGCAGTGAATTTGGTAATTCTGAGTCTGAAAATGGATTCCTTAGGCGAAAATATGTCAGGATAGCCCAGGTTAGAATTTCGAGAAAAGTACAGCCGGACCGGGTCCACTGGGGTATTTTAGTAATTTTTGAAGATAGACTAATATAACCCCCAAGAAATACTATGGAAATGTCTAAATAGTACATTTGACATTGTAGGATTGAATATGGAGCCTCGAGCTGTTGGCACGCAAATCGAGGAGAAAGATTGGAGGTAGAGGACTTACCTTACTTGCATGTATTTAATATCTTTGCTTGTATAATGATGTATGTAATTGCTTTACTTGATTGTGTAGAGTATATTTGAATAAATGAAGCTCTGTTTCTGTTTTCGCTGTGGCCATAGTCTTGTTGTATGAAACATTGAGCATGCAGAAATGTCATTATGGGACATACATATAGATAAAGCTAACATGTCATACACATAGCATCAATCATGCATGCATTATGGTATCTGTTTCCTACTGAGATTCTCTCGAATCTCACCCTCCCCTACCAACAATTTAAACAGGAGACGACAAAAGATATGTAAACAATAATGCAGAGTACTGTACGAGGGGATTACAGTAGTTGAACGAAGACGGGAAGAAGTCTCCGTTTCACTGGGATGAGTTTAGACACCCTAGTAGCATTGTGCGGCTACCTTAATCGTAAGTATCATGTACAAACCCTTATGAGGAATTTATGTAATGATGCACATATTATCAGTATATGTTATTTCTGTGTTGCCTACCAAACCGCATATCGTTTTCCGCAAATACTCTAAAAAAAGTTGAAATTGAGATAAGGGTGTGACAGAGAATATGGGAGAGAAATCTTTAGGATTAATTCAAGTAATTGAAGCCGTAAGATGCGCATCAATTAAATTCTCGGCAAGTTACTATTTAATTTAACTATTTATTTCATCTTATTATTGTTAATATAGTTGTTGTATAAGGACATGAGTGTCAGAATAAAAATAATTTGATTCAATATCTTAAGTTCTTCGTGGTATTATTTATATTATTATTTTTATTTAATTTAAATTTTTTTATTTATTTAATATCTACTATTATTTTTTAAACTATTTATATTTATTTATTTACATTATAATTTATAATTTATTCATTTTATTTAATCTTTAAATTATTGTTCTACTAATTATTGAATTTATAAATTGAAATATAAATTTGTTTAATAGATAATTATTAATTTATTTTGAGGATAAAATGGGTATTGTCCCTTTTTTCCCTAGTTCCATACCCCAATTTTCTTCATACCAAACAACCCATTTTCACTCAACTCATATTTCATCACCCCTTACAATCTTCCCTTCCCTTCCCTACACTAAGGGCTTGTTTGGTCTGAGGGGAGAGGAGGGAAAATGGGTGGAGGGAAAAATTTTTTTGAGTTGAATTTAAAAAAAATTAGAGAAGTGGGGTTAAAAATTTTTAATTAATTTTTCTTATTTTTTTATCTTATATATTCTCTTTATTAAAATTTTATTACCCCACTTCTTCAATCTTTTAAAATTCAACTCATAAAAATTTTTCCTTGTACCAAACGGGCCCTTATGATTTTTAATGTTATCAAGGGGGACAACCAATTTTAATGTCCTATTTAAAATTATAAACTTGGAGAATTTTATTGGTGAAAATACGTTGTTAGAAAAAGGAAATTAAATTCTAATATGAGTGAAAATATGTTTGGTGGATTGTTAATTAGTATGTTTTTTTATTACATTTAATTAGTATGTTTTATAGAAACGCGAACCTAGAAACGTTGAAGCTATATGACTACTTTGAATGATGATATCCACCATGTTTCTGTATTTTTTGGGAATAAATCGAGTTTCCAAGGGTGATCTTGATTTCTCTCATAACATTCTTTCTACAATACTTGGTATAATATCTTGTTAATTGTGATGAAATTACTTAAAATTGTTTTTATTTTCATCGAAATTACCCTAAATGTGTGTGTGTGTGTGTGTATTTTTTTTTTTTTTGTGGCTAAGCATAGGTATCTTCATATTGGAGGCAATCCTATTCGAGGTACTATCGGGCACTAAATGTAGTATCTCTTTCAGTGAGAATTTGAACCTTTATTTGCTATGTTGTAAGGGCCCGTTTGGTATGATGGAATTAATCTTGATGGAAATGGAAATGGAAATGAGGTGTAAAAGTATGTTTGGTATGTTATGGAAATGAGATATGATTTTTAGGTGAAAAGACCAAAATGTCCTTCAAATTTTTTTTCCAAAAAAATATCATTCAGAAAAGCCCAGAACCTTCTCCCCCCGAAAACCTGCACCATTTCATTTTTTTTCAAATGTTTGGTATGTCATGGAAATGAGTCCTAATTTATATGTGAAAAGACCAAAATGCCTTTATAATTAAAAAATAAAAAATTCCTCTCCTTTGAAAATTTTAGGCTTATAGTATGAAATTCTAAAGGAAAAATATAAATTTTTTTTTTTTAAAATTGAAACCCGAATCGGACCTGGAATCGGACCGGTTCACCGGCAGGTTCGCTGGTTTCCGGGCCGGGCCGGCCGGTCCAGTCCGGGTTCCTGAACCTAGGTCTCATCATAGAAAGGGCAAGGTTGGAATTGAAGACATGGAATTGCAAATATTAGCTATTTGGGTGGAATTAAGTTTGATGGAATTGGCCCCATTTGGCTTCCATGTGGAATTAAATTCCATGAGCATTTCTTTGTACCAAACATGTACAACTCATGGAATTGAATTCCAATTCCATGCCTTTAATTCCACTATACCAAATAGGGCATAGGGTCCGTTTGGTATGCTTGAATTAGCTTGATGGAAATGGAATTGGAGTTAAATTCCATGCTATTAGTCTGTTTGGTACAAATCTAAGCACATGGAATTGGCTTCCATGTGGAAGCCATTTCAATCAAAACTGATTGAAATGAATTCCATGCAAAACGTGAAGATTTGTAATTCGATCTCCAAAAAAATCAATCTTGCCCCCTTTTTTTTTATCTCCCTCAACTTTATCAGTTCATCGCATCACTATTGGCCTCTACCTGACAACGAGCTCCATTAATCGGTGGTGGTGACCTCCATTAACCGGAAACGACGTGCTCCATCAACCAGTGCGGCGACTTCTATAAACCGGCGACAACAAGCTCCATCAACCACAGATTAGAGAATAGGCAGTGGCATCCTAAAGATGCAACCTACGATCTGGACGCCTTCCTCATCGAGCTTCGCTGACATCTTCACAACGACGACGACCTCTTGAAATCTTCAACGATGTGCGACTTAGACTACCCAGCGTCCAAAGTACATCTCGTCGCCTTTTTCACTGAGCTTCGCCGGCACCTACATATCTCGTCGCCTTTTTCATTGACCGAAGCAACCCACGATCTCTATGTTGTAGATCTCGAGACCCAAAACTGAAGAAGGAAGGCCACCGATTTTGTAACCCCCTTCCCACACTAAGGCCGAGATTAAGTTCTTAAACATGTAATTAATGTAGAATTAGAGACCATATATCAAATTGGGACTTATTAAGGTAATCTTTTGCCCAAAATCGGATTTGCAAAAACTTTTTCAAAATTTATTCACAATGGTCTCATATTCATAATACAAAACAAATATGGCATATACAGGTGGATTCCATTTCTAAATATCAGAGTGCAAGTAAATTCCCGACTCACTCGGGTTCCATTCATTTAATAAGGGTTTACACAAAGGCACAAAGCCCACAATTCATACCCTTTACTTGGGGATTACACAAATCTACATCACAAATCCCAAAATATACAAATACTTCCCACAAAATATCCAATAATATACAATGATAACCAAAAACCAAAAAGGAACTCCTAACACGGTGCTCTACCCGCTCTTCGTCACCCGTTTGCCTTTCGATCCTTCAGCCCTGTCTAAAATGTTTAATTTTGGGAGAGTGAGATTCTAAAGAATCCACGTAGTGTCAAATCAATCATATAATGTACAATAGTAAGGCCTGAAATCAAATCATTATCCATATAAGCAACTACAACGGCAATGGTTAGTATGACATATGTCATCCCTGACGATTGCTCATGCTGAATTGCTCACGCTGTATTGCATCACAACAATCCACACAATATAATTCACCATAGCTGGGATCCATATAAAACATTTCATAACGCAAGCCATACAGGCAAGATACACACAACCCACAACTGGTTCACAAACGCCGCCCCATGGGTCGGATTCACAAAGATCTATGTCAATTACGACGGCAGTTCAACGGCCGACCTAGAGATGACCAATGTCAAACCTTATACGGCTCACGCTGAAGTGCTCACGTCGTAATGTACCATGGCACACATTTCACAAAATGCAATGATAAGTTATGCATAACAAAACATCATACATAATATGAGAGAAGAGTCACTACCTTGATCCTTCCGTGCGTCTCCTAGCGCCGGTCTCTTCCGAGTAGGGCAAATGTTAAATCCTATATTCATAATTAGGGACGAAGAGTTATACTCTATTCCAAGGCTTAATTCACTTCATAATACTTAATTGGTTATCATTATTGCTCTTTTAGAATCATTCAATACTCCTAACAAAACTCCTAAAGGGTAGGAAGAACTATTCCAAAGATCTCCTTTTTGAAGGACAAAAACTGATTTTTCACTGCTGCACCTAGGGGTGTTCAAAGTGTCCCGATCCCGGTTGTCCGGTCCTGGTCCCGGACATTTTGATCCCGGGAATTTCCCGTCCCAGCCGGGACCGGGAAAGGGAAAACCGGGACCGGTCACACATATAATGATCCCGGTCCCGGTTTTTTTATTTTTATTTTTAAATTTTTTTCTTAAAAATTAAGTTATTGTTTTATTTTTGTATTTTTTATCCCATAATTTAAGTTACCATTTGATAAAATGTGTATCATATACTTAGTTGGAGTTAAACTATATATATCATGATACTAATCCTACTATATAATGTATAAAAACAATAACAAAACTGATGAAAGTGATCATAATAATAATAATAATAAAATGCTATTATTCAATTTTAAATCAATTTGTGTGATTATTATGGCCTTATTAGATGTTAAATAATTACTTTAAATACTAGATTATAGAAAATTTAACTAAAATAATAATATTTTTTAAATTTATTTTTAAAAAAAAAAAACCGGGAATTCCCGGTTTGATCCTGGTCCCGCCCGGGATTACCGGGACCAGGACCAAACCAATTGCATCCCGGCCAAAAACCGGGACCGGGAGTAGTAGATCTCGGTCCCGATCTCGGATTTGAACACCCCTAGCTGCACCTCGAGTGAAAATGGTCTCACTCGAGCATTGGTACGGACACTCGAGCACAAAATCCCTCACTCGAGCATTGTACGGACATCACCTCAAGTACTAGGAAGTGAGGATAGAAAGTGCTTGCCTGAGAGCACAAAAATTTTCAAAGAAGAGGATCACTCGAGCACAAAATCCCTCACTCGAGCATTGGTACTGACACTCGAGCATGATTATCAGAAACCAGAAAACGCAGAATAGAGGAAGAGGAATGGGAGAGAGAAAGTGAGGAAGAGATGGAGTGTGGAGGGGAGAGGGGTCTCTCCATTTCCCTTACCGTCTACTTCCATCCACTTCTTTATTCTCACTATCAGATTAACTATGAACGGTTGAGATTCAATATCCTATAAAAATTAAAAATTATACATAAAACGCTTTAATAAAAGTATAAAGATATGAACTAGTTATATCAAATTTTAATGATTTAAATTTATTTATATACATTTTTGTTATTTAATGTTATAATAATATTTTTATAGGATATTGAATCCCAACCATTCAAAGTTAATCTAGCGGTGAGAATAAAGAAGTGGAGGGAAGTGGACGGTAAGGGAAATGGAGAGACCCCTCTCCCAGTGTGGAGAGGGATGAAATGATGATGAAGCTACTCCCTCCCCATGTCAGCCGAATAGAGGAAGAGGAAGAAAGAGAAAATATTAATTAAATCATATTTAACTTTTCTTTATTCCTCTCTCTTCTCCCAACTTGCCACATGTCCACATGCCATTGGTTTACACAAAATCACTAATTAGCTTCTCTAATCCCTCCATTATCCATTTAATTACACATCTCATTTTCTCTTAGCTAGTAATTAATTTCTCCCTTAATTACTAACTCATGACCAATAATTCCATTCTTTCAATTTTCCACTAATTATGACATATTAATTAATATTGCCATAAAACACATAATAATTCCAATTAAATTTATAATTATCCATAATAATTATGATTATCTCTTAATCAAAAATTGGGATATTACAGATTTGATTAGCTTTTTTTTAATGAGCCGATGGGGGTCATCATTCATTGACTCTCCAGGCTTATATTTTTGTGAATCTTGCTAAAAATTTTGAACAATGCAGGGTGAAAATTTCACCGATCTGGAAAGATTTTTTTTTTTGTCAACGAAGGGTATTTTGGTATTTTTACCTAAAAATCATATCTCATTTCCTTGATATACCAAATATACTTTTAATCTCCATTTCTATATCCATATCCATTTTTAATTCCATCAAAATCAATTCTATCGTACCAAACGAGTCCTAATCCTTTCTGATAGATCCGACCCCCCCTTTTTTATGGTAATAAATTTTTAGGAAAGGGGAGATCCAACCCTTTTTAAATGTGTGTTTAGTTTCTCATTAAAGTTTCCTGTTGGAAAAATGATCTGATCCAACATTAGTAGATTAGGCCCAAGTCCAATAATATTAGGTCAAAATATAAAAAATAAAAGAAGTTTGAGGAAGAGGTTGTGATATTCCTCAATAATTCAAATTGATATTGATGAACCAATACAATATTGCTTTTGTTGAGGAAGAGACATGTTGATTGAGCAAGCGGCATATGGAACAATACATTTTGAGAAATTGATTATTTTTCCTTTACATTATAACTCGCTCTCTCTTTTCTTATTATCTATGGTGTATTTATTGTGTATCCATAATCGTGTCAGTTACTATAATTTGATTAGGATACGGTCACACTCCATATATACTCATAATCTCACATTTTCAAAACTCAATTTTTCTAAACATTAGTACCTTGGTTCTTTCAACATAAGTGAACGGCTTCTTTTATTAAATTTGAGTTTCCAAACTATAACTATATTTCCTACATATTCCAAGGCCCTGTTTGACATGCATATTTGAATTATAATAAATCAGGAGTATGATGAATGGGAAATGAACACGGAAAACCGGTGCCCAAGTTTGGTGCTACCTACTTTTCCATTGGTAGAAAATGAATGGTGAAATGGATGGGCGGGGGGTGCTTAATGTGCTTCCATGCTGCCCCTCAATTCTCAAATATTTTTTTTTAGATTTTTTTTATCATTAGATTTTATATAAAATTAATGAAATTTTGATATTTTATAGTAAAAAATAGAGTTGTTTTCAATTTTTCATGATTTTTTAAAGATTTAGTGCTCTAAGTAGAACTAAAAGTGCACCATTTTTCTAAAAAATATTTAAAAAATCATAAAAATTAAAAACATAACTATTTTTTACTCATAAGATATCAAAATGTCACTCATTTTATGTAGAATTTAATAATAAAAAGAAACTTAAAAAACATTTGGAAAGCCCCTCAATTTTAAGGGGTAGCAGGGGGCATACTAGGCACCTTAGCCTGAAATAGATTGCTATGCATTCTAGCGCCAATGAAAAAATATGGGCGAGAAAAAGATGGCTACCAAATATACCCTTGGATACATGGTATTTTGAAGAATTTGACCCCATTATCTCGTTTGGTGCCTCGTGTCATGGCCTTATTTTATTTTTCATATTTTTAGAGTGTTTGCGTGTAATTTGGTAGGCATACAGGAATGATATTAAAATACTGATATATAGTACATGATTACATTTAAAAATTCCCCGCAAGGTTGGTAATATATACAACTTCTGGAATATTCAAAATTAAAAACTACATATAACCACGAACTTCATCTTGGGAAATGTGTCCATCAATTCCCTGTATCTCGTCCTTGTTTTTTGATTCGCTGGCACCCACTGAGATATTTATATTTAGAAAAAGAGGTGAGATTCCAAGGAATCTCAGTAGAAATATATTATTGTTCACATAACATGCGATAAGTAAATATGTATGCACCAATTAATGAACAATATAATCACATTGTCGTGTATATATGAGTAGGGCTCCAGCCCCACTACTCATACACCAGTTGGATTCTCATCCAATCTCCAACGTGTAAGTGCACTTTTGGCACTAACTACCCCCTCTAGGCAAACCATGTTAATTAATTAAAGTGCAAACAATGGTATCCACACAATCATATAGACTAAGGCATGAAGTATGAAGGATAATGTCCCTACCTCAAGTCTCTCTCACCCCATTTTGCGTGCCTAGAAAAGCGTGCCAAGCTCAATCTCTTAACTTGATCCTAAAATATCAAATGTATAAGAATTAGGTTAAAACCCATTAATGTACCATTTTAGGCACTTCCATAGTGTTTATAGTGGTTATATTAGCCTATGGTGAATATTTACCAAAATGCCCCTGGAACCCGGCCTAGCTGCACTTTTTCTGAAATTCTAACATGGGCTATTCTGATATATTTTTGCCTAAGGAATCCATTTCTGGACTCAGAATTACCAAATTTAATGTCAAATTGCCCTTGGTAACCTCACTTTAAGGGTTTCAGGGGCGTTTTCGTAATTATGTTTTTTCTGGCTTTTTCAAAAAAGTGACGAACTGTAACCCCACCTAATTTTCCCTCCCGAACTCAATGGAATCATAAAATTATTAAAAATCCAACTCTAAGGCCCATTACAGCCCTGGCTGAAATATATTGATTTTCCAGGGAAAATCGGGATTTTGCAATTTCGACTCCGTAAACGTGTTCCTTTATACTCCTAACCACTTTATTGACTATTCTTTTAGGTTACAACTACCATTTAGGACCAATTTGGGCAGCATAACCCCTAAGGAAACCCACTTCCATAAATTACAAACAAAGACAATCTGACAAAATTTCACCAATTAAATTGTCCATAATAGCCAAAATAGTCAATAAACGAAGGTTTGGAAGTTTCCTCAAGCTCCCACTAGCTTTTCCTCTTCTTGGCTGAAACCCTAGGTCCTTGAACAAGAGAATTTAATCTTTCCAAACCTGAATTGACATAGAAGAATAGCTTAGGATCAGAGATATACGCGTTAGGAACCGATTTACTGAAGAAATCGACATACCATACAAGTGCTCTTCTCCTTTCTCTCTTTAGAAAATGTCAGCACTTCCTCTCTCTTATTTCAGCTAGTTCACGTCTATTTGGGCTAGAGGAAGGAGATGGAGAATTATTTTATAATACTTTATGCCTTTATTTAATCATTTAGGCAAAATTCCAAAATTTCAAAAATCAATTTTTATGTACACAAGCCTATGTACATGCAACCTTGTCCCTTAAGCCTAGCTAATATTTCCTTCCTCATGCTCCATATAGGAGACACCTAAGGATCCCTCCCTTCAGTCTTAATTGGTTTCACAACTTGTTCCAATTAAGTATACACGTAGAGTCTTAATTTTGGTTAAATATACATTTTTACTCAAATTTTCCATAAATTCATACTTAATTGACCAAAATATTCTAAATATATTTTCCCCCTTTATTTTCCTTAATTAATTGAAATTAACTTCAATTAATTGGAAAATAATTTATTTAGCACTTGTTTGGCAAAATTACAAGTTTGCCATTATATTTTCTTTGCATTTTCTGATTTTTGGCAAATTTTCTGTCCAAACTTTGAAAAATAACAACTAAATTTGCAGACATTGTTTCAGAGCGATTTCGAAGGCTCTAGAACCCTTATCGAGTCTAGTTCAAGGAAAAATATAGAATTTTGTCATTTGAAAGTACATCATTACCATATTTAATTTCTTTGAACGCTGCTCCAGAGATTTTTTAGTTTTTCTGGGATAATTTTAAAAATTCATAACTTTTTGTATATAGCTTTAATTAATTCATATGACCTATCAAGTTAGAGGTTAGGATGTCTACTTTTACCTTGTAACATTTCATAATTTTTGCTCATCATTTAGTCTTTCAAAACCTCATGACAAACTCATTGGCTTGTAGGAAATTTCACTGGAAACATAATCACTTTCTTCAAAATTCACCCTTTTATTTTTTTTAATACCCCAAAGATATAAGAAACATTATTGAATAGTTGAGACACCTGCTAAACCGGGACTTAGCAGTTCGCTTAATTTAGGCTTATTCTAAAGCCTTCAATCCCAAAATTCAAGATATTACACCTCGTGTGAAGAGATGGAGGGACCAAGTGTGTAATTAATTACGCTATGTGTATGTTTGTTTTAGTTTTTTAAAAATATTTTAATAATTTATGAAATAAATATGTGAGAGAAATTTTATCACAACTTATAAAAAAGTTCTTAAAAAACACTTTTTACGAATTCCACCAAGCAGTATGTTTATCCCTCAATCTCCCTCTTGTTTTATGGAAGTGCAAGATATGTAATTTTTTATAAATATACCGTTACTTTATTTGTAAAGATGAGAATGTGTGGGAAAGATGATGAAAAGGATAAATGAAAAAAAAAAAAAGATATAAAATATACATGAAGTTAATTAGTAGTATAAATAGAAAAAGTTATTAACTTTTAAAATAAAAACACTTTTTTTTGGGTCAAATTTAAATAAGCACAAATTGTTACTTATATATATGACCAATGTGAAAGAATGTTACTTACATAACGGAGGCACTGCGGGGGGGAGGACATACACACATAATGTTTGTAATAATTAAATGATATAAAGTAGTATGTGTGTGTATATATATTAAAACATATGGTAAAACAGCATATAACACCCTTATAGTATTTTTTTTTTTTGGCTTACACCCCCCGTATCTCACCCCCTTTAGAGGCAGACTAATTCGGAGTCCCCCTTGATATAGAGGGACTTTCCAGGGATCGAACTCGGGCCCTTGAGGCAAATAACGGGGGAGGCACCTTGGCTCCCCCTTTCAAACCATCCGAGCCACGCCCCCTGGGCACCCTATAGTATTTTATATGTGAATCTAGCATCTTAATCTTGTTAGTGGTGAAATTTCACCTCCAATGTTTTTAATTGATCAATTTCACCCTTATTTAACTGACCCAAACGTCTATTAAAACAATGGAAACCAAGGCAGTTTTTTTTTTAACTTCCTGGGCAATTTCACAGAGTCATCTCTTAATTCAGCCCATTGAATTTCGAAGAAACAAATATTTGAAAAAATATATAGAAAAAGCAACAAGAAGTTCGAACAAGAGCACCAAGGAGTTCTAAGAGGTAAGGTTTGGGTGTGGAAGGTGGTGAGGGGACTGGTATCACAAGTCCTAAAGGCGCCAAAATAAATTTATTTCTTCCATTCCATGATTTTGATTTAGATATCTCTTCATAGTTAGTTACTTTTTTCTCCCTCTCTCACTCGCTTTTAATTTACAATTTTTTTGGGGGTAAGACTAGGGTATTCACTTGAGTGAGTCCGATGACTAATCCCTCGGGTACTGTCGGGCCCAAGATGAAAGCGATTCTCACAAACGAATTTTCTCCATACACGTTGCCTCAAAAATCAAACCCGGGACTAGAGCGCTTAAGGGAACACAAGCCCCTTACCACTTGCGCCAACCTGCGTTGGTTTTTAATTTACAATTGAAACCTTTTGTCTGAATACAAATATAAACTTTGATGTCAATCTAGTTTTTTGGTAGCCAACGTTAGCTTCACTGTTCGGCCTCGTCAATCTAAGTTATTTTTCTAATATTATCATCCAGTATTCAGTTTGAAATTTGTGACGACTCCTTTCAATACAAGTAATTCATTTGGAACTTGAACTCGAGGCCCAATAGGATTTAGCAGGGCCTTACACTGCTATACAAGTCCATTTTAACGAATTTCCACATTCAAAGAATTGTTAGTTGAGTCATTAAATATGCTCAAAGTTTTTTAAGTTTACCTTTATTAAATTTGTTCTTTCTTTGTATTTACAAATGATTATCACATCTCTCTCCTCTTTCTCTCTTTTCAGCACAACTTAAATAATGGTAAAATTGGAAAACATTCATTAATAACATGTAAGTAGAATTTTATTTAGGACAGAAAATTTCTTCTAAAAATAGATTTATAATAAGAATCAAAGTGGTATAAATGTTACAGATGAGTTTTGGGTGCAACATGATTAGTTGGGTTCCCAGGTTGATGAATTATGAGGGGGCGTGGGGGGAAAAACTTCAGAAAATCTTCATATTCCATATAAACCTCCATTAATAATCAAACCTAACTCCAAATCCTTCAAAACATGCAATAGAGTATGAAAACGTAACAAAATTCGAGACTATTCATAAACCCTAATCTTAAGGCCTTTTTTATTATTTTATTGCATTTTGACTCGTGAGCATACTCTTGATTTTGGAACTCCATATGAAAAGTCACATACTGTTGAGCAACTAGAATTGTGTTTTGTACGAAAAGTGCACTCGGATGATGATGAATCTTCATTAAACATGAATTTGGGATATTTGGATGACTCAGTGAGATATGGTTTGAAGTCGAATTATATTTGAATTAGTTGATTATGTTTGAACAAATTTATTCTGAATTAACTATTTGTTAGTGGGCTTATAGTTGAACTAAAATGTTTTCGGCCTCAATTTTGCCCTAACCCATTCTTGGAATGTACTTTGTATTGGGTTGATTCTTTTATATCATGATCGTGTCTTTTGAAAAGTAACATCCTAATTTTTAATTATAGAATTTAAGTAACATTTGAATGAGGTTAGTTCATGGTAATTGAAATTTATCATGTAATTATTTGAGTAAGAAGAATTTTCTCAAAAGGGAATTATATTTGTTTTAGAGAGAAAAATCATAAAGTTAGATGAGATTAAATAGAAGCATTTAAAGTATTTATTTTCAAAATATCATAATAAGTTAATTATTGTGAAGTTTTTATTTGGCCAATAAAAAAACATGAAGTCAGCCCATTTTTTATTTTTGTGAGTGATGGAAAAGGCTTGCAGAAAAAAGATAAGAAAAGAAAAGGGTTAAAGAAAAAAACAAATGAACAGTGGGTGCACGTGTCATGCATTGAACACCCAAATGCTCCCTCCCCTCAATTCACTCAAGCGACCCCCCCTGCTTCCCTTTCTTTCTGTTCGTCCGTCTTCTTATCCTTGCCCTTCTCACACGATGTTAGAATAAGAGTTGTTGGTTTGGATTTTTATTTGAATGGTTGATTTGAGAAAATAAAGTTAAGATTTGATTTAGAAATTTGTGATTTAGAATATTGTGGCTCCTAGATTCAGATTTCATGATTTATTTTAGTTTATTAGAGTTTATATTGATAATTGAATAGATTGGTTTTGAGGTTTATGATGAAAAGTGAATATTGAAAATTTTAGCTAAAACTTTAAGTATTGGAAATTAGGTGTATTTCAATAAATTAAGGAGGTTATGATAAATTAGTTATTCTAATAAGTGAAAAGGAATTAATGAAGAAAGAGATGCAATTATAACGATGATTTAAGGAATGATTGATTTATGGATATTTTCCTTAAGGATTAAAGTGAGAAAATCTCGGAGATTTTAGTATGATTGGAGGTAAATATTATTGTTAACAATTTCAATAAGTGATATAAAGTTATTGGATCATAGGAATATGATTGTGATAGATGAATTGAGTTATAGTAATGAAATGAGAATTTTTGGAAGAATTAAAGTTTGTAGAGGAAGTGAGTTTTAAATTTGAATTTTTTTTATTATTGTGTTAGCATTATATTAATATATAGTTATATTTATCATATAGAGTGAACTTAAATGTGGAAAGTTGGGTAATCTTTTCAAGTTTAGTTTTTGTGTCAAGATTTTGATGTAATCACTTTCCAATTTATCTTGTATGCTTAGTGAAGTAATTATAAGTAAATGTTGGTATTTTCAATGGATATAAGTAGATATTATAGTATTTTACATATGAAAAATGTATATTTAGAACATGTATGTTTGTAATCAAACTTTTTAGTTAAGTGAACTTAAATTGTTTATCTTAAGATTTTAACGTTGATGATGCATAGCATTAAATGTTGAATATATGAGAATAAATTATTGATGTTGAGATTTTGAGATGTTGAATTACGTGTTGAAGTGTATGGGATTGTGGTAGGATGTGATTGTAAGAGGTTTGATTCTTTAATACCACGTGGTATTGCTGCCACTATGCGCATAATGGATAGATTTATCATTCTCAAAACTCTTGATATCACTCTTTCTTTGGTCAGTTTAAGGGTCAGCTCAAGGGATGTAGTGACATCTTTTTGTATTTGAAGGAAAGGGAACCCATGGTCGAATATGTTAGAATCGGTAGGCATAGCGGAAGAATTTTAAAATTTTCGCCGATCCTAATCGAGGATCTATGAACGGCGTTTAAACATAGTTAAAAAGATTCGTACCTTTTTCAATTCAGGGTTTTTGATCTCTAGGAGCCAACACGTCAAGTCCGCTCCCTCTACCGGTATCCACACGAAGGCTCTCTAACAGAGGCTGCGTACTAGTGCCTCCTGTCAACACCCGTTTCCATTTCGATAATCGAAGAGTAATAAAAATGGAATTCAATGGGCATACAGAAAAGTACAATTATACTGATAAAAATATGTATTTGCAATTCTGATATCGTTCGTCGACAAAAACAGAAAATACAGCGGAAGTTTTAATATTTACAAATTTCACCAAAATATCACAAAATATACTAATTATGACCATGATCTTGTCCTCGCCTCGAGACCCGTGCCGCTCACTTTCCGACGTCTACATCTTTTCCCTTAGACCCACTGGTACCCGCTGAGGTGTTTAATAAAAATAGGGTGAGATTCCGGAGAACCCCAGTAGAAACATGCTATCGTTCATAGAAAATGCGAAAAGTAAATATGATATATACACCAATTAATGAACATTATAAACATATATTCTGCATGTATACATGAGTAGGGCCCAGCTCCATTATTCTGCATCGGTTGGGTTCTCACCAACTCCAGTGTAAGTGCCTCTGACACTTCTGGCCCCTTTCTGGGCAAATCATGTTGATTAATACAGCGCATTTACAAACATTGGCATCCACACAATCATATAACTATGGCATAATGTATGAAGGATAATGTCCCTACCTCAACGCTTTATAATCCTCTGTTTAACGGTGTCTCGTAAAACGTGTCGTTTCGGCTCTCGACTCTATCCTCTTGATCCTTGATGTTTCTCTCTCTCTAGGACGTCCTCTCTCTCTTCTTCTTGAGCTAAGAATGAGTCTTAAGATTTCTTCTTCCTCTTCCCTCTAACTCTTCAAAGTTTCTCCAAACTCTCTCCCTCTCTATGTTGAACGAAAATGCATGAAGGGAAGGGAAGAGAAAGGCTTCATAAAAATGCTCCCTTGATTCCCAACCATTGATCTCATCAAAGGTTGTTATAGTGACACATGCCAACCACCATACTTTCCTCCATGCTTGCACCATACTTCCCTTTTGTGTGCACTTAACCTTGCTATACTTCCCTTTTGTGTACACTCAACCTTGATTATCATTTCCTTCTTCTTTGGTTGGCCAAAAACGTGCTCCCTCTTATGCTCCAACTAAATCAAGTGTTCCTTTCATTTACTCAAGTCAATTGGTACAAGAGTTGGCCACCTAACCTTATGACATAAGTAAGGACTTATGACACAATAATTATTTCCATCATCTTTCATGTGGTGTTGACACTTGGTCTCATTGGATTTTGACACTTGTCTCCTTCTCCTTCATCCCTTAATTTCTAAAATAATTAAGAGAAAAAGGAAGATTACTTTATTTCTTAAATTTTTGGAATAATGCCAATTCTGGCAGATTTTCTGCCTTAACTTTGAAAAATCATAACTAATTTTGTAGACATCGTTTCGAAGCGATTCCAAAGCCTATGGAACCTTTATTAAGTCTAGTTTCAAAGAAAAATATGGAATTTTACTGGATAGGATTATATTATTCCCAGATTTTCAATTTTTGACCGCTGCTCTAGAAACTTTCCAGATTTTATGGATTAACTTCAAAAATTCATATATTTTTGTACATAGCTTCAATTGAGTCATATGACCTATCAAATTAAAGCTTAGGATGTCTACTTTCACCTTGTAAAATTTCATAACTTTTGATCATCATTTGGTATTCCAAAACCACATGACTAACTCACTGCCTCGCAGGCGATTTCACTGAAACCACTATTCCACTTTCAATTTTCAATATTTAATTTCGTTGGCCTTAAATATTCACAATTTTATTGAATTTATATAATAATTATAATATATTCTTGGTGAATAAAATTTGGGATGTTACACCTCCAATGTCTCCTAGGTTTCCCTTGCGGCTCTAAATTCTCATACGTGTATGAGTCTATCTGCTCTATCAAGTTTATAACCTATGAGGGCTATATTTGAATTTCAAAATTAATCTTGAATTTTGAAATTAATTAACAATCAATTATCTTGATGAGCTAATTAAATAAATTCAGTTTAAATTAAATCTGTCCAACAGTTTTAATTTAACCAATTTATTTATCCAAATAAAGAGTCATTAGATTTATTTTATTTTTATAAATTAAATCTGAGATACTATATCTCTATCATGTTAGTTATTAAATCTAATTTATCTTAATAAAATTAAATTTAAAACTAACACAATATAATAATATAATATAACACACACACACACACATATCTATAAAATATGTATTTCAAAAATACCTATATATATATATATAATATTATTAACGAATTTTATATTATATATATATAGAAAATTCATCCACTCTAGATTAAACATTATCTTGTGTTGGGCCATTCTTGTGTGTGACCTTGTAAGCTCATACGAAGTTGGCGGTGGGCCAATACTGTACTAACTCATAAGTCGCAAGCGGCTTTTATCAAGACATTACGACTACCCAATTCAAATGAGAATCGTTAACATGATACAACCTTTCATACAACCATGTCACGTCCCTTTTGTCACACGATATATTGGTCAAGGATGAGGCATGGATAATGTCATTCTCTTGTTTCTGACTATTATTTTCTCGATTCCTGACTAGTCTGACAATAGAAATGGAAACTCCTTTCCATCATAGTATGTCCATACATTTCTTAGACTCACTCATCTAGGGGCCCAATAATATCTCTCTACTAATGTGAGGGACAAATTCCATCTTGATCATTCATATTCCTCTGCATGTAAAACCACCAAGCCCAATCGTAGCCTTTATAATCACCCGGTCAAAAGTGACTTTTGACTAATTCAAAGCTTAGCAACTTTCATTTAGGAATCCATGATGACCTCAGGTCAAAAGGCATTGTCACGTAGTTATACATGAGAAAAGCTTATGACTTAATCCATGTAGCTTTCTCATAGTGGGTCGGTCTAGCACCTTGTACTCTTACAAGTGTCTAAGACTTTGATTCGTATCTCCATATCTTATCAAAGTCATACTGGTCTTGTTTCATCTTTGTTCTCGCATAGATAACCGATCAGGGACATTTTAGGACAATCTTTATGATTTATCCAATGATACAATTATCACAGTTAACATGTAAATAATATGATAACAGAATGGAGAAATTTCATTAAATTAATAATGTTCAAAGTACAATGATTGGCCATTTGGGTGCAATTTCCTACAGAATATGAGTTCTATAGTCTTTTGATGGGCTACACCTCATTATTGGAGAGTTTAGTGCAATCTCATAATAGAGATGGATCTTGTTATGTATTGTATATTGTAGCACATGGGTTTTATCAGTTGTTATAAGGATTTTAGAAGGATGGTTGAGGGAGTTCTATGCTTGTTGAATGATTTCTTGAATTATTATTGTTTTTGGAAAAATTATTTATGGTTTATATTATATGAACGTATGCGTAACTATTTTAAAATTATTCCCTGCATACTTGTTAGATTGGAATTGTGGTTATTGGGTCTTTGTAACTCACCCCATTGTTTTTGACATTTTTAAGTTAAGGCTCATAATGTGATATGTTTAGGGAAGGCTGTGAAGGTTTAGGTTTGCATTACACCATTGTAAACCCTCATCTTTTGGTATATATGTGTTGACTTTGTATATTGCCACATAAGGCCCATTCATACTCTAATGAAACAATTTTTATACTTTCATTGGCTTACTTTTCTATACCTTGGTGGATTGCCGATAAAAGAGGTATGAGGTTATGGGTTTAAATTGCGATTTTTATTGTGGATCAACTTTTGAGAAAATTATGGTTTTATGTGAAATAGAATTCATTAGAAGTGTTAAATTGTGATTACTTAGACTACATTTGGGGGAAGTGGTATTGGGCCTATTGGTGAAGTGTTATTGGGCTTTGAAAGTGCCCAAGTCCAATTATCATACTATTGTTTAGCATGTGAATTGTGAATTAGATATTTAATACTTTTTAATTATGAGAAACTAACTTCTTTCTTTTTCTATTAGGTTATTGTTGTTGAAATGATGTCATATTCTTAATAATCAATCATTTTCTATCATGGTTATCTTATTTTAAACTTGGTTTAATTTTTATAACCATGGAATCCTTTTTTACTCAATGGGTGTAAATCTCTTATCCTATCGTAGATTTATATAATTAGTTTTTTCTTTTTTTTTTATCATAACAATACTTAATGTTTTAATAAATTGTTTGAATGGTTAATTATGCGGTAATTAAGGAGAATGTTAGATGAAGTTTAAATTTACACATTATTTTCTATTTAACTATGGTCATACATTAATCATGTGTTTTATCTTTTTCCATCATGATTAATAATTTTACTTTAAAAATTTTGACTGGCTTGATTCTTATTACCATGGTAAGATATTTAAATAATATTTTTTTCAATATGTTTTAAAAACATTTCATTTCGAACTTCTTGTCTTAAAAAACAAACTATGACAACAATTTTGGAAGTGATTTAAATGCAAAACACTTACTCAAACAAATTTTTGTTTTTAAAAATTGAAAAATAATTTTAAAAATTGAAATCAAACAAGTATGTAGTGTTTTATTTTCATTTGAGGTTGATAAAAAAATTTATTGCAGTTAAGGAGAGTAAATTTTCCTCGTTGACTATTTTATAACTGAAATTTTCACCACACCTCGAAAAACGGTCTCACCTCAGACAATCCAAGGGCTTAGGAGGTTTGAGCACAATAAGTAGACTTTTTGTCTTCGACTATCTTTATTAACTCATTTATAAAAAAGGGGGCAACCGGGAAAAACCCCTCTCAATTAAGCTTATTACATATAAAAGTTGAGAATTAAATCCCTAATCACTTATTTGAGGAACGAAAGTTCCTTTGACTTACTTAGTTTTGTATTTTTATCAAACATGTAAAGATATTTAGGTTAAAAAACTTCTGACGTGAAGGTTTCCATTTTCTTATATATGTAATACTACTATATTATCTTTTAATTTACATATTAATTAACTTTAACGGATACATATAAAAACTAACAACTAACATGTATTTAAACTATGCATATATTTTTCGGTCAAAAAATAAAAAACTACGCATATATTTTAATGGAAAAAAATGATGCATAACGCTTGATAGCCTGTTTAGTTCGATTCCATATTATAGTGTTTGGTTGGTCTAATGTAATGTAAAGACGATTATATTTTGTAATTCTAATTATATCAGATGTAATCAGGATTATATTGTTAGGTCTGATGAATAAGGATGAAGATATCCAGTAATCAAATGAAAAAGACACTATTGCCATTATAATTTTTTAATTTGACCAAAGTGCCCACCCATAAATGTTCTTAAATATTTTAAAAAATTAATTCATTATATAAAAATAAAAATATTCCCCACTAAAAAATAAAAAACTATATTCCATCATTAAAAATATTAAAATATCCCATTAAATAATATTCCCACCATTAAATATTAAAAAATTACCATGAACCCTTTCATAATATTTTCAGCATTAAATATTAAAAAATTATTATGAACTCAACGCATATATTGCATAAATTGGAAACAAATTATTTTGAATCCAACGTATACATTATACATATATATGTAGATAGGGGTACTTTTATCTTTTGCTATATTATTTTCACATATTCTCATTTTTTATGTAATCTAACCAAACGTTTTTATGCATATATATCATCTTTCGTTAATGACGAACTAAACAAATTCATATAATCATCATTATATTACATTCCATTAAATTGCATTACATTTCATTACATTACCTCCGATTCTGTAAATCAAAAGGGCACTATGAGACAATTATATGTAATCCTAATGTAACTGACTAATTACAACATTTGGTTGTACCTATGTAATGTAAAGAGGATAACATTTTGTAATCTTGAATTCCTGATTACATCATTTGATATAATCAGGATTACTATAGGACTAATGAATAGGGATGCATGTATCCTATAATCAAGTGAAAATGATATTGTTGTCATTATAATTTTTTAAATTGACCAAAGTATCCATCTATAAACCCAGTTAAATATTAAATAATTACAAAATTAAATATTTAAAAATTAATTAATAACATAGAAATTTAAAAAAATTCCCCGTTAAAATATTAAAAAAATTATATTCCACTATTAAAAATATTAAATGTCTCATCAAATAATATTCTCACTATTAAATATTAAAAAATTACCATAAACCCAACCTGTACATTATATGATATTTGCATCATTAAATATTAAAAAATTACTATGAACTTAATGTGTACATTGCACAAAATGAAAAAATTACCATGAACTCAACGTATATATTATACATATATGTGTAGAAGAGGGTAATTTTATCTCTTTCTATATTATTCTCATATATATATATATATATATATATATATATTCTTATATTTGATGTAATCCAACCGAATGTTTTTATATATATATGTATCATCTTTCTTTAATGATAAATCAAACAAATTCAAGTAATCATCATGTCATTACATTACATTATATTATATTATATTACATTTCATTATATTAGTTCCGATTCTGTGAATCAAATGGTTCATGAGTACTCGTAGTGTTAAATAATAAAAAACGATGCATATATTTGAGCTCAGTAACTTAGATTTGAGCCGAAGATTAAGCCCATATGAACACGGACCTATATGTTTTATTCAAGCCGAAGTTGAAGCCTATGAATGAAAGCCCCAACTTACCAATATGTTATAGGCCATTAATGGGGGTTAAACAAAAGCGAAAGCTGAAATTAAAATAAAAATTAAATTTAAAGTTAATGAAATTAAGGGAAAACCATTCTTGAAGTACCTATGGTTTTATTCAATTTTAATTTTGTACCCATGTAATTTTTCCCCCTTCTTAAATCTTTTGATTTTACCCTGTTAGCACAATTAGCTTATTTAGAGGGGTTAATATTAATAATACTAATAGAGTAAAGTTAAGGGCCATAAAAAGAATAAAATTAAAGGATTTAATAGGGAGAAAGCATGTACCAAATTAAAAATTGAAAGACACTATAGGTACTTCAAGAATGGTTTTCCCTACAATTAATAAAGGAAATTAGTCTTTTAATCATCCAATTTTTAACTTACTTATAACTCAACTCCTCAACTATAATCTCGGTGCGACTCAGTTCTTGAACTTTTAACTTATATATAACTCAATTATTTATCTTTTCACCTTTTATATTATTATCTTTTTCTTAGTTATGAGTCATCCACGTGACAAAAATTGTTTACAACTTAGATCCACTTGAATTTTTTAATATAATTAAAATAAAAAAAAGAAGCAAGGACTAGAGATTAGGATGACTGATGTTGTAGGTAGGGGTGGAAACAGGCCAGACGGCCTGTCAGGGGCCTACGACCTGGCCTGATCAAGCTTGGCCTGTCAAAATAAGAGGTCAGGCCCAGGCCTATTTCAAAGTATGTTTAGAAAAACAGGCTAGACCTAAACTTGTTAATATGCCTTTTAGGCATAATAGATCAACCTGTTAATATTTAAAAAAAAATGTTGAGTTGCCCAACACCCACTCTCAAACCCTTAGTCACCCTCAATTCCTCACAAGTCACTCACCATCACTCTCCAAACTTCAGTCACCCATCTCTTGAGTCCCAACCAGCCAACCATAATCGCTCATCTTCATTCCATGACACGACGATTGGGAGCTCAATAATGACGATGGCTTCGTCCATCAGCGCAAGAAGCGGCAGCTGGTGTAATATCCCGAATTTTAAGATTTGAGGCTAGAGAATAATCCTAAATTAAGTGGACTGCTAAGCCCTAGTTTAGTAGATGTCCCAAATCTATTCTCTAATATCTCTTATATCTTTGGGGCATTAAAGAAAATAAAATGGTGAATTTTGAAGAAAGTGATTATGATTCTAGTGAATCGCCTGTGAGGGAGTAAGCTTGTCATGTGATTTTTTATGACTAAATGATGAGTAAAAATTATGAAATTTAACAAGGTGAAAGTAGATATCTTGAGCTTTAATTTGATAGGTCATATGAATCATTTGAAATTATATGCAAAAAGATATGAATTTTTGAATTCAGCCCAGAAAAACTGTGAAGTTTCTGGAACAACTTGCAAATATTGAAATTCTGGGGATTTTGTGCTTCCATCTAGCAAAAGTCTATATTTTTTCTTAAAATTAGACTCAATAAGGGTTCTGTAGGATTTGAAGTCACTCTAATTCAATTTTTTTAGAATTAGTTATGATTTTTCAAAGTTTGGGTAGAAATCTGCCAAAACTTTGTAAAAACCCGAAATTTGGAAAAATAATTAATTAAAAAGGGATATAATATAAAATCATCTTCTTCTTCATCCAGCCCTAAAACTGACACCATTTCAGATGTGAAGAGAGAGGAAGAGAAAAATTGTAGAGAGAGAAAAGGAGGAGGAAAAACTTACAAAGGTAAGTGATTTCTTCGATAAATCAGTTCCTGATGCATATAATTCCGTCCCTAAGCTTCCTTTGCATATGATTTAAGATTTGGAGGCTCAAATTTGGATGTTTGGCACCTAGGGTTTTCAGCCATATCAAGGGAGAGCCAGTGGGAGCTTGAGATAACTTCCAAACCTTCATATATTGACTATTCTAACTGCTGTGGACAATTTAATCGGTGAAATTTCGCCAAATTGCCATTGGTTTTAAATTTTGGAAATGGGTTTCCTTAGGGGTTATGCTGCCCAAATTGGTACTAAATGGTAGTTTTAATCTAATGGAATAGTCAATAAAGTGGTTAGGAGTAGAAAGAAATGCGTTTACGGAGCCGAAACCGAAAAATACCAATTTTCCCTAGAGTACCTGTATGTTTCGGTCAGGGCTATAAATGGGCCTTAGAGTTGGATTTTCAATGATTTGATAATTCTATTGAGTTCAAAAGGGAAAATTAGGTGGGGTTACAGTTGGGCACTTTTTCGGAAAAGGCCAAAAAAGCATAATTACAAAAACGTCCCTGAAACACTGAAATAAGGGCTGCCAAGGGCAATTTCTTCTTTTGGCAGTGAATTTAGTAGTTCTGAGTCTGGAAATGGATTCTTTGGGTAAAAATATGTCAGGATAGCCCGAGTTATAATTTCAGGAAAAGTATAGCCAGATCGAGTACTCTGGCTCCGGGCCAGGTCCGCGGGGGTATTTTAGTAATTTTTCAAGATAGACCCATATAACCCCCAGAAACACTATGGAAGTGTCTAAATAGTACATTTGACATTGTAGGATCGAATATGAAGCCCCGAGCTGTTTGCATGTAGATCGAGGAACAATTTCTGTTTATCAAAAGGGACACAAGGTAGGGAACTTACCTCTCCTGCATGTATTTGATATTTGTGCTGGTGTATTGATGCATGTTATTGCTTTGCTTGATTATGTAGAGCATATATGAATGATTGAAGCTCTATTTTTGTTTGTACTATGGCCATAAGTATATTGTTTGAAACATTGAGCATGCAGATATGCCATTGTGTGAGCATAAGTTATGTAATGCAAGCATGTCATGCATTAAGCACTTATCTTATATGCATATTGGTACTATGTTCCTGCTGAGATTCTCTCAAATCTTACCCTCCCCTACCAACAATTTAGACAGGATGAGGCAGAAGATATGCTGAGAACAAAGAAGAGAAACGTACGAGCGGATTGCAGTGGTGGAACGAAGGCAAGAAGATGTTTTCATTTCACTAGGACGGGTTTAGACCCCCTAGAGCCTTATGCGGCTTCAAGGTTTGCAATTATTATGTATGAACCCTTATGGGGAATTTCTGTAATTATGCACATATTATCAGTATATTTAAGCTATTCATGTGTTGCCCATCGAACCGCATATTATTTTCCGCGAATACTCTGATAAAGGTGAAATTAAAATAAGGGCGTGACAGCTGGACCCTGATCCCTTAGCGGCGGAAACGACGGCTCATGTTTCATCCACTACGGATGTGGATCACTTGGCAGCGTCACAACAACAGAGAGAGCGTAAAAGGCGAACCTTTTTGAAGCTTAAAGATAAGTACCAGAGAGAGATCCAACAGTGGGATCTTTTATCGAGCATCTTGCATGAAATGGAGGAGCGAGCCAGTCGGGTACGACAAGAACAAGAAGAGTACAGGAGCAAACGGCGCCTTGTGCTTCCCCCTCACCAACGACGAAGGGGGAGGCTTCTGTTGGTGGATCGCTGGTCGATCACCTTTTGTTGGTGGATTGCAAGTGTGTCTTTCTCTTCCATTTAGATCTGTGTACTTTATGCAATGGAGAAGCTCGATTTGTCATTCAATCTAGATTCTGAATCCCCAAACTTTCTCATTTGGGGATATGTGTGCGATTTTACTCGGCTTAATGAAAATATGGTGATATATGAATTGAAATCATTAGCTTGAATATATATGTGCTAAGTGAACCTTTTTTCTCTGTTTTTTTTTTTGCGATGGGGTTTTCCTTTTTGTTGCTGGGATTGAAGCAGTTTGTTCTCATTAGATGTTGTTGAATGTATTCACTTGTTTGTTCTGTGCTTTTTGTTCTAGGTTGATATCAACAATTTTAATCTTTTTATTCTATGCTTGAATCAATGGTTTGTTTTGTGCTTGAAAAAAAATTCTGTAGATCTGGATATTTTCATTAAATCAGTGCCTGATCTTGTTAGAGTATTGTTAACCTTATTTTAAAGTTTATACGGTAAAGCAATTTAATGCCTTAAATAATTCATGCTTCCTTAACAAGTCTTTATACATACTAGGCTTAGACCTAAAAAAATGCTTGTAACAGGTCACAGGCTAGGCTCAGGCCACCTTGTTGCAAAACATGCTTGGCCTGTTAGGGGTGAAGCCTGGCATGACCTGTTTTCATCCCTAGTTGTAGGGACAATTTTTATTTTAAAAAAATTCCTTTTCCTCCCAACTTTAGTCTATATTAAAACTTAACATAAAATTAGAGGACCAAACATATATTTTACCTAATATTTACATTAATAGAGAATATCTTTTCGTTCCATAGATATGTCAAACTCATGGACTTGAGCTGAATAACATCTGGATTTTATTGATGACAAATTGAATAATAGTCACAGTACATTAATATATGGGCACTGAATATATATAGGCCCTGAATCTACCTCAAGTTGCCCAAAAAAAAAAAAAAGTTAACCAATCTACCTCAAAACTACCCAAGATCAAGAAACAAGATAACTTTAAGCCTACGTAATCACAATTTTTAACTGTTACTAAATCATAATTTTTTTTATAGTACACACTCTAACAAGATATATATGCACATGCACATATATATTATGACGTGAAACAGCAGGAGTGATGCTCGACGAGGAACTTGGGCGTGATGATATGATGATGATGATACATACATATATATATATGTGTGTGTGTGTGTTATCAACGATAATTTTTTCTTCCCCCTAAAATTCAGAGGACATATTTCAGTGCAATGGGATCACCAATATAAATAGTTAATGAAGTTTTTTTTTTTTTGTTTTTTCCTTAAGGAAAAATACTATTACACAAAAGGATTATTTATTAAGATTGGGTTTTATTATAAACTAAACTAATTTTTGAACAAAATTTATCTGGACAAAAATTAGGACAAGTTAAATAGGTCCCTTATTTGCATATACCAATAACTTCTGCCACCTGTTTTAGTTTAACACATCAGCACTTAACCCACTGTTACCCACCGTTGAACGACCACCACCGTTTGCACGAGGACAAGATTGGAGAATCCATTGTCTTAGCAATTGGGGGATTTTCAATCAAACTAGCCTTGAAATACAATAGGATCATATAATGGGGGTTTCTCATGATGGTATCAAACCAGTCTTGGGGGCTCTCAGAGATTATATTTCCTTTATGAGGCTTACATTTGAACGTGAATTTCGCGGACATTGATGATAACAGTTTGAGTTTAATAATGCATTCATTAAATGGATGATGAATGGTTTTGCTTTTGATCATACTTGATTTTCGAATTAGTCCTGATATTGATGAAAAATAGTAAGAGGAATGAGATATGTACGGTTATGATATTACACAATGTCGTGGTGGAATAGAAAAGATTCATGAAACCCAGAGGAATTAATGGCTGTCTCTTCTCCAGCGTGCTGAGAGAATCCAGACATAATGAACATAGTTAACTTAACCTAAGTTTTGCCCAATTTATTTTATTAATGGTCCGGTCTAGTTAAGTTTAAAATTTTGGCCTTAAATTTATAGTATTTGAGTTAAAGTGTTACATATATAATAATCTCTTGAGCCCAAATATTTTAATTACTTAGTTCACGGGTGCAAAATTTTAAAATTAAGAAATGTGTTGTGAAGATAAAAGAGATTAATTTAGGATAAGAGGGCAAGAGACAAGAAAAGAGAAAATTTGACAGAGAAAAGGGGGAAGCAATTTTCATTCAGTTTCTTGTATTTAAAATGCTTGTACTAAACCTTTATTTATAGGCCTAGAGTCATTACTAAGAGCCACCATTAATTATATATTTAGAAATGCTCACTGGGATATGAGTCAACGCTAGTTAGGATATGAGTCAATGGGCATCCACATAATTAATATTCATAACTCTCCTTCTTGGATGTCCTTGATGAATGTGTTTCATTAAAAACTTTAATTAGGACAAACTCATTGAGACAAAAACCTAGCTAAATAAAAGATTACACAATACTTATTAAAGCTGTATTCTTAAAAACCTTATCGAGAAAACCCTATGGGGCAAAACCTTAGTTAAGGAACCTGGGAGAAGCATTTGTTGGAAGGGGGAACCCATCCTTGGTGCAAAGCACCTTATAGGGATGTGCCTACAATGTCTCCCGCTCCGGATTAGTCGGTTGCCCCGGGTTACCTGGTCCAGTGTTAGAAGGCCAGGGACTCAGGAAAAGGCGCCGGATACCGGGGGGAATCCGGGTTTGGGGGCCGAAGGCCCTACCTGCCTGTTGTTACCAAAAAAAAAAAAAAAAAAGAATACAACATGGTCTTTTCTCCTCTTGATGAGAACATCAATATTACTCCCTCTAATAACAACATCAGTTCCAATGTCTTTTTGAGGATATCGTCCTTTTAGCTGTCAAACTATAAATAATACATTGTCTCAAAATGTTCTTTTGAAAAGTATTACTCTAACATATCTTTTGGATATGTTAAAATATCAAAATATTCTACCTTTATCTTATTCACTGTGAAAACAATAAAAGAAAATTATTTTGAAAATCATCAAATCTTATTTTGATTATCCAATGTGTAATTGCAAGAATTAAATTTTACCAATAAAATCATAATAAATACAATATTAGTATGATATCTAAATATTTTCATAAAATATAAGGTACTTCTAGAATATTAAATTCAATATATATTTTGAGAGCAAATAATCTTTGGACATGTTCATAGCATTTTGGATCATCAAATATATTTTTGCTAGATCATTTTATTAAGTAGGCTTTCAGACTATTCTTCTAATAAATATATGATAATAACTGAAAGCCTAAGATATAAATGCATTAGTGTTTTTTATATGTTTCGGGTTTAGAAGGGGGTGTGGATGGGGTTTGGAGTCTTGTGGCACCCACCATCATTGGAGATGGGGGCCCGTGTCTGTATTGGTTAAAGGTATAGGGGTGTGTCTCTGCTACCAGCTTAAGCTTTTAGCGCGATGATTAGCGCTACATGGTTAAGCGTGCTCAGCTGGGGATAGTCTTAGGATGGGTGACCCCCTAAGAAGTCCTCGTGCAGCATCGCTTCATACCTAAGGTTTGGTATCAGAGCTAGCACGGGGTTGAGTCCCGCTTCCATCAAAAGGTTCGTGGATGAACCTCCTTCTGAGAGAGAGGGAATGATACGTCCCGGGTCTGGGACGGGGTATGGATTGGGTTCGGGGCTTGGTGGCACCCACAGTTGTTGGAGACGTGGGGCCCGTGTCTATACTGGGTTAAAGGAATAGGGGTGCACTTTTGTTACCAGCGTAAGTTTTTAGACACGAGGTCTTCCTAGGGTCACCTATCCTGAGATTACCCTTGGCTTAGCATGCTTAATTGTAAAGCGCTAATCTTCATGCTAAAAGCTTAAGTTGGTAGCAGAGGCACACCCTTATTCCTTTAATCCAATACAGACACATGCCCCATCTCCAATGATTGTGGGTGCCACCAGACCCCGAACCTGATCTACATCCCCTCCAAGACTTGACATACCATTTCCTCCCTCTCAAAGGAGGTTCGTCCATGAACCCTTTGATGGAAGCATGATTTGGACTCGTGCTGGCTCTAATACTAAACCCCGGGAATGAAGCACCACAACACGAGGACTTCTCAAGGGGTCACCCATTATGGGATTACCCTTGGCTGAGCATGCTTAACCGTGAAGTACTAACCATTGTGCTAAAAGCTTAAGCTGGTAGAAGAGGTGCATCCCTATTTCTTTAACTCAGAACAGACATGGGCTCCCATCTCTAACGACTAGGGGTGCCAGTAGACCCCGAACCCAATCCACATTTCCTCCTAGACCCTGGAGATATCAATTTTCAATGGGAATTTTCTAAATTGTATAGTTTGGAGATTGCGCTCTTAATTTATTCAAACTATCACATTTATTGGACATTTATATGGTTTACATGCTATTAGAATGGGCCGATATATTTTGGTTTGATTCATTTCTAGAACTTCAATTTTCTTTAGGAACAAGCAGCACAGAAAAAGTTTTTGAATCATATAATATGTTGGTTTTTCATGAAAAATCTTCAGGTTCTTCGATGGATGTCAATACATAATCTTTTATAATTTGTTGCATCATATATATGACTCGGATGATCAAACAAGTCATGTATTAGCTGTCTAGCTTTACCGCAAGCGTATATGTTGCAAGTAATATAAAAATGATTGTTTCCACAAGGATTATGAAAAAATGAATTAGTTATCTTAATTAAGTTCTTAATTAGATTGAGTGAGAATGTTTGAAAATTTTAATTTGTTTAAGGAAAATGTATAATTGAGAATTTTAAAGGTAGGATTTTTGTTCAAGGAGGAACCTATGATTATTATATCCCATGTACTTCAATAGTACCTAATTGGATTCCCTCTATTCTTTGCTTCATAAAGTCAATTATGCCAACCCAAGACGCTATTATACCTATAGTGCTCTCGTAAGCTTCTAAATAGGTGTTTAATTCAATTAATCTATTAATATCTTAATACATTAATTAAACCCAATTTCTAATTCAAGTCCTTTTTTAGCTAAGGCTAATAAGTGTATCTCGACCTTATTAGCAAAACTATCCATTCATTTCATAAATCTCAAATTCTCACACGATTAAATTTAAATGTTATATTTAATTTATTAGCCCTCTCAAGCATCAATTGAGTAAGCTAATCAATCTTATTGGTGGCCAATCATTACGAAATAGAGTAAAATCAACATAAAAAGAACTCTACTAACACATAAAAGAAGGGAAAATAAGGACTTAATCCATACAAGGGTTCAAATAATCCTAGAATGATAAATTTAGCTACTCATGTTCATCAAAATCAAAATCAAAACCCAGCAGTAGCAATTCATAATCAGAAAGAAAAATTAGATAAAAAATGAACACAAAACTGAAGCTAGGATTGAAGAACGAAGAAGCGTCCTTTAGTTCCAGATGAGATCAAGATTCAGCCTCCATTTTACACGCCGATGTCAGCAACGCCCTCTGTTTCTCCCGTCGACGGCGTCGCTTCTACAACTCCAGGTATCTCTACCAGATCTCATCTCTCTCTCCTCTGGTATGTGTGTTCGCTCTCACTCCCGCGCTAAAGAACGAAGAAGACGATCCGAGGAAAATTACAATCTTTGATTCTTGCGTTTAGTTTTTCTTTCCTATCGTCAAGAGATTCTGATTTCCCTTGCCTCCTCTGGTTTTACCATGGAACTTAGCTCCCCCAAATTTGATGTTGTCGTGCATGGTGATTCTCTATGGCTGAAAAGGTAAAATAATAATAATAATAATAATAATAATAATAATAATAATAATAATAATAAATTTGAATAGATTTTCTTTTTATTATCTTTTTTCTTTAATATTTTAAATCATCATCATTATAAATTTTAATATTTATAATGAAATCTACTAAATATACTCTAAATTAATATCTTATCAAAATCTCATTAGGATAGATGACTCCCTAATATATTAAAATATATCTTAAAATTATTTAAAAATAGGGAGTCATCATCATGCTAACAATAAATTTGTTTAAATCAATAAACTTTTGATTTACTGTAATATGTTTCTTAACTAACAAAAAACTTTTTCATAAGATTTTGATTTAAAATCTCAATTTGGCATCCATTTTAGGGAAGATCAATATACTTTATTGATTTACAATTAACCAATAATTATTACATAAATCAAGGCCTAAAATTTCTGTCAACTAAATCACATGTAATCGCATAATGAAACCAATGGACACTCTCCATTCCATTTATATGAGTAGAGCTTTTCAATATTAACTTACACTTGTATTCTAACAATTTTCCCTTAAGTGTGAGTCATATAATATACTTCCCCAATTCTTGTATTTCAAACACAGTGACAAGTATATAGTGAGCCAATAACTTATCTTATATTTGAAAACCCAAATGCTTTATAATTGATATACAATCATGTATTTCAATACAATTGGGTTATCATCTTTAGACCCTCGGGAAAACCGAAGTTCTAATGTAGATCTATAAGTCGTATGTTTCATCATCAATTTATTGTCTACCCATAGAAAAATATGTATTAGTTCTTCAGGAACTATAACATTTTTGTTATATATAGTTCTTCAGAAACTATAATATATTATTACATCACAATATAATTTCATTACTCATTAATAATATATTTCAATTCAATTTGCTTCTTTTTGATATTCATTAAACAATATAAAATATTTATAAGTATTTGCAACATATATATTTTTTCATAATCTATGATAACCCAATAAAAAACAATAAGTAGAATTGCATCTCACATCCAAACTAAAGAAATTACATAACAAAATTAACCAACAATTATTACTTAAATCAAGTCCTAAAATTTCGGTCAACCAGATCACATGTAATCGCATAATGAAACCAATGGACGTTTTCCATTACAATATATTTAAATATAGATCAATTTAATACACACACCTATATAATTCATACATATTACAAAAATAATTTTGTCGAAAATTGACATAAACTATTTACAATAAATGTTCTCTTAAAATAAATAAATAAATAAATAAATTCTCATTCTCCCAATTCAAAATTTCATATAAGTATATGTTTTTTCCTCAAATGTGGGACAAAACTAATTAAATTTTGATATGTATGTGAGAGAGACCAATAACTATAATTTATCATTGCAAAAAATAAAAATAAAAATAAAAATTAAGGCTCAATATAACTATTAAGATTAGAAGAGAGGAACAATTAGAAATATGAAGATACTAATATAACTATTAAGATTAGAAGAGAGGAACAATTAGAAATATGAATATACTATGTTATTTTATGTTATCTAAAATTTTCAAACTTCAAGAATTAAATTAACCCAATATTCATCCAATTGTCTTAAGTAATATCGTTATCATTTGTAAATCGTCTAATTTCTTCCAATGATCAAACACATAGTTATAATAAACAAATCCAAAAATGTGAAAGATCCTTTGAAGTGAACTTTAAAGAATAACATGCAAATTGAACTTACAGTTCTAAATTTTTCAACATTGATAAAAATACTATATGCAGTATTCAAAATATGTCATTTGAACAAAAGTTGGTCATTATTTTCTTTGTATTTATTTTTTTTTATGAATGCAATGGATCATTTTTGACCTTCGGTGCATCACCTTCCAGGTATCTGACATTAACCTGAAAGCCAACTCCGGATTTATCAGCACGGGTCCCCGACAACCGCTAGTCCGCTAGTCCTGACGCCCCTAATCAAATAGGCCTGAAAGAAAATCACCTCTTTGAGGTGCCCTAGAGAGAAGAGCTCCCAGCATAAATTCTCTACACCTTCCGTTTCCTAGGATTGAACCCAGGGACGGGTATTTTCTTTGTATTTATAATATTGCAAGAATTCTTAATTTTTCTTCCTTAACTAATTTCATACCTTTGCCCATGGGATCTAATGTCCAAATTTTCTTTCTATAGTTAGATATTTAGCTTGAAAACTAAAATCATAGTGGGGGGGGGGGGACTCCAAATGCTTATAATAAAAATTTATCATCAATAAAAATCACAATAAAATCAAACTAATATTGAATAATATCATAATATAATAAAAATATGGATGGAAAAAATATAAATAATATAATCTCTTTAATTTTGACCGCAAAATGGCATAATAAAATGCATCAATATCACAATATGACTACATTTTAGGTTTTTTAATATCATAACCTCTCTTGGTATTTTTCAGTCATTTATGGTTTCATAACTATTTGTTTCCCAACCATTAGTTTTCACTTTCAGTAAGTTTATGGTCATATATCTAAATGGCTTTGAGCCATGTCATCGTAACCTGTACTCATTCTAATCATATCTCAATGAACTTGGCAATATATGTCTTTTTTTTTTGGTGGCGGGCAATATATGTCTTTTGTTGCATGAGTTCTATCATATTGAAGAGTAGCATAAAATTCTCGTGAGTCATTGGTCTTCAAGACATAGTAAACATACCATTTATAACAATCAAATAGTCATTGGTCTTCAAGACATAGTAAACATGCCATTTATAACAATCAAATAGTTAAGAGGCTAGTCTTCAGGACTAGAATAAAATTCTCTTAAGTCATTAGTCTTCAAGACATGGTAAAAATACCATTTATAACAATCAAATTGTCTAGAGATCTTTGGCATATGTATAACAATTATTAAGATAATAACCAAATTTAAAATAACACGGTTTAGATTAAGGTAATAAACGAAAAAAATTAAGAAAAATTGCACTCAGGTCTCAAATAAGACAAATTACTACTGTAAGATCTCTTGAAATCTCCAAAGTACAATATAATCAAATCTCAACAGACACGAGGGTACAAGATTCCAATTATAAAAAGAGACACTTACCCTTGCTCTCATCAGTTGTCATTACCTACCTTCTCAATTGACAATTCATAGTCCCTCACTTGTTAATCAAAACAAAATTATGTGGCAGTCATGATTCAAAATATCATATAAAAACATAAGAGTCCAAATTAAGAGAAGGTAATTAAAACACATATTATGTTTTAATTGGTTACAAGTTGTAAAATCCTTGACTTAGAACTATGATTATCCATACACTTGGGCCCTTGATTTCTCGAAGTCCAGAATAAAATCATTCGACTATAAGCCTAATATCAAATTCAATTATCAACATATTGAAATACCAGTTTTCTCAAATATCCACTTGAGTTACTTATAATTCAAAACATATGATAAAAAACAGTATAATTCAAAACATAATATCACATCAGAGTATGCAACGTGAGCCCTACAATGGCAATACATAACAATTCATCACATAAATAAATAGGAGAAGGCTTTACAAAGATTATCACAATAAATAAGCCTCTGGAGACTTCCTCGACTAACCAGCACAAGAACTATTACCTGAAAAATGTTAAGAGCAACAGGGTGAAACAAAAGCCTCAACAACCAATATTTCAACTTATCGTACATACCAACATGTGCTAGTGAGGTGTCAAGTGGAACAAAAAATAGTAGTGCGTATAATATTATTCACATAATCCCATAATTATACACATTATGCAAACACAGAAGTCTAAGAAGGCCTATCCCCATCATTATGGAGATGTACACATGGGTCACAATGGCGTATCCCTTTCTCTTAGGAACGAAAAAGAGCTACAATAGCCTGTCCTTCTCTCTAGGACGAATGAGCCACGTGGGCCTATTCCAATAGGGTCGAATTAGCCATGTAGGCCTATTCCAATAGGGGCAAATGAGCCATGCAGGCATATCCCAATAGGGACAAATAACCAACCCAATGTGCATCAATGGGAGGTCTTATCACATGATAGTATTTCTCTCCAACTATTCTCTATCAATCACAACCAATCAACATCACAACAACACCTCATACAATACATCTTATGATTACTCATGGTCATGCTTTTACAAAACAATAATCAAGGCAAAACCTCTTTTCCAATACTTTGCAATTTCATTTCAAAATCACAAGTCCCACAAGATGATTTTCTCAAATGAAGAGTATATGACATACCAGTAGAAAGTCCATATCTCATTTTATAATATAATGATATCAAAATCTCTCAAAAGCAAGACATTAATATCTATGATAAGTGAAACGTGGTTACCTCTCACCAAGCAAAGAACATTTACCAACCAACTAATAACCATGTGCTCAAGTCATCAGATACAATCAATCTATACAATGAAGGCATCACCACACATTAGATTACAAACTAATTGGGTGGTTAACAAAAACAATTAGAGACTTAAAATCCCTCTATAAGTCCCAACCCTCATCTTTGACCATTCCCAATGAAAACCAATATCAAAATTAATGCCACAATAGCTCCAACAACTCAAACAACCCAATTTCCAAACCTCATTTCCTATAATCACATTATTAATATCAACTCAAAATCTAACTTAAAAATCAATCCCTATTTCAAATCTTCTTATGACCTTTAAATTGTTTACTTTAATGTAATTTTCCAAAAAGGCTCAATTTAATACCATAACTCAATTTCTCTATTTCAATCATATGTTATCATCCAATGACTCTATTTCACTCATTAAAACCATTGACAAAAATAAACTCATCCATTCATTCTACAATTCCCAAAATTTACTCACTTTAAATTCCTTGAGAAAAAATACCCATAGTCGACTATACCTCAAATTATTATTACAATCACATTTCTCTCTTCCATTAATTCTTTATCACTTATTAGAATAATTCAATTATAACTATCTCTTCAATTTCTTCAAAAACACTCAATTTTCAATATACTTAAAGTTTCACCCATATATTCACATTTCATCATAAACCTCAAAACCAATCCATTCCATTATCATTATAAACTCTAAGGAGTTTTTAAAAAATCATTAAATTCAGATTTAACATAGATCCTAATTTTCCAACAAAACCTTAACTTTATTTTTCTCAAACCAACCATTCAAGCAAAAATCTAAACCATACAACTTTTATTCAAACCTCATTAGCTCCATTAAAAGTAAAATCATAAACTAGATGACTCAAGAGTTTGAAATTTAACAAACCCTAAAGTTTTAATCACCAAAGAAATCTATAAAACAAAGAGAAAGAGAAAAAAAGGGAATTGCAAGCTATATCACTTGACTAACACATTTAGTGACTGTTTGGATTAGCAATAGAAGTTACTTTTCCAACATAATTTATGATCTACGAGGTAAGTATATAAGGAGAGTTTTGTCTCGACTTACATTAATGTATTTTTTCAACACCAATTCAAACATGCCTTTACTCAACTCTCCTTCTTTTAATCCGCTTACCCTCGGAAGAGAATACTCTCAGAATCCTTTTTCTCATTTTCTTCTCAGAATCTCATCTCCACCCTTAAATTAAAAAATGAATGGTTCAGATTTAATATTTTCTAAAACTATGATTATAGTGTTTGATAAATTAATTTTTCATTACTTGTGTTTGTATTAAAGTTATGAATTGAGTATATCATGTTTTAACAGTTTAATTTTACTTATTTATGTTTAAATTAATAGTTTTATAAAAAATTAAATCTAGACTATCTATTTTTTTAAATCTAATGGTGAAGATTTTTCTAAAAAAAAAAGAAAAAAAAGAATTCTGAGAGGAACCAGACCCCTTACCCTCCCGTCCTGTTCCACTCTCAATCACTACCTCTCACTGCAACAAGTGTCGCGGCATTGGAGGGAAATATAATGGAACCCGAGGAGGCTGATTGAATAAATGGTGGGGCGGGTTATTGGCTTATTGCCATTAATTAAAGGTAAAATCTATGAAAAATACCTCTGAAATAGAGAAATCCCTATTCAGTATTATGAAATCCAAAATTTTAGATCAGTACCTTGTCAGTACAGATGAATAGTGTAGGAGTGCCAAAAGACGATTTTGCCCTTCAGCCCTCATTTTCGCCACTTCAGAATAACAACACATGGCTCTTAATTAACAATACACGGCTCTTAATTAACAACTCCGGATTTTTGATTAACAACTCTAGTTTCATCTTTTTACTTTCACAATAACAATACCGGTCTTGTTATTAACAACACCATATTCTACATTAACAACTCCCATTTTTTGTTTCACAACTTCGTGATTTAAGTTTCAGGGTCAATAACAACACCTATTTTTTTTATTAACAACACCGTATTTTACATTAACAACACTATATTTTTGAGATGCGAATATGTGAAAGAATAAAGCGGAGTTGTTAATCAAGAATCTAGAGTTGTTAATTAACAGCCGCGTGTTATTATTCTGAAGTGGCGAAAATGAGGGCTGAAGGGAAAAATCGTCTTTTGGCGTCCTCACACTGTTCATCCGTACTGAAATGATACTGATCCGGAATTTTGGATTTCAGAATACTGAATAGAGATTTTCCTATTTCGAAGATATTTTTCTGAGATTTTTCCTTAATTAAACCAATAGTGTCCCCACCCGTATTCATTACTTTGATTAATTTTTTAAAATTATATTTTATCATACATGTTTCTTTTCCTTTCTTTTTTCAGTTTTTCTCCCTCCTTTAAAATTCCAACAATTGGGTTAAGTATATTCAAATAAACTTCTCATAATGTTTAAATAACCATAATATATTGATTTAAAAAACAATATTCTAACTACTTTTTATTTAGTCTCATCAAACTCTATAAATTTTTCTCCTTATTAAGTCTTTAAAAATTAAATTTCATTTGATTAAAATTCACCTTACACAAATAATTTCATGGTAAATTCCAGTTACCAAGAAGTAATCCCATTAAACTCAAATCAATACTCCCTCCTGTCTTATTTATAAATAACTTTATCTCTTATGGAGCTGTTCCTTTTTATAAGCATATTTCACTTTGTGTTTGAAAATGCAAGCTTCTTTTTCCTATTTTACCTTTATTAAATACATATATTTATAATTAGTTATCACACAAACCAAGAGTTATCTCTCATACTGTTTATCCATTCTCTCTTATATACTTATTTCATAAATAGGGGCATATATGAAAAAAGTAAGGTATTTTTGACACACTTATACTAATTAAATTTCATTTGATTAAAATTCACCTTACACAAATAATTTTATGGTAAATTCCAATTACCAAGAAATAATCCCATTAAACTCAAATCAATACCAATAAATGTCTTCTGCGTTAAATTTTATATCTTTCTTTTATAGATAATTAGATACCTCTTAATAGTATAATTAGGCCCTGTTAATCTTGATTAGGTTTTCCCACTTCAATTTTCCAATCATGAAATTCTTTTCTCAAATTCTATGTTCCAAGATTTTAGACAAATGTATTTGATCTTCTTCAAATGTCAAATTAGTTGATAATTAACAACCTAATATTATTTAAATATTAGGAATAAAATTTGAGATGTTGCACAAGTGATGGAGCATGAATTGACAAGTGAGAGAGTAGGTAATAACCATTGAATGAGAAGAAGGGTAAGTGCGTCTTCTTACAATTGGAATATTTTACTCTCAAGTCCCCTAAGACTTGCTAGTAATTTGAAGATTTCAAAGAACCTTACAATAATGATTTGTTTTGCTTGAGATCTAAATGTAATTTTCTAAAGTATTGAAGATCGGATCCGTCATTAAATTGATTGAGACAATGGTTCAACATTGGTTAAACCAATATCAACTCAATCATTTTTAAAATAATATAATTTAATTAAAAAAATACAAATATATATAACTTTGAAAAGAGTAATATTTAAATAAAATTATTAATACACAAATACATAGGACATTTATGTATAAATACACATAAGAGTTGCTAAAGTATGAACATGGTAGATTGCTGTTTTTTTAAAAAAGAAAAAAAAACTCAAAATGACGTTGTTTGAGGCTCAACAAAGGGGAGATGTTGACAAAGACCTTGAGAATAATACTCTTTTCTGTTTAAAAGCTTATCACTTTAAAAACAACTCAATTAGAGATATGGTACAATGGCAACTAGGATAGAGTACAATAGTTAGAAGAGCATTGCATGTCATGTGGTGTTAAGTATATTCTAGCATCCTTTGAAAATTTGGACAACCAACTACCTCTCAGATCTATCGTACTCATAACCGCATTAAGTAGTCCGATCTATCATCTCAAATGAGATGTTTGAGCCTTAAATAATCCATAAACCTTGCCTTTAAATGAGCAAAGGATGATATCTATGTAGCTTGTACGCTTTTCATTCCGACATGAATGAATTATTTCTCCTTTAAAAAGAAAAAAATTCTACTATGTTTAAAAAAAAGAGAGAAAATTGTATTTAGATTTCGGATATGAGAAAATACGATAAAATAGTCTTTTAAAAAATCAGAATTGCATTTAAGTCCTATGAAACTTTTTTACAATAAATTTTAATTGTCAAATATCCATGGATTTGTTAGTGGATACCCCTGGACTTGTTAGTTGATGCCTATAGACTTGTCAGTGGAATTGAAATTTGTTGTAAAAAAGTTTCTAGTGACTTAGATACAATTTTAAGATTTTGAGGGACAATTTTATCATATTTTCTCTTATTTGAGGCTTATTTGAGGCTTAAATGTGTGTTTGGATTAGCTTTTTTTAATAGCTTCTGGAGAAAAAAATGGAGAATAGCTTTTGGAGAATAGATTATAAGAAGAATAGATTATGAGAAAAAAGTGATTTTGATAAAATGAGAGTGTTTGGATGTTTTGATCAGAATAGCTTTTTTCATGGTCAAATTACTAAAAAGGACATTAACTTTTGTGATAATTACATATAAAGAATAAGATTATATTTTATGTATTATTTAAGGATTAATGTCAAATTTAACAGCCAAGTTTTTCCTGAAGAACGTCTGGTACAAATAAATTTTGGAAGATGGAAAATAACAATGAACAATTAATAAGGATGTAAATTTAACAAAACCGTTAAATTTGACCTAACGGAGTTAAATTATAAGAGAAGAAAACATCTAACGGTATTAAAAATGATACATCTTAACCCATTATTTAACATTAAATTTCATAATTAATACCAAAAATGAAATAATTTTGTCTATATGTAATGTTAATTAATTTAACTAATTTTTTTAATATAATTAAATTAGATAAATAAGTCTTAAATAGGATAAGAGGGAGTATTAAAATTTTAAAATTCTAAAAACAAAAAAAGAGAAAAAACGTTGAAATTATAAAAAATAAAAAAGATGAGAGAGAGTGTGTGACGTGGGGCCCACAAACAGAAAAAGAACCAATGAGAATGAGAGGGTGGGACCCACAAAGTTGAAAAAGAAAGAAAAAATGGATTATGCTCAAACCATGGTTTTGGCCTCCCAAACCATGGTTTCACATGAAAAATGGATTCTGAAAAAATCTTAAGTGTTTGGATGAATTTTTTCCAAACCATGGTTTGGCCTCAAAAGCAATTTTTTTAATTGTATCCAAACGGTTTGTTAGTGTATGTTTAGATTAGCTTTTTTTAATAGCTTTTACGACTTACGAAGTAATTATGTGAGGGGATTTTTATCTCAGATTGCATAAACCATGATTTGAAATTATGATTTGGAATGTTGCCAAAGACACAGGGCATGTTTGTTTGGGCGTTACGATTGTTTATAAGTTGTTTTTTACGTAAATCGAGACACAACTCCTCTTACATATTTACTTCGTATACCGTAAATCACTATTAAAAAGTAACTTAAAAACAATCGAATCGCTAAAACAAATATGCCCACACTTAATGCAATTTCAAAAAAAAAAATTCTCTCAGATGTTGCTCCTTTTCTCGGGTATTTCACTTTCCAAAGCAAACTTCTCCCCCATCCACGTGTCACTATATTCCTGAGTTCTTCCGCCACGTGTCATCGCTCAACACCGGTAACCACCCCACGACACGTCACCATCGGGGACCTCACCAATCCCAGAAATTCCCCACACTGACCTCAGATGGGTGGGCACCAGTTTCTGGGATAGGCCCCAAGTCTGACAATCCATCCTCAGCCACAAGTCTCCTTCCAGCTTTACTCATTTCTAGTATGTCAAGCAACTTGCGGCCCACCTTTTTAAAGATTCTGGCTTTTAAAAATATTTTGCAATTTGCAAATTTCAAGCCAAAAGCCGGAGCCGCCTCTGTTTCTTGTTTCTTCTTCTACCTGTGTTGCATCACCGAAAGCTACTAAATAAACATCGTTTTTGACCGTCTTCTTCTTCTGGGTTGATATACTTTCGTCCATTACAATCTGGAGTTTCTCTCGTTCTGCAGATAGAGTCTGATTAAGGTTAGTTCCTTTCATTCTTTCTCTCTTGATGTGTGATTTTAACGTGTGAGAAGGATTGTCCGGAAATTCTTTACTCTTCGAGAAGCTGTGTTTTGCTTTATGTTCCCGATGGTTTTTCTCTAATGTTCCGAGGACTCCTGGTCTATTTATTTTGTTTTTGAATATTAGTAGTGTAATTCTGGGCTCATATAAAGTGAATTGAACACGACTGAGCCTGATTTATGATATTTAACTTGAAAACTTGGGCTAACGAATTTGACTATGACAAGTTTGCTCAACGAAGTTTCTTGGTGCCTGTTCTTGGTTCTCTAACAAATCACGTCCAATGAAGTTTCTGCTAAACTAGTTATGTATGAAGTTTCTTGGTGCTTGTTCTTCTAGGATGCTGGAGAGGGGTAAAGAGAAAGAAAGGTTCAAAACCTGGCGTTGTAACTGTGCGTGCTTTGATATATGTCATAATGAAGTAACAAGGGATTCTATAATTCTCTTAAGGCTAAATCAAATGGCTTCTATGTTATTGAGTCGACAAAATCTGCACGTTGTTTTGATCTTGGAGGTCGTTTTATATCCCGACTTATACTCGTCTTCATGTTTCTGTGCAGCTTATATCCCATGGATTGGTACTGTGGGAGTGGAATCAATGATCTTCTCGTTCCCGAACTCGAAGACGTATGGGATAGGCTTCCTTCACCAGACACCTGGCCAAATTGGGGAATGAATGCACCTGAAGGATTTAATTCACCTAAAAAGTTTTCAACCGTGGATACAAGTTCAAGAGAGGTAGAGTTCAATTTCAATGATGAAAGTTTCAATAATGAAATTGAGCTTGAATCTTCTCTTCTTGAAAAAGATCAGTCTAGCAGTTCAAGTGTATGTGGAGGATTGCCTGAGCAATCGATTCAACAGACAGCCCTTTCATGTGATCACCTTCAAGACGTTTCGAGATTCGAACACATGGATGACATTTTCTTGTACAACTATTACCTCTGGGATTAAGATACTTGGTTTATGCCTGTAGGATTATAATATAGCTTCTGAAATGCTTTAAATTGGCATGAGTGCGCTCTGAATCGTAGGAAGTCCAGTGCAATTGAATTGCTCTGTGGTAATTTGACATTGCAAATTTCTTCATATTTATCTTTTGGAGCCGGTACTGACTAAGACAGTGATGCTTACAATTCTTAGAACTGCGTAGGCATGAGGGCTCCTACTTTCTTTAATAGATCTATCACAAAAGGATCTTATTTTTCATCTTGCATTACATACTTTTTCTGACAGACCCATTCAATTTCCACTGGCTTGCCATCAGAATATCGGTAATCTTGTTCAAATGTCTCTCTTTTGACGCTACAACCTTCACTTGTTTTCACATTATGCAGGGATTCCATGCTTGAAGCTCTACCCAAGGTTGAAAATGTAAAGACATCCTCCCGCCTCTCTTCTAATCTCCAATTCAGTAATGCACCTGGTGATCATTCTTTCTTAGGCACCACTTCAATGTACATGTATTTGTAACAGTATTTGTGATATTGGAGGACAAAACACCTCAACATACATGCTTTCTTTCCATCAGGTGGATTGCGGCAAGGAATTGAAGTTTCAAACCTTGTTCCATGCAACTCAACATATGACGATTACCAGGATGTAAAGGTGAGAATTGCTTTTTGTCCATTTGTTGATGGGTGTTTTGTGTATAACTTTAATGCATTTAATCATTTATTTTTTAATGATGGCAGTGGTGTGTATATGTGTGTTCCATTTTTGCATATGTAAACCACCATAGTTGCCAAACTACCAAAGCATTTGTAGTTCAATCTTTAAACATAACTTATTCAATTGGGCTGCACGATATTTGTGATGCTGTATGTTGTTCGCAGGCCACTTACTGAAGGTTTTGTGCATTACTTTGATTATATTGTTCTGTGCGGTTATTTTTTGCTGCTTTTTTTTTGTTTTTTTTGAAACTACTTTACTTTATTATTTGGTGGTTACTTTATATTCTAGTATTCAGCTACACCTGCCTGCCTGAACTTCAAAGGTTATAGTTAGTTTCTTCCTCTCTGATGTGTAATACAGTATTCATAATTTCATGCTTGCAGCAACCGTGTTCTTCCCGAGTTCTGTTGATTGTTTTTCAAAGCAAAGAATGATAATTATAAGCTTGTCCCTTTTATGGGAAATCTTTTTAACCTAGATTTTTCCCCCCTGGTTTTTTTATCTTAGAATCTCTCTTCTGTTCAAAAACTCATTTCCATTGGACTTTGCCTATTTTCCTGTTCACCATTTGGATGGTCCTTTCAAAGTTCACAAATGTAACAGTCATTTAATTTCTCTTTAAGGTGCCAGCGGTCAAACTCTTGGGCCCTTTTGGGCAAGGCAGTACAGATGAGGGTATAAACCAGCAGTCATCTGTTGAGGAATCTATATTACGAGATCTTGAGATGGCAATTTCTCAGGTAAAGTTACTGAGAACTGAAATACATAACAACTGACGTATTTCATGAATTATCTTTGTGAATTTATTTCTTTTTGAGATGACCAGTTCTCTGACAAGACCCGGATCTGCTTCCGTGACGCCCTATACCAACTTGCTAGAAACACGCAACAACAGCATGTGGTGCAAGACCAGAATGTGGACCTTAGCACGCAAAGAACAGCTCCACAAACCGATGACAGTGAGACAACAAGGTGCATTATTTGCATCTGGTGCATGGTTTCATTTATGCCCTTTGAACTAACGCATTTTATTGATGAAACTGTAACAGAAATCAATCGTTTATGTTAATCACATAATCAAATGCTGTAGCCTTGTGTTATGAGGTAATTAGTGTTAGTTAGGCGTGGGTGAAGGCACTAACGAGTATAAATAGGAGCATATGGTTATGTATTAGTTGTTGATAGAGCACAATGGTGCTATATGATCCATGTATCTGACTCTATCTAATGGAATAAGACTTGTTGTTGTTGTTTGATTGTATATTAGTACTCTTGCTAGCCTTACCATTTGCATGTTATTTGATGGTCATATGTTTAGATGTCTTTGAGCCCATATCATCATTGACCTTTACTCATCATAATCATATCTCAATGAACTTGGCAATGTATGGTAATATAAGTCTTTCATTGACATAAGTTTTATCATATACTAGCTAGTCTTCAAGGACTAGGATAAAATTTTCACGAGTTATTAGTCTTCAAGACATGGTAAACATACCATTTATAAGAATCAAATTAGGCTAGTTTTCAGGACGAGAATAAAATTCTCTCGAGTCATTAGCTTTCAAGGCATGGTAAAAATATCATTTATAATAATCAAATTGTCTAGAGATCTCTTGCATAAGTCTGCCATTTATTAAGGTGACTACTGAGTGATCTTTTAGAAAATAATCAAATTAAAAATAACAGGGTTTAGACTAAAGCAATAAAAAGGAAATTCTTAAAATATAAAATATAAAATCTTAGTATAATAACTTAATATTTAAACGATCCAACCATCATAATAAAAGGAATTCATAAAGTTAAGAAATAATTCATAAATAAAACAAAATTAAAATTTTATGGCTTCGGAAATCCAGTTCTCATGTTTTCAGGCTAATAAGTCTCATTATTTCGGGTTAATTAATCTGAGGATGAGAAATTAAGTCTATATAACTTATGACCATTTATCTTGAGATAAATAAAAGTTGTATGACTTTTGGTCATATAATAAAATGGGAGATGAAAAGGTGTATGGCTTCTGGCCATATAACTTCATAATGAAAAATCAAAAGCATATAATTTCTGGTCTACGTTATAACAAAATAAGAAATCAAAGTGATATGGTTTATGGCAATATAATTTCAAAACAAAAAATCAGCGGTATATGACTTCTGACCATATAATCTCATAATATAATTCAAAAGTGTATAGCTTTTGTCCATACTAATATAATAATACCAATAACATAAAAGAACTTCTGAAGGAGCTAAAAATAAGATATAAAAGCAATAACAATATCAATAATATAGAAGAAATTCGTAAATGAGATTAAAATAAGATATAAAAATAATAACAAATTCCAATCTTAGTCATGAAACCGGATGTTTGTAACAATCGGTAAAATAGTCTCTTTAATTTCATATAGTGACTCAGATTATCCCAGATAGATCAAGTAAAGATACCTTAAAAGAAGGTAGATGAAATTGTTAAAGAAACAATGAGAGAAACATAACTTCGTTATAGCTTTTCGTACTAATAACGTGTTATAAAAATAAAAGAGATCTGGGAAAAAAGAGCAAGAGATAAGAGAAGAGAAATTTTAAGATATGGGTCAGCGCTGACTAGAATACGAGTTCATGTTAACTAAGATATGGGTCAATGGACATCCATATAATTAATATTCATAACAAAATGTAAGATTTACGACTCTATTTGTAATTTTTCTTATGCACCCCTTACTATATATATAAGTTGGCTCGCCAAACATAGTACGAGTGATATTATTTTCTTTGTTTACGGGATCAATACTACTCCCTCCGATCCTAATTATAAGATAAAGTTGACTTTTTTGAGAAATTAAGGAAGCCAATTAAATTACTTTAGAGTGTTTATATTTTTAGTATCCTTAGTTTATATATTAGTTTATTAGTCAAATTAATTAGTTTGGAGAAAAAAATAAAAATAAAAATACTCTAAAGTAATTTAATTGGCTTCCTTAATTTCTCTAAAAAAAGTCAACTTTGTCCTATAATTAGGACCAGAGGGAATATATTTTAGTCTAATTAGAACTTGGGAGGGAATTAATAGTCAATGCCACTCTTTTTTCTTTGATAAATAACCAATTAAAAGATTACACACGAAAAGTAATATTACAAGCCTAGGCATATTCCTGATGAATAAGCGAAACTGGGCTTCAGATTGGACCACCAACAGAAGTTTAAATATTAAATATTAAATGCAATTGTATAAAAATAATTTAATTTATGGAATAATAACTTCAGGTTAGTTTAGATAGTGAAATATATAGGATATTGTGTAGGTAGAACACTAGAAGCCAAAGTTTTAAACTGTCTTAAAAAAATATTGGTAACGAAATGCAGTCTTATGGAGTATAAGCTATATCTTTAGACCCACGTTTATTGAAAGAAAAAACTAAATCCTTATATACTATAAACTATGCTTAACCTTTATTCACTACAAGAAAAAAAACTTTCAACGGCGACTAAGTTTAAAAGTCGTCGTTGAAAGGTTTTCACCGGCGACCAAAAGCCGCCACTGTTGTGACCGTCGTTGAAAGTTTTAGCGGCGATCATTTTTGTCGCTGCTGAAAGTATAGTTTCAGCAGCAACTTTTGTCGTCGCTGAAGGTGACATTGAGGGACGACTTTTGTGTCGCCGCTGAAGGTGACTTTCAAGGGTGACTTTTCGTGGTCGTTGAATGTGGCTTTCAGTGGTGACTTAATACTTTCAGCGGTGACTTTTGTAGCCGCTGAAAGTGTTAATTTTTTTAAAAAAAGAAATTCAAAAAATATTTTTTTAAAAAAAAAGCGAATTTTAAAAAAAATTAATTTACAAATGACATGTGTTTGTTCCTTAGAGCGCCATGTGTCCTCCTCCCCTGGCTACCATGTGTCGCCTCCTCGTGCTGCCACGTGTCATCACCTCATAATTCCTCCAAGTGAATTGAAGCCAACGCTTTTGCGCGCGAGTCTTTGCCAGTTGCGCCGAAATGAACCTATCATATTATTAAATATTATTATTATATATAATATTATCAAATATATAAACATATATACATATAATTAATTAATTATATACATATAATTAGTTATTAATTAAATATAATATTATTAAAAATAATAAAAAATGTAATAAAAACGAAAAAAATATTTATATATTTAAATTAAAAAATTTTTAAATTAAAATTACTTAATAAATAATAATTTAATATTAGTTTTAATATAAAATTATAAATATAATATTAATAACATATATATTATTTTTAAATAAAATAAAATAATAACTAATATAATAATATCATAAATATTATTTTAGTAGAAAATATTAAATATAATATTAATAAATGATAATATAATTTTAATAATTAAGGTTAAATAGAATTATTTAATAATTATATTTTAATTTTATAAATATTATTTTTTAAAATATTTAATTTAAAAAATACTGAAATTGACTTTCAGCGACGACTTTAATTGTCGTAGCTGAAAGTGTGAGTTTCAGTGGCGACTTTTGATAGTCGCCGCTGATAGTGCCACTTTCAACGGCCACATTTTTGTCTTAGCTGAAAATGGCACTTTTAGCGACGACTTAATTGTCGCCGCTGAAAGTAGCACTTTCTGCGACGACTATCAAAAGTCGTCGCTGAAAGTGCCAATTTAAAATGTTGCCGCTGAAAATGGAATTTTGAGTGGTGATTATCGAAAGTCGCCGCTGAAAGTATGAGTTTCAACGACGACACAAAATATCGTTGTTGAAAGTGGTACTTTCAGCGGTGACTTTCGATAGTTGCCTCTGAAAGTGCCACTTTCAGCGGCGACAATTAAGTCGCTGTTGAAAGTGTCATTTTCAGCAGCGACACAAAATGTCGTTGCTGAAAGTCAATTTTTTTATAGTGATTTGAACAGTCGATTAAAAAAAACCTTCATTGAAAATAGTGGAAAAAAATTAAGGAAAATTGCAGTCAGGTTTAATTACTACTGTAAGATCTCTTGAAATCTCTAAATTACAATATAATCAAATCCCAAAAAACCTGAGGTAAAAGATTTCAATAATAAAAAAGAGGTACTTACCCTTGCTCTCATTCAGTTGTCAATACCTACTTTGTCACATGACAATTCATGGTCTCTGACTTGTTAATCAAAACAAATTATGTGGTAGTCATGATTCAAAATATGATAAAAAAGCACACGAGTTCAAATCAAGGGAATGTAATTAAAACATATAGTAGTATTATGTTTTAATTGGTTACAAGTGATGGAGCATGATTTGACAAGTGAGGGAATATGGAATGACAACTAAATGAGAGCAAGGGTAATTGCATCTTTTTACAATTGGAATTTTTTACTTTTAGGTCCCCTAACACTTGCTAGTAATTTGAAGATGTGTTAAGGAGTAAATTTATCAACGAAATTTTAATGAAGGAGCGCTTGACACAATTATGTTTTAAAGAGGGTAAAAATACACATAAGGTTTTAAAAGTGGAGCATTCAGCACAAAACCGTTAAATTTAATCTAACAGTGTTAAATTATTAGAAAAGAAAACCACTAACGGCATTAGGTCAAATTTAACGGTTTTGTGCTGGATGTTCCACTTTTAAAGCCTTATGTGTATTTTTGCCCCCTTTAAAACACAATTGTGCCATACGCACCTTCCTTAAAACTTTGTTGATAAATTTGCTCCTTAACCCTTTGACGATTTTAGAGAACCTCACAGTAATGATTTGTGTTACCTGGAATCTAAGTGCAATTTTTAAGGTATTGAAAACCGGGTTAGTCATTGAATTGATTGAGATAATAGTTCAATATTAGTTAAACCATTATCAACTCAATCATAACTAAAATAATATAATTTAATTAAAATATACATATATATATATATATATATATATATATATATATATATATATATATATATATATATATATATATATATATATATATATAACTTTGAAAAGAGTAATATTTAAATAAAAGTATTAATACACAAATACACATAATATTTATGTATAAAATGCACATAGAGTTACTAAAGTATGAGCATAGTATGTTGCTGTTTTTTTTAACTCAAAATGCCGTTGTTTAGGCCTCCACCTTTTTTTTTTCCTTTCAAATAAAAAAAAAGAAAAAAAACAGGGGAGACATTGACAAAGGCTTTTAGAATCACGCTCTTTTCTATTTAACAGCTTACCATTTTAAAAAACAACTCAACTAGAGATGAGGTACAATGACTCAAATGACATTACATGTCGTATGGTGTTAAGTGCACCCTAGTAACCCTTGAAAATCTGGACAATCGACTACTTCTCACATTTAATGTACTCATAACCGCATCAAGTGATCCAATCTATCGGGCCAAATAAGATGTTTGAGCCTTGAATAATCCATAAACCTTGCCTTGTGGATGGAGATATCTATATAGCTCATAAACTCTTCATTCCGATATGAATAAATTATGGGGAAGAGATAAAAAAATGTCACTTAAACTTCAAAATCTTAAATTGATTTTGTTAACAATATCAGGAATGAGATTGACAAAAAAAGTATAATAATTGACAATTCAGATTTTTTTAAAAAAAAAATCATTGATTTAAGATTTTAAAGTTCAAGTGTTATTTATTTTCTTTTTTTCTATCCATCATTCCTCCTTTAAAAAGAATAAATATTTTTTGATGTTTAAAAAAAAAAAAAAGAATATTCTCTCACGTGTTGCTCCTATTCTCTCTGGTATTTCACTTTCCAAAGCACACTTCTCCCCATCCACGTGTCAATACACCCCTGAGATCTTCCGCCACGTGTCACCGCTCAACATCCGTCACGACCCCACGACACGTCACCACTGGGGACCTCACCAATTCCAGAAATTCCCCCCACACTGCCCTCACATGGTGGGCACCAGATTCTGGGCCTCGTAGGCTCGTATCCTCAAAGAAAATCACGATGCGGACCTTCTTGCCACGTGGACCAATGCGAGATCAGCTTTAGATGGAGGACTTTAGGCCACAAGTCTCACAATCCATCCTCAGCCACAAGTCTCAGCCTTTTTTAAATTTTATTTTGCTTCCCTTGTCTCTTCCCAGCTTTACTCAGTTCTAGTACTTCAAGCAACCTGCGGCCCACCATTTCAAAGATTTTGGCTTTTAAAATATTTTGCAATTTGCAAATTTCAGGCCAAACAACCGGAGCCGCCTCTGTTTCTTGTTTCTCTTTTAATCTGTTGCCACACCGCAAGCTACGAAATAAACATCGTTTTTGACCTTCTTCGCCTTCTGCTTAGATTTGCTTTCGTTAATTACAATCTGGAGTTTCTCTCGTTCTGCAGATGGAGTCTGATTAAGGTTAGTTCCTTTCATTCTTTCTCTGTCTTGATGTATGATTTTAACGTGTGAGAATGATTATCCGCAAATTCTTTACTCTTCAAGAAACTGTGTTTTGCTATATGTTCCCGATGGTTTTTCTCTAATGGTACGAGGTCTCCTGGTCTATTTATTTTGTTTTTGAATATTAGTAGTGAAATTCTGGGCTCATATAAACTGAGATGAACACGACTGAGCCTGATTTATGATATTTAACTTGAAAACTTGGGCTAACGAGTTTGACTATGACAAGTGTGCTCCACTAAGTTTCTTGGTGCTTGTTCTTGGTTCTCTAACAAATCACGTCCAATGAAGTTTCTGCAAAACTAGTTATGTATGGAGTTTCTTGGTGCTTGTTCTTCTAGGATGCTGGAGAGGGGTAAAGAGAAAGAAAGGTTCAAAACCTGGCGTTGTAACTGCGCGTGCTTTGATATATATGTCATAATGAAGTAACACGGGATTCTTTAATTCTCTTAAGGCTAAATCAAATGGCTTCTATGTTATTGAGTCGACAAAATCTGCACGTTTTTTTTGATCTTGGAGGTCGTTTTATATCCCGACTTATACTCGTCTTCATGTTTCTGTGCAGCTTATATCCCATGGATTGGTACTGTGGGAGTGGAATCAATGATCTTCTCGTTCCCAAACACGAAGACGTATGGGATAGGCTTCCTTCACCAGACACCTGGCCAAATTGGGGAATGAATGCACCTGAAGGTTTTAATTCACCTAAAAAGTATTCAACCATGGATACAAATTCAAGAGAGGTAGAGTTCAATTTCAATGATGAAAGTTTCAATAATGAAATTGAGCTTGAATCTTCTCTTCTTGAAAAAGATCAGTCTAGCAGTTCAAGTGTATGTGGAGGATTGCCTGAGCAATCGATTCAACAGACAGCCCTTTCATGTGATCAGCTTCTAGACGTTTCAAGATTCGAAGACATGGTTGACATTTTCTTGTACAACTATTACCTCTGGGCTTAAGATACTTGGTTTATGCCTGTAGGATTATAATATAGCTTCTGAAATGCTTTAAATTGGCATGAGTGCGCTCTGAATCGTCGGAAGTCCAGTGCAATTGAATTGCTCTGTGGCAATTTGACATTGCAAATTTCTTCATATTTATCTTTTGGAGCCGGTACTGACTAAGACAATGATACTTACAATTCTTAGAACTGTGTAGGCATGAGGGCTCCTACTTGCCTTAATAGATCTATCACAAAATGTTCTTATTTTTCATCTTGCATTACATACTTTTTCTGACAGACCCATTCAATTTCCACTGGCTTGCCATAGGAATATCGGTAATCTTGTTCAAATGTCTCTCTTTTGACGCTACAACCTTCACTTGTTTTCACATTATTCAGGGATTCCATGCTTGAAGCTCTACCCAAGGTTGAAAATGTAAAGACATCCTCCCGCCTCTCTTCTAATCTCCAATTCAGTAATGCACCTGGTGATCATTCTTTCTTAGGCACCACTTCAATGTACATGTATTTGTAACAGTATCTGTGATATTGGAGGACAAAACACCTCAACATACATGCTTTCTTTCCATCAGGTGGATTGCGGCAAGGAATTGAAGTTTCAAACCTTGTTCCATGCAACTCAACATATGACGATTACCAGGATGTAAAGGTGAGAATTGCTTTTTGTCCATTTGTTGATGGGTGTTTTGTGTATAACTTTAATGCATTTAATCATTTATTTTTTAATAATGGCAGTGGTGTGTATATGTGGGTTTCATTTTTGCATATGTAAGCCATCATAGTTGCCAAAGTACCAAAGCATTTGTAGTTCAAGATGAAAACAGAACTTATTCTATTGGCCTGCACGATATTTGTGATGCAGTATGTTTTTTGCAGGCCACTTACTGAAGGTTTTGTTCATTACTTAAATTATATTGTTCTGTGCGGTTATGTTTTGCTGCATTTTTTTTTTTTGAAACTACTTTACTCTATTATTTGGTGGTTACTTTATATTCTAGTATTCAGCTATACCTGCATGCGTGAACTTCTAAGTTTAAAGTTTCTTGCTCTCAGATGTGTAATACACTATTCATAATTTCATGCTTGCAGCAACCGTGTTCTTCCCATGTTCTGTTGATTGATTTTCAAAGCAAAGAATGATAATTATAAGCTTGTCCCTTTTATGGGAAATCTTTTTAACCTAGATTTTTTCCCCCTGGTTTTGTTATCTTAGAATTTCTCTTCTGTTCAAAAACTCATTTCCTTTGGACTTTGCCTATTTTCGCGTTCAACTTTGTTATTTTTGCGGTGATGATGGGACGGACGGTTCCCCTGTATTTGTTTTTCTTTACTTCTCTTTTGTTTAGAGTTCTGCATCTTTGACTGAATGTCCATATCTGCCATCTTTTTCTACTCTGTTATTCTTGTAATTGCCATGAAGCATGTGAGCAGATTGAGAAGCTAGTGAAATTCCTTAAATGTCTTGCTGATGTTATGTACTCCTATTTGAGTAAAAGGCTATCCTGAGCCATTCAAACCATAGAGTGTAGCTAGTAGTATTCCTATATACAAATATTCATCGGAGAAACAAAGTTAGATATGAACAGAATAGCCAAAACCTAAGTTGAAATCCTTAACATGGTATTTGAGCCTTTATTGATATGGGTATATGACGGAGTCTAATCCTTCTAGCTCTCCATTCTTGTAATGAGAATTATGTTTCAGCGTAGAGGGTGCGTTAAGGGTATGAGAAAAACCAATGAGATGCCTTTATTTAATAAGTTGAAATATGAAATCTAATGGAACTAGCTGCTATTCTAATTTAAATGTAATATGCACCATTTGGGTGGTGCTTTCAAAGTTCACAATGTAACATAGTCATTTAATTTCTCTTTAAGGTGCCAGCAGTCAAATTCTTGGGCCCTTTTGAGCAGGGTAGTACTGATGAGGGTATAAACCATCAGTCATCTGTTGAGGAATCTATATTACAGGATCTTGAGATGGCAATTTCACAGGTAAAGTTACTGAGAAATGAAATACATAACAACTGACTTATTTCCTGAATTATCTTTGTGATTTGATTTTCTTTCTGAGATGACCAGTTCTCTGACAAGACCCGAATCTGCTTCCGTGACGCCCTATATCGACTTGCTAGAAACATGCAACAACAGCATGTGGTGCAAGACCAGAATGTGGACCTTAGCATGCAAAGAATTGCTCTACAAAGCGATTACCGTGAGGCAACGAGGTGTATTATTTGCATCTGGTGCATGGTTTCATTTATGCCCTTTGAACTAACGCATGTTATTGATGAAACTGTAACAGAAATCAATCGTTTATGTTAATCACATAAACAAATGCTGTAGCCTTGTGTTACGAGGTAATTAGTGTTAGTTAGGATTGGGTAAAGGCACTAACTAGTATAAATAGGAACATATGGTTCATGTATTAGTTGTTGATAAAGCACAATGGTATTGTGTAAATTGGAACATATGGTTATGTATTAGTTGTTGATAGAGCATAATGGTGTTATAATGGTGTTATACGATCCATGTAGTTGACCCCATCTAGTGAGATAAGGTTTGTTGTTGTTGTATGGTTATATGTTAGTACTCTTGCTAGCCTTACCATTTGTATGTTATTTGATGCATGCTACAAGAATTTGATAGGTGACAAGAAACTTTCTTCATCTGGGCTTATGGAAGACAGCATCAGTGCTATATGTGGTTTAGCTCGAAACTGATAACTTTTTTTTTTTTTTTTTCTGCGTGAAAAACTGATACTGGGGGTTTATCATTGCATAGCATGATTTCTGTTGAGTATATGACACGTTTATATCAAATTTAAATTCCCATGTCAAATCACTTAACTAGCAATGTTGGATTGAATACTGGATAACAATAAAGTCTTGATTGTCATATGTCTAGATGGCTTTGAGCCATATCATTATAACCTTTACTCATCATAATCATATCTCAATGAACTTGGCAATCTATGATAATATGTCTTTCGTTGACATGAGTTCTATCTTGTATTAGTTAGTGTAATATACTAGCTAGTCTTCAGGATTAGGATAAAATTCTCATGAATTATTAGTCTTCAAGAGATGGCAAACATACCTTTTATAACAATCAAATTGTCAAGAGGCCAGTTTTCAGGACTAGAATAAAATTCTCTTGATTCATTAGTCTTTAAGACATGGTAAAAATACCATTTATAATAATCAAATTGTCTAGAGATCTTTTAGATATGTATGCCAATTATTAAGGTCACTATAGAGTGATCTTTTAGAAAATAACCAAATTAAAAATAACACTGTTTAGACTAAAGCAATAAAAGGCTATTCTTAAAATATGAAATATAAATATGAAGTAGAATAGCTTAAAATTTATTTAAACGATCCAACCATCATAATAAAGGGAATTCATAAAGTTAAGAAATAATTCATAAAGATAACAAAATTACAATTTTATGGATTTGAGTCATCTAGCTCTCATGGTTTTAGGCCAATAAGTCTCATGATTTGAGGCCAATTAATCTCAAAATGAAAAATTAAGTTTATATGATTTATGGCCATTTATCTTGATATAAACAAAAATTTTATGACTTCTGATCATATAACAAAATGGAAGATGAAAAGGTATATAGTTTTTGACAATATACTCTCATGATGAAAAATCAAAAGCATATGGCTTCTAGCAATATTATAACAAAATAAGAAATCAAAGTGATATGGTTTCTAGCCATATAATTCCAAAATAGGGAATCAATGGTATATGACTTCTGAGATATAATTTCATAATATAATTCAAAAGTTTATGGTTTGTGGCTATACTAATATAGCAATACCAATAACATAAAAGAACTCCCGAAGGTGATAAAAATAAGATATAAGAGTAATAACAATATCAATAATATAGATGAACTCGTAAAGGAGATTAAAATAATATATAAAAGCAATAATAATCTCCAATCTTAGTCATGAAATATGATATTTATAACAATTGGTAAAAGAGTCTCTTTAATTTCATTTAGTGGCTCATATTATCTCAAATGGATCAAATAAAGATACAATCAAAGAAGGTAAATGAAATTGTTAAAGAAACAATGAGAGAAACATAACTTCATTAGAGTTTTCATACTGATAATGTGTTGTAAAAATAAAAAAGATTTGGGATAAGAAAGCAAGAGATAAGATAAGAGAAAATTTGAGAAAGAAAAGGGTGAAGCAATTCTCATTTAGTTTCTTGTATTTACAATGCTTGTATAAGGCCTTTATTTATAGGCCTTCAAGAGTCATTATTAAGAGTAACCATTAATTACGTATTTGTAAATGCTGACTGAGATATGAGTCAACACTGACTAGGATACAAGCCCATGCTAACTAGGATATGAGCTAATGAACATCCACATAGTTAATATTCATAACAAAATATAAAATTTACAACTCTATTTGTAATTTTTCTTATGCACCCCTTATATATAGGGTGGCTCACCAAACATAATACGAGTAATATTACTACCTCCGGTTCTAAATATAAGACAAATTTGAATTTTTTTGGAGAGATTAAGGAAGCTAAATAAGTTACTTAATCATATAATATGTTATGTATTCTTAGATTATATATTAGTTTATTATTCAAACTAATTAATTTGGAGAAAAAAATAAAAATAAAAATACTCTAAAGTAATTTAATTAGTTTCATTAATTTCTCCAAAAAAATGAACTTTATCTTATAATTAGGACATGGAATATTTTCTTTGTTTACGGGATCAATAGTATATTTTAGTCTAATTGGAACTTGGGAGGGAGTCAATAGTCAATACCACTCTTTTTTCTTTGATAAATAACCAATTAAAAGATTACACACGAAAAGTGATATTCCAAGCCTAGGCATATTCCTGATGAATGAGCGAAACTGGGCTTCAAATTGGACCACCAGCAGAAGTTTAAATATTAAATATTAAATATTAAATATTAAATATTAAATGCAATTGTATAAAAATAATTTAATTTATTGAGTACTAACTTCGGGTTAGTTTAGATAGTGAAATATATATAATGGCAAAAAAAAGATAGTGAAATATATAGGATATTGTGTAGGTAGAACACTAGAAGCCATAGTTTTAAACCGTGTTAAAAAAACTATTGGTAACAAAATGCAGAGTCTTATGGAGTATAAACTATATCTTTGGACTCACGTTTATAGGAAGAAAAACTAAATCCTTCTATACTGTAAACTATGCCTAACCTTCACTTGAAGTGTCCGTCAAAAAAAAAAAAAAAACCTTCATTGAAGAGAGTGGAAACAAATTAAGGAAAATTGCACTCAGGTTTCAAATAAGACAAATTACTACTGTAAGATCTCTTAAAATATCTAAATTACAATATAATCAAATCTCAAGAGACCTAAGGGTAAGAGATAGCACTGGGAATTAGAGCTAGCTAGTGGATTGTGGGCCAAACGGGATGGGCTGGTGTATGCCTGCCAAGGCGGGTTGGTGGGCCATCCCGCCTATTTTGTTTTTTTAAATTATTTCACTTATTTTTTTAATTCTCACTCTCTTTCTCTTTCACCCACTCATATCACACTTCTTTTCTTTTACATATTTGTGTTAGGAAGCCAATTTCATTCTTACTTTCTTTTTTTCCCATCTATTCACATCACAAAAACATATACACATTCCTTTTAAATCTAATAATAATAGAATAAATAAATATAATATGAAAATAAAAACTATGAGGAAGTAGTTAAACATAGCATTAAAGGAAAAGGTGATCAGGGTATTTTGATTTATTTTATAAGAAAAACTTAAAAAATAAAATTAAGCGGTTCAACCCGTTGTAGATGCGCGGGTTGAACGGGGCGGGCTAGTGTAGGCTGTCCCAAGCCAGCCTGAGCTCACTAGTTTTACCAGCTATAGTCAGAGATTCCAATAATAAAAAAAGGCACTTACCCTTGCTCTCATTCAGTTGTCAATACTTGCTTAGTCACATGACAATTCATGGTCTCTCACTTGTTAATCAAAACAAAATTATATGGTAGTCATGATTCAAAATATTATAAAAGCACATGAGTTCAAATCAAGAGAAGGTAATTAAAACATATACTACATTTTAATTGGTTACAAGTGATGGAGCATAAATTGACAAGTGAGGGAATAAGTAATGACTACCAAATGAGAACAAGGGTAATTGCATCTACTTACAGTTGGAATCTTTTACTTTCATGTCCCCTAACACTTGCTAGTAATTTGAAGATTTCAAAGGACTTCATAATAATGATTTGTGTTACCTTGGCTCTAAGTGCAATTTTTCCAGGTATTGAAAACCGGGTCAGTGGAAGTGGATGAAGGAAGATGGAAGACCCTAAAGTTTGCTGCTAGTGGGCCTTTGGTATCCCATTTTTTATTCATTGATGACTTGGTATTATTCAGTAATGAGCAAATGAAAGAAGTTAGAAATATCATGAGCTTCTTTTGTGGGGTCTTAGGACACTGTGTGAATCTACAAAAATCGAAGATGTTTGCTTCCCGTAATGTTCATTTGAGCCGAGCCATTGCTTATAGCCAAACATTGGGTACATCTTTAACAACGGACCTAGGCAAATACCTTGGAGTTCCTCTTCTTCATCAAAGAGCTATAAAGATTACCTTTGTGCTCCTCATTCAAAAGATTCATAAAAAACTAGCTAAATTGAAGAGGAAGTATCTTAGCACAGCGAGACGTACAGTTCTAATTAAGTCAATTCTCTTAGCAATTCTTGCATACCAGATACAAACATTACTCATTCCCAAAGGGGTCCTATAGGAGATTGAGAAAATCAGTAGAGACTTCTTCTAGTGTCAGAACAGTGAAGAAAGGAAAATTCACCTATGTTAGATCCCATATATTTTGATGATAACAAAGATTGGATCAATAATTTAAAAGAATTTGATAACAAATAAATGAATTTTGAACAATATAGCAAGGCATTACTTGGAGTAAGCACTGGAGTGATGAACCACTCGAGTAGCAACTCGAGTAAGGGAAGCAATTACTCGAGTAGCCACTCGAGTAACCAAAGAAAATTTCATCCAATGAAGCACAGTCAAATTTTGAACAAAGTTACTCGAGGAAGTACTCGAGTAATTTGCAAAGTTATATAGACCATTACTCGAGTAGCCGCTTGAGTAACATGATTTTCACAGGCATTACTTGAGTAGCCACTCGAGTAATCAGGTTAAACATCTTCCAGTGACTCTCGGCCAAGAAATATAACACATTACTCGAGTAACCAGTGAGAAAATAACATTACTCGAGGGACCACCTGAGTAATTTGTAGAATTATTTGAAGTATTACTCGAGTAACCAGAAAACAAACTCTCGGCCAAGAATTTGATGCATTTACTCGAGGGTGTAATCGAATAATCTGCCAGGTTATTTGAAAGGCACTCGAGGGACCACTCGAGTAAGGTGTGAAGAAAAATGAAGCCCTCTCGAGTAACCAGATTACCACAGTGATCACTCAAGTAACCTGTGAAGGTAAAGACATGGCCACTCGATTAGCCACTCGAGTAATTAAGTATTTTCAAGGTTTGTAATATATCACTCCAGGTTTTACCCAAGTGATATCTGATTTAAAATGTTGATTTGCTTACTGCCATATTTTTGACAAGTTTACTCGAGGGACTACTCGAGTAACAAACTTGATCACTCGAGTAGCCACTCGAGTAAGGCAGTCCAGAAATTAAGTTTTTCATCGAATATCTTTTGATTTGTTATCTATATGATTAACTCTTCATTGTATTAGTATCCTAAGTATATTTACAGAGAAACAATGAAGAGATCATGTAAGAAGAGCAAAGTCAAATAAAGTGTCCAAACGTTTACCTACCGCTACCTACCGCAAACGGATAATTTTCAAATTTGAAGAATGGTCAACCGTTGCTGCGCAACTCTAACGGACATATTTGAAATGCTTCTAACGGATACTACAAATCATCTATATATATGGAGCATTCAGAGAGAAGAAAATAAGACACGAACTGAGATGACACTAATCAACACATTCTTAATGCTTTGTTTACTTATACTCATTCATTGTACTTCAGTGATTACATATTTGCTCTGTGAGAGAGTTTTTCATTACAAACTCAATATTTTTTATTGAGACAACTTAAGGTACTGTAACATTGAGTTGGGGTTTTGATTACAACGTGTAAGGGGGAGCGAGTGTCCAGGTGAAGGAACTTGCTGTGTACTGAGGTGCCAAGAACCCACTGAATCTTAGAGAATATAGTGAAACTCTCAGACACGCTCTGAGGATTGGACGTAGGTCAAAGTGGTTGTGGCCGAACCAGTATAACTCCTGGTGTACACTTCGATGATCTTTCTCCTTGCTTTTAACTGCTTTTAATATTCTGTCAATTTCCTTATATGCAACAAAATTTTTGGGATCACCCAATTCACCCTCCCTCTTGGGTGAAACGCTTGCACTAACAACCTACTTGCTTGGGATGTTCTCATAGAAGAGAAGAACCATGGAGGACTTGGCATTAAGGACTTACATTGCTAGAATATGGCCTTGTTCGCCGTTTAGCTTCCGCAAGCGCACGGGTCGCAAGTAATAAAGTGATAAATAAAGATCGTTCCCACGAGGACTATGACGAAAGTGAGCTAACTAATGTAACCATATGTTTAATTAGGTTGAATGATATCATTTGGAATTGAGTATGTTAATTAAGAGAATTTGTGAAAAACAATAAGGTAAAACAAAGGTGATTGTAAAATTGATTCTACTTCAAGGTTTAGAGGCTTAGGATTACTTCTTCCTCATTGTATTTCATAAAACTATGCAATTGATTCACTTATGCTAGTTGTGTGAGTTTATATGCTAGTCAAAGATTCTAAGATCATCAATCAAGCTTTCTCAAGTCAAGATTGATTTTTAATCTTCATTAACAATATTCAATCTCTTGTCTATCATTAATGAAAATCATCTTTCCCAAAGCAATTCTTCATTAGACTATGTTAGGTTGTTAGATATATCTCTATTCTAACAACAAACCATCTATTTAATCCTTAAACTTCAAGTCTAGCATGATTTTTCTCAAGTTCTACAACCAAAATAGCTCTCTCAAGCATCATTTAATTGAACCAAACTACTCATGTGGTGATCAAGCACAAGATAGTAATTAAGCATGGAGAAAAATCAGCATATATTCTCAACAACTAGCAAAGGCAAGAAAATATAGTAGTTTTAATCTATACAATGAGTAGAAGTAATCCTAAATGAGAGTTTTAGCCACTCATAGTCAATACAAACCAGCAACTCAACATAAAACTTAAAACCATATCAGCAAATGGAAAGAGAAGAGGGGAAAAACCAGAAAAAGAGAAGAAAAATCTTGAGTTTCTCCAAGAATTTCCTCCAAGAAGCCCCAAAATCCTCCTCTAGCTCTCCAAGAAGCCTCCTTGTGGTTCTTGAGCTCTTCCTTGTGCAGAATGCCTTCATTTCGGCACCTCTATTAGGTTAAAAACACAGCTGAAGCTTCACTTTTTCAAAACGCATAGTTGTAGTATCGCGACTTTGCTTTCACTTCGCTATAGCGAACCCACAGCGTACGCGGTCAGAAGGGCCTATTTTTGATGTGTTTTCACTTTTGCTTCGCTGTGGCATAGCAAAAGCAACCGGGGGCACCTTCAAGCTACTTTGATATTTCTTTTTGGCTTTTGTTCTTCTTTTCTCCACCTCCAAGGATCCATTTAAGCTTCCATTTCTTGTCATCATCCTCCTACAAAGAAGGATTTTATGAGCTTTCCAAATTTTCTTCAATTCAACCTAAAACCCTATACTTCTAGCTCAAAAATTTGCACTTTTTCAAGTATTTTCAAAACATCACATTTTCCTTCATATGTATAAAGTTTATGCACAATTTTAGTTTAAAACCACAAATATATAAGAAAAATGTGATGAAATACAAGAATTTCCAGAGAATAACAGGCCTTCATCCTTAACCTCTGTTGGTGTCTCTTAACTTGACCGAATGCTTTTTGGGTTAGATGCTTAAAAGCAAAATATGTGTATGGTGATGGCAAATATCCTAAAGTTGAGAAAAATCATAACCAATCAGTAGTGTAGCAGGCGATCCGTTCTGTGTGGACAAATTCATGGACGGAGTTAGATGCAAGCTAGGTACTGGGTCTAATACGACTGCTTAGATAGAGAAATGGTTACCCCTCGATTGGCCTCTCCTTCAGTATGTGAATAGGAATTTCCAGCTGATTGACCCTGAGTTGATAGCAAGCCAATTTCTCACGTTGACAAGCTCCTGGGATACTATGAAATGGCGCAAATTTTTGCCTAGTTGGGCCATTCAGAAGATACAATTAATACAACCTTCGAGAGGCTTATTTGGCGACGGGTTCTATTGGAAATTATCGGTTGATGGCAACTTTAGTGTTAGATCTGCTTACCAGTTGGCACATAATGATCCGGATCATACTCTTAATCCTGTGTGGCAAACGCTTTGGCGATGGGACATCCTAGAAAGGGCAAAATTCTTTATGTAGCAGGTTTTCCATGAGAGAATCGCAACAAATTCCCTAAGAGTAAAACGTGTTCCTACAACCTCTCCAAATCGTTCCTTTGAGTGTATGTGTGAGGAGTCTATTATACACACCTTGAGAGATTGTGAGACAACAAGAAGAACATGGCTGCTTTTGATTTACCCATTATATATATCTTTATTCTTTAGTTGTGACTTGTAGGCATGGCTGAGGTGGAACTTAAAGAACGACCTTGCATCACAGAAACTTGCAAGATGGTCGTGGAGCAGGACATTTAGGCTCGTGTGCTGGATGCTGTGGAAGAATTGGTGTAGGAAGGCCTTTGACGGTACTAGTGACCCGCCTAGAGTCTTGGTAAAGTGTAGCATCTACGAACTCATAGAGGGGGTGGAGAATGGCAAATACAAACACCGTGCTTTCCAAATCTAGGATAAAATAGGTAGTCAATGGTCCTTACCACCAGCGGTCTTTGTTTGAGTGGATGTAGATCGATCTGTTTCGAACCAACACCAAGCTACAGTGAGAGGACTAATTCGTGATGAGAGAGGTGATTGGGTGGTGGGATTCCAGCAAAAAATTGGATATGCGCCTTCCACTACTACAGAGGTATTAGCTATCGACACAGGGTTAGGGATATGTAAGATGATGAAGATTTCATGAATCAAACTATTCTCCTACTCAATTGAGGCTATTCATCTTCTACTGGCTGATTGTGGTCTTGACCATCCTCTCAAGGAAGAAATAGCCGAGATCATATCCATTATCTCCTCCGACTGGGATTGGGAGATAGTACACGTGAAGTGTGAAGCACTAAGAAGTGTTGACTACCTTCCTCGTACTACCCATGAAGTGCACTCAGAGTTTATCATTCTACAAGAACCTCCCACATGGTGTTGGGACCAGATGAATCAAGATTTAATAGATGCAAAATTGGGACCTTTGTCCCAGCATGCAAATGATATTTTTTGATATTTTACAAGCGTGATGCTTGCCATGCTATTCCAAAAAAAAAAGGGGCAGTCATTGAATTGATTAAGATAATAGTTCAACATTGGTTAAACCAATATCAACCCAATCATAATTAAAATAGTATAATTTAATTAAAATATACAAATGTATATAACTTTGAAAAGAGTAATTTTTAAATCAAAGTATTAATACACAAATACATAGAATATTTATGTATAATTGCACATAAGAGTTACTAAAGTATGAACATAGTATATTGCTGCTTTTTCTAACTCAAAATGATGTTGTTTGAGGCCTCCACCTTTTTGTTCCTTTCAAATAAAAAAAAAATAAAAGAAAGGGGAGACATTGACAAGGGCCTTCAGAAATAATGCTCTTTCCTATTTAACAGCTTACCATTTTAAAAACAACTCAACTAGAGATGAGGTAAAATGGCTTAAAAAATATTACATGTTGTGTTGTGTTAAGTGCACCCTAGCAACCCTTGAAAATCTGAACAACCAACTATCTCTTAAATTTATCGTACTCATAACCGTATCAAGTGGTTTGATCTACCGGCCCAAATAAGATATTTTTTTGGGGTGATATATGGGCCAAAATAAAATGTTTGAGCCTTAAATAATCCACAAACGTTGCCTTGTGGGTGGGGATATCTATGTAGCTCGAAAACTATTGATTCCGATATGAATGAATCATGGGGAAAAAATAAAAAAATACCACTTGAATTTTAAAATACTGAATTGGCTTTATTGACAATAAGAGTTACCACTCTGGTCCTATTTATAAGTCCTCTTTGACAAAAAACTTTGGTTCTATTTATAAGTTCATTTTCAGGGTAGTAAATGCATTTTGTACTTTTTTACCTCTATTAATTGCAATAAACAAAAGGAATTTATTCATGTGAATTTTTGGAACCAATCATAGATAAGGGCAAAACTGAAAATTTAGCCCATAGTTAATGAGTTAACTAACTCTCCTTGGTATGTGAGAATTAGTTAAAAGGGACTTATAAATAGGACCAGAGTGGTATGTGATTGACAAAATGAGTATAGCAATTGATAACTCAGATTTTTAAAAAATCACTGATTTGAGATTTTGAAGTTCAAGTGGAATTTATTTACTTTTTTTTTTTCCATGAATCATTTTTCTTTTGAAAAGAAAAAAAAAAATCTCCGATGTTTACCGAAAAAAAAAGGAATATTCTCTCTCGTGTTGCTCCTATTCGTTGGTATTTCAATATCCAAAGCAAACTTCTCCCCCCATCCACGTGTCACTGAATTCCTGAGATCTTCCGCCACGTGTCACCGCTTCCGTAACAACCCCACGACACGTCACCATCGGTGACCTCACCAATCCCAGAAATTCCCCCACGCTGCCCTCACATGGGTGGGCACCAGATTCCGGCCTCGTTGGCTCGTATCCTCAAAGAAAATCACGATACGACCCTCTTGCCGCGTGGACCAATGAGAGATCAGTTTTAGATGGAGGATTTTAGGCCACAAGTCTCACAATCGATCCTCAGCCACTAGTCTGAGCCTTATTTAAATTTTATTTTGCTTCACTTGTCTCCTTCCAGCTTACTCATTTCTAGTATTTCAAGCAACTTGCGGCCCACCTTTTCAAAGATTTTGGCTTTTAAAATATTTTGCAATTTGCAGATTTCAAGCCAAAATCCGGAGCCGCCCCTGTTTCTTGTTTCTTCTTCTACCTGTGTTGCCACACCGAAAGCTACTAAATAAACATCGTTTTTGACCAGCTTCTCCTTCTGGGTTGATTTACTTTCGTCAATTACAATCTGGAGTTTCTCTCGTTCTGCAGATAGAGTCTGATTAAGGTTAGTTTCTTTCCTTCTTTCTCTTTCTTGATGTGTGATTTTAACGTGTGAGAATTATTATCCGGAAATTCTTTACTCTTCGAGAAGCTGTGTTTTGCTTTATGTTCCCGATGGTTTTTCTTTAATGTTCCGTGGTCTGCTGGTCTGTTTATTTTGTTTTTGAGTATTAGTAGTGAAATTCTGGGAACATACAAAGTGAGATGAACACGACTGAGCCTAATTTATGATATTTAACTTGAAAACTTGGGCTAACGAATTTGACTATGACAAGTTTGCTCAACGAAGTTTCTTGGTGCATGTTCTTGGTTCTATAACAAATCACGTCCAATGAAGCTTCTGCAAAACTAGTTATGTATGGAGTTTCTTGGTGCTTGTTCTTCTAGGATGCTGGAGAGGGGTAAAGAGAAAGAAAGGTTCAAAACCTGGCGTTTTAACTGTGCATGCTTTGATATATATGCCATAATGAAGTAACAAGGGATTCTATAATTCTCTTAAGGCTAAATCAAATGGCTTCTATGTTATTGAGTCGACAAAATCTGCACGTTGTTTTGATCTTGGAGGTCGTTTTATACCCAAACTTATACGCGTCTTCATGTTTCTGTGCAGCTTATATCCCATGGATTGGTACTGTGGGAGTGGAATCAATGATCTTCTCGTTCCCAAACACGAAGACGTATGGGATAGGCTTCCTTCACCAGACACCTGGCCAAATTGGGGAATGAATGCACCTGAAGGTTTTAATTCACCTAAAAAGTTTTCAACCATGGATACAAGTTCAAGAGAGGTAGAGTTCAATTTCAATGATGAAAGTTTCAATAATGAAATTGAGCTTGAATCTTCTCTTCTTGAAAAAGATCAGTCTAGCAGTTCAAGTGTATGTGGAGGATTGCCTGAGCAATCGATTCAACAGACAGCCCTTTCATGTGATCAGCTTCAAGACGTTTCAAGATTCGAACACATGGATGACATTTTCTTGTACAACTATTACCTCTGGGATTAAGATACTTGGTTTATGCCTGTAGGATTATAATATAGCTTCTGAAATGTTTTAAATTGGCATGAGTGTGCTCTGAATCGTAGGAAGTCCAGTGCAATTGAATTGCTCTGGTAATTTGACATTGCAAATTTCTTCATATTTATCTTTTGGAGCCGGTACTGACTAAGACAGTGATACTTACAATTCTTAGAACTGTGTAGGCATGAGGGCTCCTACTTTCTTTAATAGATCTATCACAAAATGATCTTATTTTCATCTTGCATTACATACTTTTTCTGACAGAGCCATTCAATTTCCACTGGCTTGCCATAGGAATATCGGTAATCTTGTTCAAATGTCTCTCTTTTGACGCTACACCCTTCACTTGTTTTCACATTATGCAGGGATTCCATGCTTGAAGCTCTACCCAATGTTGAAAATCTAAAGACATCCTCCTGCCTCTCTTCTAATCTCCAATTCAGTAATGCACCTGGTGATCATTCTTTGTTAGGCACCACTTCAATGTACATGTATTTGTAACAGCATCTGTGATATTGGAGGACAAAAAACCTCAACATAAATGCTTTCTTTCCATCAGGTGGATTGCCGCAAGGAATTGAAGTTTCAAACCTTGTTCCATGCAACTCAACATATGACGATTACCAGAATGTAAAGGTGAGAATTGCTTTTTGTGCATTTGTTAATATGTGTTTTGCTGCATTTTTTTTGAAACTACTTTACTTTATTATTTGGTGGTTACTTTATATTCTAGTATTCAGCTATACCTGCATGCCTGAACTTCAAAGGTTAAAGTTTCTTCCTCTCAGATGTGTAATACAGTATTCATAATTTCATGCTTGCATCAACTGTGTCCTTCCCGAGTTCTGTTGATTAATTTTCAAAGCAAAGAATGAATAATTATAAGCTTGTCCCTTTTACGGGAAATTTTTTTAATCTAGATTTTTTCCCCTGGTTTTTTTATCTTAGAATGTCTCTTTTCTTCAAAAACTCATTTCCATTGGACTTTGCCTATTTTCCTGTTCAACTTTGTTATTTTTGCCGTGATGATGGGATGGGACGGTTCCCCTGTATTTGTCTTTCTTTACTTCTCTTGTGTTTAGAGTTCTGCATCTCTGACTGAATGTCATTATCTGCTATCTTTTTCAACTCTATTGTTCTCGCAATTGCCATGAAGCATGTGAGCAGATTGAGAAGCTAGTGAAATTCCTTTAAATGTCTTGCTGATTTTATGTACTCCTATTTGAGTTAAAGGCTATCCTGAACCATTCAAGCCATAGAGTGAAGCTAGTAGTATTCTTATATATAAAGATTCATAGGAGAAACAAAGTTAGATATGAACAGAATAGCCAGAACCGAAGTTGAAATCCTTAACATGGTATTTGAGCCTTTATTGGTATGGGTATATGACGGAGTCCAATTCTTCTAGCTCTCCATTCTTGTAATGAGAATTATGTTTTGGAGTAGAGGGTGCGTTAAAGGTATGAATAAAACCAATGAGATGCCTTGATTTAATAAGTTGAAATATGAAATGTAATGGAATTAGCTTCTATATTAATTTACATGTAATATGCACCATTTGGTTGGTCCTTTCAAAGTTCGCAATGTAACATAGTCATTTAATTTCTCTTTAAGGTGCCACCAGTCAAACTCTTGGGCCCTTTTGAGCAGAGCAGTACAGATGAGGGTATAAACCAGCAGTCATCTGTTGAGGAATCTATATTACAAGATCTTGAGATGGCAATTTCACAGGTAAAGTTAATGAGAACTGAAATACATAACAACTGACTTATTTCATGAATTATCTTTGTGAATTTATTTTCTTTTTGACATGGCCAGTTCTCTAACAAGACCCGGATCTGCTTCCGTGACGCCCTATACCGACTTGCTAGAAACACGCAACAACAGCATGTGGTGCAAGACCAGAATGTAGATCTTAGCACACAAAGAACAGCGCCACAGACCGATCACAGTGAGACAACAAGGTGCATCATTTGCATCTGGTGCATGGTTTTATTTATGCCCTTTGAACTAACACATGTTATTGATGAAACTGTAACAGAAATCAATCGTTTATGTTAATCACATAAACAAATGCTGTAGCCTTGTGTTATGAGGTAATTAGTGTTAGTTAGGCGTGGGTAAAGGCACTAACAAGTATAAATAGGAGCATATGGTTATGTATTAGTTGTCGACAGAGCACAATGGTGTTGTGCAAATTGGAGCATATGGTTATGTATTAGTTGTTGATAGAGCACAATGATGCTATATGATCCATGTAGCTGACCCTATTTAATGGGATAAGGCTTGTTGTTGTTGTTTGGTTGTATATTAGGACTCTTGCTAGCCTGACCATTTGCATGTTATTTGATGCACGCTACAAGAATTTGATTGGTGAAAAGAAACTTGCTTCATCTGGCCTTATGGAAGACGGCGTCAGTTCTATATGTAGTGTAGCTTGAAACTGCTACTTTCTTTTTTCTGCGTGAAAAACTGATACTGGAGGTTTATCATTGCATAGCATGATTTCTGTTGAGTATATGACACGTATGTGTGAAATTTAAATTCCCATGTTAAATCACTTAACTAGCAATGTTAGATTGAATACTGGATAACAGTAAAGTCTATAGAATTACTGCCTTGTGCCTCTCTTTTCTATACCACAATCATCAAATTCTTCTGATCAGAAAATTAACTTGCTGTATAGGTATGAGGAAAAGAAGTCAATGGAATCAGAGACCAACTCTATTGACAGAGCAATTGCAAATCTCATGTTCAACAAAATGGATATCAATGTACAAGAGCTTCCTCTTGCAACATCATCAGTAAACTCCAAGCAAGAAACCAATGGAACCAAACATCTACAAGGAAAATCATCAAAAGCCCTGAATCAGGGACAAACCCTTCATCATAATCATCCTCGTCCCTACCCGGTAAACTTGAAAAGCAATGCGGCCGAGGTTCGAAGGTTTGATCAAACCAACCTGCAAACAGCTGCGGATTCGCATGTTATGTACAAAGACCCTTCAAAGAAATCTTTCATGCTAGAGTTTGGTTAGGTAATGTGTGCCTGGACTTGTTATAAGTAGAATCAGTTTCATGTTGACTAAAATGCTCTGTTTCTGTAATCTACATGAGTATACCATTTGAATCTGCATTATCTGTGCTGGTGTTGAAAGTAGAAGATGTTTGCTGAATCGGTTAAGAATAATCCAACAGTACTACTACTAGCTGTTCCCCTGCATCCTTCAGTGCTGCAAATGGTCGTTTCTCTCTGAAATGTTCTTCAGATCAATGCCTTTGAATTGGGGGGTTTTGTCCTTGTGGCTAGAGCAACAATGTAGCTTGAAGTGTTAGCCTTGGCATTTTTTTTTATTTTCGTAGCCATGGCCTTGCTTTGTCTGTTTTAGAGGAGTTGAAATCCTCCAAGTTCCTTCAGATATTTTCTATTTCAATTTCAGAGAAAGGTACACTATGACCTTATCGAACGTGGGTTCCATGTTAATTATGTAAAGTTATTTCAGCAATTTAGAGGACTTAATCTTGTTTAAAAATGTATGCCAAAAGAAAGAAGTGACAACATATTGATACTCCCTCCATTCCATCTTAATTGTTTAATTAGGGATGTTCATTTTTATAAAATACATTTTGGATATGTTTAAATATTTATTGCATTTTTTTTTTACATTTTTACTTTCATTTAATGTAATGTCTCTTTTGTAATTTTTTCCACTCATTATCTCTCTCGCCCACATGTTTTATAAATAAGGGTGTTGGAATATGAGTTGCAATTTTTTAACATATATATTGTTTTTAGGGAAAATTCCTGTAAAAGAACTCCAAAATCATGAAAAGGTAGAAATGTGTTTTGAATTTACATAATCCCGTAGAGGTGTTAGTGCTTGAACGGGAATTTACAAATTCAGAAGGAAGGATCAATTTGCCCTTACTTTTTTTTTTTTAAAAAATTAAAAAAGTAACTACCCCCACCGGCCGGTATCCCAGCGGTCCACTCGACTTGACTGAAGCTCCGGCTGGAATATTCCTCACAATAATCCCTAGCTATAGGGAATATTCTAGGAAATATTCCTAAAGCTTTTCATGCACAAAAAGTGCACGACCAATGGACCATTATTGCCCCTTAATATATATAATGCATAAAAAAAAAATAGTAACCTTTGATTTTTAATCAAGCTGACTAATAAATTTAGATAAGGAATTTGTAAATTGAGATAATAAATTCACAAGTTTATATAAGGATTTCGCAACTCTATATATCTTAACATGCGAATTTCTTATCTCAACTTGTTAATTCCTTATCTAAGTTTGGGAATTCCTTATATAAACTTATGAATGGTCTGGGAGAGTAAGTGGATTTTTTAGTTAAAAAACAAAAGTTACGAATTCCTTATCTAAACTTGTGAATTTCTTATATCAATTTACCAATTCCTTATTTGAACTTGTTGGTGGGCACGGCTAAAGATCAAAGGTTAATACATACATACATACATACATACATATATATATATATATATATATATATATATATATATATATTGGCCTTATATATGTTAAAGAGATTTGGTGGCTCAATGATAAGGCACTTTTGGTTTGGTGGGTCAATCGTAAGGACACACATTCAGGTTATCCTTGAGACTGTAATTATTCTTTGTGAATAACTATATGATATACTTTTTATTTCCATTGTATACTCAAATATATGAGATTATATGATGATAGTATATATGCATGCTTCATGTTTTTTAATTTTCATCTCATGTTCGCATGCGTATCTATATATATATATATATATATATATATATATATATATATATATATATATATATATATATATATATATATATATATATATATATATATATATATATATATATATATATTCTGCTGTGTTTACTCAAGATTGAATAGATATCCATGATTAAAAGTTTTTTTTTCCTGATACGTGGCAATATATATTGGTGATTCAATAAATATTATGCTTTTATTGAATATGTGAGAAGCTGCCATATTTTTTTTTTTTTAATCTTTGGGCGTGAACGACTTAGTGAGTGTTTGGAATGACTTAATTTTAGGAAATAAGCACTTATTACATAAGTCGAGACAAAACTCCTCTCACATACTTACCTTGTATAAATCACGAATTATAAGCACTTATTGCCCAAAAATAAGCTATCCCAAACGAACACTTATTCTTTCTTTCGCTTCTCTTGCTTGAAATTTTCATATGCATGATGTAACCCCTTATCTCGAAAACAGTAATTATAATTCAAAATTCGTAATTAAAATGAAATAGAGATCAATAATCTTCAGAGCTTAATTACAATCCCTTCGTTACAGAAGGGTTTTTAACACTATTTTCAAAATTTCTGCCTTCCCTGGTCTCAAATTCCATATTCCAAATATAATTACCTGTGCAGTTAATTCACATTTATATATCAGAGTGTACAACAAAAATCCCGACAACCCCCGGGTTTCACATAAAGACTAAGGGTTTACAAATTCCCATTTAGGGGATTACAAAACTGTATCCAAAATAATATACATAGATTGTATAGTGATCCCCCAATCCAAAATAGATAACCAACAACCCAAACACAAATCTCCCTCAGGAGTCCTATCCGCCCTTGATCGTTTGCTTATTTTTGGAGCCACTTGACCTGTCTGAAGGTTAGTTAAAGGAAAGAATGCGATTCAAAAGAATCCCAGTAGTAACAAACCACTCATACAATACATAATCACAAAGCATGTAAGTAAATAATCAAGCAGCATCACAGCATAAAACACAGCACGTAGGCTACCACATATGCACATAATCACATAATCTCATCCCCCGTATTCCACTGCCCCGAAGGCACGGTCCTCCCACCGTCAACACCGATGGGCCGTTGGTGAAGGTTTCACAAATAGCCTTTTGGCATCCTATGACTCATACCTTGACACTTGGCAAAATCTTGTTGCTCTTTTCCATGACACACATGAACACACCTACATAGGATTCTAATCTCTTGCTCAATGAATCCCAACATTGATCTTTAGATTATCGAGGAATTTCCTCGTCGGTAACTGACCAATCGGTCGGTAACTTTTTTTTTACCCATTTTGCCCCTGATTATGTCAGTTATTACTAAATCACCACTAAACATATTTTATCATTCCATTTCCTTATTCATGCGCCCTCCCCTACCCATAGGGTTCATTTTAAGCTTTATCACGAAAATTAAGCTTAAGTGCAATGTTTAGGCACTGATTAGGACACATTTAGATCATAATTCACATCATATACTTCAAAAGGGTTTATTCAACAATAATTACATCCACTTTTGAAGTCATTAGCCCTTAAGCCCAAGTTGGGGCATTACACATGAACTCTGGTTTGCATGTGAGATACTGGGTTTAAAAGCTCTACATACGTATTTTTCATTCTTCTTTTTCTCCTTACTTCTTCGATCTTATTAAAGTTGAGTTTTTGAAACCTATGTGAAATAAAAAACATGAGACTTTAACCCTCAAAAGGGAGAAAAGCCTTTAAAACATAGAGGACACACATCCAAGTCAAGTAACGGAGCGCCGTCGACGTTGAGAAAAATTGGTTTTTGAAATTGAGTGTTTTTGCCCAAGTTAAGACTATGGATGTTTAGAGCTTGAAGAGATGATTCCAGTGATGCTTAGAACGCGTCAAACAGAGCTTAGATGAGGGAGATACGAAGGAAAGAAGTTGGTGGGTCGCTTGTCGCTGCCGCCATTTGACTCATGCTTTGATAACTGAAAATGATGTTTTAAGATCAAATAAAAGCCATGGATTTGTAGTTCATTCAACGACAATTCCAATGACACAAAGAACATGAAAAACGGAGCTAAAAAGAGGAAGATATGACCTTCTAAAGTTTGCGGGTCGTGATGAGTTGCCGAAGCCCCAACCAGGCCAAGTTGACCCAGCTAGAGGTTGAAGATGATGACTTGGCACTTTGATTGCCACGTCATAGGTCAACAATCCACGTGGATCAATGAAAATAAGCCATGTCAGTGTCAGATACACGTCAGCCTTGGTCAAAATGGGCCTTTTCATCCGTTAACTAGCCACGTTGACCACGCCACAGTATCACCACGTGAGCGGTCAACAGTCAACCATTGACTTCGACTGGTCAACAGTTGACCGTTGATTTGTTTTAAAAAAAACTAGAAAATCGACATGTGGCTCGTAGGGCCCGTAGGGGCCATTGTTTGATATGTGGAAGGAACCGTCGGAGAGAGGACGACATATGGAGTTTGGTGAGCCAGCGACACGGGCACATGGTGGCACGTGGCCTACACGAGCCTTTGCTGAGAGTGGGCTTTGGTAGAGTTTTCCAAATTTTCAGGATTTTTTGATCCAGACACCTTCTAGGGGCATGTGGGACCTCCAATTGAGAAGTGGTTTGTTCCTAAAAATTTTTAAATTCGAGAGCTTCAATTTAATATATAATTTGCATATATTTGAAGCATATTTGGATCTGATTTAAGTCAAAAAGTGTTTATATGCACTTAGAGATTCCAAAAAATGTTGAAATTGATTCTATGTTGATTTTATTATTTTGGAATTAGTTGGCTTACTTATTAAGAGTATTTTAGCTACAACATAAAGTTAATGTTGAAAGATTCTTTAAAATAAGGAATTATTCAAATAAGTTTTGAACATAAGACCCTATCCAACCTTGACTCATTTTTTTGAGATAAATCCTGAATCTTGCAGCAACTTGAAATTATTAAATAATAATAAGTCTTCCAATGCTTATAACCACATTGAATCAATTGGAATTGAAGCAGTGGCTTATAAGTCAAACTTTTATCACAAATGTTGTGATAAAGAACAAGATAGATAGAAATGCAGGAATCATCTCATCAAGTGGGAGGTGTAACCCCCACCACAATTTAAGGCTAAGATTAATGTTTATTAAACATAATTATGTTGAATTAGAGACCATAAGATGATTTGGGACTTATTTAAAAGTAAATATCCCAAAAACAGGGTTTACAAAAAAAAACTTTTCAAAAGTCTATTCTATAACGGTCTCATATTCACATTTCAGTATACAAATGGCCTATACAAATTGATTCCATTCATCAATATCAGAGTAAATAGTAAATTCCCGACACACTCGGGTTCTATTAATCAAATAAAGGTTTACAAAGCACAAAGGCCCATAATCAACTTCCCATTCTAGGGGATTACACAAAACTATTCAATATCTATGGTCTACAATATGTACATTTGTTCAAATGATAACCAAAATAAAAAGAAACTAAAACTACCACTGGCAATCCTAATTGCCCTTATCCACTTGCTTGCCTCTTGATCAACTTGCCTTATCTAAAAATGTTATTTGGAAAGAGTGAGATTCAAAAGAATCGTAGTAGTAACAGTTTACGTATATGATGTATAATGAAACATAGCAAGTAAGCATATATCACAAATCGACAATACAATATTAAATTTTTCTTGTCATGCCCCGTATTCCCATCGGCCTGCAGGCACGGTCCTCCACCATGGGTTGATCCCCCCATGTAGCCGTTGTAACCCCCTCACCGTAATTACATCCGGATTATGAAATTAAAGTGAAATAGAGACCAATAATTACAAAACAACATTTTCAATTTCCTATCTTCTAGATATGATATTTACAAAACAATTCAAAATACTAGTAATTTGATCTCACATTCAGTTTCGAATATAATTACCTACACAGGTTAATCGCATTTATAAATATCAGAGCACACAACTAACATATCGGCAAGTCCCCAGGTTACATATATATATATTGGGTGTATCATTTTTCCCAAAAATGGGGATTACATAACCAAAGCAGTATTTACAACCCTAAATATATATAGTAATCCTGTTCTCAAAATAGATAACCAACAGTTCCAAGTCAAATATCTCTAAGAAGTCCTATCCGCTCTTGGTTATCTGCTTTTCTCTGGAGCCACTTGCCCTGTCTGAAAGGTCAGTCATAGGAAAGAGTGAGATTCAAAAGAATCCCAGTAATAATAAATCATTCATACCACACCTAAACACATAGCATGTAAGCAAATCATCATACAGCAGCAGCACGAATCACACTCCACCTTCATCCCCTTTTACCGTTAGGAAGGCACGCCGTCCTAACTCGAACCGTTATTAGCGACTCAGGGACTGTTGGCGTGGCAGTGCATACATATAGCCTTATTGCTCATATAGCCATCCGGCTTTCACAATTGGCCCGTTGGCCTTCACAAATAGCTTTTCGGCTTTTCACATAATCACACATATCACACCCCATCCTCATCCCCTTTTACCATCGGGAAGGCACCCCGTCTTGACCCGAACCATTGTTAGCAACTCAGGGACTATTGGCATGGCGGTGCTTACACATATCCACAAATGTCGTAGCATACAAATTCATCACAAATCAATGATATGACACACATACAATGCATCACATATGGTATAAAAGAAAAATTCACTACCTTGTTCTTTCTGATTGTGCTTTGGCGTAGGTGGATCACGAGCAGGGCAAATATCAAATCCTATAAACCAAAATTAAGGATGACGAATAATTACCTATTCCAATTCTTTAATAACTCATAATACTTGGGTTGATTATCACTATGGTCATTTAATCAAGTAAACTAAGGAGCTAAAGTGGTCAATTAACCTAAAAGGCCAATTTCTAACCTCAAAGTTCCACAATATTACATCATGCCATAAAATCTTCAATTTTCACATAGGTGACCAATCTGCCAGAATTTTTCAGCATCTTTGAAAAATCCTAACTAATTCTAGAAAAATCAAAATGAGGTGATCCCTAAGCCTATTGAAAGCTCTTGAAGTTCTCTTCATAGGAAAAGTACGAATAATTACCAGAAATCACCACAAAATTCCATAATTACACAAAATTCCACACTGCTCCAGAATTAGGTCCAGTTTCAACATCAAACTTTGGGCAACCAGAAATCCCAGCTCAAAAAACGAAATAACACAAATTATATGTCCATTTTGAAGCTTGGAATGTGAAATTTAAGATTGGAAAGTTTCAGAATTTTTAGACACCAATTGCCCATTCAAAATGCCCTACAAACTGACTGCCTGCACAGAATTACACTTGACAGTTTTTCCAATTTTCAACCAATGTGTCCAATGGCTTCAAAATCAACAACCAAACCTATTCCAATATTAACATCAAAATGAACAAATTCCCATTCATTCCCCATGTCCTGTTTTGGCAGAATTTTAGGGTATTTCACAACAAACAACCACTTCAGTATCTAATCACTAAGCTTAACTCATTTGCCTCCAAACCAACATATAAGCACATACATAGGATGAAAGCTTCATGATCCCTAATATACCCTAAAAAAAGAAATTAGGGCGGTCACAATAGCCCACCACAACTCAGCCAATTAAAGCATCATATACATCAACATAATGCTCTTACTCACCTCTTGCTTCTTCTTGTGTTCTTTTCTTGATTCCTCAACTTTTGTTCTTGCAAGGTGGCTGAAAACTCCTCTTCTTCAAAAACAAAAACCATAGAAATGAAGCTAAGGAAGAGAGGAACAAGTTTCATGAAGGTCACTTGAGCTATAGATGAGGTTAAGGAGGTGAAAATCCATGTAGAAGATCTTACCTCAACTTTGTTCTTCACTTTCTCTTATCTTGCTGAACTTGGCCGACCTTGAGAAGAGGTGAGAGAGTGTATTATGATCAGTTTTTCTCTTCCCTTATCCTCTTAATATCTGAACGAAAATGTGGCCCAAAGAGAAAGAAAAGTTGTGGTGGAAAATAATTCTCTTTACACAAGCTTATGCCATGTTGACTTTGTTCATTTGATTAAGTTTTCTCTTGCCTCTTCTCTTCTTGCTTTTGGACGTGATATGGGTTGGCCAAATGGAGAAGTATTATTGACCAACATATTCTTCAAAAGGAGGAAGAAGGATTGACCAATTGCATGAACTTGCATAGCCATTGGTTACACAAATATTCTAGTTGCAATTTTTGACTTTTCAAGGACAAAAGTGAAGAAGTGTATGAAGTAAATTCTCTTTCTTTCCTCTCTTTAAAATTTGACCGAAATGGATGCTTGAAAGAGTTTAAAGCCTTATAAAATATCTCTTGGCATCTCTTCAATTTATCATATTTAATTGCCTTTTGTTGCAATTTTTGACCAAGTCATCATCCTTTTATAACTTGGTCAAATTGTCTCCTTTTGCTTTCATTTTGAGTCAAGCATGATTCCCTCTTGCTTTGTCTCATGCCCAACATGAGATTATGGTTCTTTGAAGAGGAAAAATGATCTTTATAATATCTCCTTGAATAATATAGTTTAATGTTAAATTAGCATATGCTAATTAGACTTGTTGACTTCCCCTTTTTGTGTGTGGCCAAAAATGCTTCCATGTGTCTCATATTATGGAAAAATAAATATTCTCCTCATATTTCTCTTCCATAAGCCATTTCCCCCCTCTTCTCATGTTCAAATTAGTCCTTTAGTCATTTTTGTTGACTTTAGGCGAAAAGACTAAATAGTTATCTCAGGTTAATTAGAACTAAAGTCATAACGAAAATTCCAGGAAGTAATTTTGTCATTAATCCCACCATCTATTCTGTACATTTAGCTCTTGAATACATTTTGGGATATTACAATTCTCCCCCCGTACAATAAATTTCGTCCTTGAAATTTGTTACACAACTTGAGCCATAAACTCCGGATAACGTCTACGCATATCCGCTTCCGCTTCCCAAGTTGCTTCTCTTTTTGTCATTCCCTTCCAGATCACTTTCACAAATGGAATGCTCTAGTGTCTAAGCCTTTGATCTTCTCGTTCAATGATTTGCTCTGGTTCCACCGCATATGTGAAGGTGTCTTGTAATTCGACTTCTTCATACTCAACAATGTGAGATGGATCCGGTTGGTATTTCTTCAGTTGGGAAATGTAAAACACATCGTAGTTTTTGATCTTGGGTAACCCCACAACTAGGTCCATGGTCACACTTTCCCATTTTCATTCCAGAATCTCAGGACTCTGAAGCAAACCAGGCGGTCTTTGGTGCTCAATCTTTACCTTCTAGCAAGTAAGACACCGTGCCACGTACTTCATCACATCACTCTTCAAGCCCCGCCACCAATACACAGATTGATTATGATACATTTTGGTTATACCAGAATGAAGAGTATAACTGCTCTTGTGCGCCTCATCCAGAATCTTATGTCTTAAGTCCGTCTTAAGTGGAACACAGATTCTCTTCTGGTAGGGAACTAGTCGACTAGGCTATAGATCATAACCCCGGGCTTCTCCCCGTTCAATTAGAGCTAGATTGTGTTGTATCTAGCATCTTGCCTTTGAGCTTCTTCGATCTTAGCCCTCAAGTCGCTTTCCTCTTGGGAAATGGTATAGTTAGCACAGAGGATTTGATTTGACAGATTCTAATCACGAAAATCTTCTATCAATTTTCCCTCTTGTATCATCATAGCTGCCATAAGCACAGTCTTTCGACTAAGAGCATCTGCGACTGCGTTTGCCTTACCTGGATGATATTTGATTTCCAGGTTGTAGTCCTTAAGCAACTCCATCCAACGGTGCTGTCTCATATTCAATTCTTTTTTATCATACAAATACTTGAGACTCTTGTGGTCGCAGTATAGTTTTACCGTCACACCATATAGATAGTGCCACCAAATCTTCAAAGCAAACATAATGGCCGCAAGCTCCAGATCATGTGTAGGATAATTCATTTCATGAGGTTTGAGCTGTCGAAAGGCATAAACCACCACACGTCCTTATTGCATTAGGACACATCCTAATCCCTGCTTACTCGCATCACTGTACACAACATAAGTCAGGCTGGGATCATGTATAATCAATACAGGTGCCGTAATTAACCTCTCTTTCAACTCCACAAGGCAATTTTCACATTTCTCATCCCACATAAATTTTCACAAGGAATCAATTGGAAACATCAAATCAACCAATTTCATATTGCTTCCACAAGATATAACATGATCAACAACATAATGCCAATTTCCCAAAATCCATAAACTTCACATATTAATCTCAAATCATTTATATCTATCCAATACACACAACAATACACCATTTCCATGACAACCACATGCCATACTTTCTAAGACCCTTATTTTCAAAAATAGGGCAAAAATTTCCAAAAATTCAAACTCAATCAATGGCTATGAAACCTATATAATAAGGTTTGTCTTATTCACCTCAACAACTTTTCCAAAGAAGTTCCTTGATTCACCAAACTCCAAAATTCCTTGAGAGCTCAAACACCACCAAATGGGAAATCTTTCTCAAGCTTTTCTTTTTCCTTCTTTAGCTCCTATGGCAGCTTGAAAGAGAGAGAGAGATGAAGAGTGTGGAGAAGGAAGAAATGATGGTCTCTCTTCCCTAGCCATACCTTGCAGTAGAAAATGAGGGGGAGAGAAAGGGAAAAATATGTTTTAAAAATGCCCATTTGACTTTTCAACTACTCTCTCCTCATCTCCTTTTGCCACATGTCCAGCTCTCATTGTTTCCCATAAAGCAAGTAACCAATTAGTTACTCTAATCATTCCATTAGCCATTTAGTCACACATCTCATTTCTCTTAGTAATTAATTTCTTTATTAATCACTAACTAATTACTCGACGATTTTCCGTTCTTTCCAAATTTTCCACTGATTTTGGCACATTTATTTAAATTGCGACATAGCTCATAATTAAATCCTTTTTCCTCTTCCATGAGCCATTTTCCCTTATTTTAGCCAGATAATTATTTCATCACATAATTATGCTAAAATACAGGGTGTTGTGCATTCCCAATAACAAAGTTGGATCTCAAATCCACTTTAATTTACCAAATTATCGATAATAATCGTCATTAGCCCTTAATCAAAATTTAGAGCGTTATAGAAGGTATGCTGCAAATACATCTAAGTAAGTGTATGTAAACATGGCTAAGAGGAGCTTGACATTATAGCTAGATGCTACATGAGTTCATGTGATCAAAAGGGCCTATGAGTGGGAGAACCTGGTTAAGAGACAACAATATGAGGCAAAGTTTTAAAAAATTTTGAATGTCTTTTTCAATTGAATTTATGATTAAAATTCTTTTTTCTGGAATTGAATTAAGCATATTCTCTTCTTTTCATGAACATTCATGTTGATTAGATGATATTATGTTATTATCTTGTTATTATAACTGTCTTTGATTGAGTGGGAGCTTCTGAAATGTATCTAGAAATCCAAAGGGGAATGTGTTCAATAAAGACCATGGTTAAAAGGATGATGAACTAACTAGCATGATTGGGATGAAAGTCAACATAGTTGTCTCCTGAACATGAAACTAGTAAACTTATTATCTAATTATTCTGTCTTATTTGAACAAAAGAATATGATTTGTATACCATAATCATGTAAGTGACCAATTATGACCAAGTCTATTTGACTGAGCTTATGAAGACAAGCTCAATAGAGATACCTATAGAGTTAAAGAAGAATAAGATGTCAAGGACATCGTACCAACTAATCTTTAGCATCTAGAGGCTGAAGCAACCAAAGGATATAGAAAACTTAGAAAGAACAAGATTGCTCAAATATATGATGGTACGAGCAATATAACTTTATCAAGCTGTATGGATAGTATTGGAAGATGGTGGAATTGATGATTTTCTTCTATAAAGTTAAAACTAAGGTAAGTTTTGATATGATGTACTAAGTCCTAACATGTCGTTTAGGAAACACTTAAGGGATATGTCAAACCAAGAAGTTGAGACAAATAAAATGCCAAGTTCTTTCTAATAAACAATAAATATATGTTGTGATAAGGCGTCTCCTAGTGAGTGGGAGTAAGCTATGTCTCCCAGTGAGTGGGAGTAAGCCACGTCTTCCAGTAAGTGGGCGTATATAAAAGCAAATACTACTCCTGATATGCATATTGTGACCTTTGGCAATGTAATTCATCACATTGAACTTGAGTAAGATAGACTGAAGGATCTGAGATCCATCAGCCAGACGAACTGAGCTAAAAAGTGGGAGCATTCATCTTCTAAGCCTAAGGGCAAGAAACCTATAGGGTAAACTTGATCTAGAGGAGGTCAATAGTTTCTATAAAAGTGAAAGGCTTTATTGAAAGGATGTAGAAGAAAAAATCCACATGAGTAGTGAATGTTTCACAAAAGCATGTGGCTTAATGTCAAATGTAAAGCAAGAAAGAGAAGAATCAAAGGATAGGAACATGCACGTTAACTCTACATAAATAAACCACCCTGATTTACTCCTCGTAATATATAATCGACAAAATTACATCTTTGTTATGTCTTTAGTTAAAGATCGATGAGACTGTGACTCTCAAATCCTTTGTTGGATTTTGATGTTTCCTATTGGGGGATAATAATTCCATTTTATGCCATTTGCACACATTGATCAAAAGAAATGATCAAACTAGCAAAAGAGATTTTGCTAAATAACATATGCTAAAGGGTTAATACCCTTATGAGTAGTTGAGGACCTAGTCTAATTGGCAAGAAATACAAGGAAGCATTTTGAGAAGACATCTTCTATAATTGGCAAATTATGACGGTTGTGCATCAGTGAATGTGAGGGCAAAACACAGAGCTTGGTGTTTCATTAACATCATGGACATTTACTCAAAATACAGTTATGTTTACTTGATTTTTGACAAGTATGAAACTGTTAGATAATGGCTAAATCTAGTCAGGAATTAGTTAAAGTAAAAGGACAAAACCTTTTTGAACTAATAAGGGTTAAGAACACCCATGCAATTAGTTCAAGATGTTTTGTGTACAAAGGGATTATTAGGCAACTATCAATACCTAGAACCCTTCAACATAATATAGTTGTTGAAATAGAGAGATAGCCCTCTCCTTCATGTGGTTGAGTAACTAATAGCATAAGTGAAACTATCAGTCATATGTTGACATGTAAACTCACAGCTATTATTTACACACTTAACCAAATGCCCTCTAAATCAGCCATGACCTTATCCTGTGAATCATGGATAGGCCTTAAAACATGCTCATTAAAACCACCAGGGTCAGCAACTTCATATCTATAATTGTTTCTATGAGTAAGAAAGATTTGGGCCCAAGGTATACAAGGTATCTCTTTATGAGATGACCATAGAATTTGACAATACACGTCTTCATTAGTGAAAATGATGGCTGTTTAGTGACTAAGAGAGAACCAAGGGACAAAACATTCATAAAGCTCAAATTTCCTAGCAGGACATGAGCATTAATTGTTAGATCCCAAGTTTTGATGATAACAAAAAGTCAATTGTGTGCAAATCATGTTTTTATAAGTTTAAGAAAAGTTTACAAAGTTACCAAATGCATATAAGAATGTTTTCTGGTGTTTGCTGTCAAATTGAACTGGAGTGCTCGAGCATGAGCTTTACACTCGAGCATAGATCCCTTCTATGCTCGAGCAGGTGCGAGTGAAAGCTAGAAAGTGTTCACCCGAGAGGCATGCCACTGTTATGTTCACTGATTCACTCGAGCACTGGAGTTTGCACTCGAGCAGAGAAGCCATTCTCACTCGAGCACATTCGAGTGAAGGTCCGCGAGTGCTTGGCCGAGAGCAAGTATTATCATTTCTTCCTTGATGCACTCGAGCAGAGACATCAATGCTCGAGCATAAGTGTTCTGTACTCGAGCAAGAGACTGTGAGTGTTTGGCCGAGAGTCATGAAGTTCAGAGAAGCGTAAGTGTGCTCGAGCACAACTTCATATGCTCGAGTGACATATCAGCACTTGCGAGTGTAAAATCTATCCCTCTCCAAATCTGATGCGAGTGCTTGTATAAATGGTATATTTCTTGAGAATATTCTTCTCACTCGAGCAGGGGTCTGTGCGCTCGAGTGAGGGCCCACATCACGTGCGAGTGATAAATTTATCCCTCTCTAATTCTGATGAGAGTGTTGGTATTGAGAGCATATTCCTTGAGAATATGCATCTCACTCGAGCAGGAGTGTGTGTGCTCGAGTGAGGGACCACATCACCCGCGAGTACAAAATCTCACTCTTGCTAAAATGATATGCGAGTGATGACCCGAGAAGACACTCCCAGTGGAAAATGCAAGATCACTCGAGCAGGAGTAGTTGTGCTCGAGTGAGACCCCACATCACTCGCGAGTGAGAATTTTGACTCTTTGAAATCCTATGCAAGCACAACCCGATAACTGAAGCACAAAGAGGAAAATAGGAAGATCACTCGAAGTGAGCCATTCATGCTCGAGTGATGCTCTGCCAAATCACCAAAATACCAAGTCTCACAACGTTCAATCCGAATATAGTTTATTGTTAATTATGCATATCATCATTACTTATTATCATTGTCTAACATCATTTTAAATGAATTATAAGTGTGATACAGGAGGATGAACGTTGAAATAAACAGACATGAAGGAAAGTCAAACAACGGCAGACAACGTTACGACAAACACACACCTACTACATTAAAAGTTTTCAAACGTACGCATGCCATTCTACAGTTGCAAAGCCCCGCTCCTCAAATGATGATTACTTAAATGGGCAGAAACTGAACACCTATAAATATAGAGATTTAGAGATTGTCAAGAACAACGAAGCACAAGAATTCACAAGCTTATACACAAGTCTCTGTTATTCACAAATTATTCTCTGTATACACATTGTTCTTCAGTGTTTATTTATTTACTCTGTAAGAGAGTCTTCATTCAACTCAAACTTTATGCTTATTTGATCTCAAGGTATTGGGACCTTGAGAGGATAGATTTCCTTATGAGAGAAGCAGTTGAGAGAATTCCTTGTTAAACCTTTCATTCATAAGTCTTATAAGATACAAGCAGAAGAGAACGTTGCTGCTCATAAGACTTACAGTGGTGTAAGCAGGAGAGAACGTTGCTGCTCATAAGTCTTGTATACATAAGCAAGTGAGAAGGGTCATAGGTTATTTTTCTCCACGTAAGACTTGTCGTAAGGGGGAGAGAAATTTCTTAGTGAGAGAATATTTCTGCTCGTAGTCCTTTCAAGGACAATTGTTGTTGTGTGGCGGTCTGAGAGCCCATTGAATCTTGGAAGTATAGTGAAAATCTCAGTAGGTCTTGATCTCTGAGGATTGGACGTAGGCCTGGTTGTTAGGCCGAACTAGTATAACTCTCTGTGTTCAAATCTTCTCAACTCTACTCTATCTACTACATTTTTCATATCTCCACATCAAGCGAAAAATTTATAACATCACCCAATTCACCCCCCTCTTGGGTGAAGCTTGCCTCTTTCATTAATCATACTGAATCTCTCTAAGAGGTTAACAGTAACAAAGAATAACTAAGTGTTCCTAAGTTCATTGATCTGAATGGGAGGGTTGAGACAATTTTCACAATGAAAGAGGTAAGAGGTAAGTTACAAGACGACTACATCACCCATACATAGGAAAAGAATCCTATGAAAACCACCTCGGAGTAAATTGTCATCCAGCAAATGACTATAAGGAGATAGATTCCCTAATGGATTGAATGTTCTCTTCATGATTTAAAAGGTGATAATGACTACCTATAAGTGTCTGAAAGACACTAGAAGGACCTGCTAAGAAAAATTATGAAGTGTCATGCAGGAGGATATGAAATCTTTTTTGAAACTAGCTAAGTACATGTTTAGGTAATTTGTCACTTAGCTAAAAAGCGATTGGGAATAAGTAGGTTCTCAAATCTATTGGGGGCATATAAAATCTAAAACACTTAGTGGCTAAGGGGTACTATAATGGAAGGTTGTCTGTTGAGCATTTCAACTTTGAATAATTAATTTTGGCTATGACAACAAGCTTAGTCTTGAAATTACATCAAGATTATGTGAAGACTGATTTCCAATTTGAAAATTTGAAAATTGGATGATGAACTCTACATGAAGCCGCTTAAGGGCTTCATAAAAACAATCACCCAGGTAGTAGTATATGAGGTTTCACAAGGTGAAAGCCTCACCAACTTAAAGATAATTGAAGAGTACTACATGAGTGCTAAACGGTCTTGAGATGATTCTTTGTGAAGTCATCCTTTGTCAAATGACATATGTTTAGTTGAAACAAGTGTCAAGAGAGTTAAAGGAATAAAGGGTCACAGAATTCTTAAATTCTGAGTTTAAAAATCATGGGTTAAATAGATAATATCTTAAATAACAAGGTAAGCGGAGATTGCACAAGGAAGATACAGTCTTTTCTACCTAAAACATGTACAAGTGTGATCTTTAGGCATCTTAGTATGCCAAACTGAAAAACCTTAGACACCCCTAAAGTAAAGAGCACAAACCTAGAGAGGTTACATGTTCGTAATATGAATGTACACATTGGTGTATATAAGACCAAATGTTTTTGGTCGAACTTGGAACCTATTTTTTGGTCCTGTTGTGAAAAAGATTATGAGAATTACCATGGATTGAGTTGTCAAGGCAACAACTTACCTTTGAAAGGATACTCCAACATAGGCCTATTCAAATGATAATAGAATAAAGAAAAATACAATGTATTTATGTTATCTATGGAATTAGAACACAGAGCGTGTTCTACAATTATTCGAGGTGCCATATGGCTAGAGAAGTTCCTATGAGTAATTAGGAATGAATGGTGCATAGAAGGATCCAAACGATAACATCTTATGATGTGGATCCTAAGTATCACAGCAAGTAGAACATACATTTGATGTATCTTTATGAGAGATATGCTTTTAGAGAAGGAAAGCAACAATTCAACGACCTTTTACTAATGGAATATTGGTAGATCTCCTTACTGAGCTCATAGCTTGATATTCATTGAGTCAATGGAGATATTGGGGTGCAAATAAAATATAAGGTCTTGAACTTCTTTTATATGAAGATAAAAGAAATAGTATGTATGTTATGAGTAAATACATACAAGGTATACAATTTTGCATGTCGTATAGGTCAGAAGAGGTTGGTTCACTCATATGAACGGCCATCTTCCCATGTTTTACAGGAGCATAGAAGGGTAAGATGAGCAAATGATCACCATGAGATGGTTAAGAAGAATTTTTGTGTTTGAGTCATCTCAGTTAAACTAAGATGAGATCCATATGTATGTATATACATAGAAAATGGATCAAAGCATGAATACAGACTTGTAGCTAGGCAAAGAACTCTTTTTCACAAATGAGATTGTAAAAGAGATATTGTGAAAAAGAAAGTTCTGGTTCGGATGTTAAGTACATTTACTCTATATAGTGAAAGAAAAAGAAATCAACATACACCACAAACTGTTCACCGTAGCATGCAATTCATATGCTCGTCTTACCCTCCCATGCCCCTACAAAATATGGGAAGACGGTCGTTCATATGAGTGAACCAACCTTTTCTGACCTGTACGACATACAAAATTGTATACCTTATATGTATTTACTGTTAGAGCAAGCGTTTCACCCAAGAGGGGGGGGTGAATTGGGTGATATTAAAAATTTCGTTGCAAATATAAATTTGACGGTGAAATTAAAATAGGAAAGAGTAAGGAGAAATATCACCGAAGTGTACACCGGGAGTTATACTGGTTCGGCCACAACCACTTTGACCTACGTCCAGTCCTCAGAGCTTCTCTGAGAGTTTCACTATAACTTCCAAGATTCAGTGGGTTCTTGGCACCTCATTACAAGCAAGTTCCTTCGCCTGGACACTCGCTACCCCTTACAAGTTGTAATCCAATCCCAACTTAAGGTTCCACAACCTTAAGTTATCTCAATAACAAATATTGAGTTTGAATGAAATATTTCTCTCACAGAGTGAATAAGAATCACTGAAGCATATAATTACAAGTATAATGTAAAAACAGAGTAATGAACTTGATGATACGTTCATGAGTGTTCTTGTTGTTCTTCTCTGTTTGGATGTTCCCATATATATAGATACGTTGGTAATGATTGCTGGAACATATTTCTTCATGTCCGTTGGAGCGTGCGCAGCTACTGTTGACTTTTCCAGTATTTGAAAGATATACGTTTGTGGTGGGTGGCGTGATAGAGCTTAATATTTATATCTTTTTATTAATTAATCTTAGGCTTTTGTGGGACTTAATTGAATATTTTGGGCATAATCAAGTGTTAATGTGAGACTTTAATGGAAGAATAATTTGGGAATTAAAGTGGTTAAATTGTTATATTTTTAATTAATATTTGTTATTCCCATTATTCTTTAATTGTGAACAAAAGATATTACCTTTGTGAATTTAATTTTGTAGATGATGACATGGCACAACTTATTTAACCTTGAGATAATTGAAAAGAAAGGAGGTGGTGCTGTTTTTGGGCTGAATATAAGAGCATGAGCTGGACCAAGGGGAATGGAAGAATGAGAATTGGTATGAAGAAGATGGGCTGACCGAAAATGAGGAATTGAAAGGAAGAGGTGGCAGCTGGACCGAATGTGCTGGACCAAATATGGAATTAAAAAGAATGTAGAGATGAGAATTGAGAAGGTTTTGGGCTATGCATAAGATGAGAGGGGGGACCACGTGAATTGGAGGCATCAGTGAATGAGATGAAAAAGGGAAGGAGGAGGGCTGACGGAAGGAGAAAAAAAAGAGAGGGCTAACACGATGGAATAAAAGAGAGGGAGGAAAGTCAAGAGTGGCGGCTGGTGAAGTGAGAATTGTGCGCCGAAATGAAGAATTGAGAATTGGAGGATGTTTGTGCGTGGAGGAGGCATCGAATGAATGAAGAGGAGAAAAGTCCAAATTGGCGGCTGTGTAAGAAAATGAAGAATGGAGAATTGGAGGTTGCGGCTGTGTGAGTGCTGTGACCATGAAGAAAAGAGTGGAGGCGCTGGACTTAGAGATTGAAGATTTAAGGTGCTGTTTGGTGCTTCTCATTTATTCTTTATGGCCAATTCCTTCTTCATATATCAAGCTTCATCCTTCTCTTTTTCCATGAGTAGCTAAAGTGTTGGTGATTTCCTTGAGTTAGGTAATGGTTTGAGCTTCTAAACTTCAATGGAATTCTTCAAGCTCTCTTTTTAGTTCATGATTATGTAGCTTGGTTAAGTATGTAATTGTGATCTAGATTGTTAAGCCAAGTGATTAAACTTGGTTGTTGAGCTAGGAGTTGATTAATTAAGCTTTGTATGATTCATATTAGGAGTAGGTTGAATTGTTTATCTCAACTTGGTTAAGTGGATTTAAATGATTAAACTGAATATTTTGAATTGTTGTAATGGTAATTACAATTTAGAATTGGAAGTTGATTATTCATCTCCTTGAGTCATTATTAATTGGTAGTATTCATTTAAATGCTTCGATTGAATGAATTAAATGATTATTGCAAGTATGGAGCTAGTGGTAGCTAGTTCCATCCTCTTGGCTCATTATGGAATTCAAATCATTAGCAAGCAAGGAAGACTAAAACCCCAACTCAAGGGAATCCCATTTCATCATTATTCTAGTTTATTAAATTTACTTTGTTATTAGTGTTAAATTCAATTCCATTTGCTTCTTTGTTTTAAAAACTAAAAAATACAAAAATATTGTTTTAGCTTAGATTACTTCATAGTTTAAAACTCATTCTCAAAAATGATTTCTCACAACTTTAAGGTTTTTTAGCACTTTATTACTTAGGAACTTGGAAATTAATCTCCTCACAAGAACGACCTAGGTTGAGCTACTACGCTACATTTTTAAACCTAGTTTTATTTTGTGAACTCACACGATATGGGTTCATCATGGCGGTAGGTGAACGTTGCATTTGACTTTCCTTATTTGGTAATATCTCTTCATTGTTTATCTACAAATATGCTAAGAATACTAATACAATGAAAGATTAATCATATAGGAAATAAAACAATGAACGTTGGAATGAATTCTGAATTTCTGGGTTTGCATACTCGAGTAGCTACTCGAGTATTCATTAAAGGTTACTTGAGTACATACTTGAGTATCATCGGGAAAACTTTGATGAACTGCAAGTCAACAAACAAATATAACATTACTCGGGTAGTGCATGGAATAAACAAAATATCAAACCTTTGGAATTACTGGTTTACTCGGGTACCTACTCGAGTATTGCATTCTTTTATTGATAGATTATTCGGATACCAACTCGAGTATACCTTTGAATAAACTTTAGGTTACTCGATGCTTTACTCCAGTAATGTTGGCAGGATTTCATGGCCGAGAGCACTTCAAGTTTGATTACCTTGTTACTCGAGTACATACTCGAGTAAACTCAATTTATGTTCATAGCTTACTCGGGTAATGACTTGAAGTTTTTCTTCAAAAAATAACTCTGCATACTCGAGTACATACTCGAGTAATCCACTTAAAAAGAGTCATTAAATACCTGCATACTTGAGTAGCACCTCGAGTGAAGAATGATAAAAACCAGATCAAGTTATTCGGGTACTACCTTCAGGTTTTTGCTTACCACAATGAGTTATTAGAGTAGCTACTCGAGTAACGTTGGTAGGGTACAAAATGCCGAGAGCAACACATTTTTTGAAACAGAGTAACTCGAGTACATACTGGAGTATCATTGGCAGGCCGAGAGTAACTTGAAAACTTTTACCTGGTTACTCGAGTAGCTACTCGAGTAACGTTGGCAGGCCGAGAGCAACTCCAAGGTATTTACCTGGTTACTCGAGTAACATTGGCAGGCTGAGAGCAACTTGAAAACTTTTACACTATTACTCGAGTACTTACTCGAGTATTGTTGGCAGGTTACTCGAAGGTATCTCTGGTAACTTCAAGTTTTGTCTCATTACTCGAGTACTTACTCGAGTAATGCCTTAGAAAACTTGCTTCTGATCAAGTTTCTCAGCTTTTTCTCTTAGCCTTTCTTCATTACTCCAATGCTTACTTCAAGTGATGCTTTTCCCTGTTATTACTTTGTTCAAACTTATTTATTAATTAAATCTTTTTCATAATATTCTTTGTTATCATCAAAACATGAGATCTAACATTCTCCCCCCTTTTTGATGATGACAAAACTTGGTGATTTTGAACAAGATTTTTGAAAGTAAGTTCTCAAATAAACACATCTTGAATTCAATGATAAAATTTGAAAACCTTGTTAAAGTTTATATTCAAAATGATTTGAAAAAGATTGAGATTATAACATATTCACCTTGCATACGTAATAAACTTCATTAGTCCAACAATGTATCATAATTTAAAGCTTAAATGGACTTGAAATGAAATCATAACTTAAATAAACTTGCATTAAACTTAAAATTGCATTACAAGATGACAAGATGAAAAGCTTAACAAGTTCAAAAACTCCCTAAATCCTATATACACCCAAAATACCCAAAATAAGCACAAACATATAGACACTTCCACAAAATCACTCTCAAGTTCTTCTCCCCCTTTTTGTCTTCATCATTCAAGAGGAGGATTAGAAGGCTTGACCATAGAAATAGGCTTCACTGGAAGAACCAAACCACCATCTGAACTAGAAGAATCAAAAGAGCTAGAAGAAACTGGTTCAGGAAGATTAAGTGGAGGAATATGGATGTCGTCTCTGGGAGGAATAGAAGGAGGTTGGTAGACGATCATAGTAGTGGTCTCTACCTCTGGAGTGTGATGATCAGAAGATGAAGAGGGAGAGATTTCCTCAGTATGGGTAGGAGATGGTATAGATTTAGGAGCGGGTTCAGGCTGAGGTTTGGGTGGTGAATCATCTATGATGATATGGATGGTCTCATTTGTTTCGGGGTTATCCACTGAGTATAAGATATCTTTGGCTTGTGGCTCAGGTGACTAGAGACTGGAGGGATAGAAGGCTCAGCCTCAGTGTGAGGAATATCAGAAGGAGTGTGCTCTGGAGGTGGTGGTGGTGCAGAAGATGGTATATGCTCTGGAGAAGAAGAGGATAGACCGACAGAAGGTCCGGGACCCAATGAATCCAGTCATGCTAGAATCAATCTCAGTGTCTTACCTTGGGCACATTGCTCAGCTAGTAAGTGCTCATGCCTCTTATCCATTTTCTCAACCAACTCTGCCATCTTGTGATTCATGTTGGTTATCAGTTCAGCGTTTGTGTTGGCAATATCAACATGGAATCCTCAGAGTATATTCTCCATAAAATGCTGAAGTGTGGCATTGAGAAAGAAGGGTGATGATGTGGTGGCAGCTGGAGCCGATGACTGAGTGTCATCCATCTTGTTAGTCTCGGTCTCAGTCTTCTTCTTCTTCTTCGACCCAGACTCCAAAGGACCCTTGAGAGGTATGTCAATATTGAGCTTGCCAATCTAATTTCTCCCAACCGGAGTCATCCTCTCAATAGGCTCCTTGCTATCCAGATACCATATTTTATTTTCCTTCAGAATGAGTGACACAATCTGAGGATATGGCATCGGTGTGGTAGCTTTCCCATCCACTCTATATCTCTTCATTTCAGAAAAGATATACTCCCCCAAGTCCTTCTGTTCCTTCAGGAGAAGTGAAGCAAACCATCTAAAGTCCCTATCAGAGAAGTGGGTATAGTTGTTGGCCTTGTTCACAAGGGATCTAGAGTAGATATACCATAGAACCCTGTGATGATCACACATATCACTCAGTTTGAAATTCAAAGGGCCAACTAACTCACCAGGTTTAAGGACAGAGAATATTTGGTTTGAGTCTAGTTGGGAGTAAATATCATCTGGGGGGTTCTCTATCCCTAACCACAAGTTTATCCGAGAGGGTGAAATGAGGATCTTTTGGCCTCTCACTATGGTGGTCATTTCTTCCTCAGCTGAGGTTCTGTTTGGCTCATCTAGGATCTCAAGGTTACAGTAAAAGTGTGTGATCACTTTTGTGCAAAAAGGTAATCTAATGGAAAGCCAAGGCATATAAGGTTCTAAATAGGAACTAAGGTCATGCTTCAATACCTCTTGAAGTAACTTGAGGTCCACATAATGTGTCTTGCACACTTTCCTCCTGAAGAACTGAGATAGATACTTTGGGGACTCCACTAGCTTGTTGACATTGAACCCCTTTGGAGGGTTGGTGATTTCCTCTTTTGGAAATTTAGACTTCTTTGAAGATTGCCCCTTCTCCATTTGATCTAGGATGCTTGCCATTGCCTTAGCCACATTCTTGTCATATTTGGGCTTTTTAGAAGGCTTTGGTGTAAAGGAGGGAGTAGAGGAATCAGAGGGTGGAGGAGAGGGAGATTTGGCACTCTTGCCTTTCCCAGTTGAGGTACTCTTTTGGATTAAGCCCTTGTAACTATAGTCTCTTTGATCACAACCCCTTTTGGTTTCGGTTGAGGTTGAGGTTGGATTTTGGCTTTTGATCTCGGGGTAAGTTTCCTTCTCTTTGTGGGAGGAGAAGAAAGAGGATCAGGGTGTTATTGGGATTCAGAGAAATCTGTGGGAGTAAGGTTTTTAGTTCTCACCATTTTGAATGAGTGAAGAATGAAAATTTTAGAAAAATAGAGACACAATCGCGAGATTAGGGCACTGAGAATTTGAATGGAATAGGAGGTTTTTGAGGTTGAAATCTGTTGGGTTTTGACGGAAATGATGCAAGGAATCGATTGTGAAAAGTTTTTGTGAGAGAGTATAGTGATTTACTTGAGGAGATTTTGTGAAAATGACCGGGTTTACGACAGATAAAGACCTAAAACCCGACGTTACTCGAGGCCTTACTCGAGTAAACTTCATGGTTACTCGAGTCCTTACTCGAGTGATCATACAGAAAATCTTTAAAATAATTACTTTAAATTGCGTACCTGGCATGAATAATATTGTAATTATCCATGTATGTTCCCTCAATCATTTTATAGCCAATTTGAGAAGATTTGAGTTGTTTTTCATCAATTTGGAAATCTGGACTTGCAGTTACTCGAGTCCTTACTCGAGTAAGTTTCAAGTTTACTCGAGGCGCTCCTCGGGTAACCTGTCTTTTTACTTTTGACTATTCATTTCTTAGCAACTGAACCGTTTGATTTAAAATTTAAGTAACTTGATCCGTTACTTCCAGTTTTGGAAGACCATTACTCGAGTAGTTACTCGAGTAAAGTGCTTCTTTACTTCAAGTTGTTCCTCAGGTAATGCTTCACTGTCAGTTATTACTTCAAGTTGATACTCTAGCAAAGGTGTCCTCTGATAACCTCTGTTTTTGTTTCTCAAAACAGTGTTTCAATCTCCCTGCAAACAAGTTTCTATATACTCCGATGCTTAAATTAGTAATCATCAAAACATTATTAAATGACTTCATCTAATATTATGAGAAACTGAAATAACTTACAACTCATTGGGATTTTCCATTCCCAATTCTCTTCTAATGTATAGAAATTGATCTTTTATAAGGGGTTTTGTGAAGATATCAGCTAGTTGAAGATGAGTAGGTATGAAAATCACTTTCATATCTTTCTTTTGGACATGATCTCTGATGAAGTGATGTCTGACATCAATGTGCTTGGTTCTAGAATGTTGAACTGGATTTTTCGCCAAGCTTATCGTACTGGTATTGTCACAATAGATTGGTATTTCTTTGAGATAAATACCAAGATCTTATAGTTGTTGTTTTAACCATATCACTTGTGCACAACAACTTGAGACTGCAACATATTCGGCTTCCGTTGACGAAAGAGACACTGTATTTTGTTTCTTGCTGAACCATGATACAAGAGATCCTCCAAGAAATTGTCCTTGTCCACTGGTGCTCTTTCTGTCTGTTTTGTATCCTCCATGATCTGAATCTGAATATGCAACTAGATATTCACTTCTTCCTTTGGGATACCACAGACCCAATTCTAGTGTGTCCGCAAGGTATCTAAAGATTCGTTTGACCATTTCGACGTGAGATTCCTTTGGTACTGATTGATATCTTGCACATATACTAACACTGAATTGGATGTCCGGTCTGCTTGCCGTGAGATAGAGTAATGATCCAATCATTCCTCTGTATTTTGTGATGTTGTAGTCTTTCCCTTTGACATCAGCATCAAGCAACATAGTTGAGCTCATAGGTGTGTCAGTTCCATTTGCTTCATCCATTCCATATTTCTTCAATAGCTCTCTTAAGTACTTTATTTGAGATATGAAGATTCCATTCTTTCTTTGTTTGATTTGCAAACCGAGAAAGAAATTCAATTCTCCCATCATTGACATATCAAACTCTCCCTGCATTATCTCAGAAAATTCCTTACACAGAGATTCATTAGTAGCACTAAAAACAATATCATCAACATATATTTGAACAATTAAGATATCATCACATTTTCGTTTTATAAAAAGTGTTGTATCAACTTTTCCCCGTACAAAACCTTGATCAATGAGAAATTTACTGAGCCTTTCGTATCATGCTCTAGGAGCTTGTTTTAAACCATATAAAGCTTTCTTGAGTTTGAAAACATGGTCAGGTTTGGTAATATCTTCAAAGCCTGGTGGTTGTTGTACATACACTTCTTCCATGATGTAACCATTTAGAAATGCACTCTTTACATCCATTTGATAGAGTTTGAATCCTTTGATGCATGCAAAGGCTAAGAGTACGCGTATAGCTTCCAAACTAGCCACTGGAGCATACGTTTCCTCATAATCAATCTCTTCTTCCTGATTATAGCCTTTGGCCACTAATCTTGCCTTGTTTCTGACAATAATTGCGGATTCATCAAGTTTGTTCTTGAATACCCATTTAGTACCAATGATCAGATAATCCTTGGGTCGGGGTACCAAATCCCAAAATTGATTTCTTTCAAATTGATTTAATTCTTCTTGCATTGCTATAACCCAATCATTGTCTGATAGGGCTTCATTAACGTTAGAAGGTTCAATTTCAGAAATAAATGCAGAAAAACTTACTTCATTGAAAATTCTATTTCTAGTTTTGATCCCTTCATTCACATCTCCTATGACTTGATCTAAGGGATGGCTTTTATTGTATTTCCAGGCTCTAGGTTGTCCTAGTGTTTTTTCTTCTTCCTTGGTTTCATCAACTTCTGGAATAAGGGATTTAGAAATAGATTGACCATTTTCTTGATTTAAAACAACTTCCTATTCTTCATCAATGGTTTTTTCAGAGGATTCAAATTCATCAAATACAACATGAATTGATTCTTCAACAACACATGTTCGTTTATTAAACACTCTATATGCTTTACTTCGGTTAAAGTATCCTAGGAAAATTCCTTCATCAGTTTTAGAATCAAATTTTCCTAAGTTATCCTTACCATTATTATGAATGAAACACTTACAACCAAAAATGTGTAGATGAGCAATGTTTGGCTTTCTTCCTTTGTACAGCTCGTATGGTGTCTTTCCAAGTTTTGTTCTGATATAGGCTCTATTTGAAATATAGCATGCTGTACTCATAGCATCAGCCCATAAAACTTGAGACACGTTCTTTTCATTCAATATTGCTCTAGCCATTTCAGTGAGTACTCTATTCTTGCGTTCCACAACTCCATTTTGTTGAGGCGTCCTTGGAGCAGAAAAATTGTGATCAATGCCATTAGTATCACAATATTCTTCAAAGGCTTGATTTTCAAATTCTCCACCATGATCGGTCCTAATACCTGCAATGGACATACCTTTCTCATTTTGCACTTTCTTGGCAAAAACAATAAATTCTTCAAAGGTTTCATCTTTTGATGATAGAAAAATAACCCATGTAAATCTAGAGAAATCATCAACAATGACCAATGAATATAAGTTGTCACCAAGACTCTTTATCTTGCTGGGCCAACTAAATCCATATGCAATAATTGTAGTGGTCTATTTGTTGAAATCTCATTTTTCAATTTGAAAGATGATTTAGTTTGTTTAACCTTTTGACATGCGTCACAAATCAAGTCATTTTTGAAAGTTACTTTGGGTAATCCAAGAACTAAATCCTTTTTGAGTAGTTTGCCTAATTGATGCATATTGACATGAGCCAATCTCTTATGCCATAGCCAACTTTCATCAGTATTACTCAGAAAATAGTTTTCAGACTCATTTCTACTAATATCTAGAGTATAGCAGTTACCTTTCCTTTTTGCTCTGAGCTTAGCCTTGATATTCTTCTTATCAAGTTGTAAGTCATTCTTGTTGATAATTAAGCATTCTTCTGAGTCAAATATTACCCAGTTGTCTTTATCTGCACTTTGACTTACACTCAGCAAATTGTGACACAAGCCTTCAACATAATATACATCTTTGACTTGTATTCCTTTGTCATTTTTGATTTTACCAATTCCTGCTATCTTTCTGGATTGATTTCCTCTAAATTTTACCTTTCCAACTTCCTTAGGTTGCAACGTGGTAAAACTTTTGAAATCTCTGGTCATATGTCTAGAGCAACCACTATCTATGTACCACTTGCTATGTTTGGATGCTTTGAGACATACCTGCAATCAAATGACTAGGTCTTAGGTACCCACATCTTTTTGGGTCCTGTTGGGTTAGTACAAATAATTTTCTAAACATATGAGCCTTTAGGTACCCATTTGTAGGTTCCTATTGTTCCTTTATTCTTATGAATGCATGAAGATGTATAATGACCTTTTCTATTACAGTAATTACAAAATGCAAACGGATTCGATGTATGGACAGAATGCTGGAAATAATTCAAATATGAATTACCTCATGCTTTCTTTCTACCTTTCCTTTTGTCTGATTTTGGATCATATCCAATCCCAGATCGGTCATTTACAAATTGTTGAGCTTTTAAAATAACATTTAGCATCTCACTTCATTGAGTAAATTTTTCAAGAGTTTTTATAAGATCAGTGTTTTTCTTTTTCAAAGAAGAACAATTTTCACAATCCTTTTCTGAACTTTCTTTAAGTTCAATTTCAAGATCTTTGTTTTTCTTTTTGAAAACAATTAATTCTTTAACTACTTTGATGAATTCAGAATGTAAAGCATTATATTCAGAGAGTAATTCATCATAGGTAGGATCAGAATCATTTACCTCTTCTTCTGTTTCTTCTTGAGCGACGAGACATATATTGGCTACTTCTTCCTCATCACTTTCTTCGTCAGAGGAGCTATCACCCCATATAGCAGATACGAAGGCCTTCTTTTTGTTGAAGAATTTGCCTTTTCTCTTTTCTTTGCTCTTTTGATTCAGTTCTGGACATTCTGATTTGATATGTCCTGGTTTTCCATATCCATAGCAAATTATATGATCTTTGCTACTATTTCCTCCTTTCTGAAAGTGTTTGAATCCTTGACCTTTCTTGTAGAACTTTCTGAATCATTTTATGATTAGGTCCATTTGGTCATCGTCAAACTCCTCATCCTCATCTTGATTTTCTTCTTTAGCTTTTAGTGTTAGGCCTTTCTTTTTCTTGTCACCGATGTCATCTAGTTCCCGTTTAAACTTTAGTTTGCTTTCATATTCAGAGAGACTTCCAAATAAAGAAGCAACTGATCTCATTGATTCTCCTTTTGTTTCTTCTATCGCAGTGACTTTGGCCTCCCATTCTTTAGAAAGAATATTTAGAATCTTTCGTACTTGGGTATGCTGATCATAGACTTTCCCAAGAGCTGCAAGTTGATTAACAAGATGAGTATATCTAAGTTCAAATTCAGATATTGATTCACCTGATTTCATTCAAAGTAAATCGAATTCAGTGACCAAGGTGTTGATCCGATTCTCCTTTATTCCCGAAGTTCCTTCGTGAGCTATTTCCAGAGCTTCCCACATTTCCTTTGCTATTGGAAGTGTACAAATTCTGTAATATTCACTTTGACTCAAGGCACTTTGTAACATCAGAATTGCCTTGCTGTTGAGAGTGATAAGTTTCTTGTCATTCTCATCATATTCCGCAGGCGTCTTTGGAATTTTCTGAGAATCTACAATCTTTGTAGGTTGATAATTTCCACTCTCAATTACATCCTATAGCCCATATTCAGTAGCCATTACGAACACTCTAAATTTTGCTTTCCAGAAAGAAAAGTGTTCTCCACTGAAACCAGGAGGTCTAGTGTTGGATGCACCGTCGGGAAGAATTCCTTCACCCATGCTTGCCATTGGATCCTTCTTAGGTTGTTATACCTTAACAAGAAGACCTAGGCTCTAATACCAAATGTTAGTGCAAGCGTTTCACCCAAGAGGGGGGGGGGGATGAATTGGGTGATATTAAAAATTGCGTTGCAAATATAAAATTTGACGGTGAAATTAAAATAGGAAAGAGTAAGGAGAAATATCACCGAAGTGTACACCGGGAGTTATACTGGTTTGGCCACAACCACTTTGACCTACGTCCAGTCCTCAGAGCTTCTCTGAGAGTTTCACTATAACTTCCAAGATTCAGTGGGTTCTTGGCACTTCAGTACAAGCAAGTTCCTTCGCCTGGACACTCGCTCCCCCTTACAAGTTGTAATCCAATCCCAACTTAAGGTTCCATAACCTTAAGTTATCTCAATAACAAATATTGAGTTTGAATGAAATATCTTTCTCACAGAGTGAATAAGAATCACTGAAGCATAGAATTACAAGTATAATGTAACAACAGAGTAATGAACTTGATGATACGTTCATGAGTGTTCTTGTTGTTCTTCTCTGTTTGGATGTTCCCATATATATAGATACATTGGTAATGATTGCTGGAACATATTTCTTCATGTCCGTTGGAGTGTGCGCAGCCACTGTTGACTTTTCCAGTATTTGAAAGATATACGTTTGTGGTAGGTGGCGGTAGGTGAACGTTGCATTTGACTTTCCTTATTTGGTAATATCTCTTCATTGTTTATCTACAAATATGCTAAGAATACTAATACAATGAAAGATTAATCATATAGGAAACAAAACAATGAACGTTGAAATGATTTTTGAATTTCTGAGTTTCCATACTCGAGTATTCATTAAAGGTTACTCGAGTACGTACTCGAGTATCATCGGGAAAACTTTGATGAACTGCAAGTCAACCAACAAATATAACATTACTCGGGTAGTCATGGAATAAACAAAATATCAAACCTTTGGAATTACTGGTTTACTCGGGTACCTACTCGAGTATTGCATTCTTTTATTGATAGGTTACTCGGATACCAACTCAAGTATACCTTTGAATAAACTTTAGGTTACTCGACGCTTTACTCCAGTAATGTTGGTAGGATTTCAAGGCCGAGAGCACTTCAAGTTTGATTACCTTGTTACTCGAGTACATACTCGAGTAAACTCAATTTATGTTCATATCTTACTCGGGTAATAACTTGAAGTTTTTCTTCAAAAAATAACTCTGCATACTCGAGTACATACTCGAGTAATCCACTTAAAACGAGTCATTAAATACCTGCATACTTGAGTAGCACCTCGAGTGAAGAATGATAAAAACCAGATCAAGTTATTCGGGTACTACCTTCAGGTTTTTGCTTACCACAGTGAGTTACTCGAGTAGCTACTCGAGTAACGTTGGTAAGGTACAAAATGCCGAGAGCAACACATTTTTTGAAACAGAGTAACTTGAGTACATACTGGAGTATCATTGGCAGGCCGAGAGTAACTTGAAAACTTTTACCTGGTTACTCGAGTAGCTACTCGAGTAACGTTGGCAGGCCGAGAGCAACTCCAAGGTATTTACCTGGTTACTCGAGTAACATTGGCAGGCCGAGAGCAACTTGAAAACTTTTACACTATTACTCGAGTACTTACTCGAGTATTGTTGGCAGGTTACTCGAAGGTATCTCTGGTAACTTCAAGTTTTGTCTCATTACTCGAATACTTACTCGAGTAATGCCTTAGAAAACTTGCTTCTGATCAAGTTTCTCAGCTTTTTCTCTTAGCCTTTCTTCATTACTCCAATGCTTACTTCAAGTGATGCTTTTCCCTGTTATTACTTTGTTCAAACTTATTTATTAATTAAATCTTTTTCATAATATTCTTTGTTATCATTAAAACATGAGATCTAACATTTACTCATAACATATATACTATTTCTTTTACTTCATATAAAAGAAGTTCAAGACCTTATATTTTATTTGTGCCCCAAGATCTCCATTGATTCAATAAATATCAAGCTACGGGTTCAATAAGGGGATCTACCAACATTTTGTTAGCAGAAGGTCATTGAATTGTTGCTTTCTTTCTCTAAAAGCATATCTCTTGTAAAGATATGTCAAATGTATGTTTTGCCTTGCTTTGATACTTAGGATCCACATCATAAGATGTTATCGTTTAGATCCTTCTATCCACTATTCATTCCAAATTACTTATAGGAAGTTCTCTAGCCATATGGCACCTTGAATGATGGTAGAACACACTCTGTGTTCTAATTCCACGAATAACAGAAATACATTGTATATTTCTTTACTCCATTATCATTTGTCTAGGCCTTGTATTGGAGTATCCTTTCATAGGTAAGTAGTTCCCTTGACAAATCAATCCATGGTTATTCTCATAATCTTTTTCACAGCAGGACTAAGAATAGCTTCCAAGTCCTATAAAAAACATTTGGTCTTCTATACACCAATGTGTACATTTATGTTACCAACCATATTCTTACTATGAGACTTAATCTACTTTTTTTTATGTTGGATTCCTTATAGGACATGTAACCTCTCTAGGTTTGTACCCTTGACTTTAGTGGTATCCATAGGTTTGTAGTTTGGCATACTAAGATGCCTAAGGATCATACTTGTACATGTCTTAGGTGGAAAAGCCTGTATCTTTCTTGTGTAGTCTCTGCTTATCTTGTTATTCAAGATATTATCTGTTCAACTTATGATTTTTCAACTCATAAATTAAGGATTCTTTGATCCTTTATTCTTTTAAATCTCTTGACACTTATTTCAGCTAGACAAATGTCATTTAACAAAGGATGACTTCACCAAGAATCATCTCAAGACTGTTTGACATTTATGTAGTGTTCTTTGATTATCTTGAAGTTGGTGAGGCTTTCACCTTGTGAAACCTCATATACTACTACCTAGGTGATTGCTTATATGAAGCCCTTAAGCTACTTCATGTAGAGTTCATTATCCAATTTTGAAATTTCTAAATTAGAAAGCGGTCTTCAAATCATTTTGATGTAATTTCAAGACTAAGCTTGTTGTCATAGTTAAAATTAATTGTTCAAAGTTAATGCGCATAGCGGACAACCTTCCATTGTAGTACCCCTTAGCCACTAAGTGTTTCAGGTTTTATATGCCCCTAATATATTTGAGAACCTACTCGTTCCCAATCACCTCTTGGCTAGGTCACAAATTGCCCAATCATGTACTTAGCTAGTTTCAAAAAAAGAAAAAAAAGAAAATCCATATCGTCCTGCATGACACTTTGTGTAACTCCCTTCTTTTAAACACGTAATTATAATTCGATAACACATAATTAAGATGGCTTAGTGACCGTTGGATAATTTAAACTCTTTTCAACTTCCTACTTTACTGTAGGGTTTTTCACAAAATCCTTCAAAAATTTTCCCTATCCTGGTCTCAATTTCGAATATTCGAATATATTCACCTGTGCAGTTAATTCACATTCATACATATCAGAGCATATAACAAAAATCTCGGCAACCCCCAGGTTCCATTCATTCACTAAAGGGTTATAAATAATTCCCATTTATGGGATTACACAACTGTATCCAAATAATATTTACAACCCAAAAATAATTTACGAAAACCCTGTCCAAGATGAATAACCAACATATCTGAAACAAACATCCTTACAGGGTTCTAACTGCTTCTAGTAGTCCGCTTCTCTTTGGAGCCACTTGCCCTATCTGAAATGTTAGTCATCGGAAAGAATGAGATTCAAGAGAATCCCAGTAGTAACAATCATTCATACCACACATAATCAAATAGCATGCAAGCAAATCATCACACAGGAACAAAAACATAAATTACACTCCACCCTCATCCCCTTTTACCGCCGGGAAGGCACACCGTCCAAACCCGAACCATTGTTAGCGACTCAGGGATTGTTGGCATGGCAGTGCATACGAATAGCCTTACGGCTCACATAATCACAATATCACACCCTAACCTCATCCCCTTTTACCACCGGGAAGGCTCACAGCTCTTACCCGAACCATTGTTAGCGACTCAGGGACTATTGGTATAGCGGTGCTTACACAATTCCACAGATATTGCAGCATTCGAATTCATCACAAATCAATGATATAACACACATACAATGCATCACATATGGTATAAGAGAGAGAGTCACTACCTTGTTCCTTCCGAACGTTCGCTGGTACAGTGGGCTCACGAGTACGACAGATGTCAAATCCTATGAACCAAATCAGGGACAACCGATCAACCTCTTTTCCAAGTTCTTAATTCCATAATACTTTAAGTTGGTTATCATTAAAACTCTTTAGGTGGCTATTAGAGGCCTAGACATATATCTAAAGGGTTAGGAAAGGCTATACCAAAAACCATCTTTCAAAAGTGTAAAATACTAATTTTTGGGGGTTGGCCGCGGCCCACAAATCCACTGGCCACGGCCAAAAAGTGGTAAGAAACATTTGGGCCGCGGCCAAGAAAATTCTGCTTCTTGGCTGAACTTCCAAAAATCATAACTAATTCAAGAAAAATCGAAATGAGGTGATTCCAAAGCCAAATGAAAGCTATTTAAGTTCTCTTCCTTGGAAAAATATTGTCCATTACTGGAAATCACCACAAAAGTACAGAATTGCACAAAACTCACCACTGCCCCCACAACAGAGTTCAATTTCCATCCCACACTTTGGACAACCATAACTCACAGTGCACAAAACGAAATGATACAAATTATATGTCCAGTTTGAAGCTTGGGATGAGAAATTTAAAACTGGAAAGTTTCATAATTTTCTGACATCATTTGCTTATTCAAAACGCCAACACAAACAGACTTCCCAGCATAGACTTCTAATGGACAGATTTTCAGTTTTTCCACAATTGCTTCCAATGGTTCCCATTTTCACATTAAACACCATTCCCACACGAATTTTGCCCAAGGAATCCATTGGAACCATCAAAACAATCAAATTCCATCCACATAGACATGTTCCACAGAAATCTTAACATGTCAACACAAAATATACACAATCTATCATAATGCAATTCCTTCCATTCCAAAATTCTAAATCAACTCCAATGGCATAAAGACACAATTTAACACCACATTCTACACAACACACTAACCTATTCAAGCATTCAAATTAGACCAAAAATCAGGGCAAAAATTTGAAATTCCCAAAACCAAGCCAATGACGACAACAATTATACCAAAAGGTATCAAATACCCACTTCAACTTCTTCCCAAAGCTATTTCTTTGATTCTCCTACTTTCAAATCCCCACAAGTTCTCAAACTCTACTAATCAAAAATATGAAACCATAGGAATAAAGCTCTCAACCCCTTGAACAATATTAATAAAGGTGAGTTGAGCATTTAGAGTCAAAATCTTACCTAAAACTCAAGCTTCTTCTTTCTCTTTCTTGCTTGATCTTGGCGACAATGGAGGAGAGGAGAGAGGTGAGAAGATGATGGAGAAATCAGGTTTTTCTTCCTCACACATACACCTAACCGACTTGGAGGGAGTGAGTGGAGTGTTTGAAAAAGTTGACCAATCCAATGGTCCTCATGTTAACACTTGGCTCCATCCTGCCCACTCTCTATGATTTCCCATGCATTCACCAACATAGGATTCCGCCCCATGGTAAAATCCTAGCCTTTGATTCCTTTGACTTTTAATCTCAACCATTGATCTTCAAGTTACCAATGAGTTTCCTCTTCGGTAACCGACCAATCGGCAAGTGAATTTCCAATTTCGCCCCTGATTATCATAACCTTTACCAAATCACCATTAAACATGAATATAAGCTTAACATTGCTTACCACACATTCACAATGAGTTTAGCAACAATTACATCATTAAGATCATAATTAGCCCTTAATCACAAGTTGGGGCATTACAATTCTCCCCCCGAAAAATAAATTTCATCCCTGAAATTTGATCATACAACTTGAGCCATAAATTCCGGATATCGTCTTCGCATATCTTTTTCCGCTTCTCAAGTTGCTTCTCTTTGCGTCATTCCCCTCCAGATCACCCTCACATATGGAATTCTTCGGTGTCTGAGCTGTCTAAATGATGAAGAGAGCATTCAATCCATTAGGGAATCTATCCCTTTATAGTCATTTACTGGATGACAATTTACTTCAAGGTGGATTTCATAGGATTTTTTTCCTATGTATGGGTAATGTAATCCTCTCGTAACTTACCTCTTTCCTCTTTTATTGTGAAAATGATTTCAACCCTCCTACTTGGATCAGTGAACTTTGGAACACTTGGTTATTCCTTGTCACTGTTAACCTCTTAGCGAGATTCAGTATGATTAATGCTCATGTCCTACTAGAAAATTTGAGTTTTATGAATGTTATGTCCCTTGGTTCTTTCTTAATCAGTGAGCTGCCATCATTTTCACTAGTGACGAAGTGTGTTATCAAATTCTCAGGTCATCTCATAAAGAAATACCTTGGCCCTAATCTTCATTACTCATAGGAAAAATTATGGATATGAAGTTGTTGACCCTTATGGTCTTAACAAGCTTGGGCCTATTCTAAGGCCTATCCATGATTCACAGGGTAAGGTCGTGACTGACATAGAGAGTATTTTGTTAAGTGTAAAGATAATAGCTGTGAGTTTACATACCAATATATGACTGATAGTTTCACTTATGCCATTATTTACTCAACCATGTAAGGAGAGGTCTATCTCTCTGTTTCAACAACTCTATTATGTTGAAGGATTTTAGGTATTGATAGTTGCCTAACAATCCCTTTATACACAAAGCATCTTGAACTGATCACATAGGTGTTCTTAACCCTTGTTAGTTCAAAAGGTCTTATCCTTTTAGTTTAACTTATTCCTGACTAGATTTAGCCATTATCTAGCATCTTTATACTTGCCTAAAATCAAGTAAACATAACCATATTTTGAGTAAATGTCCATAACGTTAATGAAACACCAAGCTTTATGTTTCCCCCTCACATTCATTGGCTCACAGATGTCATAGTTTGCCAATTACAGAGGATATCTTCTTAAAATATTTCCTTGTCTTTCTTGCCAGTTAGACTAAGTGATTAACTACTCATAAGGATATTAACCCTTTAGCATACGTTATTTAGCACATTCTCTTTTGCTAGTTTGATCGTTTCTTTTGATAAATGTGTGCATGTAGCAAGAAATGGAATTTTTATCCCTAACAGGAAACTTCAAATCCAACAAAGGATTTAAGAGTCACAGTCCCATCGATCTTTAACTAAAGAGGTAAAAAAGATGTGATTTTGTCAGTTGCAATTGCATGGAGTGAATTAAGGTGGTTTATCTATACAGAGTTAACGTGTAAGTTTTAATCCTTTAATTCTTTTTCTTTTCTTGCTTTGCATCCTACATGAAGCCATATGCTTGTGTGAAACATCCATTACTCATGTGGATTGTTTCTTCTACATCCCTTAAGGGTGTGTTTGGTTTGAGAGGAGGGGAGGGAGGGGAAGGGAGGGTAAATTACCTTTTTGGGTTGAAGGTATTTAAATTTTGGGATCCATAAAAGGAATGAGAGGGAAAATTTTGGGTGGGAATCCAAAGTTTAAAAGAATGAGAAGGTAAATTTTAAGTTTCTCTTATCCATAGTTGTAATTTACCCCCCATTCCTCTCCCTCCCCTCCCCTCAAACCAAAATCACCCTAAACGATTATTAATGTAGCTCATCGGTTTCTTGCCCTCTAGATTATTAATTTATAGAAACCATTGACCTCTTCTAGATCAAGTTTACCTTATCGGTTTCTTGACCTTAGGCTTAGAGGTCGAATCCTCCCATTCTTTAGCTAAGTTCGTCTAACTGATAGATCTCAGATCCTTCAGTCTTTCAAGTTCAATATGATGAATCACATTGCTGAAGGTCACAATATGCATATCAGGGGTAGTATTTTCTTTTGTATATGCCCACTCCTTGGAAGAAGTGGCTTACTCCCATTCACTAGGAGACATAGCTTACTACCACTCACTAGGAGACATAGCTTACTCCCACTCACTGGGAGCCATCTTATCACAACTTGCACTTGTTGTTTGTTAGAATGGACTTGACATTTATTTTGTTTCAACTTCTTGGTTTAACATTTGCCTCAAGTGTTGTCTAAATGATATATTTGAACTTAGTATACTATGTTAAAACTTATCTTAGTTTTAACATAATGGAAAAAGATAATCAATTCCACTATCTTCCAACACTATCCATACAGCTTGAATAAAGTTATATTGCTCGTATCATTATAAATATGAGCAATCTTATTATTTCTATGCTTGGTAGCATAAAATTTTTTTATCCTTCGGTTGCTTCAGCCTCTAGATGCTGAAAACTAGTTGGTAGGATGTTCTTGACATCTCATTCTTCCTGAATGCAAGAGATTTGAGAGTTTCTAACTTCATAGATATCTCTGTTGAGCTTGTCTTCATAAGCTCAGTCAATAGACTTGGCCATAATTTAGTCACTTAGACGATTATGGTATGCAAATCATATTCTTTTGTTCAAATAAAACATAGGACAATTAGATAATAAGTTCACTAGTTTCATGTTCAAGAGACAACTACGTTGACTCTCATCCCAATCATGCTAGTTAACTCATCATCCTTTTAACCATAAACTTTATTGAACACATTCCCCTTTGGATTTCTAGATACGTTCTAGAAGCTCACACCCAATTAAAGCAGTTATAATAACATAATATCATCTATATACAACAATATAAATATTCATGAAAATAAGGGAATATGCTTAATTCAATTCTTAAAAAACATAGAATTTAATCAAAAATTCAATGAAGAAAGAACATTCAAAATTTGTAAAAAATTTTGCCTCATATTGATGTCTCTTAACTAGGTTCTCTTTCTCATAGGCCCTTCTGACCATAAGAACTCATGTAGTGTCGAGCTACAATTTCAAGCTCCTCTTAGCCATGTTTACATCCACTGACTTAGATGTATTTACAGCATACCTCTCACTTGATGAGATGATTCTTGTAATATCCCAAAAAATGATTAAGGGCTAATGACTTCAAAAGTGGATGTAATTATTGTTGAATAAACACTTTTAGAGAATGTGTGATGGGAATTTGGATATTTTAATGATTCCAATGGCTTCCTTGTAAAAATTCGTGTGGGGAGAGTGTTTATTGTGAAATTGGAACCATTGGGAACAATTGTGCTAAAGTTGAAAACTCTGTCTATCGAAACTCTGTACAGGTAGCTGATTTGTATGGATGTTTTAAATAGGCAAATCGTGTCTAACAATTCTGAAATTTTTGAGTCTTAAAGTTCACATGTCAAGCTTTAAAATAGACATATAATTTGTTTCATTTTGATTTGTGAGCTAAGAGTTATGGATTTTTGAAGTTTGCCCAGCGAAATTAATTATTTTCTGAAACTATATGCAAAGATTGAAATTCTGGGAATTTTGTGATTCCATACAGAAAAATTCTATATTTTTTCTTAAAACTAGACTCAATAAGGGTTCTATAGGCTTTGGAATCACTCCATTTTGATTTTTCTAAAATTAGTTATGATTTTTCAAAGTTTGGGCAGAAATATGCCAGAATTTTGTAAAAATCTGAAATTTATGGAAATTTAGTAAATAATTAGAAAATAATATTATATCATATTAAATCATAATCCACCTCTTCCATCAGCCAAAAACCATGACATTCAGCTGCAACAAGAGAGAGAAGGTGTGAGAAATTCTAGAGAGAGAAGGAGAAGAGAACTTGTACGGTAAGTCAATTTCTTCGATAAATCCTTACCTAACGCGTATAACTTCGCTCCTAAGCTATTCTTATATGTTCTTCAAGGTTTGAGGAGCACAAATTTGGGTGTTCTAAGGCTAGGGTTTTCAGCCACCTTGAGGAAAAGCTAGTGGGAGCTTGAGGTAACTTCCAAACTTTTGTATATTGCTTATTCTGGCTGTTGTGGGCAATTTAATCGGTGAAATTTTCACCGGATTGCCATTGGTTTTAAAGTTTGGAAATGATATGGCCTAGGGGTTATGCTGCCCAAATTATGTCTTAATGTTAGTTGTAACCTAATGTAATGGTTAATAAAGTGGTTAGGAGCAGAAATGAGCGCATTTACGGAGCCAAAATTGTAAAACCCCGATTTTCTCCGGAGAGCTCACAAATTTCAGCCAGCTCTAGAAATGGGTCTTAGAGTTGGATTTTCAATGATTTGATGGTTTCATTGAGTTCAAGAGCGAAAATTAGGTGGGGTTACAGTTGGTCATTTTTTCGGAAAAGGCCGAAAAAACATAATTATGAAAATGCCCCTGAAACCCTTGAAGTAGGGTTGCCAAGGGTAAATTTGTAATTTGACTTTGAATTTGATAATTCCTAGTCCGAAAATGGATTCCTTGGGCAGAAATATGTTAGGATAGCTCAGATTAGAATTTCGGGAAAAGTGCAACCGGATAGGGTACGGCGGGCCCAGGCCGGTCCCCGGGGGCATTTTGGTAAATTTTTATTATAGACTCATATAACCCCAAGAAACACTATGGAAGTGTCCAAATGGTGCATTTAGAATTGTAGGATTCGATATTTGCCCTGTTCGTGATCTACCTACACTAGAGCACAATCGGAAAGAATAAGGTAGTGGCTCTTCTCTTATGCTATGTGTAAAGTATTGTATATATGTTTGTCATGCATTGTAATGCTTTGAGATCGCAGTGAAAGATGACGCATAGTGATTATAGCGTAAGCTGTTGCATTGAGATCGCAACGAAAGCTGACGCATATTGTTTATAGCCATGAGTGCTGTCGTATGTGGCGTGAGCCATATATCATTGTGATGCTGCTTAACATGATCATATATGCTATGCATTTATACACTGTATGAGTGATTTGTTACTACAGAGATTCTTTTGATCTCATTCTTTCTATTGACTAACATTTCAAACAGGGCAAGTGGCTCCAAAGAGAAACGAACCACCAAGAGCGGCTAGGATCTTGTAGAGATGTGTTGTTAGGTTGTTGGTTATCTATTTTGGACTTGAGATTACTGTTTATTTTTGAAATTAGATATTACATTGATGTTGGTTATGTAATCCCCTAGTTGGAACTTATAACCCTTAGTTTATACATGTATGAAACCCGAGAGTTGTCGGGAATTTGGCTATGCACTCTGATATGTATGAATGTGATTGAACTACGCAGAGTAATTAGATTCAGAAGATGAATCTGAGACCATGTTGAATGAATTTTAGAAAAGAGATTTGAGAAAAACGTATTCGTCGGTCTCTAATTCCTTTAAATTATGCATTTTTGAATCTTAATTACGGTTATCAAGGTAGGGGATTACATTTTTGGTATCAGAGCTGTAGTTCCTAGTAAGGGTAGAGTTTGCTAGGATAGATCCCTTAGTTGGCTTTAGGGATAGAAGATCATCTGTGGATAATTGTTGTGTATGCACATGTATGTTCTATTGATATGGATATATATATATATATGAGACTTGTGAATATATGTGCATACTATCTCTATAACATTAATGGGGTAAGTTGTTTGTAGAATGAAGAAAACTAAAGGATGCCCCAATGTTCCGCGTGTAGACCCAGAGGTGGAGGTAGTCAATGACAATCCACCAGATCCAATGCAAGAGCTGATGGGTCTAATTCAGGATCAAAGAGATATGATTGCTGAGCTAAGAGAAGAGCTCAGAGTAGAGAAAGCAAAGAACAAAGAGGACCCGATTTAGTCTACTCCAGTGGAAACTCAAGAAGAAACTCGTCATGAGGACACTGCTAAAGGGTCAGCACGACCCCTGGAGTCCCCACCTCACACTGCTCCAAATCAAGAGTCGCACGGGGTACCGGCAAGAGAGGAAAGGGACCTTCAGTTTTGGGTCACCAGATTTTGTAAACATATGCCTCCAGTGTTCAAAGGGAGGTTTGATCCACAAGCAGTTGAAGATTGGTTGAATCACCTTGAGAAATGGAATGATATATATGTTTTGTGGTGATTCAATGAGAATTGCCATAATCAGGGGCAAAATGGTAAAGTTACCGGCCAATTGGTTAGTTACCGAAGAGGAAACTCATTGGTAACTTAAAGATCAATGGTTATGATTCATTATTGTGAGATTAAAAGAGGTGGAATCCTATGTGTATGTGTTATGTGAGCTCATGAGAGGAGAAACAAGATTGTGACAAGTGGCAATATGTAAGCCCTTGGATCATGGTCAACTTTTCAAACTCTTCCCTCTCTCCTCTCTTATCTCTTAGGTCAGCCAAGGGGCATCTTTTGCCGAAAAATTTGATCTCATTCTCTCTCTTCTCATCTCCATATATATCCATGGCAAGGGAGGAAAGAGAAATGGAAAGGTGAGTTTTTGGTTGGTTTAAGGTCCTCTTATGCTCAAATCATCTTCTTTAATGTTGTTCATAGTGATGAGAGCTTCATCTCTATGGTTTTAGATTTGTCAAAGAAGGTGTTTGAGAGGTTGAAGAAAATTGGAAAGAGGAAGAATCAAGGAACTAGCTTGGGAAAGAAGAAGAGGTGAGTATTTGATACCTTTTGATATAAGTTTTGTGATTATTGATTGAGTTTTAAGAAATGTGGATTTTGCCCTGATTTTGTGTGACATGTAATAGGGAGAATTGTGTAATGACCCAATTTGAGAATAAGGGCTAATAACTTTGAAATTGATTGTTATTAGTGTACTTAAACATTTTTGGAGAAATGTGATGTGAGTTTGATGTAAATGTATGTGGTGATGATTTAGTAATCATAGTGAAAACTAGGGGAAAAATAGTAAATTTGGAAATTTACCTACCAATTGGTCAGTTACTAAAGAGGAAACTTATTAGTGATTGAGAATTAATGGTTGAGATTTCTGGTCTATGAGTCAAAATCATGTGCTTTGCACTTATGTGAACTCATGGAAGAGTGAGCAAGATGTTGACATGTGGCTTAATGTGGAGCATGAGATTTGGTAAATGTTTCAACTCATCTTTCTCTCTCCTCTTTCCCTTAAATCGGATGGGGAGCTTTGGGAAGGGAAAATCTGCTTGCCTCTATCATCATCATCATCATCTCTCATCGTCTCTCTCCCCATCCTTCATTTCTGACAAGCTTGAAGAAGAGAGATTAAAAGAAAGGTAAGATTTTGATACCTTTGTTGACCTCTAATGCTCTAGACCTCTTCTTTAATGTTGTTCACCTCATTGAGAGCTTCATTGTGATGATTTCAGAATTTTGAAAGGTAGTAGTTTGTGTAATACCCCGAATTTTGAGACTTGAGGCTAGAGAATAAGCCTGAGATAAGTGAACTGCTAAGCCCCAGTTTAGTAAGATCCCAAATTGTGATTAAGGGTTAATGACTCCAAAAGTGGATGTGGTTAGTGATAAATAACATTTTTGGAGAATATGATGTGATTCGTATGTGTTGTGAGCAGCGCTGAAACCCTGTATTTAAGTTCAATTATAGACTAACATCTAAATTGACTTAAAATAGAGGGGAGGGCGTATTATGGAAGAAAAGGACTGATATGGTGTGTTTGGTGGTGATTCAAGAGGAATTGCCGTAATCAGGAGCAAAACGGTAAAGTTACCGACCAATTGGTCAGTTACCGAAGAGGAAATTCATTGGTAACTTCAAGATCAATGGTTAGGATTGATTTGTGTAATAGATCAAAGGGTGGAATCCCATGTATTTAAGTTCATGTGAGCTCATGGGAGGAGTGTCCAGATGTGGACAAGTGGCAACTTGTGAGCCTTAGATCTTGGTCAAATGTTCAAAGTGCTTTTTCTCTTCCCTCTCCTTTATTTTAGGCCAGCCAACACATGAAGCAAATGGGAAAAAATTGATCCTCTTCTTCATCCTCCACTCTCTCTTTATTTCTCCATTTTCGCTAGCTTGGGGGAAGAAAGAGAAAGAAACAAGGTGAGCTTTGGTTTGGTATATGTCCTCTAATGCTTAAACACCCTTCTTTAATCTTGTTCATAGTGATGAGAGCTTCATTGCTATGGTTTTAGATTTGTGAAAGAAGGTATTTTGAGAGCTTGAAGATTTTGGAAAGAAGAGGAATCAAAGAATTGGCTTTAGGAAGAGGAAGAGGTGAGTATTTGAAGCATTTTGACCTAAGTTTTGTGATCATTGGTTAAGCTTTGTAAATTTTGAATTTTGCCCTGATTTTCATGTGATTTTTGATTGGATGAATTGGATTGTGTTTTATGATGAAAATGGTGTCATATTATGTTTAGGCATCATTGAAATTGGTTTTGAATTTGAAATGGAAAGAGATTGTAATGTAGAGTTGGTATTGTGATTTGTGTGACATGTTGTGGAAACATGTCAATGTGATATGAATTTGGTTGTTTTGGTGTTTCCAATGGATTCCTTATGAAAATTTGTGTGGGAATGATGTTTGGTATGAAAATGGAACCATTGGAAGCCAAATTGCCAAAACTGGAAATGCTGCCATTGAAAGTCTATTCTGGGCAGTCAGTTTGTGTGAAATTTTTGAATGACCAAATGGTCTCTAAAAATTCTGAAACTTTCCAGTCTTGAAGTTCACATCTTAAGCTTCAAAATGGACATATAATTTGTGTCATTTCGTTTTGTGAACTGGGATTTATGTTTGCCCAAAGTTTGATGTCAAAACTGGGTTTGATTCTGGAGCAGTAGTGGAGTTTGGGGAATTCTGTATTTTTGTGGTGATTTCCAGTAATGGCTCATATTTTTCCTATGAAGATGACTTAAATAGATTTCATTTGGCTTTGAAATCACCTCATTTCTATTTTTGTGGAATTAGTTATGAATTTCCGAAGTTGCCTTGGCTGCAGCGCAAAAGTTTCTGTGCACGTTTTGGCCGCAGCCAGAAATTCTTGGCTGCCTCCAAAAACCTTTTGTGTGTGTTCTTCGGAAATTCTTGGCTGCAGCCAACCCCCATTTTCAGTACTTGGTGATTTTGAAAAGTGATTTCTAACCTAGTACGTCCCAATCCTTTCAAGCTTTTGTTGAGCTAATTATTAGACACTTAAGGGACTCAAATGACAACCAACTTTAAGTGTAATGAAAGTAAATATTTGGAATAGAGAATAAACCTATGTCCTTACTTTGGTTATAGGTTTGATGTTCACCCTGAACGTGGTTTGATATTCACCTGGTCGTGAGTAAGCGGTGCTGGAGCTTACGTGGAAAGAACAAGTGTAGGGAACATATCTATTATGCTTGTATTTGATATATGTGCTAGTGTGTTGGTGCATGTCTTAGCTTTGCATGATTATGTGTAATTTGAAGCTATATTTCAATTTATGCTATGGCCATTAGTATGTTGTTTGAAGCATTGAGCTTACAGATTTGTCATTGTGTGTAAGCATGAGTTATGTGATGCAAGCATGTCATGCATTAAACATCTATCGTACATGCATATTGATATTGTTTACCTATTGAGATTCTTTTGAATCTTACCCTCCCCTACCAACATTTTAGACAGGGTAGGTGGATCGAGTATGGAGCAAGCAACCAAGGGTGGCGAAGACTCCTTCGAGTTGTCAGTTTGGTAGTTGGTTATCGATTCAATAGTTGGGATTATGTATATATGGTTGGATAGGTCGTGATGTGTATTCGGATGAGATATTTGGTTATGTATTTGGAATGAGTTATTGGATATTTGTACAAGTATTCAAATTGGATTGTGTAATCCCCATTTGAGTAATTGTAATGGGTTAATGTGCCCTTTGAAACTCAATAGCGAAGGTATGAACCCGGGATTGCCGGGATGATTATGTTGTGCACTCTGATATTTGTAATGAATGTGATTTATCTTTGCATAGTAATTGTATTCGAAATTGAATATGAGACCAGGTTAATTATATTTTGAAAGCTATTTGTGAAAACCCTGTCGTGAAGATGGGATTTTAAAATGGTTTTGTTTCTTATTGGTCTCTATTTTACTTTAATCGCATATTTTGGATATAATTACGGAAGGGGGGTTACAGTTTGGATGTTGGAACAAATTTGGAAGTTGAGAATCAAGGTTTTGGCTTTGGTAAATTGAAGAGGTGAGCATTTGGATCATTTTGGTATATTTATTGTGATTTTTGGTTAAGTTTTGTAAATTCTGGAATTTTCCCTGGTTTTATACCAATCTTTGAATGCATGAATTACATGGTGAATGATGTTGGAACTAGTTTATTGTGAAGTTATTTGAGTTTTGGATATGGTTTTGAATTTTGGAAGTGAGTTGAATGAAATTGGGTATGGTATGTGTGATAGAGACCTAAGAGTAAGATTGTGGTTAGAATGGGTTTTTGGGTGCTTTGAGGTTATTAATAGGTTCCTCGTGAAATTTTAAGTGGGAACGAGCTTTGTGTTTAGTTTAGGAACCATTGGGATCAGTTTTGGCAAATATGGGAATTTCTGTCAGTTGTTGTAATCTGGCAATCTGATAGCATCACTCGAGTGAGGGGGGTTTCACCGGTTATTGTTTGCACCACATTTTTCTCTCCTACTTTATCTACAACTTTATCAAGTATCTCAAATGCCTTTTCACCCATTTTAGAAACATTTTACTTGGTTTTCTAATAAAAGCAAGAGTGCACTTCTTAACCCGCGAGTGATATCCGTGATCACTCGAGTAGAATGGGTTCACTCAAGTGAAGGTGCGAGTTCATGTTAAGGGTTGCTCTTGGGTTGTCACTCGCTGGCCAATTTTTCAAAGGTGTGTTCTGACACTCGCAAGTGTAGTCTTCTCACCCAAGTGCCAAGGGTTGTGCTCGAGTGAGCCTTTTTCCACTAAATTTGGTTGTGCTCTCAGGTTGTCACTTCCTGTGTTGTACTTCCAGAGACTCAAGTGAATTGGGAGTCATAACTTGAGTGTAAAACCTCATGCTAGAGTGTTGTGAGCACTTTCTGGTCATTGTTGTTGCTCTCTGTCAAACACTTGTGAGTGAGAACCATTCTCACTAGAGGGAAAGTCTCTCATCACTCGAGTGAGGTTATCTTCACTGGAGTGAGTCAACCAAAAATTAGTGTTATGCTTTCGAAAAGGGGTCTTCAGGGTAGTTTCTCCCAACCTTTTTGGCATATGCGTAGGCCTCTAATAGCCACCTAAAGAGTTTGAATGATAGCCAACCTAGTGTATTATGGAAATATGTATTTGGAAAAGAGATTGATCGGTTGTCCCTAATTTGGTTATAGGATTTGATATTTGCCAGACTCGTGAGCGTACTATGCCAAGGAACGTCAAGAAAAAACAAGGTAGTGAATCTTTCTCTTATACTATATGCAAATCATTGTATGTATGTTTATCATGCATTGTGTTGCTGCTGCTGCTTTGTGATGCTTTTTGCCTTGTGATACTGCATAGTGTTTATCGCGAAAGCGGGCATAGTGATTACAGCGAAAGCTGGCATAGTGTTTACTATGAAAGCGGGCATAGTGATTACAGCGTAAGCTGTCGTATTGTGATTACAGCTTTGAGTGCTGTTGTGTGTGGCGTGAGCCATGTGTCATTGTGTTGCTGTTGAATATGATCTTACATGCTATGTGTTTAAACATTGTATGAGTGATTTGTTACTACTGGGATTATTTTAAATCTCATTCTTTCCTTTGACTAACTATCAGACAGGGCAAGTGGCTCTAAGGAGAATCAGGCAACTAGGAGCGGTTAGGACCTTGTAGAGATGTTCTATATTTTGGACTATTGGTTATCTGTTTTGGTTTGGGATTACTGTATATATATGAAATGTAACTTTTATTTTTTGATATATAATCCCCTATTTTAGAAACTATACATCCATTTTATATATACATGTAACCCGGGGTTGCCAGGATCTTAGTTGTGCACTCTAATATTTATGAATGTGATTTAACTGCACAGGTAATTGTATCCGAATATGAATGTGAGACCAAATTAATTATATTTTGAACTGCGTTTCTAGACATCCCATCTTGAAGATGAGGGATTATAAATGCTGTTTTTATCTTATTGGTCTCTATTTCACTTAAATTTCATAACCCGGATATAATTAGGGTGAGGGGGTTACAAATTGCATGTTGTATTGTGGTAAAAATGGTGTTTGGATGTGTTATATGGTTAATAGAATTTATTTGAAACATTAGAAGTAAAAGTAGTAGAATTGGGTAAAGTATGCAATAAGTGTGACCAAGGGGGGAAATGTCATTGTGAAGTGATTTTGGGTGTTTTGAGGTTTCCAATAGGTTCCTTGTATACAATTGTGTAGGAATAGTCTTGGATTAGAATTTTGGGACCATTAGAAACATATTGGTTGAGTTGGGAAAATTTTGTCATCAGCTGTGTTTTGGCTTCTGATAGAGCCTCACCGAGTGCGTGGGGACCTTACTCGAGTGCAGCATCATATTTTCCCCTTCCCCTTCAGTTTTGGTTGCACTTGCATGTGAAAGGAGTAAGAGTGCAGTACATCACCTGCGAGTGATGTGGGTTATCACTCGAATGCAGTTGGTCTCACTCGAGTAAGAATGTGTTTTTACACTATGAGCCCGCTTCTTGGGATAACACTCACAGTCGGTTAGTCAAGAGTGTGATTTAGCACTCACGAGTTTTGTGCCCTTACTTGAGTGCCAGAGCTAGTGCTCAGGTGCACTTTTGACTTTGGGTTTTCTGTGCTCTCGGGTGAGCACTTCTGGTGCCTCACTTGGTGGGACTCGGGTCAGTGTGGGGGCATCACTCGAGTATTGATCTTGATGCTCGCATGTAGTGATGATTTTCTGTCTCTATTTAAGTTTTTGATCAAGCACTCACGCGAGTGAGCTTTCATGCTCGAGTGCAAGTCATCTCATCACTTGAGTGCTGTAGCCAAAAATGGGATTTTGAGGTTTCGAAAGATGGTCATGGGTCAATTTTCTCCCAACCCTTTAGGCATGTGTTTAGGCTTTGAGTAGCCATCTAAATGTCTTGAATGATAACCAACTTAAGTGTTTGAAAGTTAAGCAATTGGAAAAGGGATTAACCCTATGTCCTTGGTTTGGTTGTAGGGTTTGATGTTTGCCCTGATCTTGAGCAGCTGGTGCTGGAGCATACGTGGAAGAATAAGTATAGGGAACTTATCTCTCCTGCTTGTATTTGATATTTGTGTTGGTATTTTGATGCATGTTATTACTTTGTATGATTATGTGTAACATATATGAATGTTTGAAGCTATGTTTCTGTGTATGCTATGGCCATAAGTATGTTGTTTGAAGTATTGAGCTTATAGATATGTCATTGTGTGAGTATGAGTTATGTAATGCAAGCATGTCATGCATTAAACATTTATCATACATGCATATTGGTATTGTTTTTCTACTGAGATTCTCTTGAATCTCACCCTCCCCTACCAACAATTTAGATAGGGCAAGAGGCTCATGGAGGGGACAAGCAACCAAGGGCGGCGAGGACTCCCTATGAATATTTGATTTGGTAGTTAGTTATTAATGTTGGTTGGGATTATTGTATATATTTTGGATATGTATTTGGGATATATATTTGGATATGTGTTTGAAAGGATATTGTGTAATCCCCGTATGAGAACTTGTATATGGGCAAATATGCCTTTAAAACTCATTGGTAAAAGTATGAACCTGGGAATTATGTTGTGCACTTTGATATTATATGAATATGATTTATCTTCGCGAAGTAATTGTATTCGAAATGTGAATGTGAGACCAAGCGTATTAAAAGATATTTGTGAAAACCCTATCTTAAGGATGGGGAATTGAAATGAGTTTTGATTATTATTGGTCTCTATTTCATTTTAATTGCGTATTTCGGATATAATTACGGAGGGGGTTACACACACGCCCTTAAAAGGTGTATAATTCAAAAAACAAATCCTGAAAAATTGGAAAAATCTAACAAGGCCTACTCTTAGTAAAGGTGTGTGTATTCTACGCGCTGCCTTATGACCACCAGCCAGAGTCACGCGCTGGCTTCCCGGACTCCACGCATTGTCTTCTCTTCGACGGTACCCGCTACATGTCAAACTATGGTCTCTGTAGGCCCCACGCTCCATTTGTTAATTTTTTGGTTTTTTTTTTAAAAATCAACGGGCAACGGTTGACCGTTGACTAGTCAACCACCTATCGTTAACGTGGTATGGTCAACGTGGCTAGTCAACAGATGCTGTGGCCCCATGTTGATCGATCCTGACATGTATCTGGTTGCTAACATGGCTCCCTCTAATTGGCACCACGTGGTTTGGTTGACTAATGATGTGGCAGGCATCATCTTCAACTCCGACTGGTTATCGCAACCTGTCAACTTCAGAAGGCTATATCTCTCTTATTTTAGCTTCATTTTTCACGTTATTGGTGTCGTTGGAATCATCATTAAACAAACTACAAATTCATGGCTTTTATTTGATCTAGAAATGGCTTTTTCAGTGATCAAATCATGAGTCAAGTGGCGGTGGCGACAAGCAACCCCTCAACTTCTTTCCTTCATTTCTCCCTTATCTGAACTCCGTTTGACACGTGATAAGTGTCGTTGGAATTGTTTCTTTAAGCTCTACCAATTATGGCCTTACTTTTAGACAAAAACACTCAGTTTTGAACACCCAATTTTTCTCAACATCAACGGCGCTCCGTAACGTGACTTGGATGTGTGTCCTTGATGTTTCAAAAGGCTTTTCTACCTTTTGAGGGTTAAAGTCTCTTATTTTTGGTTCCACATGGGTTCCAAAAACTCAACTTTAATTAGATGGAAGGAGTGAGGAGAGAATGAAGTTTTGTACTAGAAGCTTGTAAACACAAGAACCCAGTATCTCACATGCAAACTAGAGTTCATACATATGAAAAATGTTTCAAGCAACAGAATCTCAGAAGAAAGAGAACTAGGATCATTTGGCCACCATATATGCACATATCATGAATAACAAAAAGAAGAGAAACATATATTCATATTTGTGCATATGAAAAAAAAAACTTAACGTGTTGAAGCAAATACTTATTATGGCATGAAACCAAAAAATTATATATTCATGCATGCAAATATATATAGATATATACATATGTGCAGATAATGCTTTCACATATATGGATATAAAGAGGCAGAGGCATATGCAAGCCATACACATGCATTTTTCTAAAATAATAAAAAATGTGTATATACAAAAAAGAAGAAGCCATGCCAAAAGTATTATTATCATTATGAGCATAGCGGAATTATTATGGTAGAGATATAAACAAAATATATCACATGCTTATTCATAGAGAATAAATCACAGCCTCAAGGATAACTAGCTATGATACCAATGTGGGAAAAATAAGAGAGAGGATGGACTAGCGTGTAATGCCCCAAATTTTGATTAAGGTCTAATGATAATTATTGAGGATAATCTGTGATTTAAAGATTGAATTATTATGTGTTTTGTGGCAATTTCGGTAAATGTGCCAAAATTAGTGGAAAATTGTCGGTTAATTAGTCAGTGATTAATGAAGAAATTAATTACTAACTAAGAGATAAGATTTGTGACTAAATGGCTAATAGAGTGGTTAGAGTAACTAATTAGTTACTTGCTTTATGAGAACCAATGAGAATGTGATACTTGCCAAGCTTGTATGAAGTGAGAGGAAGGAGAAAAGTCAAATTGTGATTAAAAAATCAATTCTTTCTCTCCCTTCTTCCCTCCCATTTTCGGCTGACAAGGGATGGGCATGGGAAAATAATCATTTCGCCTTCTTCTTCAAGCTCTCATTTCTCTCTTATTCTCTCTCTCCATTTTCGGCGCCATTGTTGAAGAAGCAAGAGGAAGAAAAGCTTGAAATTAAGGTGAATAAATGACCTCTAATGCAAAAACTCACTTCTTTAATTTTATTCCTTGGGTTGAGGGCTCCATTTTGATGGTTTTAGATTTTCCATTGGGTGGTGTTTGAGCACACAAAGAAATCTAAAGTTTGGTGAATCAAGAAACCTCTTTGAGAAAGTTATTGAGGTAAGTAAAATGAGCCTTTCTATCTATATTTTGTGCCAAATGATGAAGCTTTGAGTTTCTAAAATTTTTTGCCTTATTTTCAAAAAATTAGGATCATTGGTAGTTTGGCATGATATGGTTATGAATGTGGTGTCTTGAGATGAGTTTTGAATAGATAGAATTGGTTTGAGGTTAAAATATTGAGTTTGACATATTTTTGGGATTTTGGATTGATTGTTGCCTAAAACCAAAGCATGATAATGGAATAGAAATTTGGTTGTTTTGATGGTTCCATTGAATTCCTTATGCAATTTTATATGGGAGTAGCTTTGGTTTGGTATTTGGGATTATTGGAATCACTTGGGCAATATTTGAAAAGTGCTGTCAAACTCTGCTGCATTTTTGGCTTCTGATAGGCCTCACTCGAGTGCTCCAGGGCATCACTCGAGTGCAGCCTTGTATTCTCATTTTTTCCTTTAGTTTTTTGTTGCAATTCTGTACAAAAAGCCAAAAGTGTTGTCTCACTTGTGGGTGTTGCGATTATCACTCGAGTGAACCTTGTCTCACTCGAGTGTGGGTGTATCTGACACTATGAACTCGTGTCTTGGGTTGTCACTCATAGCCAATTTTTCAAGAGTGTATCTTAGTACTCACGGGTGTTAAGCCATCACTCAAGTGGTAAGATCCCTACCCGAGTGATGTTCCCCTTTGAAAGTTCTTGTGCTCTCAGGTGAGCACTTCCTGAACCTCACTTTGGGGGACTCGGGTGAGCATTAGGCTATCACTCAAGTGATTTAAATTCATGCTCGAGTGCAGCGATCAATTCTGGTTTCTGTCATTCCTTTTTGTTCTCAGGTGATCACTTCTGGTGCTTCACTTTCTAGGACTCGAGTGAGAGTGGGATGTCACTCGAGTGTTGTGTCCATCACCCGAGTGCAATAATTAGTTTCTCTTCTCTGTTTGTGCCTTCTGTCAAGCACTCGCACGAGTGTGCTTCTGTACCCTAGTGCAGGTCCATCATCACTCGAGTGAGGCCTTCTTCACTAGAGTGAAATAGTGAAAAATATGTTTTTTCACTTCTAAAAGAGGATCTTTGGGATAGTTCTTCCAACCCTTTAGGCTTTGGTTAGAGGCATTTGTAGCTTCCTAAAAAACATAAATGATAACCAATTAAGTGATTTGAAGTCATTTGAGTATTAGAATAGAGTATGACACTTCGTCCCTAACTATGAATTATAGGATTCGACATTTGCCCTATTCGGGAGAGACCAATGCCAGAGAATGCACGGAAGGACCAAGGTAGTGACTTTTCTCTTATGTTGTGTATGATGCTTGGTATGCATGACTTATCATTATGTTGTATGTGTTATCGGCCATAGGGCATTACAGTGTGAGCAGTTCAACGTGAGCAGTCATAGGGGGTGATGGTTATCACACCTACCCCTACTGTTATATTTGCCGTTGTAATTGCTAAGGATGCATTATGAAATTGTGAATTCCTGTTTGATTATCCGACCAGTGTGGCTATGTGTAATGTGAAATATTTTATATGGATCCTAACTGTGGTGATATATGTGATATGAATATGTGAATGTGCATTATAGCGTGAGCAAGTGTAAGGGTGATGCAAGTCATACCTGCCCTTGTCGCTGTAACTGCTGTTATAGTTGCTATGTGTGGTGTAATGATTTACTTTCATGCTTTGTAGTTGTGCATACTATAAGTGATTTGACACTATAGGGATTCCTTAGAATCTCACTCTCCCAAAACAAATTTTAGACAGGGCTGGTAGATCTAAAGAGAAGCAAGCAACGAAGGGTGGTTAGAGCTCCGGGCTAGGAGTTTATTTTGGATTTTGGTTATCATTTTAGATAATTGTATATGATATTGTGGATCGTAGAATAGTATTTGTGTAATCCCCTTGTTATGGGAAACTGAGTATGGGCATTCATGCCTTGTAAACCCTTTACTGATTAATAGAACCAGAATGTGTCGAGAATTTATTGTACTCTGATATTTATGAATGAAATTGTACTGTGTAGGTCATTTACGTAATTGAAATGTGAATATGAGACCATTGTTGAATAGGTTTAAAAAAGTTTTTGAAAAGCCTAATTTTGGGAAATTTACTTTTATTAAGTCCCAAATCATCTTATAGTCTTTAATTCCACATAATCACGTATTTATGAACTTAATCTCGGCCTTTGATCGGAAGGGGGTTACATTAGCGTACCGGAATGAATCCATGTTCAAATCCGGGTCAAGACTCCAATGCTCCATAACTCGAACATGATAGTGCCTGCACAATTATTAGACTTCTAGAGCCTAATTATTATTGGCACAGCAAATCACCAGAACAAGAAAGATGGTAGGAGAAAAGACAGATTGCTAGATAGCTTAATGGCAGGAGTGGATTATAATTGAAGGAGGCACCTCCTATTTAGAGTAGTTTAGGGCGACCACTGATTAGGAAATAATGTGCACCCTTCTTTCCTTTCAAGTTAGTAATTAGGAGAATTAATTCTCAATTAATTTCCTAAATTATGATTACTTGTTTCTCAATTAACAATATCAAATAATTAATGCTTGTTTCTCAATTAACTTATTTCCCAATCCATAATTAATGCTTATTTGTTTCTTATTTGGTTAGGCTACTTGTATCCTAATCAAATGGTCCAGCACATCAAGGGCAAACTTAGACCCAAAGTCCAACATATCCCACTTGCACTTAATGGGCCTCCCATCGTGTGTTTGTTACTCTTTCCTGTTTCATACTTGACATCTGTTGTGACATGTGGAAAAAACTTCTTTGAAAATTTGGTGCTTGTGATTCATGTTGAATCAGCATCCAAAGACACCCTTTATATATATATATCTATAAGTGATCTATTCATTACCTCATATGCTGATATGCCCATATTCTCCCATACATATCACTCATGACATATCTAATCCCTTTCAAGTTAATATGTTGATTAACTCAGATTCTCTTTCATACACAGAGTATCCGCACTTACAAGCTACACATAGAGTTAGTAAGGGGTCAACCACAGACACGGGCACATCTTATATATCTAAGAGTAAATCTTCCTTTTTGACTAAAGATCAGTCCATCTTGACTTGGTTACTTTCCTAGTTTTCACTCGTCTGACCGAATCATGTGTGATCATAGAGCTTTGCTAAAGTACCTATCACAAACCAAGTTTTCATGATGCATCCTAAGTCTTAAAGGCATCATGGAAGGATTCTTCCTTCCTGGGACTCACACTGCAGTGAACTAGGGATCTTTTACCTATATCCCATGTTGCAGTCTAACTCTTAAGCACATGCAATATGAATTGCATGCTAGGTGAACAGTTTGTGGTTTACGTCGATTTCTTTTTCTTTCACCGTACAGACATTGGTTCTAAAATGTACTTAACATCTAAATCAGAACTTTCTTTTTCACCATATCTCTTTTACAATCTTATTTATGAAAAAGAGTTCTTTGCTTAGCTACAGGTTTGTATTCATGCTTCAATCCATTTTCTGTTATATATATATATATATATATACATATGGATCTCATATCATTTTAACTGAGGCAACACAAACGCAAAGATTCTTCTTAACCATCTCATGGTAATAATTTGCTCATCTTACCCTCCTATGCCCCTGTAAAATATGGGAAGACGGTCGTTTGTGTGAGTAAACCAACCTTTTCTAACCTGTACACATACAAAATTGCATACGTTAGATGTATTTACTTATAACATATATACTATGTCTTTTATCTTTATATAAAAGAAGTTCAAGACCTTATATTTTATTTGCACCCCAAGATCTCCACTGACTCAATGAATATCAAGCTACGGGCTCAATAAAGTGATCTACCAACATTTTGTTAGTAGAAAGTCATTAAATTGTTGCTTTCCTTCTCTGAAAGCATATCTTTCATAGAGATACATCAAATGTATGTTCTCTTTGGTGTAATACTTAGGATCCACATCATAAGATGTTATTGTTTTGGATCCTTCTATCCACCATTCATTCCTAATTACTCGTAGGAACTTCTCTAGCCATATGGCACCTTGAATGATGGTATAACACGCTCTGTGTTTAAATTCCATGGATAACAAAAAATACATTGTATATTTCTTTAGTTCATTATCATTTACCTAGTCCCGTATTGGACTATCCTTCCAAAGGTAAGTTGTTGCCTTGACAACTCAATCCATGGTAATTCTCATAATTTTTTTCACAGCAGGACCAAAAATAGCTTCCAAGTTCGGCCAAAAATATTTGGTCATATATACACCAATGTGTACATTCATATTACCAACTATATTTTTACTATGAGACTCAATCCACTTTTTCTATGTTGAATTCCTCGTAGGACATATAACCTCTCTAGGTTTGTGTCCTTGACTTTAGGGGTGTCCCAGGGTATGCAATTTTGCTTACTAAGATGCCTAAGGATCACACTTGTACATGTCTTAGGTGGAAAAAACTATATCTTCCTTGTGGAATCTCCGCTTATCTTGTTATTCAAAATATTATCTGTTTAACCCATGATTTTTCAACTCAGAATTTAAGGATTATGTGATCCTTTATTCTTTTAACTCCCTTGACACTTGTTTCAGCTAAACATATGCCATTTGTCAAAGAATGACTTCACAAAGAATCAACTCAAGACCGTTTGACACTCATATAGTGTTCTTCAATTATCTTGAAGTTGGTGAGATTATCACCTTGTGAAACCTTATATACTACTACTTGGGTGAATGTTTCTACGAAGCCTTTAAGTTGCTTCACGTAGAGTTCATCATCCAATTTCCTAATTAGAAAGCGGTCTTCACATAATCTTGATGTAATTTCAAGACAAAGCTTGTTGTCATAACCAAAATTAATTGTCCATAGCTGAAACGCATAACAAAATACCTTCCATTGTAGTACCCCTTAGCCACTAAGTGTTTTAGGTTTTATATTCCCTAATAGATTTGAGAACCTACTTATTCCTAATTGCTTCTTAGTTAGGTGACAAATTGCCTAAACATCTACTTGGCTAGTTTCAAAAAAGAATCCATATCCTCCTGCATGACACTTTGCAATTCTTCTTAGCAGGTCCTTCTATAACCCCCACCATGATCAAGGCCGATGATTAGTGTTTAAACATTTTAAATGATGGAATGAGAGATCAGAAGTAATTAAAATTTTTTTACAACACCTGTACAAATAGATCTTCATTCATTCATAAAAACAACAGGCTTGTTCGGTTCATCACATATACAATATCAGAGTATAAGCAAAATTCCTGACATTCACCTAGGATACTAACATTAATCCAAGAGTTTGTAGGGCATCATTGCCCATCTCAGTTTCCCATATCGGGGATTACACAACATTACTATTCTATGGTCAATTATATATACATTCATCCAAAATGATAACCAATCCAAAAACCAAAAGAATCTAGCTAAGACCACCACCAGCAGTCCTAGTTGTCCTTGCTTACTTGTTTTCCTCTCAATCCACTTGCCCTGTCTGAAAATGTTATTTGGAAAGAGTGAGATTCAAGAGAATCCTAGTAGCAACAGTTTACGTATATGATGCATAACTAAATAAAGCAAGTAAGCATATATCACAATGTAGTATATCAATATTCAAGGCCAGACTAACCGTCACGTCCCCTCAACAATATTCATGGTCGGGATCTCGCCACGTCCCCTCAACAATATTCAAGGCCAGACTCTCGCCATGTCTCCTTGCTCTTTTAATGATTAATACAAACAATCAATGTATTACACATGATATAGGATAAAGTGTCACTACCTTGGTCTTCTGTTCTTGAGCAGGCACAGGCCTTCTACGCTCTGGGCAAATATCAAATCATAAAGTCATAATTAAGGACGACGCGTTATAACTTATTCCAATACTCATTAACTTCAAAACACTTAAATTGGTTATTATTAATATCCCTTAAGTACCCATATATACCTCTAACAAAAGCCCTAAAGGGTTGGAAAAACTATCCTGAAAATCCCCTTTTGGAAGCACAAGAACTGATTTTCCTACTGTTGTACTTGAGTGAAGAAGACCTCACTGAAGTGATGATGTACATACACTCGAGTGAAGAAGCCTCACTTGAGTGATAGTACGGTTTGCACCCGAGTATGGAAGCATACTCTTGCAAGTGTTTAGCCAAGAGCAATAATAGAAGTAGGAAATATTCATTGCACTCGAGCACAAGAATGAACACACAAGTGATGTCCTAATGCTCACCCGAGTTTAAGAAAGTGAAGCATAGAAAGTGATAACCTGAGAGTATAAGAAACTTTCAGAGAGAAGGAGCACTCGAGTGGGGACCCCCGGCACTCGAGTGATGGCTTAACACTCACAAGTGTTAAGGCACACTCTTGAAACTTGGTCGTGAGTGACAGCCCGAGATGAGAGTTTCTGGTGTCAAATACACTTACACCTGAGTGAGAGAAAGCTCACTTGAGTGAGAACCCACCATACTCACAAGTGAGGCAATACTCTTGCCAAAAGTGCAGGTTTAAATTGAAGGGAAACGAGAAATCACACTACCTCACTCGAGTGAGACCCCTCCTTACTCGAGTGATGTGCATCAGAAATAGAAAACACAGAAAAATTGACAGCACTTTCCAAGATTTACACAAGTGTTTCTAATGGACCAAAAACCTCAACCAAAGCTACTTCTACACAAAATTGCTTAAGGAATCCAATGGAAATGTCAAAACTACCAAATTCCTACTATATTATCATGCTTTGGTTTTGGGCAACACTAAACACCAAAATTCCAAAATCACCAAACTAAATCATTAAGTCCCAAATCCCTTTCTATCTATCCACATACATTCCAAACATACCAATTCCATACCAACAACATGCCAAATACCCAAGGACCCTTATTTTCAAAATCAAGGCCAAAAATTCCAGAAATTCAAATCTAAACCACTTGGCACATAACATAGATAGAAAGATTGGTTTCACTTACCTCTTCAACTTTTTTCAAAGGAGTTTCTTGATCCTCCAAACTTTAAAATTCCTTAAGAGCTCAAATCAACACTAATGAACAATCTATAACCATAGAAATAAAGCTCTCACTCTAAGGAACAAAGTTAATGAAAAGAACTTTTTCATTAGAGGTCATTTGCTCGCCTTAAATGCAAGCTTTTTCTTTCTCTCTCTTGCCCAACAATGGTCGCCTGAAATGGAGAAAGGAATGAGAGAGAAGAGTGTGGAGGAAGAAGATGAAATGATGTTACTTCCTCTTGCCTCTCTTGTTAGCTGAAATAGAGGGAAGAAGAAAGAGAAAATATAAAGCTACTTCCAAATTAAATGCTACTCAAGATATAACATCTGTGTCATATTCATAAGCGAAAGACCAAACATCCATTTCACACCACGTTCCATTTAAACTTGCCATCTCCTAAGAGAGCTATCTGAACTTGCCATGAAACATTTTCAAAGATACCACATTCCATTTTGGAGGTAATTAACATCAACATATATCTATGCACATATAGATATATCTAATCGGCAAGTAAGAATATTTAATATATCAGTTCCAAGACCTGTTTCACAGGTTTGTACACGGTAAGGACCTCAAGAGGAACAAGGAGATTGATAGAATTGTTAAAAACTTCATCATGAGAGTTGTCAAGAAGAAGGAGATCGAAAGCCATGCATGAAGGAAGGTGAAGCCCTAAACAAGGACCTATTAGGGATGCTTTTAGAGTCTACTGACATCATCTGATAATAATTAATGGTGTCAGTGGACTTAAAAGTATCCCTAATATGTCCTTCTTTATGGCTTCCCCTTCCTTCATGGCTTTCTCCTTCTTCTTGATGATTCCCTTCACTAAATCATCCACCATCCTATCAATCTCTTTAATCCTCCTCAAGTCCTTACCGTGTACAAATCTACAAAACAGATCTTAGAACTGATATATTAAATATTCTTATTGGCCGATCGATTAGATATATCTATATGTGTGTATATATATATTGATGTCAGTTACCTCCAAAATGGAATGTGGTGTCTTTGAAAATTGAATGCATATTTTTTTTAGATGATAGATGTTAGTGGTCCAATAATTAATAATATTCTTAATGGTTATCAGTTGATGCCTCAATAAATGCTCCTACTACGAGCAGCTAAATTTGATATTTAAAGTATGTTACGTTTAGTATCAATCTAATTTATATAGTCTATTCTTTATTGTAATAATCATGTCAATAATATTATAGAGAGATGGTTAAATTATTAACTTAGTGTGAAAATGAAATAAAATTTTAAATTACTCAATATTTAATATTATGATATAATCTAAACAACTCCTTTGAATTTTGAATCAGTTGCTTGTTGCCCCTTGATGTTTTGAAGTTTGTATTTAACCTCGTTATCATGGGATGGCAAGAAGATTTGGGCTGTAAAAGTTAAAGAGCGTGAACAAGCCAAGAAAGAACTGATGATAGTGAACTTAAAGCAAAGCAATAAGTGTTTGGTGATGGTAAGTGGTCTAGCCCACATAAAGATGAGAACAACCGATGGCCGTATAGCTTAGTGGTATGGATGCTCCCTTGTGAATGAGAGGTCTCGCGTTCACTCCTGCTTATAACTTAGGTCATTAGTATCTATCCTTGTGATTCAAAAAAAATTAGAGTATGTAACACCCCAAATTTTGATTAAGGGCTAATGAGAATTATTGAGAATGTAATCGTGGATTAAAGTTGAATTAATGTGTATTTGTGACGATATTATCTAATATGTCATAATTGATGAAAAATTGATAGAATGGAAATAATGGCCATAATTTAGTAGTTAATGGGGAAAATTAATTATTAACTAAGAGAAAAATGAAAAGTGTGATTAGATGACTAATGGAGGGATTAGATAAGCTAATTGGTGACTTAGTGTAATCCCCTCCCTTGATTAGAATAATTGTAATTCGATAATGCATAATTAAATTGGATTAGAGACCGTCGGATAATTTAAACTCATTTCAACTTCCTACCTTACAGTAGGGTTTTCACAAAGTCTTTCAAAAACTCTTCCCTATCCTAGTCTCAATTTCAAAACTCGAATATAATTACCAGTGCAGTTAATTTACATTCATTCATATCAGAGTGTATAATCAAATCCCCAACAACTTCTGGGTTCTTTACATACATAAACTAAGGGATTATACGTCTCAACTAGGGGATTACATGACCAAAATCAAATATAGTATTTACATCTTAAAATAGATAGTAATCCTAAGTTCAAAAGTTGGTAACCAACTCCCCAAAAATCAAATATACCCCAAAGGGGTTCTAATCGCTCCAGGTTGCTCGCTTCTGTTTAGAGCCACTTGCCCTGTCTGAAAGGTTAGTCATTGGAAAGAATGAGATTCAAGAGAATCCCAGTAGTAACAAATCACTCACGCAGTGCATAAACACATAGTATATATGATCATGTTAAGCAGCATCACAATGTATCATAGCTCATACCACATGCGATAGCACTTATGGCTGTAAACTCTATGCGTCAGCTTTCGCTGTGATCTCTATGTATCACAAAGTATTCACAAAGTATCACTATGTGTCAGCTTTCGCTGTGAACTCAAAGCATCACAATGTATTCACAAAGTATTCTCAATGCATGACAAACATACATACAATGTTTCACACACAGTATAAGAGAAAGAGTCACTACCTTGTTCCTTCCTGACATTCTTTGACACCGTGGGCTCTCGAGGGCAGCAAATATCCAATCCTATAAACCAAATCAGGGACAACCCGTCAATCTCTTTTCCAAGTTTTCAATTTCGTAGTACTTTATGTAGGTTATCATTTAATCTCTTTAGGTGGCTATTATAAGCCTAAACATATCCTTAAAGGGTTGGGAGAAACTACCCTGAAGATACATTTTTAAAAAAACACTAATTTTAGGCTGACTCACTCGAGTGAAGAAGGCCTCACTCGAGTGTTACCCCTAATTGCACTCGAGTCCTAGCGAGTAAGATACAAAAAGTGTGTACTCGAGAGCATCGACACTCCTTAGAGTGGTTAGTTCACTCAAGCACAGACACAAGCACTCGAGTGATGGTACTTTAGTCACCTGAGTCCCATCGAGTGAGGTGCAAGAAGTGACAACCTGAGAGCAACTACAGCTCCTAGGTGACAAGTGCACTCGAGTACTAGCCCTTGCACTCAAGTGACTTCCCAATGCTCTCGAGTGCCCATGCGCACTCTTGATCATTTGCTTACGAGTGATAGCTTGAGACATACACCCATAGTACTACATGCACTTGTACTCGAGTGATACCATATGCACTCGAGTGATAACGTATGTCACTCGAAGATGAAGAAGTTCACTCGCGATTTCTACATGAAGACTTAACCAAAATACCCAGAATTTCATATTGCACTCGAGTGAGACCCTACCTCACTCGAGTGAAGCTTATAAGAAGCCAGATCGCAGCAATTGATATAGTTTTCCAGATTTACCAAAACTGGCTCCAATGGTCCCAAAACTTCTATTAGATCTTATTCCCATCTAATATGTCATAAGGAACCTATTGGTAAACTCAAAACACTTAAATTCCTTCCCAATTCACACATACCCTGTTTTTATCCAAAATGCAACCCAAAACCAATAACAACCAATCACACTCCCACAATTTTCCAATCAATTCTAATGGTCCAAGGTCATAGTTTGGTACCAATTCCACCACCAAACACTAACCAATTCTTATCTTTCAAAATCACAAGAAATCAGGGCAAAAATCCAGAATTTCCAAAACCAAACCAATGACCAAAACAATTACACCAAAACACATTAAATACTCACTGCTTCCTCTTCTTAAAGCTGGTTTCTTGATTCTTCAACTTCCCAAAGTTCACAGTCTCTCAAACACCACCAATGAAAATTCTGAAACCATAGAAGTCAAGCTCTCAACCTCTTGAACAATATCAATGAAGAGTGTTTGAGCATGTGAAATCATTTAAAGCACCTACCTCAAGTTTTCTTCTTTCTCTTTCCTTCCTTGTGCAGCGAAAATGGAGGAATGGAGAGAGAGATAAGAGATGATGATGATTACTCAATTTTCTCTTTTCCCCATGCACACTACTAACTTAGAAGAAGGAGAGGGAAGAGAAAATGAGTTTGAAAATTTGACTTTATCCAATGGTCAACAACTTGCCACATGTCAACATCTTATTCTCCCTACTATGAATTCACATGGACTTGCATGCGTAGGATTCCGCTTCTCCCTCTTTCAATCCCTGCCATTGATCTCAATTACCAAGGAGTTTTCTCTCCAGTAACTGACCAATCGGTAGGTAATTTACCATTTTGCCCTTGATTATCATAATACTTACTAAACCATCACTCAACACACTTTGTAACACAATTCACCTCATATACTTCAAAAGTGCTTAATTAACATTAATTACATCACTTTGAAGTTATTTGCCCTTAATTACAATTCAGGATATTACACTTAGTGTGTGAGGACCAATGAGAGAAGGACACTTGGCAAGTTCATATGTGGGGAGAGTATTAAGAAATGTCAAATGTATTTTTAAAATCATTTCTCTCTCCTCCCTCTCCCTCCTTTTCACTGATATGAGAATTAGAGGGAGTATCATCGTCATCTTCAACCACTCTCATCTCTCCTCTCTCTCGTTCTCTCTCATCTCTCTCTCTCGTTAGCCATTGAAGACCAAAGGGAAGGAAGAAAAGCTTGAAAATGTAAGGGAAAATGATCTCAAATGTTCAAACTCCATTTATTAAAGTTGTTCTTTGCATTGAGAGCTTCATTTTGATGGTTGTAGTGTGTCTATTGGTATTGGTTTTTGATTCCAAGAGATTGTGAAAGTTGGAGGATCAAGAAGTCCTTTTGGAAAAGTTTAAGAGGTAAGTGAAATCAATCAATCTATCTAAGTCTTGTGCCAAATGGATTAGTTTTGAATTTCTGGAAATTATTGTCCATTTTCAAAAATAAGAGCTATTGGGCATTTGGCATGTTATTGGTATAGAAATGGTATATTTGGAATATATATGGATAGATAGGATTGATTGAGAATTGAATGATTGAGTTTGGTGATTTTGGAAATTTAGTGTTTATTGTTACCCAAGACCAAAGCATGATAATGGAGTAGGATTTTGATAGTTTTGACAGTTCCATTGGATTCCTTGAGTGTTTTTATATGGGAGTAGCTTTGGTTGAGATTTTAGGTCCATTGGTAGCTTTTGGTAAAAATTCTGGAAAGCTGTCATTGTGTCTGCGTTTTTTGGGTTCTGATAAGGTCACTCGAGTAAGGGGTGAATATCACTCGGGTGAGGTTGGGTCTCACTTGAGTGAGGTAGTATATCTTTGCATCTTTCCTTCAGTTTTTATATGCACTTCAGTGAAAAGGGCAAGAGTGTTGCGTTACTTATCAGTGAAGTGAATCATCACTCGAGTGAGCCTTCTCTCACTCGAGTGAGGGTGTATTTGACACCCTAAACCTGCCTCTCGGGTTATCACTCAGTTAATAAGCAAGAGTGCGTTCTGGCACTCGTGGGTATTCAGTTTCAACCCGAGTGAGAAGTCTCATGCTCGAGTGCTTCTTCCCTCTGAAAACTCCCATTGCTCTCGGGTTCTCACTTCCTAGAATTCACTCTCTAGTGCTCGAGTGAAGCATTTGGCTGTCACTCGAGTGAGGTCATGCGTGCTTGGGTATCCCTATCTCTGAAAAAGTTCTGGGGCTCTTGGGCGCTCACTCACTATCCTTCCCTCTCCGATTCCTGAGTACAGACGGTACTACCACTTAAGTGAGGTCATCTTCACTCAAGTGTCAATGCCCTATCACTCGAGTGAGGTCGTCTTCACTCGAGTAAAACAGTGAAAAATATCAGTGTTTGTGCTTCCAGAAGGAGATCCCTGGGGTAGTTCTGCCAACCCTTTAGTGCTTTTATTAGAGGTGTTTAAGCGTACTTAAGAGACAATGATGATAGCCAATTTAAGTATTGTGAAGGTATTGAGTATTGGACTAAGTGATAACGTATCGTTCTTAATTATGACTTTAGGATTTGATATTTGCCCGGAGCGTGGAAGGCTTGTGCCTACTCAAGAATGGAAAGACCAAGGTACTGACGTTTTATCCTATATCATGGAAATTACATTGCTTGTTTGTATTAGTCATTGAATACAGATACAGTAAGGGGACGTGGCAAAAGCCCGGCCTTGAATATAGATACAGTGAGGGGACGTGGCGAAAGCCCCACCTTGTATACAGTGAAGGGGACGTGGCATTGTGCCCGGCCTCAAATATTGATTGCTGCATTGTGATATATGCTTACTTGATTTGTTTAATATGCATCATATACGTAAATTGTTGCTACTGGGATTCTCTAGAATCTCATTCTTTCTAAATAACATTTTTAGATAGGGCAAGTGGATCAAGGAACAAGCAAGTGGATAAGGGCGATTAGGATTACCAGCGGTAGTCTTAGTTAGATATTTTGGTTTTATACTGAATTGGTTATCATATTGGATAAATGTATATATTGATTAGATTATAGCATTATATTTTTCTGTAATCCTCGGTATGGATACTAAGATGGGCAATGATGCCTTGTATAAACCTTTGGATTAATGTTATTATCTCGGGTGAACGTCGGGAATTATGCTTATACTTTGATATTATACAGTTGACAAACCGAATAGGCCTATTGATTTTATGAATGAATGAATGGAGATCTATTTGTACAAGTGTTTTACAAAGTTTGAAATTGTTCCGGATCTCTTATTCAATTATTAAACTTGTTTAAACGCTAATCTCGGCTTTGATCGTCGCGGGGGTTACAGAGTGCATGTTCAAATATGAGGAAGTGCACTTGTCTAAGAGGAGATAACCCATTAAACAACACACTCTCGTTACTATTGCATATGCATGTTTAATTTTCCTCACCCATACTATTTGTGGGGTGTTCAAAGTATCCTGGTCCCGGACATTGTGATCCCGAAATGTCTTGTCCTATCCGAGATCGAGACAGGTTTCGGTCTCACCCTTGAGGTTTTGGTCTCGGTCCCAATTCTTTTTTTATTTTTACCCCATACATTAAGTTATCTTTTGATAAGATATATATTACATCTTTAGTTAGAGTTATCCTGCATATATCGAGATATTAATCCTATATATTGTATAAAGATAGTAACAAAGGCGATGACAATGATGATATGCTATTCTTCAACTCTAGATAAATTTATGTAAGTATTTTCACTTTATTAGTTGTTATAAATAATCACTTTAAACATTAAAATATGGAGAATTTAATTCATATAATGATATATTTTTTTTAATTTTTTTAAAAAGTAAGCCGGGATTTCTCAATCCTGTCCCGATACTACCGGGACTAGGACGCAATTTGCATCCTGGCCAAAAATCGGGATGGGAATCGAGATTGGGCTATCTAGTCCCATACTGAGATTTGAACACCCCTAACTATTTGATAATGTTGCAAGTGGAAGATTTTTCTTGCATGAATATATGTTGAAGATTCATTTTTTGGTTTAGGTTATCTTATTTTCCTCCTTTTCACATTTAATATTTTATAAAATCACAATTATAGTCTTAAATAAATAAATTGAAATGGTCAAATTATGATCTACACAATTTATAATGACAATATAGATAAAATAAAAAAAATTTATAAATATTATAATAGAGGTTTTATAAAATACCATGTTTTAATTTAAGAATATAGATAAGATGACGAGAAGAAAAAGAGAGAAAGAAGTAGAAGAGGATCTCCTCCATTCTTTTTCACATAAGATTTTTCTAGGCTTATGTTTGCTTGCATCAACTCTTTTTTTTTTTTTTTGTTTGCATTCGCATTAAAAGTAAAGTTAGCATATTAAACGTTAGTTGTTTGATGAAAAAAGATATATCTATACTTCATTACTTCTAATTAATGAAGGAGAATGTTTATATATTAAAGACTTCGGCCCATTGTCCACAAGAAAAAAGACTTCGGCCCAAAAAAGATCATTAAAAACTTAAAAGGACACTCCACATTAGGGATGAACAAAAACCCGGTGGTTCGGTCCAGTCCAGTCTGACCCGAGCTGGTTCGGTCCGGTCTGGTCCAGTCCAAATAAACAATATAATGAAATTGGACCAGACTAGACCAGACTGACTGGTAGGGTTGGATCGGGTTCCAGACCAGGGGACCAAACCACCTAGACTGGTCCGATCTGATCCAAGTCAATTTCTTAAAAAATATTTTTATAATTTAGATTTTTTTTTATTTAATATTTTTAGATTTTTTTTTTTAAGGATTTATAATCAAGTTTTATTTCTTATGATGATTTTTATATGATTATAGATATTTTTATTATCTTAATTATATTTATCATGTTTAAATCTTTTTTCTCAACATATTTTTTTTTATTTTTTGTTGAATGTTGTTGGATATTCTTATAGATTTATGATGTTTTAATTTTTGGTGACATATTTTATATTATTATGGGTATTTTTGTGGTCATAGTTATGTTTAATAGATTCAAATTTTACCTTCCAAAGATGAAAAAATAAAAATAAAAAAGTATTAAATTTAGGTCCTAGACTACTTAGACCAGTCCAGATAGTTCACTAGACATAGTTTGGTCCAACCCGACCTCGGATTGATACTGGATCAGACTAGACCACGAACTACTTTATACAACCTGAGATCTTCTCAATACCAGACCTCAGATTGATGTCAAACCCAGTAGAGTCCAGTCCATGCCATGCTCATCCCTACTCCACACTATGGTGTAGCAACTCGCACGTTTTCATTCTGCGCTGCGTTCATTGCCATTGGAGCGCATGAAAACTTGCTTTGATTTCGATAGATAATTTTGTTGACAATCCTCAACCCTGAGGCGTAGCAAATTCTGTCCAAGCTCTGAACAAAGCCCCGATGGGAAGCGATAGGAAGTCCAAGGAGAAGAAGAAGAGAAGGAGTTTTTCTTCAGGCTCCGAAGGTACTTGATTTTCCCTCTTTGTTCTTCCCTCTCTTTGTTATGCAACGTGTTTGGCTTTCGAGAAAGCGGAAGAAACCTTACGACGCAAAATACCCATCTCAAGGGGTCGATGATCGGACCTTTTTCAGGCGGCTTGATGACATCCACTTGGAAGTTTTTCGTGCTTCCATTTACTTTTTACTAAATTATAGTGGTAACACCCAGATGAGAAGAAAAGCAAGAGGCAGCGAACAGTAGAGGATGAGGAAAGGAACCGGTAGGGAGAAAAAAAGGGAAACGCAAGGAGAAGAAATCTCATAGGCACTCCAAAGATGGATCTGACAAAGGTAAGCATGAAAAATTTGTCATTTCTCAGTGGGGGCTTTATACCGTCTCTCAAGAATAGTTAAATGCACGAATTGTTCAAGCATTCAACTTCATTTAATTTTATCTTCTTGTATCTCACTTACCAAGTTGCCCTAGCATTGTCACAAGTAAAGTCATTCACTATTTTTCTTAGGTGTTTTTGATAGCACTAGTATTGTTACATGGGATTAGTTGGGATTTAGTTAGTAGTCTGGTGGGAAATAACATCTAGGAATTCATTTAGAAGGAATTGAGGTGATTTGCATCCCTTGCAGCGTCTAAGGATGGGCAGAGATTAATGGTTTTATGATGAATAAAGAGAAAACCTGTGTGATCAATCTGTGTACCATATACTTTAATCTAAATCAAGTGACGGGTGGGGAAAGCTTTATCTATTGTCATTTCGGCATGATAGTCTTGGAGATGTACAAGCTTGAATCAGTGCCCTTGGGAAGCTAGACAACATGTAGACTAGTTACCAACGATGACATCCTGATTTCCGATGTCTCTGACTTCTGGTCTCGTAAAGTTTCTCAGAAATCATGCTAATACAGTCTGACTTTTAAATTAATGTCAAATTGCTTTGAGGTACGCGAATCTTAGAAGCTATTTAAAATAATTATGAAAATCATTTCTAGTTCTTTACTGTAGAGTCTTCCACAAGTGTATGAAGGTGTTCTTGTTCAGGCATCCTGCTGGGTCTTTGACATTGGATTAGACAATAGCTTCGTCTCTAGCAGGTGTTTCATGCTGGAACATGAAGCTGTGGCTTGGAACTTGGAAGCCGAGCCTAATGCTGATTGTCGAGTCCTCCTCCAGTGAACGAAATTGTACTGAAATGGGCTCTACATCTTCCATAATTTCATTTGATTGTCTATATAAGGATACTATTAAAGAAGCAACAAGGCATCATTTTGACCCACCACCATTGCCTGCTACTATTACTGACATTTGAATTTTGACTTGCGGAAATGGTTTAATTGCTGCAAATCACTATTCTAACATTCCACCATCATTTCCTTGTGTATATAGTATATATCAGAAACCGGAGGTTCATACTAAAATGAATAAACATCCAAGAATCAACCTTTTTTTGGCCTTGGGGGGGGGGGGGGGGGTTACTGATTTCCTTGCTTTGTCATTTATCATCGTACAAAAGGGTCCCCAACTGGATTATACCATGAGGGCCAATTTTCCTTAAAAGTCCCCAACTGGTTTGACTATTGAAAGTATGGCATGGGTGAAAGTGAAAAGTAAACATTCAGGTTCTATGTGTGCGTGTTTTCCTTTTTTTCTAATTCTTTCTGTTCATTCATTACTTTGTATTATGTTTGAAGAGTAATGGACTACTGGCATTTTCAAGCCTCGGCTATTATTGAAACAATAACTATTGTTAGTCTACTCTTCCCTAAGACATTTTTCCCTTGGCAACAATATATTTGCACGCTACTTTTCCTTCAGGGAAGAAGTCAAAAGATAAGAGGAAAACCAAGCACAGTAAAGGTGATAACCACATGGTGATTTATATTCTTGATATTACTTTTACTGACAATGCCTGATTTATAAAACCCTGGTTGTGCCAGGTTGTTTATTGCTGTTTATCTGAGCTAGAACCGTTTTCCCCCTTTACTGGATTGAGGGAAAAAGTTAGAAAAATGGCCAGGCGCTAATAAGTAATAACCTTATTCAAATTTAAAACTGCAGTCTTAGTTTAGTAACCCCTTTTTGTTTCAGCTTTGGTAATTGATCTACTTTAATTCTTATGTTGTGTGTAGACTTTTTTCATCACTAAGAAATTAAAGAAATCAAGGAAAAGAGATTATTTGAGTTGGAAATTTAGTGGAATATAATGCAGCAAGCACACTTAGATTTAATGGGGCTATTTGCCAAATGTTGAAAGTTTGAGCATGTTAATTGCCTGCCATGCCTACCTGAAAACCATATGGGTTATTTGCCATGCTACCAAAGTTGAAGTGTTGAATTCATAGTTTGATAAGAATTATATACAGAAATGTTGCTAAACCAAGATTGTTTGTTTCTCATATTTCATAACTTTTCAATTTCAATGGTTGCTACTTTCTTTGTGATTCAAGTATCTCACTCAGAACAAGTTTAAAATTTTAGATTATGCCATCTTTCTGTCTTATTGTGAAATGCTTTTAAGAAGAACCTCTTTGGGATTCACATGCATTATTGTCTACATTTAGACCCTTTGAGTTAAACACTTTGGTTGTTGATGGGTTGAAGAATCAATTATTTCATTGGTTGTATGGATTACCTCTGTAATTTCAAATGCAGGAGATCCAAGAGTTGTCCAAGGATGACTGTTTTTCTAAAAACAACGAATTTGCCACGTGGTTGAAAGAAGAGAAGAAAGTGTTCTTCTATGATCTTTCATCTGAATCGGCACTTGAGATGTTCTTGGATTTTGCCAAAGCTTGGAATAGAGGAAAGCTTGAATCCCGTTATTAAGAAGGCATTGTAAGTGGTCCTCGGACAGCCCACAACTGGAAAATCAAAGGGTTGCAGAGAAGAGGGATCTGTCACTGGGGTTCAATCTCAAAAGTCTCACCTTATTAGTTCCAATATATTTAGCTCTTCAAGTGAATCCAATGGAGAGAAATTACACCTCTTGAGAGGCAGAGCTGTCTTTAGAATTACACTCCTTTGTTTACTTTAGCTACCCTTTCCAGCTGCTAGCTAGTTACTTGTGAAGTATAGATGTTATTAGTAGAAATGAAATATTTGAATCGATCTTTGATATCCTTTGTTTGCTGTAGAGGATTTTGTATTTAGTATTACTGCATATGAAGTTTTTCCCCCAAACTAGCAAAAAAAAAAAAAAAAGGCATCCTTAGGTTGTCACTTCCCTGGGTTGGTTATGATTTGTGCAGCAAAAGCTTCTTTTTTTCCCCCGAAAATTGACTATATTACTGAAATATATTAAAGTACAACACAGGTTATAAAACACAAGGAGGAAAAGGTTTAAGCCCAATCCAAATAATCCTAAACACTAACAACACATCCATTCCTAACCCTAACCCTAGATTGAAGTTAGAAAGCCAAATGGGCCATTGCTGTCGCCGCCTCCAAAGGAGTGAAGAGACACCGGTCACCACCCTAATAGTCCCATCGTATTCGGGAATTCATCTGCTATCAAGAGAGCAAATTCACCATCACCACGCAATAATCTTTGTATATAGAAAAGCATCATCGTTGGCTTTAACAACTCATCAGGTCTGAGTAGAAGAATCAAGATTCCACACAAGTTAGATCAAATAATAGAGTGGGACAAAGAAGCATATCAGATTAAGGTCGAAGTAGTTGATGCTCATAACCTCGTCCCTCCACTGCAACATCGATTTCTCCCTTGTGAACAAAATTGGTGATGAGATCATCGATTCATCACGTTACCTTCGATTTCCCATCCTCCATATCACTGCTAACCACCCTTACCATGTCTATATTTTCTCTCCTTCCCTTGAATGTCCACCTAGATCCAGATGTAGAAATAAAAATCCCAACCCGAAAAAGTAAAAACCCCCGTGCTAGATAACCTCCCTCCAAGGCACCGAAAAGCCAATGCTCAAACTTAGATCATCACATGATAAAAATCCCAACAGAGGGAGAGAAAAACTCCTAGGGAGAACATCATCCCTAGTGTAATAAACACTTCATGATGATTGATTCTTTACCATTGGAGAATGATATTAATATTATTCTTGAATAATACTGAATACATTCATTAACTAATCAAGGCAAAGGCAAGTACATCAATCCCTATTTCTCCTTCATCAATCATCATGCTATTATTATTTTAAAAAAATTTAGATTTTAAACGATATTCTTATTTGAAAATAAATCATATGCATCATAAAAAATTGTATTCTAAATAGTAATTAAAGAAATAATTGACAGGAAATAATAGTTTTGAAATTTAAAGCGTACATATTAAATTTAGCCATTTAAAATACCATGGGTATGAAAGGCATAACCAACATCCACAAACAGAGAACATCCCCTGTATAATTTGAGGTTAAAAATCTCACGTTGTATAATTGAGAGGAAAGTCATGAACATGCTTTCACAAAAGGGGCTCACTTCGCATAACATGATTGAATACTGATTTTATGATCCTGTTCAAGCCATCAGAAGACTGCAAGGGCTTGCTAAATTTTTAGATATGAACTAGGTCATAATGACCTCAACTTTAACCTTTGGTTCCAGAAGATCATTCTAAGAACAATAAGGTTACAACAATTTTCAATAAGTAGTCATTAATTACCACGTCAAAGCTTTTGTTTCAAGTTTATGGAACACTTTGAGAACTTGGGAACAAAGGTTTGTCCAAGAAACATTGCAGGCTACAACTGAAAAGTGACTACTTCCTCAAACTCAAATACACCCACTGGTATCAATAGTCTCTCCACTTAAGCAGCCCACCTGGGCTTTGATTTCCATCTAAAGTAACTTCAAACATGCAATATTTCTCTTCATAGCAAATTATTCTACTTCACCCAAGTAATCATCAATTTCAGCTGGTGTCAATACCCTGCAACGCAATAAATTTACTATGTTAACAAATCTGAGAAGATCCATATTAATAAAGGCACTGATAAAGGCATTACTCCTCAATCAGTGTATATATATGTAATCATCCATACATACACACTGATTGAAGCATATTTCTAAAGCAGAGATAAAGGCACGATCTATCTTCTTTTTTATTTTTTCCTTTCATTTTTCTTTTTGGGTGATGGAAATTATCTTGTGGTTGACAACGTTCAGAATTTTCCGAATCAGATTCAGGTTCCCGAAGTAAATAGGGTAAAAGCCTTTCCCCGTAGAATTGTAGTGTAATTTCCTGGGCTAGTCCCTTTGTTCACCCGAAAATAAATAAATAAATCGTAAAAACAAAGTTACAAGATGTAAAGCACAAAATAGAAAGTCGCACCTGAACTTTTTGTCCGCACCAATTATGCCAATTTCAATATTTTTGCCTGATATTTGTCCCTCAAACCTAGAAGAAACAGAAAAAAACAAAGCATTAAGAAAGAAATTTCTCAGACACAGTTACAAACATGGTTGTATTCACCTATGTAGTATTGGCAAGGGTACAGGTAAAACCAAATCTATTTAAATAGAATGTATATAATATAATATCTCAACCATTAAATAAATAAAACAAGCAAACATTTAAAGGTAAATACAAAAGAATTAGATAGTAAAAACATTATCAATGCTCTGGAAGGTCAAGGGTCTAGGAAGGCATGTGGCTGCAAAAAAGCCTTGTTCACCACCACCAGTGCACATAAAACCAAGCCCACCAACCACCACTCCAATCCACCATTCCCATAGTCCTAGTCTGAAGCCATTTCAACAAAATCCCAAATTGGCGTTACCAGATGCACAAATTGTGTGTGAGAGAGAGAGGGAGGGAGGGAACTGTCAAGAAGCAGGGGACTTGGCAACAATAAATCCAGCTCATAGTTTAGAGATGTGTCTTTGGTAATTGCAAAGATCCACACGACCAATTTCTCTAGAACAACTAAGACGGTAAGGACCTTGAAGAGTCCTTATCTAAATATAATCAACCAATGTTTGATACATTCCTTCTCCAAAACCCCTAGCTCCAAAATACTAGAGCCTGACATGTATTCTGTGGTTAGGGAAACTTAATTTGAGAAGAGAAAAAAGAAACAACAAATTGACATGAAATGTCTTTTGGACCTAATGGACAATAAAATAAAACATAAAAAAAGTGACTTGCTCCTACCCTTCCTTCAGAGTCAATATGGCTGTGTGGACAGCATCGTCCAGCTCCATATCCTCAGTGTATCTGCAAAATGAGCAATCAACTCTTGAAACACGGGAAAAGATCGGAATGTGCGGAGAAACACTGATGTCATCATAAATTGAATGTTCTTGGAAGTGTTCACAGTTATATGTTATAGAATTATTTGCATATTGTGGAAGACAACTCGTGGAAAAGATCAGCTATGCTCAGTATGCACAGAAGTAAAACTGCAAAACAGAATGGACAACACTGAATTTTGCATGCAGCATGGTCATCAATGGACAGCGCATACCTCTTCTCCAGAAATGTCTTTGCATTAGAAACATTCTTTCCCATAGCAGAAGCTTTCCAGGAAAAATATGAACCCGATGGATCAACCTATTTTAATGAATCAAACAAAAATTTAGTTTATTCCTTTTCTTTCTCTTATGGTGAACCAAAGTAATTCATTTAAATAATTTCAAGCGCATGAAAAAGAGACTCAAGTGCAAACTCATCACTCACACCAACTACAGTACAGAGAAAAAGGCTCAACTAGTTTTCTGGGAAAACCCACTTAAATTTAGACAGCATAAATAATCAAAGAATATTTTTCACCCTGAGTGAAAAAATCAGTTTCATGGTGGACACCAAATAATAGCAACACTTAGGTAACGAAATTATAAACTTCCAACAGGTTACAATGGTATCTTCTAAGAAGCATTAATTCATGTCACTGCTTACTGAATATTTGTTCTCAACTTATTTCATGCACAATGTATGTATGTATGTACGTACTTCAATTCCTAATCCAGAAGCAAGTCAAAGCAATAGAATCTAAATTGCAGTTGATAACAGGGATTGAAAAGCAACAACAAAGTTCCGTCACATAATTCCTGTTAGTATACCTGGAATAATTGTGGACCTTTATCGTCAAATCCAGCAACTAGAAGGGACACTCCAAAAGGCCTGACACCACTATAAGGACAAAACAGAAATATTAAAATTCAAAAGATAATAAAGGGGAAATAAAGGAAAAAAGCATACAGTATAAAGGAAAGCGCAGTGAATAAATACAAAGTAAGTACTGTAAACTTTTGGTTTAATCATCCACTACATATTTTCCCCATTTCTGCAGTCCCTTTTTCAAGGATGAGAAGGAAGGGAGAAGATGAGACATATATCTAATACTATGAGTAGCCTAGCCACAATGCAAGATTAAATATAGACAACCCAACCTTGCTTTAAAAAATTTTTGACAAATTTCTCTTAAAAAGAAATTTGTAATTACCCAGATTGAGTGAACTCCTGCATAACAGCAGCGATTTCCCTTACAAGCTGAGTGACAGGGATTGGTTCCTGCAATGTTCCAATACCATATAAGATAAAAACTATACTTTCCCAAAACATCCATAACGTCATGTAACACAAGTGGATAGAAAGAAAAACAAGACTTTCAGTAACAAGAAAATCCTTCTTAACAAGATGAACACAAGCAATCAGGCATCACTTTTATTTTATTTTAACACAGCCTTTCATCACTATGCACTTTCTATCTATATTTCCTTTTTCTTCACATCTATATCATGCAAATAAAGATGCTAAATAGAATAAATGACAAAACACACACAAACAAGCTTATACTTTCTACTTAAAAAAGATTCATGCATAAGGAGTGATAAAAACATTTTGTAGGGTACATGATGGAACAAGGATTTGAACCTAAGACCAATTGCTAACTGTTGCAAATGTTCCACAGAAAAGATTGAAACAATGGAACTCATTGTAATCCTAATTCCTAAGTTCCATTGCTAGTCCATCTGGTCAGGTCAAATATCATAAACAGAAAACAGGAGTGAATTATTCATCAGTTGAACTAGAGCTTGAATAAACATATATTGAGCTAAAACTTACAGAAAAGCCTTACTTTATATAGCCGGTGATACTGCTCAGCCTGCTTCCTACTCTTTCGAACCAAAACCCGGAAGTCAGGACCCATGCCACTGAACAACAAAGCAAATTTTCCACAAAGCTCAATTGCAATGAGCAAGGATTGTTGAGACTAAGAAAGAAAGCTATTTCCTACGATGGAGCTTTTTGATCTTATTAGTGCATAATTTGTCTCAAAGCAGCCTTCAACAGTTATCTGGTTTCAGTATACCAAGTAGAGAAGTGAAACATACCTATAAACAACACCAATATTTGGTGTTAATATCTGGATTTTTTGTACCTGCAACCAAGTAAAACAAAGTTCTGAAATGCATCAAATTTTCAATAAAAGCACCAACTCAAGCAATAGCATAAAAGCATAACAAAATAGGCAGAAGAAACACAATGCATATGACCTGGGATAGGGAAACTTGTATATTCAAGGCATGATCATGAACAAAATGGGAGGCAAAGCAAGATCTAATAAAACTCACCGATGTTTCATCAACCAGTATAGATGGCAATTTCTTCTCCGTTGCAATGACAACACCATTTGCGGCTGCAAGAATCAAATAGAGACTTAAAAAACAACAAAAGCTAAAACAATTACTTTATTTAAAAAAAAAAAAAAACTAATGATATACAAGACACCATAACATACCGAACAACATTTAACATTTAAAAGCATATTAGAATATCTTTGTTTACATCCTAATATAAAATATACCCATATCGAAATAATTTTAAATATATACAAAAGAAAAATCCATAGCATTTGAATTGCTTTTTTCTAGTACTACATATACTCACCCGTTGGCAATGAGTATTTTCTGGTTTTAACAAAAACATTATCACTAATCAGATGGATTCAGCACATAATAATATAAATGCTAGAGGAAGCAGGATAAGAATTATAAACAGATCCCGAGATACCAGTCATCACCTTTAATTCCCAGAGATGTTTGTCCAGAGCCAACAGCTGTCAGAGCATGCTCTATCTGAACAAGTTTTCCGGAAGGACTGTCGAACATAGAAACAAAACAATGAGAAATATGGGTGTGTTATTGCCTCGCCATGTAAGCAAAATTTCACTAACCATACCTAAAAGTGGTCAAAGAGAATGAGTATTGACTATCCCCCATGATCTTGTAGAAGAAGCTAGCACAAAAAAAAAAATAAAATAAAATACAATCAATTTTGACCATTTATGAGTTTTCATGGCATATATTAACTAGATATACAGGCAAGTCGATTTTGGGGGGCCAATGAATACACCTAGCAACCAGCAAAATATCAGAAATCCTACGCCGTGCGAAGACAAGCAAAATTTCGAAACTTGAATCAATCCGTGATTCCAGCAAAATATCAGAAATCCTACACAGTGCTAAGACAAGAAAAATTTCGAAACTTGAATCAATCCGTGATTCCAGCAGTGCCCAGAACACAAAAACCGCAGACAATAAACAAATGCTGGAAAACCTTTTCAGCTTAGCACTTCATAATTGATTCAGAGGAATGCGATTAATTAATAGTCAACAGATTAAAGATTTTCGGTGGAAATCGACGCTTTTCCGACGACTATATGCACCAAGCACAACGAGTACGCATTACAGTGTCGAGTTTGTACCTTTTTTAATCAGAATGAGAGCAAGCTTGAACCTCAGATTCAGATGTATGTCTTCAAAAGTTAGTCTCGCCTTTATTCAAGGAGTATTCGTCGGGAACAAGAAAGCGAAAATGCAATTGGGTTTGCCCTTTTAGCTTTTGTTGGACTCCATACCATTGAATAGGCCCAATTATCCTTACTAGGCCTCGCTAGGCCCACTAAATATGATTTTGATGAATTTTCATTTTCCTCAAATATTAAAAAGGCTTATATATTAAGGCCCGCTAGTGGAGACATTTGTGTTAGGATGGACAGCCACGAATACCTAACTAGATACTAGATGATAATATAAAAAAAATTATATGTTCAACCCAAATTAATAGAGTAAAATGATTATAAATAATTGGAAAACCAACTGTTATATAAGGGGGAAAATAAAATAAACAAAAATGATTATGTGTGTGTTTGGGATAGCGGTAGGAAAAATAACTTATATAATTCGGGCTTATTAAAAATGACTTAATAAATAAGTTAATATTTATAATGTGATTTATGTTTGGATGAGCGGTTGAATAAGTGATTTTTCATAAATCAAAACGTGATTGGATTAGCGATTTATATAAGTGTGTTTTTAAAAGTAAAAACTTGAAGGGTATTTGTATATTATTCAAATTTTAGAAGATCATATATGTGATATCCAACAGTAACATATCATCAGGACCAGGAAGATATTTGAAAATGCAACAATTATAACTTCTTCACCTGAGTGCATGAGAAAAGGAACAAAAAAGTCACTTTTTGTAATATAATTTATGTTTGGATGAGCGATTGAATAGGTGATTTTCCATAAGTCAAAACTTGTTCGGATTGACAATTATATAAATGCTTTTTTAAAAGTAAAAACTTGTTTGGATTGGCGATTACATGAGTGCTTTTGAGTTAATTATAACAAAACAAAATATTTAAAATTAAAAATTAGTGGAAAAATTAAAGTTAGAAAATGTGATACCAAAATACATAATTTCACATAAAATTATTATATAACTAATTGAATCACATAAAATTATATGTATTGTAACTTTTTAATTCATATTAAAAAAAATGAAAGTTTTTCTGATTCTTCAACAAATCCCCATGTATATATGCAAATTATTATTATTTTTTGTCATTATTTGATGATCACATGAATATTATGCGAAAGTGAGACCAATTAATAAAAGCATTGAGGCAATTGAAAGTTTGAAACAAAGTTTCCTTTTTTATCAAATATAAAAACCAACAGGCCTGTAGGTATATGAAGTACCAAGCTTCTCTCCTTCCTCTAACGGTAATACATATATTTTTCAACCGAAAAAAAAAAGCTTCTCTCCTTCCTGTAACGGTAAGCCCGTGTTTCGACCAAAAAAATAAATAAGCTCAGCAATTTTTCAAAAATAAGTAGGTAGATGGGGCTTATTTTTTAAGGACTCTTATCAGGCTTATTGTTTATTGCAAAAAGCCAAACCAAACACTGTCAAATTGGGTTGCATTTTTATTTGGACTTATTGATAAAAAAAATGGGCTTATTGGGCTCAAAAAGCCAAACCAAACACTCCCTATATACACTCATCTTTAGGATGAGAAATGTTGATGAATATTTTTTTTTGGTTTTCAGCTATTTTCTTAGCTACGCAAAATTTAAATCTAGATACTAGTATAATGCATTTAACTAGTAGTATTTTTACTAGTATAACTAGTTAATATCTCACTAGTTTCCTATTATTGAATTTGCTTGAAAATAATATAAATGCCAATGGTTATTTTGGTAGAGTAGGAATATCAATTTTCTTTTTTACCATGTTCACAATCTATAAAGTCATACTACTACAACACTTTCAAGAAAACTAAATGCAGTGCATTTCTCTTTCCCTTAGAAAAATATAGAGAACTTGAATCAAAACTTATGCTGATAGGTGACAACAACCTTTTAAGCAGAATCATAAGCATAATGCCAGTCTCATAAATCAACCTCGGAGGCTAATTACCTACTGAAACATAAGAACCTCTAATGGTTTCTATCTTGCTTGTATGGTTGAAATAGACAAACCATTCACAAAATGAGTTTCAAAATCAGCAGGATGATATTTCTTTTTGAGCTTTATTCTTCCACTACAAAATGCTGGTCTTGTTGGGAAAGGAAGTGAAGTAGCTTTACTTGCCAACATGCCTATAACATCTGACATAACTGGATGATCTTATGCATTTACTTCTACACATAAAAGTCCAATGTGGACACATCTTGATACTTGTTCTGGTTCACATTGTTCTCTCAAAGTTGGATCAACTATGTCTAGAACTTGACCTTCTTTTCCTAGTTCCCAAACTTGAGAGATGCTGAAAACTTTAACAAAACATAACAAAAAGAAATGACAAATTACTAAACAAATGCAATGGATTCTCTATGGTGTTGCGGAGATTTGTAAAAGATTCACTTTTTTAAGTGATTTAATACTACACAAGGTAAATTTGTGAGTGAAATTTTGTCTTATAAAGCACAAAAGTGTCTTTTCTAGTTGCTGCCAAACGAGCACTAAGAGATTAAAAGGAAAATGAAAATACATGCTCTTGGACAACATACCTGACCTTGAAGGCGAAAAAATAAAATAAAGGAGAATATACCTGACCTACTAGGTTTAGTGGACCTTGGGAATTGTGGAAACTGTTATTTCTCTTACCACTTATGATTTTGAGTAGTAATACTCCAAAACTATAGACGTCTGATTTAGTGGAGAAAATCCCTTCTATGGCATACTCGGGTGACATGTATCCACTACATAACACCATAAGAAGAAAATATTTCTCAAGGTTGGTATTGCATAAAATGCATTTGTGTAAGAAGAAATAGCTTGTTGCATAGATGTACTCACTATGTTCCTACAATCCGATTGGTCTGTACATTTGATTATTGTGTAAAAATCTTATCCATTCCAAAATCTGAAATTTTAGGATTCATGTTGTCATCAAGTAGAATATTACTAGCTTTTAAATCTCTATAAACTATTTTTACTCTTGAATATTTATGGAGATAGAGCAATCCTTGAGCGATCCCCTCAATTATGTCGAATTGCCTTTTCCAACCTAGCGACTTGTTGTGAGGAGAATCTTCTAGAGAAAAACATTAACATTAGTATTGCTTAAGGAGTGAAAAAAATGAAAATTAACTAGATTTGCCTTGAAAAAGAAGTACTTGTTTGCTCACCAAATAGAAAGAAATCCAAGCTTTTGTTAGGCATGAACTCATAGATTAACGTCCTCTCTTCTTCATGGATGCAGCAATCTAACAGCTGAACAAGATTCACATGTTGGAGTTCAGCTATCAGAATTAGTTCATTTTTAAACCTTGTGATGAACCTCTTGAAAGTCTTTTTATGGCTATTCCTTCTCCCATTGGCAATAATCCCTAAAATGACTTTCAACAATTTAATGTTCGTTAGTGTGAACTTTTTAATGAAATGCTAAGGTGTTAAAATAGTCATTAACTAATACCAAAAGTGCAAAAGTAATCATAAATGTTTTTTTGGATGCAAATGTGACTAAAAAGTGATTTCTTGAACATTAATTCATAGTTTTTTTTTTTTTTCAGATTTTGTGTTATGAGTGTTTTATTAATTTGGGGATTAAAATGACAAAAGTCAAAGAAAAACTTATGAATTCATGTTTAAGAAGTCACCTATTTTTTAATCTGACGAGAATGAATAAACGGAAGAAACTTGTCACCCAACTCCAAAAACTAAAATCCCTAACATGAATCACTAGCCTTAAAACAAATTAATTCATAAGTTTTTTTTTTTTAGTTTTTGGAGTTAGGGTGACAAGTTTTTTTCATTTCATCATTAAATAAAAAAAAGGCAACTTCTTGAATATTAGTTCATAAATTTTGTCATTTTAATGCCCAAATTGATAAAAACACATAATACAAAAGCCAAATAAAAAATTATGAATTAATGTTTAAAAAGTCAGTTTTTAGTTAATTTTGCATCTAAAAAAAGTTTATAGTTACTTTTGCACTTTTAGAGTCTGTTTGGTGTGAGGGATTTGGAGGGGAAGGGAGGGGAGAGAAAATTTTTATGAGTTGAATTTTAAAAGATTGAAGAAGTGGGGTAATAAAATTTTAATAAAAAGAATATATAAAATAAAATAGTAAGAAAAATTAATTAAAAATTTTTAACCCAATTTCTCTAATTTTTAAAATTCAACTCAAAAATATTTTCCCTCCGCCCACTTTTCGTCCCCTCTTCTTATACCAAACAAGCCATTGGTACAAGTTAATAACTATTTTAGCATCTTAACATTTTATTAAAAAACTCACATTAACGGACGTTAACGTCCGTTAACATTATGATTTCTTTTGTCCTCTTTTATAATATATATGGTTACTTTTACTCTAAAAAATAGTTTATAGTTACTTTTACACTTTTCAAAAAAGTTGAAGGTTATTTAAGCACCTTAACCTTTTGAAAATTGAAAACTATATAATTATAAGCAAATTAATGGACATAAGTTTTGTGCTTTATAAAGTTATAAATTTAAAACTTCAAATCTGGATCTTGTAAATCTAATTTATTTAATTTGAGACAATGCATAGTCTCATTCATATACTTTTTCTAACCGCTAAGCGATTAGACATGTATATATGATTCGATTCAATTCATTGTATATACACCACTATAACTAAAGGTAGAGAAATTCCCAATTAATTAAATTCAGTTAAAATATTAAAATCTAAATTTAAATATTTTTTTTAACAAATTCCTACTCAGATTAATATGTCTCATCAAAGATTTCTGAATGGTATTAAGAGACAAAAATGCCCCTCTGTAGTTAAAAAAATTTGGAGATATGTATTGGGGGTACGTACCTTCTAGGCTACTGGCCCGTTGTGCCCTTTTTGCCTAACTTTCTTGCAACTGAACGTAGTTTAGTAAATGCAGGCCGCCCTGATACTTAGCTTGCGGCTTTCATCCATGCTTCCATTTATTTTTCTTCAAAATTTTTAATTATTCTTTAGATATTTTTATTGAGTTAAAGTGCAAATCTACCCATAAAGTATATTATTAAAGGCAACAAACACCATGAACTTTTCTAATTGGATGCAAAATTACATATGGATTTTTCAAAATGGTGTAAGAATACCATGACTGCTAAGTTAATTAATGTTAACCGTTTAACAAACATTTCAACCAAAGAAATGATGTAAAATTATATAGTACAATGTTTTCAAAATAGTGTAAAAATACACATGAAATTTCCAATTCCTTTAGCATTTTTGCATCATTTTGAAAATTTTATGTATATTTTTGGTGCCATTTTCTTTTTCTACATGCTTGCTTAATAGTCAATGTTAGTTGATTTAATGATTATGACATTTTTACCCTATTTTAAAAACTTATTGTATATTTTTGAACTAAAATAATTGTGGTATCTGGCGCCTCTAGCAAAATACTTCATACGTAGTTTTGCATCTTAACTCCTACTTTATAAATATATTGGAATAGTGAGGACTTTGGATGCTGGAAATTTCGCACTTTCTCGAGTTGAAAGCCATCTGTTGTGGGGCTCGATTTAACTACGATGAACTCATAAACTTAAATAAAAAAACAGAAATCGTCCACCAAAAAGAAAAATAAAGAAAAGAAATCAATACCTCAAAATGCCTAGTGCAAACAGATTAGTTTAACAACGGCGGAGGAAAAAAAATTACAGTACAAATTTATCCTAAAGATTTTCATTTAGGAACAATATAATGTTATCTTGAAAGTAATAAAATGGAGTAATATTGTCCCTTATTGTTAACTGGACTAGTCGGTTACTAGTAACACCGGATTCCAGTAGATTAATTCAAAACAAAAATGTTAAAGGACAACACAGATTTTTTAATAATCATGGTTAATTTTTTAATAGGGTGGGCAGATATTGTTATGTTTGAAATTTTTAGGGTAATATTGCTTTTAAATAAAAACTTATTGAGAACATTTGCACCTTAACATTATTAGCTATATATGATTTGGGTTTTGTACTAGGATCTCATTCGGTTCAAATTTCTAGTATTACAAATCTTAAAAGCTAGAATTTATTTTACAAAAATTTTTTAGCTATTTCTAATTAATTGTAGGATGTAATTTATTTGTTTTCCCTGGAAGAAACTAATCTAGAAAGGTGTTGTGTACGTAAAACCAGAACAATAATTAAGCTACGTGAATCATAAATGAAGTCTGATACATGAAAGGAAATCGCAATGTTACCCCCGGTGGTCGCAAAGATCATTGTAATTATTCAGAGTCTTCAAATATGCTGGAACCGAAACCTTACAAAGATTTTGGTCCTTACTGATTGCCTGGAGGCCATTAATTTGATTACTCGGGGATGTGGGAGTTCTTACCCCTTTAAGGATGTCATTGATGATGTCAGGCTATGGATTTCTAGGAATTGGCAGATTCTTATCTGTTATATTCCCAGGGAGCAGAATATACTTGCAGATTACCTTGCCAAGAATGTGCATTCTCTTAATGAAACTTTTGTAATCCTTGATCATCCACCACCTTCCTTTCATGAGGCGGTCGGTAATGAAGGATAATACGTTTAAATTGTTTGTTTTGATTTGGTATTAGTCTTGTATTGGACTAATGATATTCAGTTTCTTATTTAAAAAAAAAAAAAATCGCAATGTGAACATTGAAGGAGAATGGTAGTCTTTTTTTTTTTTTTGTCAACAAGGAGAATGGTACTTGTAAAAGAAGAAAATGTTAAAAGG